>OZ024928.1:107924504-109162504 GCA_964017235.1 Sabellastarte sp. h YS-2021 | reverse complement strand
GTACTTTCAGAGGAGAAGTTGTTCACATGGAGGCCACAGACTGACGCCATAATGTCAGCTGACGTAAAAATTTATTTGGAGAAAAAATAAGACAGTGGTAACTTCTAACTTATGAGACACCATAGTACACAGTTTTCTGGCTTTCCTTGAATCTGAGTGACACACAAAATTATTAATAAATAATTCACAAATAAATCAACTCTTCCTTGTAGAATTGTTTTGTTCTTTATGCTCTCCAGCAGCTCCTGACTGCGCAGTCTTTTTCTTGTGCTTACCGTCTCTGAGACCCTGAATAAAAAATGCATTTGAACACTACAAATGTTTTTTTTTGAATCTCAGTGGATCAACTAAATACATCAAAGTAACAGGGATTTCCAGGTAACAGGATAAACAGAATTAAAATAACAAATGAAAATGGAAACTTCTACTTCAAGGAAACTATATAACATTCTACTTGAGGGGGTTTTCTTGCCATTTTTCAGATAACTGTACCCAAGGAATGGCTGGTGTCAATATTTTAATCTGGTTGTTAAAACAATGCAGTCATTTTTAATTATGATTATTTTTTAAAATGAAAAATGATGTTAAATTTTCCTTGTGCCACACGAATCTTGCACATCAAAGTATTGCGTTCCTCACAGTATGATATACTAAAACTCAAAAATTGGTAAGAAACAACTTCAAACAAAGATCAAATCAGCAAGTTGATTCTAGTTTTACTAGTAGGTAGATGTAGTAGGTAGATGAAACAAAACAAAACAAGAGGAGAGTGCCCATGAACGGGCACTGTGTCAGCTGACTGAGTGTTTTTGATTTGTGAAGGTGATTAGAGGACAGAATAATTATCAGGAAAAGGGCTGTACAGAAATACAGTAAATGGAAGCTGACAGAAGAAATGAAGCTGACAGAAGAAAAGGATAAAAAAGTTGTGCCCTGTAAATGGTATTATGAAGGAAAATAACAAGGTAATTGTTTAAGTGTAAAAAATAGGTTAAAACATATTTAAAGAAATACTACAAATGCAATATCCTCGTTCGACCTTGAAGAAGGGGTCCAAGGTCAAATCTAACCACACAAATACATTCCCAGCCCATGATTTCCTATGGTTTACCATTCCAAACCTCTAGGACCAATTATAAATGAGTTATAAGCACTTTTAAGCTTGGCTGTCCTCATTTGACCTTGAAGGAGGGGTCCAAAGGTCAAATCTGACCATACCAAAAGATTCCGAGCCAATGATTTCCTATGGGATGGTTTACCATCCCAAATCTGTCACCAATAATAAGCGAGTTGTAGGCACTTTCAATTTTCGCTATCCTCATTTGACCTTGAAGGAGGGTTCCAAGGTCAAATCGGACCATATCAACAGATTCACAGCCCATGATTTCCTGTCTGTTTACCATCCCAAACCTCTGGGACCAATAATAAGCGAGTTATAAGCACTTTTAAGTTTGGCTATCCTTGTTTGACCTTGAAGGAGGGGTCATTGAAGGTCAAATCTGACCACACCAAAAGATTCCCACCCCATGATTTCCTACAGGTTGGTTTATCATCCCAAACCTCTAGGATCAATAATAAGGGAGATATAAGCACTTTTCATGACTGACAAAAAACACCTGTGGCGGCCATCTTGTTTCTCAAAATGAGGCCAAAAATATTCCCAGACAACATTTTATGGTTATTAATATATACTGCAAACTTAAGAAAGCTAGCTATAATATTTTTTTTCATCAGAGCAGTAATGGTGAAATCTCTCTCTACACACTGCGGCTATCCAGTGGATACAATGATTTACTCAACAGTGAGAACCTGAAAGTAGCTATTGCTCAGCTATGCCATGACATAGAGGTCTGCAATTTCACTATGTTATAGCTGACCAAAAATTCTGTGAATAACATATTTAACAAATTACTCTAAATGTAATAGTTTTCAAGTTACAACTGATTTACTCAACAGTGAGAACCTCAAAGGAACTATTACTCAGCTATGCAATGAGCTACATGTCTGAAATTTTACTATGTTATAGCTAACCCAAAAGTAGGTGAACAACATATTTAAGCAAACTACTGTAAATGCAATAGTTTTCAAGCTACAACTGATTTACTCAATAGTGAGAACCTGAAAATAGCTATTGCTCCGCTATGCCATGAGCTATAGGTCTGTAATTTCACTATGTTATAGCTGACCCAAAAGTAGGTGAACAATATATTTTAACAAAATACTCCAAATGCAATATTTTTCAAGTTATAGCTGATTTACTCAACAGTCAGTACCTGAGAATAGCTATTGCTCAGTTGTGCCATTAGCTATAGGTCTATAATTTCACTGTGTTATAGCTGACCCAAAAGTAGCTGAATAACATATTTGCACAAATTTCTGTAAATGCAATAGTTTTCCAATTATAACTGATTTACTCAACAGTGAGAACTTCAAAGTAGCTATTACTCAGCTATGAAATGAGCCACAGGTCTGAAACTTCACTATGTTATAGCTGACCCCAAAATAGGTGAATAACATATTGAAACAAAATACTCTAAATGCAATAGTTTTCAAGTTATAAGTGATTTACTCAACAGTGATAACCTAAAGGTAGCTATTACTCAGCTATGCCATGAGCTACAGGTCTGAAATTTTACTATGTTATAGCTGGCCCAAAAGTAGCTGAATAACATATTTATACGAAATTCTCTAAATGCAATAGTTTTTAAGTTACAAGTGATTTTACTCATGATGGAAGTTACTGAAAAGCCCAAAAGTAGCTATTACTCACTTAGCTATTGAGACAGACACCCAACTTACTCACCATATTGTAGCTATGAAAAAAGTAGCTGAATAACATATTTTGACAAAATGCTCTAAATGCAACACTTTTCAAGTTATAAGTGATTTACTCAACAGTGATAACCTAAAAGTAGCTATTACTCAGCTATGAAATGAGCTACAGGTCTGAAATTTTACTATGTTATAGCTGACCCAAAAGTAGCTGAATAACATATTTATACGAAATTCTCTAAATGCAATAGTTTTCAAGTTATAAGCGATTTACTCAACAGTGATAACCTAAAAGTAGCTATTACTCAGCTATGCCATGAGCTACAGGTCTGAAATTTCACTATGTTATAGCTGGCCCAAAAGTAGCTGAATAACATATTTATACGAAATTCTCTAAATGCAATAGTTTTTAAGTTACAAGTGATTTTACTCATAATGGAAGTTACTGAAAAGCCCAAAAGTAGCTATTACTCACTTAGCTATTGAGACAGACACCCAACTTACTCACCATGTTGTAGCTATGAAAAAAGTAGCTGAACAACATATTTTCACAAAATGCTGTAAATGCAACACTTTTGAAGTTATAAGTGATTTAGTGCATGATTTCATGAATTTTAATGCATTAAAAATTATTAAAAAAATTTATTTAAAAAAAAGTAAGACAGATCCAGGTCTCATACTCACACAAGAGAATCTACCTCTGGCCTAGTACATATATGCAAGATATGAGAGAAATCCCTGCAATAGTCACTGAGAAAATTGTGATAAAAAGTTGAAATTTTCACACTTTTGCTGGGGGTACCCCCCTTGTAATGTCTCTAGCAAACAGACGAACAGACAGATTTGCATGCCTTGAACAATTTTTCATCCTCGATAGATAAGGTATCTTTTAAAAAAAACAGCATGTCTCTAGGCCTTGTAGTTTTGGAGAAGAAGTTGTTCACGCGGACGCGGACGCCCACGCCGCAGAGTGATGACATAATGTCAGCTGACTGACAAGTCAGCTGACATAAAAATAAATTTGCAAATTTAATAAATAATTGCTAAAGTGTACATTTCATTACTTTTTCCAATGGTTCACTTAAAGCAACCTAATCAAAAGAAAATTATAAACTAGAACTAATTTATGTTTAAATCATTAACGTGCATTGCCTTGGTTGATTTTTTTTAAAAACATAATATGAAACTTAACACCTTTAAAATAACGTCTCATATTTATGCTATAGTATGAGTGATAGCAAGCAGTCACTGATGATTAATCACTGATACGTCTTGTGATCCGTCCTCCGGTGGTTGCTAACTCATAGCATCATGCAAAACTCACCGAGGACCTGTCCAGCTATGATCTTAGCTGTTGAATTGGATGCAAAATCCCACCTTTGACCTTGGATTGTGTATTTACTCCCATATACAAATACTGAAGGTACCTGGTAATATCCAGTATTGTAGCCACTCATGTACCAGGAGATGAGCATACTGTGTAAGGCCTCCTTGTCCTCCTGTAGATCCTCAGTGTCCACAACAAGGGGAGGCGGGATGCTGGACATCCCCTACAAGCAGATATTGTACTCGAGTTTATATGTTCTATTACCAATGTTAATTATATAATCTGAATCGTTATTTGTATTACGTAGATAAGCATGCATGACTTGGGCATACTCTGCACAAAGTGGCTCTATCAAACTAAACTTAGCTCAAAATATCCCACATTTTATTCCTCAGGTTAATACCACATAGTTGGAAATATTATTTGTATTATGTTTAGTTATATATAACTAACTCTACAATGTTATGAAAGTGTTGTTTTCAATTTCAAATTTAGTTGTTTATTTTTTTTTTTTTTCAAAATTTCTACAACTAACTAACTTTTACAAATTTGGTTGAAGTAATGTTAATTTTATAATGGCTATTTTATTTGTACAACGTTTGAAAACTCACACCCTGGTACTATGACTATAATACTTACAGGATTTTTTCAACACTACTTATTACCGGTAATATGAAATGACCAATATTGAATTTTCATTGAATTTCAGAAGCACATTGAAATAAACCTTGCACTCTTTCCTCTAGCTTCAGCATTAACGGGCTTGTTCTCCCCTGAAGGAAGCCAATGGGCAAGGGAATTAGCAATATGCATGTATGTTTGTTTTCATATTTCTTTTTAATTTGATTTTCAACTTAAAATGTGGACATCACAGTGTCTCACAGCAAATAAAGTTCAAAGACATTGTTAACTATATTATGTACAGACGTTTCATATGCAAAAACAACAAACATGAAACTTTTAATCCAAACACAACCGAGATAATTGACATTTTACATTTCTCTTCTGTCAGAATAAAATCTACCAAACACAAGTGATTTGGCTGATTTTAAGGTAACCTTAACATGACGATGCAAATTTTGAAGCTATAAAGCCAATTTTCACAAAAAAAAAAATTTCAAAAATATATCATCTGTGTAAGGTCCATAATGTAAGTATATATACCAGTTCTTGCCCAAAATTGCAAATTTAATAAGTAAATTAAATTTTTATAAGTTAATACCCTATCCAATGGACAATAGCTTATCCGGTCGGCGCGGACCGGCCCGCCAAACGTCAGAAAAAGACGTCCTGTGTCTCCACCGGCTAGGCCGGCCCAGTACTGTGCACTCGCCAGATGGTGTGTCGTACTTCCTTCCTGTCTAGACAGCGTGACGTCATAGCATCTTTTTCGTTGTCTAAACCTATTAGACCCCTAGTAGACTGAAAGCGGGGTCGGTGGGAGGGTCTTGTGTGTCCATTGGATAGGGTATTAACTTATAAAAATTTAATTTACTTATTAAATTTGCAATTTTATTGCGTTAATACATCCTATCCAATGGACAAGAGCTGAATAACTACCGCTTGGTCGGCGGGTAAGCTACTAGGGACTTGTGTGAACTCATGCTAGAGATAATGAAAACTCCGCCTTTAAGCCTGGGTAGACCTAGAAGTCAAAAACCCCTAAGGCCATGGTCGAATATCATCATCCGGTTAACCGGGCTGGAACCGTCAGAGTCTACCTTGCCCCCCCCCCTTTTTTCGACAGACCTGCTCTGAGGTAGGGGAAGAGAGGGATGAGTTCAGTCCCATAAAACAAGTCTCCCGGAGGAAGTACGTGAGATTTTTTTTTTTTTTTTTTTGATGCTTCTTAACTATAGGTGCAATATATACAAATGTGTACAACTATATACATAGGTACAGATCTCCTCTAGGTGCCAGTCTGTTGATGGATCTGCTGAGCAGCCACAACAGGGCCAAGATGGTAGAGCTCTGAGTCAGCCCAAGCCACATCCTTCAGATAGAATTGAGTGAAGGTATTATGAGACTTCCAGTGGCAGGCTGAAAGGATCTGCTCTAAGGAGACTCCCGACTGGAAGGCCTTAGAAGCAGCGAAAGCCCTAACATCATGAGCTTTAACTTGATGTAGGGTGTGGGCTTGATGATCAGAGAGCTCATAGCATAGGATCACAGTTTGTTTGATCCATGAGGAGATAGTGGCAGGGGAGATGTCTTTATCGAAGCCTTTCTTGAAGGAGACAAAGACTAGCTCCTTGTGTTGCCTGATGTCTGAAATCCTGTCCAAATAGTAGCGCAAGGCTCTGACTGGACAAAGGGATCTGTCAGACTTGAGGGATTTATCTAGAGTAGGAGCCAGGGCTGGTATGACCACTGGGGCTACACTCTCCGGACCCTCTTTGGCCAGCTGGTTCTTGGAAAGAAAGCTGGGAGATGGAAACAAAGACACCTTAGACCAATCGGACTGATGTCTGATGTTCTTGTGCTGCCATGCATGGATCTCACTCCTCCTTTTGCCAGAGCCTAGGGCTAAAAGGAAGACAGTTTTGAAGGTCAGGTGCTTTAGAGATGCTTCCCTGAGAGGTTCAAAAGGGGCCTTTGTCAGCTGGTGTAGCACCAGGGACAGGTTCCAGGAGGGAATCCCCTCCGCCCTTTGGGTCTATCTCTGTGGAAACTTTCCAAGAGACGAGTGAGATTATCATCTTTGCTGATACTGACTGTCGTGTTACCCAGTTTATCAGCAATGGCAGACCTGTATCCATCAATGGTGCTGGGCTGTAACTTCTTGTCCTCAAAAAGGTGCATTAGGAAGTCAGCCACCGACTTTACAGGTGGTGACCTGAAGTCCACCTGATTAGCGTCGCACCATTTTGTAAAAATGGTCCACTTTGCCTCATAGACTGATCTGGTAGATCTTCTTTGAGGAGCCTCAATTCTTGCTGCCACTGCCTCAGAGAAGCCCTGTTCTTTGATTTTAGAGGCTCTAGGAGCCAGGCATGGAGATTTAGATTTGTCAGATTTCTGTGAGGGATCTGATTGAAGGGCTGTGTTAGAAGACTGGGCAGGTTGGGTAGGCTTAGAGGGACCTGACTGGACATGGCCACTAGGTCCCAAAACCAAGGCATGTTGGGCCACCCAGGGGCAATCAGAATGAGTCTCTTGCACGGGGAGTCCAGTAGCTTCTCCACCACTTTGCCCAATATGGCGGTCGGTGGGAAGGCGTATGCATCCAGCTCGTCCCATGACAGAGTAAGTCCATCCACTGCTACAGCCAGGGAGTCCGGTACTGGAGAGACAAACTGAGGTAACTTGTGGTTGAACCTCGTGGCAAATAGATCTATTTGAGGCTGGTGCCATTGGTTGCATATCTGTTGAAAGACTTCCGGAAGGAGGGACCACTCTGTTTGGATGATCTGACCCAGCCTGGATAGCTTGTCTGCTATCACATTGAGATGGCCTGGGATGTGCCGGGCTTTTAGGGTCACTTGTCGCTGGGAACACCAGGTCAAGATTCTCCACAGTAGGGCACACAGTGGACCCGACCTCATGCCCCCTTCCTTGTTTATGTAAGCTACCACTGTAGTATTGTCGGTTGCCACTAGAACGATTTTGTCTACACAGAGGTCTTGGAACTCTTTGAGGGCTAGAAACACTGCTTTGAGTTCCAGATAATTTATGTGCAGTTTGCTTTCCGGTACCGACCAGGACCCTCTTGCAATGAACTCGTTTAAGTGAGTGCCCCATCCTTCTTTTGATGCGTCTGTAAATATTTGCAGAGCATGTTTTACTGGGTGTAATGGTTGGCCTTGAAGCACATTGTCTTCCTCTAGCCACCATTGTAAGTGAGGGTGTAGGGATCTTGGTAGAGGGATAACCTTCTCTAGAGATTCTGGTACCCGCCAATTGTTTTTGAGATGCCACTGTATGGGTCTCATGTGTAGTCGGCCGAGGTGAACCTGTTTTTCTGTGGCTGTTAAAAGACCTATCAGGGACATAAACTGCCGGACCGGACAGGCCGGTAGAGACAGAAGCGTCTGTACTTTGTCCTGAAGGTTTTGCCACCGGTCCGGAGTCGGTCTGACCCGGCCGGACCTGAGGTCGAACTGGTAACCTACAAAATCGAAGACCTGTTTGGGTTCCAGTTCTGATTTCTCCAAATTCACCAGCCAGCCTAGGTCCTGGCACATTTTGATGAGAATTTGGGTGTGCTGGAGACAAATTTCTAGGGATCTGGCCCTCACCAACCAGTCGTCTAGGTACTGGTGGATTCTTATACCCTTGCGTATGGCCATCAGTTTTACCTCTTTTGCTAGTACAGTGAACTCCATGGGCGCTGTGGACAGACCAAAGGGCAGTGCCTTGAATTGATAAGTCCGGCCCTGGACATGAAATCTTAGGTATTTCCTGGATTGTTCCTGTATCGGTATGTGGAAGTAGGCATCCTTGAAGTCTACTGAGGTGACCCACTCCCCTTGTTGGAGGGATGTCCTGATGGTTTCTGGTGTCTCCATTTTGAATTTCTCTACCTTGAGGAAGAGGTTTAGTTTGCTTAGATCCAGTATTGGCCTCCATTTGTTGTTGGGTTTGGGGACTAGAAAGAGTCGGTTGAAAAACCCCAGAGATGTTTGATTGTGGACCAGTTCTATTGCATTTTTGTCCATAAGCTGATGTAATGCCTCCAACAGGTAGCTGTTCCTGTGAGGATTGACATAACGGCTTATGACAGTCGGAGACCTTGTAAGATTGGGTCGGGTCCGGAAGGGGAGGGTATAACCTTCCCTCAGGATTTGAACTATTTTCGGACCGGCCCCTAGATCCAGCCAAGTTTGCCAAAAGTTCTGTAGTCGAGCCCCTACAGGTGGATTGGAGGCAGCATGTTTTACACTTGTTGCAGATTGGACACAAGACAATTGAGTGACACAAGAAACACTTTTCACAGACTTTAATATGTACTTTCTGTAAATACAATCTACTGGCCCGGGACTTAGATCTTTCTTTTGCGAATGCCCGGGCACAGTATGAGCATTTGGAACAACATGAGATTTTACATTTGAAAAAACAGGATTTACTAAAGTCTGAGGAAGGCTCCCGGCCAGCAGTCGTCCCTGCAAGGGTGTCATACAGTGATTGTCATTTGTACGACTGCTGGCCCTTGGCAGGTCGGGAAGAGTAGGTGGAAGCACGTCCTTTCCCTTTTCTAAACTGTTTCTTCCCAATTGTTTTCCAAGCCGGTTTCTCTGATTTGGTGTCTTTTCCACTGTGTCTCTTGTCCGGACGCTCATAAAGGTGGTAACGACCCTTGCTATGTTGCTGTCCGGTGTGTCCTTTTGACTCGAACTGAGCAATGTCTTTCTCTGCACGCTTAATAGTTGCATCCGGGAAGAGTGTCGGTATGTGAAGAGGGGCAGCTCTCAAAGCTGTGAGGGTGTCCTGCTTGATACCCGTCCTGAGGTGGCTAAGATACGCGTCCCTACAGACCAGGGTGAGATTCCCCATGGTTATGAACACAAAATCCGACAAGTGCTCCATGGACTTCGCGGTTGCTTGTGTAATACTGGAGTTGAAGTCCAGGAGGTAGTTTAACTCATCAATGGCCACCGAACTCTTTGAAGATCCTTTACCCTTATTTTCAGAAGACAGTGTCTTGATGTGATCTTTCATGCTTTGTTGTACTCTAAACAAACACCGATTAAAACTCGCAGCCTGGTTACACACAACGGAGGCTTCCCTAGCCGACCTTTCCCACCGGCGCAGCGTTTCCTGAGCTATCCTGCGTGAAGCAGGTGGAGTGGAAGAAAGTCTGGTGTAACGGGCAATCCGGCTGTAACTGCTGTTTAGTTTTGAGGCGTCAGTACTCCAGCTGGTCACTTTAGTCGGATCCGGTTGGGAGTCGGTGTGCAGGCCGTACCATTTTGACTGAGAACGGGGAGGTCTGAGAAACACATCTTTTGCCAAACCACCGGCTTCTGAGCCACGGGAGGGATACCCTTCAGTTAGTGTCAAATTTAGTTTCCCTAGCTTCTTACAGAGCCACTCCTCTGTGGGCATTTTAATTGAAACTTTGCCCGGTGTCACTGTTTTAGGCCCTGCAAAGGGGTTGTCATCTGAAGTGGCTGTTAAGTTGTCGACCTCTGGAATATGGGACCATCCCATATAAGAGCGAATGCCTTGCATTGTCTCTCTATAATTTTGTTCTTCCGAAATAGGTTGGTCCTGGTCCATGACTGTTTGATCCGGGTCCTCAGAGAGTTCACCTTCCTCCGTGTATAGATCCAGAGGAGGTCGGTCCGACTGGACACTATTGGCCTCTGAGGAAAGGCTGGATACACTATCCCTCCTAGATCTATGCAGAGTAGGAGATCCGGTGTCGGCCGGTCTTGTGGGGAGAGGTCGGCTTTGAACCGAGTCCAGTGGAGTAGGTCGGCTACTAGCAGTTTTACTGGCAGGCTGATGCATACTAGCAGAGGAGCCTTGTCCAGGAAACTTGGAGGTTGATGTAGGTCGGCTGGATTTAGTTTGACTGGCCGGCTGATGCTGGGTAGCAGAGAAGCCCGTACCAGGAAACTTAGATGAAGAAGTCGGCTTGTCGGTCACTGCTTTACTGGTAGGCTAATGCTTTTCAGCAGAGGAGCCATTTCCAGGAAGCGTGGATGAAGTTGAAGGCCGGATAAACGGCTCAGACACATTTTCAACAGATGACGGAGGTGAATGGGTCGGTGTGACCTTAACGTTGGCAGAAAAGGTAGGTTCAAAGTTCTTTGATAAAATCAACGCTTCTAAGCGGTTGAAACGTTCCGACCACTTAAGGTCCAAGTCTGCAATTTTAGTGTCTGCAGTGGTCTGACTGGTAGATTTGGAAGCTTTAGCAGGGGGGTATTTATCCTTCCTAATATCCTTTTTTAAGTCCTTCTTGGTCTTTTTCTCTGGTGGAGGGGCGGGAGAGGGAGATTTCAGAGAACCTTTATCCACAGCCCCTATAACAGCTACATTAGCGGGGTCCACCAACTCTTCTGATTCTTGAGGTGGAGCTGTAACAAGCTTCTTAGCCTCCCGAAGGTGTAGCTAACTGCTGACGCTGCTCTTCAGAAAAGGCATTACAAATGGAGCAGTTATCTGATTGTGGTTCTTTAATACAGGGGTCAGAGCCCTTACCCTTCTCTCTGCAGCGTGCGCAATACTGATGAGTGTCAAAATTAGCCATGGCGTGACCACAACTCCCCCTGCGTTGTCCTGGAGAAGACATGATATAAATACTATCCGTTGGACACAATAAGAAAGCTTCCAGAACAAAATGTCTGATGAAAACTTTAAAATATATCTGGCTGAAAAAATTCCTGTGCACTAGTCATGCGCCAAACGAAAAAGATGCTATGACATCACGCTGTCTAGACAGGAAGGAAGTACGACACGCCATCTGGCGAGTGCACAGTACTGGGCCGGCCTAGCCGGTGGAGACACAGAACGTCTTTTTCTGACGTTTGGCGGGCCGGTCCGTGCCGACCGGATAAGCTATTGTCCATTGGATAGGATGTATTAACGCAATAAAAAGTTCAATTTAAGCATGCTTTTTTTTCTTACTGAATAATATGGGGGCCATGGCCCGTGGTGCAGTGGTAACACACTGTCATCCCCTGTTTGAGATCAGTTCAAATCCCAGCCTGACCTCAAACAGGAATGTTGGTAGTTGCTTGCCATTGGTCAGCAGCTGATAGTATAGAACCTTTACCAAATGTATGTACTGGCTTCCTCTGCCCTTCTAACTACTTGTTGCAATACAACAGATAGGTACTAGTGACGTAAAACACTAAATAAATCAATTACTAAATGATAATCAATTGGCCCTCAATCAGTCAATTATCACTCTATTGTAGGGCAGGATCGGTAGCAGATTTTCTATTTCGGTATCCCACCAGTGTTAAACCATACCGATTCCGCGATACCGAAAAAATTGCTTTCTAGCATATCCCCAATCGAATAGGCCCACTAACAGGAAGTAAACAAAACTTGGTAGTTCTTCCAAAAGAAACTGCTATAAAACTGCAAAAATATAAGAAAATATGAGATAAAAGGTGATAATTTCTTCAGATTTGAGGTTTGTTTCCAATATTTTTTATTTTCTTACAGTATTATATACTGACATTGTTCGACTGAATTGGTCTCAATACCGAGATACCCGTGTTACCGACCCTGCCCTACTCTATTGACCTGAAACTCTACACGATTCTAGATTATCATGTGAGAAAAGTATCTGCTACATTTGGTTAATCTATATGTTATCCTTTCCCAGTAAATCTTGTGAAATGAAAGTACAAGAAAAAAGAATTTTTTTATGATCATGTGACCCCAATAAAGGTTGAAGGTCAAATTTTCTCACACCTTTAGATGACAACTGCTAAAAATTGGTTTGATAGGACTTCAATAAAGGGAGATATTCAACATCAAAAATCTTGTGGTAGCGCAGATTGTCAGAAAAAGAGGCAAAACCAATAATGGTCCCCTAACCAAGGGGTGCTCAATTAAATTTGTATATATAGAAAACCATACATACCATTGGGTGTGGAAATGAAGAGCTCAAAAATTCCGGTGATGTAAACATCGGCTGAAATCAACAAAGTTTGACATTACGCGAGTATTTTGTTCAAACTTAAAAATAGCATCAGAGATGCCCATATATCCCACAGCCTGGGGAAATCGTTTTCAATACCATGACACATAGAACCTAACCAATGTCCCTACCAAGTGTCAACGTTTTACATCTTACGGAATCCAAGAAATAGCCCGGACAAGATTTTAAAACTCATGGTCACTATCAAAAGGTCAAAGCTCAAATCAAGATTGCAGCATGTGTCACACCTACAACCTCTAAGCAATGTTCCTACCAAGCATCAACATCCTACACTTGATGGTTCAGAGATATTGCCTGGACAAAATTTTAAAGGTCAAGGTCTCTACGGTAAGATTAAAAGTCAAATCAAGGTCACATCATGACATTGCACACCTACAACTCCCAACCAATGTACCTACCAAGTATTAACTTCCTACACCTTGTGGTTTCTGAGATACAGCTTGGACAAACTTTTTCCCTCTGCCCACCCACCCAGACACTATGGGTGAAAAAAAACCCACAGTCCTAAAGGACTGTTGGGCAAAAATGTTATTCCTTAATGCAAACATCCAATTATCAATTCACTGGCCAATTTAACATAAACTTATCCCCACACAGGTCATCTCTCATGCCAGAGGCACTGATTTGGCATCCTCTACAAGACCTGTTTTCTGTACATCAAAATTATTATGAAACTTATCAATAAACACTAATTTGAGAACTCTAGGAATTTAAAATAACTTACATGTATTTTCCAAATAAAGAAGAAAACTGTATCTCCAAACAAGCAATATATTACTATTATAAAAGATTTTGCATTTAATGCATTTCATATTCAAACATCCTGCAATGATAACTTTGATCTTCTTTTACAAATTATTATTATTTGGCTGAATGCTCTTTATGTATCTGCTATACTTTTGATGTTTTGTATTTTTTCACCGACATGTGCAAACAAACACAGTTTGACAAACCAGATAAAAGAACAAGGCTGAAAGGGGTTTTGGTCTACGAGCGCGAGCCACAAAGCCATCAGAGACAGCAGTAGTGCACTGAAGCAGTCACCAATCCCAGTACTAATGTAGCCCATTGCCGCTTAACTTCAGTAGAGAGACAGATACTCGTCACACTATGCCATAATCCATGAAAGTCCAGAGACCAAAAAAAAAGTGATTCCTAGAACCGTGAGCCTCGCTAGAGCTCATTCTTAAAAAAGGGGAAATAGCTATTCATTATGCATAAAAGTACTTTATCTGTTTTAATATTATATGGTAAACATTTAAAAGTTTGGCGTTATTTGCAAAATACTCAAACTGTTGGAAGAATTTTCCACTTTCCCAGCATCTTGCGATCTACTTTATTGTTTATCACTGGAACACATGTCCATGTGACATATTTGGTACTTCCTGATCTATGCTATACACTGGAAACAGTTAACCGGTAAGTTGACAGTTAATGCAAACAGCCTTATAGATATATAATTATGCCAATCATTTCAGCCCTACTAAAGATAGCTTACCGGTATGAGTGGAGGGGTTCCCCCAGCCAGTGAGTTTAAAGGGTTAAAAGATGGTGGCCCTGGCCATGGTTGGGTCAGAGAAAGTGGTGGAGGTGGAAAAGATGGGGCTCCCCAACCAGTCATTGGTGAAGGTGGCCCTGGTGGGCCATGCATCAATGGCCCAAACGGGCCATGCACTGGAGAAGGTCCTCTCACCCCACGTCCCCTTGAGGAGGCTGTACTGCCTTTTCTGCGCTGGTGAGACTGTGACCAAGTTGGTGGTGTTTCCGTTCCAGCATCACTCTACAAAGTTAAAATTTGTTTAGATTTGCTTAAAGTTCCTTTTAATCACAAGGATCTTATGACTTTCCATCATTACTTCTGCATACAAAGCTGGATTCAAATGCATAACTCACTGATGTGGGAGCCAAGTAACACTTTACCAAACTTTAATGGGCTACTGAGACCCCATGACTGCCCTGCAGTGTTAGCATTACGAGGCCATGAAAAGCAGGCACTCTGTATTTGATATAACATAAAATGGTTAAACATGTGGTGGTATTAAATTAAATGGGGCAAAACTGTATATTCATAATATTTTCAATGTTAAACTCTCAAAGTGATTATTTTCAGAGTGACTACTTATGTACTTGACACCCAATTTAACAGAAGTACCAAAATTAATTTGTAGTTGTTCTTTGATCAAGTACTCGGTAAGGTCAATCATTGGAATTGTACTTCAAGAAAAAAAAAACAAGAGCTATGACTGAAGTCGAAAACAATGCACCATTCCAAGATTTAAATTCTGTGTTTAAAAATATGCTAATGTTTTATTGTTGAGGCACTCTCTGTTGAATTTACCAACAGGTTTGAAGAAAGAAAGACATAATTATAAAATGGTGTGCACAAATTTAAATCTTTGTGAGCTAAATCTGAACATTAACCCACTACATGCTTTTTACTTCTTGATCTGCCATATGATACCTATTCATCAATCACACAGTGATATTTTTTTCACGGTGTATCACAAATATCATCCATGATCACTTTTTAATTTTAGTGAGTAGAACATAGTAAACTAAGGAACAATCTTTCACCATTTACAAAACATACTTGCCTCAGAATAAGCCTCAGAAGTCTGGGACATCCCTCTCTGTTGTCTAGACATGACTTCAGAAGGCAGTAAATCATCCAAATCCTGTTCTTCCTCATTGCCATAACCAAGGAAACGCACTACAGCTGTGTTGTTTGCCAGGTCTAAGGACTTAATCACTGCTTGGTAGATCTCGCCGTCTTCTGTATACACTGCTCGGCAGTGAAGTCCTACTTTCCACTGTTTGTATATAAACAATACCACTATTTAAAAAAACAATGCCCACTATCTGTGTAACAGCATTCAGTATATACATACTCAATATTCATATTGAATATTGATTATGTATATATATTTATTTATATATTTATATGAACAATACATACAAAATTGGCTCATATTTTTAGATCAGAAAAAGATTATATCAGATACTTTTTCATGACACTTTTAAGGTTGAGTATGGTCAAACATTGGCGACAAAAGAAACTGATACCAATGTTAAAGGTAAAGAAAACTCCCAATTCTATTTTTAAGTGTTTTCTTTTTTCTTTTACTTTTTCTTACATACACATAAACACACATGAGAATGCACAGATTATATAAGCCATAAATTGAACTTGATTAACCAAGTGAAAAAGAACACACCTTAAGACATCCAAAGAGCAGTTAAGAAAGGTAAAAAGACAGATATTTTGAACTTTGTGAAAATCAAATACTCATGGACCTGGACGGATGATGTTTGCTCTGCTTTATTGTCCTTCTTGTTTTTAGCTTTCTTCTTGCGTTTTCGATTATGGTTGCTCTTTCCCTTCTCTTTGCATCCTTTCCCAGAATTCTGTTGTCTTTCTATTCCATGTCCAGAAAGTTGCTTCTGATGCCAAAAATAAACAAACTTTGCAGAAACACACCAAAACACTGATAAGTGAATGTCAATGAACTAGAAAACAACTTTTACTTAAGCATGCTTTCTATATAAGTTGGTACATGTCCACTAGGAAGGGAATTCTACTTCATATAATACACAGAGAATCCACTGGAAAAAAGCATAACATTCTTGTTTGTTTTGAAAATCTAACAATATTTCAACTTCTTGACTTCTAATTCTTTCCATTACAATAGTCAGTTACCTGCATTGAGCTAACAGCATTATCATAAGCTTCAATAAGGGCAGTGTCATCCCAAATGTCACTTTCATTGTCACTCTGGAAAGCAGAAATATGTGTCAGTAATAATTTATTGCAATTAAATAAAAGTCAAATTTACTTTTTTGATATATAGTCAATCTTGTTAATGTGTCTTGTTGCTTTAAGATTGTCACATTGAAATTAGTTTTGTCTTGTTCCATTTACTGAAAAAAAATAACAAAAAAACATGATTTACATTTTCTGTGAAAATCCCTGATGGTCACCAAAAGGTGAGAAAATTGATTGTATCTGATGCTGGTATGTGCAATTTCCTTGCCATATGGATCCAAATTTTACGCAAATTGCTTACAGAGGTGACCTTAAAGTCACTATAATTAGTACTGGGAATCGCCCACAATTTTCATAGTCGATTAATCAGCCATTTTTGGACCAATAACTGAGCCACAATTGATTATTTTAGTTCATTGTTGGTCATTACATGGTCAAACACTTTCCAGGATGAATTATATGTATATGTCATCCCAGTAAGAATCTTGGTGTTTTCTAAAATCTTGACATTTACCAAAAATGCCAACATCCTGTAAATATGGTAGCAAACAAAAATAGCATCAGAGATGCCCATACCCAACAGCCCAGAGTAACAATTTTTGGCATCATGGGGTATCATGGGTATAGAAGAAGTGAAATGGTAGAAAAATCAGGAGACTTTCATAGCAAATGATGTCAATTATGTTAAGGACCAAATAATGTTAGCAGAGAAAATAACGCTTTAGGGAGAGATAATGTCTGTAAATTGTGAAACTGTAAAATTTATTGATTGAAGTATAGCTACCGATAGAAACAGCACAATTAAGTAAAAGTGCATAAAAAATCAGTTAGCAATCATATACATTTGTCATCAGAGAAATAAGTCTCAATTATGGCAGGTGAACACACTTTGGCAAAGACAAGGTTAAAGATCACACTATTACTTAGCATACTTGCACTCCCCAACCAATGACCCATCCAAGAATCAGCTTTCCACACCTTACAGTTTCTGCGATATGCCCCAGACAAGATCTTAAAGGTCAAGCTTACTACATAAGGTCAAATGAGGGTCATCTACACCCTCTAACCAATGTCCCTAATAAGTACCAACTTCCTACAACTTATGCTTCCAAGATATAGCCTGGACCAGATTTTTAAATTCAAGGTTACTGCAGCAAAGGAAAAAGGTCAAATCAAGGTCACATTATGACAGTGCATACCCAAACCTCTAATTAAGGTCCATACCAAGTATCAACTTCTTACACTTTACACTTTCTGAGATATAGCTTGGACAAGATTTTAAAGGTCAAGGTCACTACAGCAAGGTCAAATATCAAATCAAGGTCACATCATGTTGTTGCACATCTACACCCCCAACCAATGTCCCTACCAAGTTTCAACTTCCTACACCTTTCGTCTGTTGCAGCAATCCATATATCTTTGTCATAAGAGAAAGATGTCCCAAATATGACAGATGAACACACTTTGGCAGAGCAAAAGGTCACACCATGATGCACACATACATTTACATACATCCCCTAAGGAATGTCCCTACCAAGTGTCAACCTTCTACACCTCACTGAATCCAAGAAATAGCCCAGACAAGATTTTAAAACTCATGGTCACTATGACAAGGTCAAAGGTCAAATCAAGGTCACACCATGACATTGCACACCTACAATGCTCCACCAATGTCCGTACCAAATAAAATCTTACATCTGACGGTTTCTGAGATACAGCCCGGACAAGTTTATTTGGCCAAAACTGTCCAGCAGTGGCTCCATTATCGTTGGTTTAAAAAATGCCAAACACTGTTGTCATTGTAATAAATGAATTAGTAAATGAATAAAGCATTTTCAGGAGTATTTATTTGTTTTTATGAGGCAATTACTTACAAATACAAAAAGTTGGGAAGACTGTATCCCAAATAGCAATGTTATTGAAAGTATGAGGGTTATCAAAGCAGGATGAGAAGTGCACAAAACTGGTAAAAATTTATTTAACAAAAGCCTATCCCCATGATGAAAATACTCGAGTAGCCCTGTGCATGTCGGGGAAAAGTGAGGCTTAATGGGGTTCTTCTGGAGAAGGCGCATGCACAGTCATGCGTGCATAGTGGTACAAACAAGAATATTTATTTTAAATATATTCTCGTTTGGTCGTCCATGTTTGCTCCCATCAACACGTAAGCATTAGTGAGGATAAGGTAAGTATTTAACTTATAAAAAGTTAAATTACATAAAAATTTTTACACTTTCAGAGCAACACTGACATGATATTGCACACCTACACCCCTTAACCAATAATGTCCCTACCAATTATCAATTTCCTGCACCTTAGAGTTTCCGTGATATGGCCTGGACAAGATTTTATAGGTCAAGGTAACTACGGCAAGGTCAAAGGTCAAATCAAGGTCACACCATAACACTGCACACCTAAACCCTCTAACCAATATCAGTCCCAAGTATCAATTTCCTACACCATACCGTTTCCGAGATATAGCCCGGACAAGATTTTATAGGTCAAGGTCACTATGACAAGGTCAAATCAAGGTCAGACTATGACATTGCACAGCTACACCCCCTAACCAATGTCCCTATCAGGTATCAATTTCCTACACCTTACAGTTTCCAAGATATAATGCAGACAAGATATTATAGGTCCAGGTCACTACGGTAAGGTTAAAGGTCAAATTAAGATCAGACCATGACATTGCACACCTACACCCTCAACCAATGTCCCCACGAAGTATCAACTTCCTTCACCTTATGGTTTCTGAGATATAGCCCGGACAAGATTTTCAAACTCAAGGTCACTACGGCAAGGTCAAATCAAGGTCACACCATGACGTTGCACACCTACACCTCTTAACGAATGTCCCTACAAAGTACCAACCTCCTACACCTTACAGTTTCTGAGATACAGCCCAGAAAAACTTTTTCCCACCTCCCGCCTGCCCATCAGGACACCATGGGTGAAAACAATACCCCGGGGTAAAAACTGCCTAAAAAAAATAGCATCAGAGATGCCCGTACCCCACAGCCTAGGGAAATATTTTTAACACCACGAGATATGGAAGCACTGTATCAGCACAAAGTTCAGGATACTTTCAGAGCACTGTCAGTTATATAAAGGTCCAAACCATGTTTAAATGGAGAAAATAATGTCTAAAAGAAAGATAATGCATGTAAAGATGAAGTATTAAAACAAGATAATTCAATAACAACATGACAGCATTAACCAGAAACTAAAATTACAACACTCTTTATCTACATCTGCATGGCCAAAATATGGTTTAGATGTTTTGAAACTAGAGGAATGCTTTTGCTAACAAAAGCGAAGCATCCTGAAAGTTTAAAATGCTTTGTGGTTTTAATAAGCACGCTGTAAAGCTAAGAATGCACAAAGCTGTGCCGTATGCTTTCCCAATACCTCTTAATACATTCTGAAGCTATAAAAGCAACGATTAAGGAGATATAAGGCAAAAACTCCAAAGCAGCTATTTATGGCCCCAGTTTGGCCCATAACTGCCCAGCCCAGTTTGGTCGGGGGGTAAAACTGACCGGCTTTTTAGACTCTCCACATATGCTTTCCCAATACCTCTTAATACATTCTGAAGGTATAAAAACAACAATAAAGGAGATATAAGGCAAAACTCCAAAGCAACTATTTTATGACCCCAGTTTGACCCATAAGGGGGGGGGGGGGAGCCGGGGGATAAAACTGACCGGCTATTTAGATTCTCCACGTATGCTTTCCCAATACCTCTTAATACATTCTGAAGCTATAAAAGCAACGATAAAGGAGATATAAGGCAAAAACTCCAAAGCAGCTATTTATGACCCCAGTTTGGCCCATAAGGGAGGGTCGGGGGGTAAAATTGACTCTCCACATATGCTTTCCTAATACCTCTTAATACATTCTGGAGCTATAAAAGCAACAATAAAGAAGATATAAGGCAAAAACTCAAAATTAGCTATTTTATGACCCCAGTTTGACCCATAAAGGGGGGCTATTTAGACTCTCCACATATGGTTTCCTATTACCTCCCAGTACATTTTATGGCTCTAAATGCAATACTTAAGAAGATAATAGGGGGGTTGACGTAAATCTAAGGCTATCAGATTGGAAGGTGTCAGAAAATCACTCATAAATGAGACATTTTTCAAGGGATTGCTCCCAAAATCTAATCAGCTCGCGTTTTCGATAGTATGAACAGGTGTGTCAAATTATAAGGCTGTGTAGCAAGTAGTTTTTCCTGAACTGCGATGACAGGGAGGGGGGGGGGGGGGTGGGTGTACTTCAAAAAAATTGTTTTTGATCATGTGACCTTCATAAAGGTCAAATGTCAAATTTAAGCATGCAGAAAAATTTTCCCACGCCTAAGGTATATAACTGCCAAATATGGTTTGAAACCTTCTAATGATAAGGGAGATATTCAAGGGAGACCATAATGCGGCGGCAGCGAGGAAACTGAGGCGAAAACAAATAAGCGCCCTTTCAGGGACGTTTAATTATATAGGTCAAGGTCACTACGGCAAGGTCAAAGGTCAAATCAAGGTCAGACCATGACTTTGATGACTTGATGCCCGCTCGCCAGCCCATCCGGACACCATGGGTGAAAACAATACATTCATCCTACTTTTATACAATTACAGCAATAATTTTATGATCTGCAATATTTTGACAGTATTATTTCAAATGTATAATCGTTTTCACTCTTATTTTCACCAATACATCAGTTTTTGATGAAAAAAGGAAGATGAATAAAAGCAAATATTTATAATATTACAGTCTAATTTATAAACAAAGTCACAGAAAATAGGAAACATGGAGTCACAAATGTTTAAAAATAGGCACAGGTGACAGATGGTTTCCTCTCATAAAGGCATTCTTTAACAATGTAGATGAATTCACAGTTTAGTACAAAAGGAATAGTGTAGAATGATTTATCTAAAATTCACTTCAAAATAAAACTAGACCTAGCGCATCGGAGAACCGATGCAAATTGTATTCACCGTAAAGACAATGCACCAAAACCTCTAGGATCAATAATAAGCGAGTTATAAGCACTTTTAAGTTTGGCTGTCCTCATTTGACCTTCAAGGAGGGGCCCAAGGTCAAATCCGACCACGCCAGATGATTCCCAGCGCATGATTTCCTATATGTTGGTTTACCATCAGAAAACATCTAGGACCAATAATAAGCGAGTTATAAGCACTTTTAAGTTTGGCTGTCCTCATTTGACCTTGAACGAGGGGCCCAAGGTCAAATCCGACCACACCAGAAGATTCCAAGCCCATGATTTTCTATATGTTGGTTTACTATCCCAAACCTCTACGACCAATAATAAGCGAGTTATAGGCACTTTTACCTTTGGCTATCCTCGTTTGCCCTTGAAGGAGGGGCCCAAGGTCAAATCCGACTACACCAGAAGATTCCCAGCCCATGATTTCCTATATACTGGATTACCATCCCAAACCTCTAGGACCAATAAAAAGCGAGTTATAAGCACTTTTAAGTTGGCTGTCCTCGTTTGACCTTGAAGGAGGGGTCCAAGGTCAAATCCGACCACGCCAGAAGATTCCCAGCCCATGATTTCCTATATGTTGGTTTACCATCCCGAACCTCTAGGACCAATAATAAGCAAGTTATAAGCACTTTTAAGTTTAGCTGTCCTCACTTGACCTTGAAGGAGGGGCCCAAGGTCAAATCTGACCATGCCAGAAGATTCCCTGCCCATGATTTCCTGTATGTTGGTTTACCATCCCAAACCACTAGGATCGATAATAAGCGAGTTATAAGCACTTTTAAGTTTGGCTATCCTCGTTTGACCTCGAAGGAGGGGCCCAAGGTCAAATCCGACCACGCCAGAAGATTCCCAGCCCATGATTTCCTATAGGTTGGTTTGCCATCCCAAACCTCTGGGACCAATAATAAGTGAGTTATAAACACTTTTAAATTTGGTTGTCCTCATTTGACCTTGAACGAGGGGCCCCAAGGTCAAATCCGACCACACCAGAAGATTCCCAGCCCATGATTTCCTATATGTTGGTTTACCATCACAAACCTCTGGGACCAATAATGAACGAGTTATAAGCACTTTTACCTTTGGCTATCCTCATTTGACCTTGAAGGAGGGGCCCAAGGTCAAATCCGACCACACCAGAAGATTCCCAGCCCATGATTTTCTATATGTTGGTTTACAATCCCAAACCTCTAGGACCAATAATAAGCGAGTTATAGGCACTTTTAGCTTTGGCTATCCTCGTTTGACCTTGAAGGAGGGACCCAAGGTCAAATCTGACCACACCAGAAGATTTCCAGCCCATGATTTTCTATATGCTGGTTTACCATCCCAAACCTCTAGGACCAATAATAAGCGAGGTATAAGCACTTTTAAGTTTGGCTGTCCTCGTTTGACCTTGAAGGAGGGGTCCAAGGTCAAATCCGACCATGCCAGAAGATTCCCTGCCCATGATTTCCTATATGTTGGTTTACCATCCCGAACCTCTAGGACCAATAATAAGCAAGTTATAACCACTTTTAAGTTTGGCTGTCCTCATTTGACCTTGAAGGAGGGGCCCAAGGTCAAATCTGACCACACCAGAAGATTTCCAGCCCATGATTTCCTATATGTTGGTTTACCATCCCAAACCTCTAGGATCGATAATAAGCGAGTTATAAGCACTTTTAAGTTTGGCTATCCTCGTTTGACCTTGAAGGAGGGGTCCAAGGGCAAATCCGACCACATCAGAAGATTCACAGCACATGATTTCCTATAGGTTGGCTTCACATTGCAAACCTCTAGGACCAATAATAAGAGAGATATAGGCACTTTTAAAGTCCGCTATGTGGGTTACTTCGGCACTCCGTGGATGACCTTGAATTGAGAGCTTCAAGGTCAAATGTGTGCAAGGTTGTAGAGGACATGTATATGTGTCATACATATCACCTATGAAGAGATTCAACCTTCTACCTATGAGGAACAGCCAGTAGAAAAATGTAGATTATTTTCAAAGAAATGCCCGTGGCGGCCATCTTGTTTTTCAGAATGAGGCTATTTTCCTTCCCAGAGAAGCTTACCCCCCAATGAAGATATCCTGCAAATTTGGTGAACCTAGCTGCTGTTGTTTTCCTCTTAGAGCGTTAACGCCGAAAATCTCTCTACGCGCGGCGGCGGCGGCGGCGGTGGCGGCGTAGCGAACGCTAAACCAAAGTATCCACCGGATGCTTTCGGTGGATACAATTAATAACTGTGAATAAAACTAGATTGGGCCAACTCGGCGCCAACATATCCCCAGACAGGTCATCACTCACGCCACAGGTTTTGATCGGGAATTTTTTAAAGCATAATTACCCATTATTATATGAACTTCAGCACATCAATCTACTCTGTTTGTATCTTCCCAAGAAGATGGTGTATCCCCAGACGCCGAATACATAACTCAAATTATATTTTCAATCTTCCTGCAATGATAACTCTAAACCTATTTTCAAAGTATTTATTAATAAATGATTGATGATTGATTGTCCATTCTAAAATAATAATCCCAAAAGAGCATATCTCTTTCTATATTTGTTGACAAATAAAATATTATTTTTAACTCAACATCATACTTTTCAATCTTCCTGCAATGATAACTCTTAACCTAATTTCAAAGTATTTAAATGATTGATGATTGAATGTCCATTCTAAAATTCATAATCCCAAAAGCGCATATCTGTTTCTATATTTGTTCACAAATAAAATATTATTTAAAAAAAAATTATTTATATTATTATTTTATTATATTATTTATAGAATTTGTAAATTGTTTTCAGTTATTCATTTCCTCTATTCCTATATATGTGGTCCATATATATGCAACCTAAATATGTGACACAATCTCAGTTCTGACTCCCCTTTGTGTTATATGATGAAGCCCACCACCTCCTACCCCACCCCTCTCCCCTTCTCCACACCTCTCTCACTATTACACAAGATCTGCAACCCCATTGAGTTCTTTGTTTCTCATTTGATATCACTAAATACCTTTGTTTATTTAGTGTCACTCAATATAGCTGGAGGTCCCAGAGGTGGGTGGGGGATGTGGGTTGGGACTACAGCATAAATGGTAAACAAACAATCTGATATATATCAAAGGGGTAATCAAATACAAAAAGAATTGAGAATTTTAAGTATGTGATTATCAACTGAAATGAGTTCATAACTGTAGGAGCTGTGTCAAAATTAACTGAGGCAAGTTGAATAAAACTGGGCTAGTTGAGGGTTAAAAATCCCCTAGTTTTACTACATAAGGATATACTTTTATTAATATTGGGACTTAAAGCTCACCAGAAAATAACAGTGTCCATTTTGCCTACTTGAATATGTTTAACCAGTTTCATTTTAAAGAGTTAAAAACTCAGCAAGCAGAGGTACAACACACAAAAATAAGTTCTTAAAAGACTAAGATAGCCATAACATCATTAATATTCAAAATTTAAAGAGACAGGCACTTCCTTTTAAAAATTCAAAGATTTCAGCTCTATGACCCACATAGTTTGACAGTTACAGGGCTTTAAAGTGGCATAATGTCCATAAATTGGGTTTCTGTGGGCATTTTACAATTGTTAAAGAGACCTTAGCAATTAAACTACAGATCTGAAACTTTTTGGGGGACATACATAACAAACAAAAATTAGATATAATACAGTTTAAGACTTGTCACACTAAGCATTTCCAAATTACAGGGCAAAATACAGTAGAAAATGTCAAAAAAGGTCACTTGGATGAGTGTCTATGGTCGTCATGGTGGACGGACGTTTCGGCCACGGACGTTTCGGCCTAGGACGTTTCGGACTAGGAGGTTTCGGCCACGGACGTTTCGGCCAGGCCATTTTTAAGGGTGGACGTTTCGGCCAAATCTATATTTTTAGGAGATTTATATAATAAGAACATCTTTTAATGTCCTTGTGTCCAAAAAGGGAAAATCTATATCACTAAGTGACTTGAAAGGAGAGCTGTGAAAGCAAACCTTTTATGGAAAATCTATATCACTAAGTGACTTGAAAGGAGAGCTGTGAAAGCAAACCTTTTATGGTTTAAGGAAGTGTTTGGTGAACACGTGACTATTCAGTACTGCTTCTACCACTTGACCCAATCAATATGGCGTAAGATACAGTCCTTGGGCCTCACCAACCTGTATGAAAGTGATGATGATTTCCGTTTGTTCTGTGGACAAATTGATGCCCTAGCCTTTCTCCCACTACATGAAGTGTCTGAAGGGATGACCTACCTGAGAGAATCGGCTCCAGAAGAATCAACCCCACTGCTGGAGTACTTTGACACAAATTATGTGACAGGCCATCTGCGTCCCAGACCTCAGACTCCAGATCTTCAGCTAAGGTTCCGGCGTGTGCCACCCATATTTGCTCCCGCCCAATGGAATATGCATGAGGTGACCCTTGCAAACCAACCAAGGACCAACAACGTATCAGAGGGCTGGAACAACAAATTCAGGAACCTTGTTGGCCAAAGCCACCCTACAGTGTGGAAACTGATTGAGTGTTTGCAAGCAGAGTGTGCCCGTGTATCTGCTGTACTTCTACAGGATGAGCATGGTGTGAGACCAAAGAAGAGGATCAAGAAAGTATACACCGAACTTCAAGGTAGACTGCACAATCTCTGTGAGGACAGATCTCTAGGCCGCAAGTCCATACCAGACTTCCTTCGGGGTGTAAGCCATAACCTGAGAGGTGGTCAGCCAAACATTTAAAATGACTCTGAATTGTGTGATCTGAAGTTTATGTATATAGCTTAATTGTGTAAAATGTTATTATATTATTGTTATAAAATGTGGGAAAGGTTGTACAATAAATGTTGTTATCACAGTTGTATTATTTGCATGTTTAATCATTGAAAACCTGATCCAAAAATATATTTGGCCGAAACGTCCACCCTCAAAAATGGCCGAGCCGAAACGTCCGTGGCCGAAACGTCCTAGTCCGAAACGTCCGTGGCCGAAACGTCCTACATTCGGTTGTCATACACAGGTTCAATGTCTACTACAGGCCTTGATGTTCGGTACATGGAAAAAGAAGACGCTTAATAATGTATTCCTAGTTGAGATTTCAGCCCTGTCAGTCACATAGTTTAACAGTCACAGGGCTGAAAAGTGGCAAAAAGTCCAAATATTGGGTCTCTGTGGGCCTTTTAGAGACCTCAATGTGACCTTCAAATTGAAGCTTCAGACTTAAAATCTTTCACAATCAGAGATTATACATAGAATGTATATCTAATATAGTTTGAAACTTCTCAGACTTACCATTCCAAGTTACAAGGCAAAATATGTAAAAAATGTCTAAAAAGGGTCACTCGGGTGAGTATCTATGGTCGTCATACACAGGTTAAATATCTACTAAAGGCCTTGATGTTCAGCACATGTAAAAAGAACATAATAATATATTCCCAGATGAGATTTCAGCTCTATCAGTCACATAGTTTAACAGTCACAGGGCTTAAAAGTGGCAAAAAGTCCAAATATTGGGTCTCTGTGGGCCTTTTAGAGACCTCAATGTGAACTTTAAATCAAAGCTTCAGATTTAAAGTCTTTCACAATCAAAGGTTACACATAGAATGTATATTTAATACAGTTTGAAACTTCTCAAGACTTACCATTTCCAAGTTACAGGGAAAAATATGTGAAAAATGTCTAAAAAGGGTCACTCGGGTGGGTGTTATGGTCCTCACACACAGGTTAAATGTCTACTTAAAGCCTTTATTTCTGGCACATGTAAACATGACATAATGATATATTCCCAGGTGAGATTTCAGCTCTATCAGTAACATAGTTTAACAGTCACAGGGCTTAAAAGTGGCAAAAAGGCAAAATATCGGGTCTCTGTGGGCCTTTTAGAGACCTCAATGTGACCTTCAAATCAAAGCTTCAGACTAAAAATCTTTCACATTCAAAGGTTACACATAGAATGTATATCTAATACAGTTTGAAACTTCTCAGACTTACCATTTCCAAGTTACAGGGAAAAATATGTGAAAAATGTCTTATAAGGGTCACTCGGGTGGGTGTTTATGGTCCTCACACACAGGTTAAATGTCTATTAAAGGCCTAAATTTTGGGGCAGATATAAGAAAACACATAGATATATTCTCAGATGATATTTAACTTAGATGAGAGACATAGTTTGAAAGCTACAGTGCTCGAAAGTGGCAAAAAGTGCATAAATTGGGTCTCTGTGGGCACTTTTGAGACCTTAAGTCGACCCCTTTGGGTAAACCTACAGCCCTAAAATTTTCTACAGACAAGGATTACATATCAAAGTTATACCTAGTGCAGTTTGAGACTCATCAGAGTTACCACTTCCAAATTATAGGGCAAAATATGTGAAAAATATAGCAAAAAATCCCTAAGTGGGGGTCTTTATGGGCCTCAAACACAATTTTCTCCTCAACTTAAAGTCGTGATTTTCGGCACATGTACTAAGAACATATTAATGTGTTCTCAGGTGAAATTTCAGCCAGCTGAGCATCATAGTTTGTGACCTAGAGGGCCCTTAGTGGCCAAAAGTGCAATTTCTGACCTTAAGGTGGCCATAAGTTCTCTTTTATTGGGAGTTTAAGGTCACCTTAAAATAGGGATCTTCCTTTGGACACCCTTAACATGTGTACCAAGTTTGAAAAAAAAATATTAATTTGTTTTTGAGTTATCGCGTCCACAAGGAAATTTCTACGGCAGCGGCGGCGGCGCGACGGACCTGAATCCAATATATCCCCGACTTTCGTCTGGGGATATAATAATGCATGAACAAGATAAACCATTATAAAACCTTTATATTATTGAGCTGATATGTCATTTTTTACTTCTATTTATAAACACACAAAGGATTGCAGTTACTGTTTTCACTGAGGGCTATCCTCCCCCCACACCTTCTTCAAAGGTTATTTATTTTCAGTGATCATTTTCAAAATTAGACATGCCTAGGAAAGTGTGGGGGCGGATACTCCCTAGTCACAACAATTTAACAAATGGCCTCTGAATGGCTACAGACACTGCAGTGAATAATGGCTAAGGACCTTAATTTCTGGGTGTTTGAAAAATATACTTGTAAAAAAGTTTTCATATTTTACCAAGACAATTCAAATTTTAAAAAATAATTTGCCGTTAAAAATATCACATTTTATAAAAGAGGTTTCACTGTTATCTTTGCAAAACATGGCATGTCAACAGGTGTTCATATTTCTAAAATATTCTAAAAGTTACCTCATATTTTTGGAAAAGGATTTAACAGTGCCTATACTCATTTTTACCCCACGGGGCTGTCGGGGTATTATTTTCCGCCATGGTGTCCGGATGGGCGGGCGGGTGACGAGAAAAAGTTTATACGGGCTATATCTCGGAAACTGTAAGGTGTAGGAAGTTCATACTTGGTAGGGACATTGGTTAGGGGGTGTAGGTGTGCAACATCAAGATGTGATCTTGATGTAACCTTTGACCTTGTCGCATTGATAATGAGTTTTAAAGTCCTGTCCAGGCTCTTGAATTCTGTAAGGTGTAGAAGGTGGACACTTGGAAGGGACATTGGTTAGGGGGTGTAGGTGTGCATCATGGTGTGACCTTTAACTTTGGCTCTGCCAAAGTATGTTCACCGGCCATATTGGAGACATCTTTCTCTTATACCAAAGATATATGGATTGCTGCGACTGATAATTACCTGCCTTTTTACCTAATTGTGTTATTTCCATCGACAGCTATTCTCCAATTAATAAATTTTACAGCATCATAATTTTTAGTTTACTGATTAATGCTGTCATCTTGCTATTGAATTGTCTTGTTTTCATACTTCATCTTTACATATATTTTCTTTCTCTTATTTTCTTAGACATTATTTTCTCTACTTAAGCATTATTTGGACCGTTATATAACTGACACTGCTCTTTGTACTGCTTCATTACTTCTGTATCTCATTGTGTTGAAAAATATTTACCCAGGCTGTGGGGTACGGGCATCTCTGGTGCTATTTTTCTCTATTAAAATCCAACCACAATAAAGAAAATAAATTATAATTTTTTTAGTGGTTTTATAATAGTTTACATTCCTCTGATGTACACACCATTTTATGTAATATCTTATCATATCCACAACTAAATTCCTTAAACTAAGAGGAAAACTAAAACTACAATAAAATATCATCAGATATTGTATACATGTTATATTTTACTTCCATTATGAAGGTTTAATGTATGTCACTTTATTGCAAGAAATAGTTTTTCACCGCCTAATTTCTATTGTTTTCAACACTTTTTTAAAATTTTCTTTTTCAAAACCCTACCAATTTATTAAACTAAAACGTATCAGAAACTACAAAAATGTCACTTTTAATGCTATAACTAATTTAAATAAGCAGTCAAAACATGAGACATGAAACAAATTATTCATGTCTAGAAACCCCCATTTTCGCCCATTTAAAACTCTTAAAACAGTATTTGAAAGGATCTTTTACTGGTAAAAAATGATGATTTTGTAGATCAAGATGCATATTTTTTATAAAAATTAAATACAATGTGTGTTATTACGAAAATATTTATTATTCTTGTGTTTTATCATGTAAAAATCACTTCATGGTTAAGATCTACGCAGGTTTGTTTATCCACAAACATTTTCTAAAAATGGAACCCCAATAAGGCTTATTGCATATTATCTAACAAAAATTATTGTCAATTAACTACTATTGTTCAGTGGTCGAATTTAACTTAAGGGGCGAATTGTCTTCAGAAAACTGGGGCGAATTGTTTCAGGGGATGAATCATCTTGACAACACTCCAATTACATTTATGTAGCGTTTTTACCGGCTGTAAACACGACCTCACAGCCTGTAAATTTGTCAAGAATGGTGTCACAGGTCGTATATCACCTGTGAGTTGGGTGCCTCCAGAAACTTTCCAATTTGTGACCTTCACCTCGAGTGACAAAAAAAGATGGAGAATACATGTGCTCTCATTATAGAAAAAAGTTAAGTAAAGTGTTTTAATGCCCTGGATTTTGTAAATAAACATCAGGAAGTGTATAATTAATGAAATATACATCTTTTACATGCTGGATAGCGAAATATTGTGATTGCTTTTCTTTCTCTTTGTCATTCCATTTGTGTTTGTTTACATCCACATATAAACACACAGGGCGTGAATAACCTAATCCCCCTGTTCCACCAAAGGACTAAGCCCCGATCCTGTCTGGGACCCTTAATTGTGGACAGTCGCTGAAAAAAGGTAAAATGGGCGGGAATACTGAATCGGTATTGAAGCCTGGGATTAAGGTCAGATCGGTCTCAGGAAGCCTCAGGAGGCCCCAGACAGTCCCCGACTGTTCTGGGACTAAGAACCGACTAAGCCAGTTTTCTGGTCGGTTTGAAGCACGATCTTGTCGTACACATACCGACTGGGTCCCAGGACACCTCAGGCCTCCTGGGACTAAGCCCTGACTAACCCCCGATTAAGTCCCGGCCTCCTCATGCATCCTAAGGCATCCTCAGTCTTCCCCAGACCAATGTGGCCGATTCTTGTTTTGCAATGGGACTAAGGGTCGCAGGAGGCCTGGGACTAAGGCACTAATGGTCTGGGACTAAGGGTCGCAGGCGGCCTGGGACAGCATAGGACTGTATAAATTTGGTCTGAGGAGGCCTGAGGAAGCCTGAGACTGGACATTTTGTTTATGGCGGGAAAAATATCAAACATGTTTGATTTTTCTCACGGCCCCAACCGACAACTACATTGTACCAACCCTTACAGAATGCCTGAGACTAAGCAAATTTTTGAAACTGACTCCCAAAAACCCTTAATCGGGAGCCTTAGTCGTGTGGTGGAACACCCACATAAGAATGGTCAAAGCTTCCCACTGGTGGGTACCAATGCAGCGTTCTTACTGGCCGTAAACACGACCTCACAGCCTGTAAATTGGTCAAGAACGGTCTCACAGGTGGTATATACCACTCGTGAGTTGGGTACCTCCAGAGACTTTCCAAACTTTGACCTTCACCTCTAATGACAACAAAGATGCAGAATACATGTGCTTTCATTATAAAAACATGTTAAATAAAGTGTTTCGGTACTCTGGATTTTAATAAATAACATTAGAAAAGGTTTAACAAATGAAATAGCACTATGCATCATTTGCATGGCAGATAGCGAAATATTGTGATTTCTTTTATTTATTTCTCTTTGTGATTTGTGTTTGTTTACATACACACATAAACACAGAGGTGGTGAATTGTTAAGAACGGTCAAAACTGTCCGCTGTACTCACAGGTGGTGCGCACCACTCGTGAATTCCCCCCTGAACGCAGCATTATCTTAACGCGATGCAGTGAGCGATAATGCAATACTTTATAAACTTTCTCAAATATCGTAAGAAAAGTTTCGGTTAAGCAGGCAATTAAAACATGCATAAAATATAAAATTTAAATTAGAATGCTATACAAACATCGTTTCCCTTTTTATATATTGCATCTCCCAAAGCCACTGCCATCGTCAATGTTAGAATTTGGGTAAACGTTTAGTGTGTACCAGTGACAAGGCATGTTGTAAAACTCTGAAAGAGATTCGGAATCCCATATTCAAAAGGCATTTGTGGAGCCATACACACAGCCAAACACGCAAAATCAATGCTGGACTGTGTTGTAAAAATTGCTCTCCAGCTGAACTACAGGGGCCGGTTTCATGAAAAGTCTCAGTTTGAGACCAGTTTTGGGCTGAGTCTGGGTCTCAAATCTGAGACTTTTGTCTTTGCTGAGTTTTTGGCTCAAATTGATTTCACAAAAGGTGACTCAGCTGAGACTGGTCTCAAGTCATAGTCTCAACTTTTAAATATCATTTAAGACGCTTCCTTGGTTTGTTTTTTATGCAAGTGCATTTATTTCATCATCATAATCGATTTAAATTGCATTAACACTGATAACACATGAAAAAAAATTGATATAATATTATTGGTAACAAGCCAATTGTTTGAGATGCAACTGAGACTGGGTCAAGCTTTGAGTCCCCACTTGAGACTAGTCACTTGACAATGGTCAAAAAAGCATGTCAATTCCATTGACTTTTCTTATTATGAATATTGAATATGTAGTTGTAATTAGTAAACAAAATAAAAATATAATATTTCAAGATTCAACAAATTCATTTTCATGCAAATTATATTGCTTTATACACAAGTATTGGATGACAAACTTTGGACTCAAAATTTGAGACACCTCCTTGGTGGGCTCAAAATTGAGCCCCTGACTGAGCCAAATCTCAAGTTGAGCCTGTTTGTGAAATGCTTTGAGTCTGAGTCCACAGACTCAGCAAAATATTTACAATATTTGAGCCCAAAGTCTCAGATTTGAGCCTGAGACCAGACTTAAGTCCTTTCATGAAACCGGCCCCAGATCTGTCCATCAGATTAATACACATACTTTCACAAACACATGCAATGGGTCACTGAATCAAACCAATACGATTATTTTTTTTTTCAAGTTCAGAAAAGTGTGGCTCACAGTAAACTATTCTTATTTTAAAACTCACTCATCAGACATGTACACAGATAACTTTTATGAGAGACTGTGAAGTGGGTGGAGCACGGTTTGACGGATCAACTTATACCAGTTATTAGTGTGAGAATTGAGGGGCTTGATTCCAAAGGGTCAATAATAATTAATTCTTGGGGGACAGTGACCAAGTAAGTCCCAAATACAGTGTTACATAAATAGGCAATGTGCCAAGACCTGATTTAATTTGTGCAAAGCATTATGTTTGTGTGTTGCCATATAGTGTCATTGAGTTATTGATTTCTTTTTGCATTCTACATAACTGGTTAAGTGGTATTTATGTTTATTATACTCTGCTAGATTATTCTATTTATAGACTGGGGGAAATCCCTCTAGGCTTCAATAACCTCAGTGATTCTATTAATAGATTTGGGGAAAGTCCCTAAACTGGTTTCTAGAGCTTCCTCAGTGATTCTGGTGACAGTATTTACTTTCTAATAAGTTGTAATTCTGTGACCATTTCCAAAGGTATACATAAGTGCTATACATCTCACCATGATGATGACAGATCTTGCTTGCTATAAGGAAAGGTAATTGTGTCTTAGAACTGCTATACTGTGTTATTTTACATTTTATTGTGAATTCTTGTTCGAGTGAATTGGACACATTGTCTGAATCTACCAAAGAGTGGATTTGCTGTACTTTGGATATTGTTTGTATCTGGATATAGTATGTGGATATACCAGAGAGTGGATTTGCTGTATTGTGGACATTGTTTACATCTAGACATAGTGTGTGGATCTACCAGTTTGTGGATTTGCTGTCTTTTAGACAATGTCAATATTTTGGAGTGGACAGCATATAAGTTGTGCAAACTCTCTGAATACCTGTATACAGACATTTTGCGTTGTTGGACATTAAAAGGGTCACAGGATAAGGACATATCATGTTATGGAGCATTGAACAGATCAAAGGATACAGATATTTGTGTGTTAGGGGACACCAGACGGATCCCAGGACAGATTGCTGGATACAGTGGACAAACTTTTATTATTATTATTATGTATTTATACTCAGCGCAATATCTCCATATACTACAGGGCTCAAAGTGCTATTTAACCAATCTGCCTGTACAGGTACAGCCCCAACTCACAAGTAACTGACATTCCCCTAACTGGAAGATAGAGGGTCAAGGATGACCATTTATCAACGTCCTTGAGGTTCTTTAACCTACCACTGGGGATAGGACCCAATGACAGAGGACAGCCATTTTAAGTGGTCATCCAAGCCCCTATGTATCTGCCTGTACCTGAGATTGAACCTACGTCCTCTGAGTTCCTAGATAAGTGTGTTACCCGCTAGGCCACAGTGGCAAAACTTAACTGTTATATGGATAGGATTGTGATCAGGTCAGATTGGTTTCATTATTGTATCATTGTATGTACTATTGAGAGCATTCCAGTTGACTGTAATCATTATGTTTAATTGTTAAATAAATTTGTTAAGTAAATCTTTTTGTCTTTTCCTGTTGCAACTTAAAAGCAACCGGTAATTGCTCCTGTGCTTGCCTTGTGACCATAACAATAGTGTGAGAGGGTGTTGAGAGATACATACACAGCCTGAATTGGGGATCAATAATGAGTGCCTTGAGGATTTCTTCCCTACATAAAGTTTAAACAATTTTATCTATAATAGAAATTAGTATAATCTGCCTCCTATTGCAGCACCTTAAAACAAGGAAAAGCTATACTTCTTGAAATGTTCAAAGGTCAACATGTTTCTCACTTAGCTTCCTTGTATCTCTCTTATTATTCTTTACTATTTTTATCATATGCTGACTGAAGACCGTAGCTAGGTGATTATGAAATGCCTTCAATATGTGTGTGCATCCATGCGTTTGTATTGCACCTAGCTTCATCAGATATACGCAAAATGTATGCATGTGGCCAGAAAAGCTTGCCTGAGAATAAATTTGACCTTGTTTCGAAACAAAATGGCCACCATATCACTTAAGCTCAAATGGGGGTGATCATAATAAAAAGTCTTAATATCTCCCTTATCATTGGTTTTAGGGGTTCAGAATATGAAACTACTTACAGGAAATCATAGCCTGCAAATCTTTCCCAAGTGTCAAATTTGACCTTTGAGCCCTGTTTCAAGGTCGACCCAATATTGGTCCACAGGCTTGAAACTCTGTTTCAAGGTCACTACTAATATTCTGCTAAATCCTCAGTGGGAGATACCCATTGTGGCAATGGTGGCATGATGGATACAGTGTGTCTCAATAAGTACATGTGACACTGAGTTTGATCATAGCAAGCTGGTACCAATTTAACTGTATCAGGGGCTGGTTTCAAAAGAATCTTAGACTTACGCTGGACTTAGGCTAAGCAAGGGATTTAAATATGAGAATGAGTTAAATGGATTTCACAAAGTATGGCTTAGCTTAGACGAAACGTATCAAATAACAACAGTGGTTTTCTTTGTCATGTGATCCCTTATTTCTACTCAAAATATTTTACTGGTGACACATATCCTTTGTTTACACATTTTCTTTTTGGTAAAATGCTGTAGTCAAAGCAAAACCTTTTAACCACATAACAATGTTCAAAGGCCTATTTAGCAATGTGTCATGTATTAATTTTTTTTATTTTTAGGCATTTTAAATTTTGAAGTGAGAAAAAATTTACAGCAGCCATATTTAAGTCTTTGTCTACAAAAGTTAAGCCCACTCCCAATTAGACTTAGCTAAAATATAGAGTTTGCAACTTTGTGAAACCCTCAAAGTCTAAGACCACAGACTTGGCCTGAATTAAGACAGAAGTCTTAATTTTAAGTCTAAGACTGAACTAAGCCCTCTTGTCAAACTAGCCAACTAAGACCTTTGATCAAATGCATCCCTGTTTTGTGTCTGCTTCTACTTTCTATTGAGAATACTTAACCTATCAAATTAAAGAATTAATGAATGCATGCTTACACAAGTATGCATATTATATTACGTTGTTTGTACTGCTTCAAATTTATTGAAGAATTCGCAAATCAAACTCATGAATATTCATGAGCAACATTGTTTCATCAACTGCCCAGATAGCATTCCGTCGTCGAACCGACGTTGGCTGTTGGTCACATGGTCGGCAGATTTTGCCAATGTTGACCCAACGTTGGCTATTGGTCGCATCGTCAGCAGGTTTTACCAATGTTGGCTAAACGTTGGCCCAACGGTGGCTTGCCAACCACAACTCAGGTTAGATATCTCTATATTTTGCCAATGTTGGGCCAACGGTGGATTTTATTCAAGATGTCGGCAAGTAATAATAGGGGGTGTCATGTTAGAATGTGATTTTCACCTCAGTGGCTGAGTGGTTTGATATTTAATCACTTAATTGGTTCTCGTGTGCACCTATGGGTTCGAATTCAGCTTGTAAAAACATCCAAAATTCACAAAAGTGTGTCCACTGATAGATGTGACAGTATAGATGCTTAGAAATCTCAACTTGACTTGTGTCCAACATAACATCATATATTTTCCAAAAAAATGTCAAAATCTGTGCACTTTAGAAAAATTAAGAGTCTTTGCTGAGTAACAGTCAACTGAGAAATATTAAATGAGTGACATGTGTCTGTCTTTGTATGTTTGGATGTCATAATATTTGAAACAGAATCTGAAGACAAATCATTATTCAGAACAATGAAATATGAGAGGCAGATACAGGATTTTCTGAAAGGGGTGTGTGGGTTGTTGCAGGTATGGATATTTCATATTTGGAATTTCAAATCGGGACATATCATGCAGTGCGTGGATAAAACACCAGCGGACAAAATGTTGGTGGACAAATTGCCAGTCAAATTGCAAGGGAGGACAAAATGATGGAAATTTTATGGGACAGGGAGGACAAACTGCTTATCTCATCAAAGCACTTAATAAAATTGTATATCGTACTGATGGTCAAGTTAAGTGAAAAAGCCTCTAGCCAAAAAAAGCCTCTGTAAAAGCTGCATCAGAAAATACCTCTAACTAAATGGCACATAACACTTTTACACAAGCACTGCCAAGTAATGTACACCATGTAACATAAGTTTAGGTATTTTTCCAACACCCCCCAGGGTTTTTTCTATTAGGATTATTTGTTGATGCCCCAGTTTTCTACTGTGACTTTTTCTGCAATTTTTTTTCCACTAGGATTTTTTTCTACATTGAATTGTCAGACACATTCAGCAGTTTACTGTTATGAACAAAACAATATGAAACCATAAAATAAACTTTAAAGGGGCTTCCATCATAAAATAAACAATTGTATAACTGCAAAAAAATTTGGAGAGGAACATACGTTAATCAAAATTTGTAAGTCACAGAGTTGTATGTTTCTAGCTTTTTCATTTTAAAATAGAAGGTTCTTTCATCATTTTCCTTTAAAAGCACACAAATTAATTGATTAAATTTAATGAAACTTTTTCAGAATTTAACTTTTTTTCAATTTAATCTTATAGCTACTGTAGCAAATTCTAATTGAAACATAGAAGTGGAGTAATAAATTATTAATTAGGGAGGGTGATTCCAGTTTTGTAAATTGTATATCTCATGTTTAAACATACACTGGTAAACAAAACAGGTTTATAAAGAAAGTTATCAACAAAGATGTAATCCCAATTTGTTTGAGGATGAGACCTAACTTAGTACACAGACAAAAGAGCTTAATCCTCTTTGCTATTGGGACAATTTGACATTGACACAGGTATGATAACTGTCAGTTTAAACAGGTATATTACCCTAAGAGAGGCAAATCTAGGGATGGGGGATTGGAGGGGGCATGGACAGGGATAAAAAGCCTCATGGCAAAGGTTTCAAACTCTGATAGGGGCATGCACCCCTCCACGCCCCCTAGATCTGCATCTGAATATATATTTTAGAAATATCAAACAAAGCGGGATTAGAGCCCTCAACCATGTGTGGAAAGGTCCTGTGGAACACACAAGTGTAGTATGGGTGGTTTCTAAACCATGGAAAAAGTGATGGAATTCCATGACGGAAACAGAAAATCGCCTAAAAATCGCCTAATATACATGTTACTTTGATATTAGTACATGTGAGGATTCTACAGATAGCAATAAAGTATTGATATATTATTAGGTGAGTAAGTTTTACAGAATGAAGAATTAATTAGGTGCATAAGTTTTATCGCTTTTACAAAAAGAATATATAAGGTTACAATGAAACAATGACACAGTATTTTACTTATTTATTGTATCTGCTTAAGTATAACATATTTTACAAACTGATATATAAGATTACAATAAAACAATGACACAGTATTTTACTTACTGGTGTACAATTTTACTGTTAATAGGTACTGTAACAGGTAAGACTACAAAAAAACAATGATAAACAATGTAATATTTAATACTATGAAACTAAGTTACTCTTTACATTCCTTATGTAACCATCACTCATGACTATTGGCTGCACCAGAATATCCACTACATTTTATATGATACCATTTTTTACACATCTTGTTGTCACATTGCACCATAGTTTCAAAACAATCTGGATATCCACAATCGCAATTCATATGAAAATTTTCTGTTTTTCAAGCTCTGATGTGAGCCTTACATTTTAAGCTTCTCTTTTTGGGGAAAGGTTCAAAAAATTTATTTTCTAAACAATCATTCAAGTTTCCTAAGGTCCTCCTTCTTAAATTGGACATCAGTCTGTCAATTGAATGAATTTATACCATACTCAACAATATTGGCAAAGGCATGTACCCCACAGTGCCCCTTATTTTGTGGTTGAACCTTGCAGTATACTAAGGTATATTTTTCTTGTGGTTTACAGTATAACTTTCCTAATTGAATTTTAGCTGAATCTGTTAAATTACCTAATGCTGCAGAGTCTGAAATATATATGAGTATTCTACACACTATAATGAACAATTTGGTGGTAGTCTTATAAAGTCAAGCAAATAATAAACATTTTACACAGATTTTAACACAGCCTTTGATTTCCCAGTGTTACTTTTTCCGTGGATTTTGGTATTTAATGTCTAACTTTTAAGATATATTATGTTCGATTTTCTTGACTATTCTCTACATAATAAAGAACATTTTGGTGGTTATCCTGTTAAAATCAATTGGGCGATTTTTTCCGTGGATTTTGGTGTTTAATATCTTACTTTTAAGATATCTTATGTTAAAGGAAATGCTTCAGTGCCATTGTGTTTTTTCTATTTTTATTTTTTTTTTTGCTTGTTTGTTTTCTCTTTTTGGAAGTCCCAAGTTTATTCTTTTACTTTATTCTTTAATACTATCATTAAAAACCGTTAATTGCTGTCAAAAATGAGTGGTTTCCACCCTAACTGTTAATTGTGATCAGGGTATATCAATCTTTATTGTTTAATCTACCCATATATAATTGTCTGAAGTGTGCACCCTAACTGTTAATTGCCATCAGGGTATGTCTGTCTTTATTCTTTAATCTACCTAGACCTAGGTTATGGAGATATATTATCCTCCCTCCCCTTTATTTGATTAAAGAACTGTTAGATAGTTGTATTCTGTAATCATTTCACATTTTAAAGTAAATTAGGCGATATTTGGGCGATTTTAGGCGATTTTTAGGCGATATTTACGATATAGGCGAATTTCCGTATCGCCCAACGGAAATTCCGAACTTTAGAAACAACCTGTAGTATGTACCAATGTTTGGTGGTTTCCGGTTAAACTATTTTGCGTTTTTTCGCAAGTGATTGAGTGATTTCATCAAAGATCCAGTAGGCTTGGTATGTGTAAAAGCCTCAAAATGAGATTATGGGTCAAATCGTTGGTGTCCAAACCACAAATTGGCGTATACAGTTATGCTGGGTAGTGACACCCACACGTTCATCAAGCGACTTATTGAGTGCTGACAATCTCCTGTGCAAGTGAACGCCATGCTGTGGTTAATATTTGTGCTTAATATTTGTGGTTAAATTGATCATATACATTTGTAATTTATTGTTTAACTGTGATTGTTTTGGATAAATTTTGGGGTGGGCGTGAATTGGTCCACCACCACTACTGTATATGATCAATTTGATAATTATCTATGATGTGGTAAAGATATTTTCTATGAAAAACTATGAATCTTTAAGAAAATTGAGGGTGGGGGTGAATAGGTACACGGGCGTGAATTGGTCCACAACCACTATTCAATGGAATTGTCAAGCACATCTACCGCTAATAAATTAACTGAATTGTCGTGACTGATTTAATGCAATGCCGTGAGTTAGTATCATAAAATATCATTTTTAAAATGGGTGTGATTTGCGGGTGCGAGTTAGCGGTAGCGATATGAAGTGGGTGGGATGCACGTATCCCAATATTTTTCTTTTTATGTCAGCTGACTTGTCAATGAGCTAACATTATTTCTTCACTCTGCGGCGTGGACGTACGACTGTGTGAGCGACTTCTCCAAAACTACAAGGATCAAAGACATGGGGACCAGGCCTGGGGCTTAATTACTATTTTTCAAGTACTTGTACTTGTACTTGACAGCTGAAAATTAAAAGTACATGTACTTGTACTTGGCTAAAATATCCAAGTACTTTTCAATTACTTTCAAGTACATTCCAAGTACATTGATTTTGTAGTTTTATAACTTTAATTAAGTGACTTATTAGGTGTAAATTTTTACTGTTTCTTTCAGCAGAGTGTAGATAGATTATAGTTTGTGTTGTTTTGTCAAAGTACAAAGGGCTGTTTAGTTAGCCAGAACTTTGGTTTTCTTTAATTATAACAAGGCTGCATTTAATCAACACCTTTTCACATTTTAAACAAGATACCCACTCATTCAGAATATAGCTGTGTTTTAATCATAAAGGTACAGCATTTAATCTATCCTTTTTCACTTTTACACAAAAGATCCACTCAGTCACAGCATAACTTTGCTTTTCTCATATACCTACCCTTATTCATTTTCACACAAAAGACCCACTCAGCCTGAGTGTTGATGCCAAGCTTAGTGGACAGGAGGGCCAATTACTTGTTTATGTAAGACAAACAAGCTAATCCCTTACACAAATAAACTGTTGACTCATTCATTTCAATACACCCCTTTATAAACAATTATCAATGTTTAGTATATCTGCTTTGGCTTTTTACACTATACAATTGCCCTTAAATATAAAGTTTTATTTCATTTGTTCATTCATTCATTTATTAAATGTATTCCAACCATATGTAATATCAGTTTTACATAAAGGACTGGTACAAACCCTTTAAAAACGTTTTATGTGCCCCAAGTAACTAATTCACTATCTGTCAACACAAGCATACTGATGTCCAAGTGGATCTTTTGAAATCAGATTTTTTAGCATTGCAAGACAGGATTTCCATGCATTCAGGTGTTTACTCACACTGTGAGTCTCACAGGCAAAATTTTTGAAAGACCTGTATTTATTAAGTGTAACCAGAAAAGTAATGGAGCAGATTTTAGCTCATCAGTGTTTGTTGCAGGATTGCTTTAAATTGTATGTCTTAATAAATAATTAATTTTAAATAACGGAGTGGCTGCTGATCCGTGTTTCACGGTTCGATAGCTTAATGGTCTATAGGTCCGTGTAGTTTATAAACACTTACAGATCCGTGAATTATGAGAAATAATGGCAGGAAAATGCCAAACACAACCACTGTGATAAGTTTGACACACAAGAAGATTTGAAATATTACATGACTGTAAACTCACAACACTGTCACTTTCACTTCAGCTGATAATTGCAATTACCAGCCGGTTAAATCAATGGAAGGGATATTGCACTGAAGATGATGGCATGTCATTTTTAAAAGTGTTAATAATTCCACTCATCAGTCTAAGGAAAAACTTCAGTTGGAAATTTTAAGCCTATCTGACTGCCTGCTGTTAAAACCATAAATCTGACAGTCCTTGTGTGATATGTTTATTTTGGAAGTAGATTTATGTGTTCTCATATATTTATGTAGCTTAGCTACCTGATAAGTCTCCCAGACAGGAAAGGCCTCTGATACAATTTGCATTATGGCAAAAATAATTCGTGTTTGCATTTTGGTTAAGACAGCCTGAAAGGCAAGGCTAGCCTACAAGTGTTTTTTAAGTAAATATTGTGGTCATATTCCCGGTTATAAATAAAAGTCCGTTATACTGAGTGTTTCTGTCACTATTTACTTAAAATCACGGATATATTAGCACTATTGAACCGTGAAAACACTACACGGATCGATAGACTGTTAAGCTGTTGACCCGTGAAACACGGATCCATAGCCACAGCGTTTAAATAAATAGTGATTATCTAGTTATTATAGTTTTGGGGTCGTACGCTATAAAAGTACTTGTACTTGTACTTGCAATTTTTCAAAGTACTTGTACTTGACTCTTGAGATCAGTACTTGTACTTGTACTTGCAACTTGGCAAAGTAATTGTACTTGTACTTGGCTCCATGTACTTGACCCCAGGCCAGATGGGGACATGCTGTTGTTTTTGTTTGTTTTTTTTTGGTTTTGTTTTTAAAGATACATTATCTATCGAGGATGAAAAATTGTTGCAAGGCATGCAGATCGGTTTGAACATTTCAACACTTTATCACAATTTTCTCATTGCCTATTGCTGGCATTTCTGTCATGTCTTGCACATATGTATGGTGTTCCTATTAGGGCTGCAAGCGAGCCCGAAAATGCGCCTCGATTCCTTGTTTTAGAAGAATCGACTCTGACTCGGTTAATCGCTTGGTTATCGCGCACGAAATAAACTGTTTCATATTTTGACATATCACGCCTTATAAAATGGTTACAAACCACACAACAGGAAAGAAGTTTGATAATTTATTGAATTTTGGGAAAAGGACGCATTCATAATGCAAAATATAAGAAACTTTAAACATCTTTATATTGCGAGATCTGAGGCGTCTTCGAAATACATTATAATAAAATGCCGTCTTATAAAACGTTGTTACACAAAGAATTAAAGTTTGCAAATACTTAAAATATAAAAACCTGAAACGGAAACGCCTTATATTAGTAAAATATAGTGGTCGGGCCGGTTCTGAAAATGAAAACCGGTTTTCGGGGCTTTGAAACCGAACGATATCCGGGATTTCAAAAGTGTGCAGAGATATGGTAAAAAGTTTTATGCGAGCGTACATGAGCTACATCCTCAATAGGAAATATGCATTCGCGAGATATTTTGAAGTTTGTAAACTTCATTACCATGAATATAAAAAGCGGAAACGTAAGTTATTTTTTCAAATATATATATTCTTTGTTGTTTTGACAAAATATTTACCAGTAAAAAGCCTAATATAATGACGTTTTCAATAACTGGTACTTAAATATTCTTTGCGGATTTCGTCATTTCTACCTAAACGAAACGAAATGCTGTATACCGGTTTACCATTCACACCACTAGTAAAATATATAAAAATATTCATATATTTAAAGAAAATATAGAATTTTGTAGTAGATTTTACGTCTATGTTTAGTTGTTTTCGAAGGCCCGGTTCACTTTTCTTGGCTCGAGTATTGAACTGAATCGTTTCGTTTCCGAGTAACCGAAGAATCGTTGCAGCCTTAGTTCCTATGTCACTTCAGCGTACTAAGAAGCTAATGGTGTATTTTTTTAAGCGTCCCGCAAGGGACGCTTGTTTGTGTATGGGAGAGCTTCCGGCTCCGCCAGCTCCGCATTTTGTTTTCCTTATAACTCTGTAACCGTTAGGCGGATTCTTTTCAAATTTGGCAGGTTTAGGCAGTAGCCTTGGGGAATTTTTTTGAATATGCTGCAGTGACATTTCAACCAATCAGAGAGGTCACATGACCAAAAATGTCTTTTTTCGATGGGGAAGCTTGTCCGGATGATAACTTGAAAGGAATTTTATCAATTCACCTGAAACTTGGCAAATACATTCATTCTATTAAAATCTAGAAATCATTAGATTTTGGCATTGATTGGTCAAGAAATGGCCGAGTAATTAATGATTAATTAATCATTACGAATTTTCCAAATAAGGAAAACACAAAAATGCTTATATCTCGAAAACCGTGCTAGATAGAGCGATTTCGACGAAATTTTTGACCCGCAGGGTATGTCTGCGGAGTAGTTTTCCCAATTTTCAAAAAATTTTTGTCTCGCCCAAAATGGCGGCCATTTTGAATTTTCGAAATTTTCGCAAAAATTGCAAAACACAGAAATGCTTATATCTCAAAAACCGTGCTAGATAGAGCAATTTCGACAAAATTTTTGGCCCGCAGGATATCTCTGCGGAGTACTTTTCCCAATTTTCCCAAAAATTTTGTCTCACCAAAAATGGCGGCCATTTTGAATTTTCGAATTTTTCGCAAAAATTGCAAAACATGAAAATGCTTATATCTCGAAAACCCTGCTAGATAGAGCAATTTCGACGAAATTTTTGACCCACAGGGTATATCTGCAGAGTAGCCATGCCAATTTTCAAAAAAATTTTGTCTCGCCAAAAATGGCGGCCATTTTGAATTTTCGAATTTTTCGCAAAAATTGCAAAACATAAAAATGCTTATATCTCAAAAACCCTGTTAGATAGAGCGATTTCGACGAAATTTTTGACCCGCAGGGTATCTCTGCAGAGTAGCCATGCCAATTTTCAAACAAAAAATTTCTCCCAAAAAATGGCGGCCATTTTGAATTTTCGAATTTTTCGCAAAATTGCAAAACACAAAAATGCTTATATCTCGAAAACCGTGCTAGATAGAGCGATTTCGACGAAATTTTTTTTTTTTTTTTTTTTTATTTATTTTTGATAAACATATAAATTACAAAATACAACACACACTGTAACAACTACACACAAGACAATGTACACCTAGAAGAAGTGACTACTAAAGAGATGTAGTAATACAAAAATATCAATATTTGAATAATTTTATCATATTGAACATACATACACAAAAGAATTAGCCAGAAAAAATTGGCATAAAATTTCCCCATATCTTACTAAAATTACCTTCCTTAAATTCCAGTTTGGCAGTATATTCCTGTTCCAAATATATTCTTTTCAAAAAACTACAAAAACTAGGATAATTTAAAATTTGACTTGACTTTGAAACTCGAAAAATATATAACTTAGCTGCAAGGTAGATGGTATTAAGTGGTATAACATTGGTCTTTGTTAAGAGGTTTCCTGATATAAGAGTAGAAGGGTTTATTGCTAGATCAATTCCAAGTATGAGTTGAAAGTGAGTTTTTAATTCTGACCAAAATTTTCTTACATCTTTGCACTGTACGAAAAGGTGTAATATCGTTTCAGAGTATTCTTTACAAAAACTGCATTTGCCATCATCATGGCTCTTAATTTTAAACCGTAAATCTTTAGTACCTAATATCCTGTACAGCACTCTGTACTGCATCCAGATTAAATCATTGTCTTTTATAGTCTTAAAACACACTCTAAATATTTGTTTCCACATATCTTTATCTATAGTAATACCCAAGGCTTCTTCCCAGAATGAATAAAAAGTGGTATCATATTTAGTGTTCTGATTGAACAATATTGCATAAAAGTCTTTACTTCCTTTCTTTGATTTACAAATGATTTTTATTTGATTTGGGATAGTTGGTTTTTTATGTTCTTTAGAAGCATTATTTTGTTTATTTGAGTAAGTTTTAACACAGGTAATGACTCTGTGGTATTCTAAAAAGTTGGTTGTAATGTGATATACCACTTTTAAATCATTCTGAGATATATACTTTCCATTTTCATAGATCATATCAGCAATTGATATAATGCCTTTATTGTACCAGTGTGGTAAGAAGAGTTGTGTCTTAGATACCATTGGATTATTCCAAAGAGGTTCTGAAAGAGGATCATTAATATTTTTAATCGGGATATTATTGATAAACTTACTCCAACAATACAGAGTTTCAGACCAGAATTTATTTGTTGTTTTTCTAGCCATATTTAAACTATAATATGACCCAAGTAAAATAACTTTATTGATTGATCCTAGATAAATGCTGGCCATATTAGTCCATGGTGTTTCAAAATTGTAGTGTAACCTTCGTATCCAAGTTATCTTAATGGCAGATATGAATGTTCCAAGGTCTATCATGTTTAATCCACCATCAAAGTAATGTTTTGTTAAGGTTTTCCTTTTTACCTTATCCGGTTTTCCACTCCAGATAAATTTATACAACTTTGTTTCTAATTGTTTCAATATATCCTTTCCCGGTGAAGGCAATGATAGGAACAAATGATTCAACTTGGACAGGGCCAAACTTTTAATCACGGTTATTTTACCTATTGGAGTTAAGTATCGGTGGCTCCAAAGATTTAAGAGTTTTTCAAGATTATTTATTGCAGGAAGATAGTTTAACTCAATCATATTTGATAAATCTACAGAAAATTTAATGCCTAGAAGAGTAAAATCACTAGCACCCCATATCAAATCTTTACCCACGTTAAGTTTATCTTTAGAATGGCGTTTTTTACCTATCCAAACTAGCTTGGTTTTATCCATATTTACCTTTAGACCAGACATATTACCAAATACCTCTAGGACATTGAGAGCAGCTAATAAGGTACTTTTGCTTCCATCCAAAATTAAGGTTGTATCGTCGGCAAACTGTGTGATCTTAAATTCATTGCCATTCACTGAAATACCTTTCAAATTTTTATCATTTACTATCAAAAGAAACATTATTTGTGCACACAGGATAAATAAGTAAGCTGATATTGGATCACCCTGTCTACAACCACGTTCTATATTGAAAAATTCAGATAATGTGCCACACTGAAGAATTGCAGCAGAAACATCAGTGTTTAAGACTTTGATCCATTTGCAAAAACTATCCTTAAAACCAAATATTGTTAGAATAGAGTAAAGAAATTTCCATGAAATAGAATCGAATGCTTTTTGAAAATCAATCAGCATGAGCAAACCTGGTATTTGATTAGAATTTGCATAGTGAATTATATCATATATTAGACGAGTATTTTCTCCAATAAAGCGGTTGCTCATAAATCCTGATTGGGTATTTGAGATGAGATTATGTAGAACAGTTTGCAACCTAGCAGCCAGAGCAGATGAAGCAATCTTATATACTACTGATAGGAGCGAAATCGGTCTCCAATTTTTTAGAAATTGTCTGGGTTTGTCACCTTTCGGGAGGCATGAAATAATACATTGCCTAAGAGAGATTGACATTTGTCCTGTATTGTAACCGCAATTTAAAGATCTTAACACAAAAAACTTCAGTTTAGCCCAGAAAACCTTGAAAAAATCTGCAGGGAAGCCATCTACACCAGGACATTTTTGGTTCTTCATAGCTTTCAAAGCTTTACTTATTTCGTTAATTGTTAGACAGCCTTCTAGTGAATTGGCATCATTTTCTGATAGCATTTTGAAACCATTTAAATTTTGCAGATCATGGGTACTACAACCTAGTAATCCAGCATCTTTATTTTTGAAAAGGTTCTGATAATATTTTCTTAATTCATTCAAAATTTCTTTTTGATCTGTTATAACATTTCCATCATCTGCCACTACTCTTTTAACTGTTTTTTCTGTGTAGTAAAATTTTTCGAGTGAACAAAAATAATTAGAAGGTTTTTCCCCTTCACTGAGCCACTGAGCACGTGATCTAATCATGATGCCATTGAGTTTTTCTTTACGCAAATTTTCCAATTCTTTTTTTTTCAGTTCCAAATGTTTTGGGTTTGTGGAATCTAGTTGTTTTTCCATAATTTCAATCTCTCGTTTTAAGTTTTCCTCTATCTGATTTGTCTTTTTTTTCAAAGCAGATGCATATCGTATAGTTTCACCACAAATCTGAAGCAATAATATTTCTAGGAAATCACTATCAGAAATGGTAAATTTAATACAGGAGTCATGTAAATTGGTTATATTATCTTGATTGTATATAGGTACTGCATAGCGTAGTTTTTCCCGGTCTATTACATTGTTAATATTGATTAGATATTCTTTGTCCTTTAATAATGAGCAGTTAAATTTCCACAAACCTCTACCACGCTCAAATTTACAAAGAGTTATAAGCAATTCTATGAACGAGTGATCTGACCGGTATCCCGGCTTTATATTACATTTGTCAATAAGATCAGTTAAGTTTTCTGAAATTAGAAAGTAATCTAGTCTTGCTCGCTTAATCGGATTCTTTTTGTGCCATGTATAGCATCTTGCATCTTTGTTAAAATACCTAAAGGCATCTTTTAAGCTCAGTGAATTCATGGTATCCTTCAAGCAATTTCTAGACTGTGGATTATTTATATGTCTGTAATTATAGCAATATTAAAATCACCACAAACAATACAATAATCGGTGTTAGAATGTTCGATCTTTTCTTTTAAAGACATAAAGAAATCAGGAGAGTCCTTGTTTGGACCATATATATTTATAATTTTTATGGTGAATTCATTTAGGCTTAATGATGCAGATATTAGATTACCAGCGATGTCTCTTTCAACTGCTAAGATCTTATATTCAAAAGTTTTATTAATTAAGATTGCAACTCCTCTGGCATTTGTTTGCGAACCGTTTAGTAAACACTCACCTGCCCATAAATTTTTTATTAATTTTTTATCTTCAGTTAACCAATGCGTATCTTGTAGACAGAGTATATCTGGTCGTATGTCCGCAAAATAATTCAAAACATCAGTTCGCTTGTTAATATCTCTAAGACCTTGACAGTTTGCCGAGATAATTCTCAAGTTTGAAGGAGCCATATAGCAAACATCTGAATTATATATTGATCTTAGGGGTATACTGCAAAGTAGCAGCTAAACCAGAACATTTTACAACTGGAAGGACTTCGAGATAAGTACAGTAATGGTTTTTGACCAATTCAGTGTCAAAGAGACAACTAGGCTTTTCTTTGTGTAATAATGACAAATTAATTTGTAATTCTCTAAGAGTACGACACAATGAAACAACAGGACAAAACATAAAAGACATAAACATATTAAACCAATATACAAAAGTAATACAATATTGCTTTCAATTGTTAACAAAGTCAACAAGATTTTTTTTTGGAATACAAACATTACAAAGACACATAACACAAAAACAAATACACAATAGGTTTACAGAAACACACATAGTTACTATGACACAAGATGGGCTAGAAAGAAAGTGGTGGTAATCATAACAATTATACATACTTTTATAATATTTAGCTGTGCTATAAGCTACTAAATCACCGTTAGAGTACAGCATAGCTCCACCAACCAACCCCCTATTATCTAAATTTTCAATTAAATTACCTCAAATTTACTCTCCCAGTTCAACTAAACCATTTGTTTTAGCTTTTCCATTATCCGACCTTTCCGTAATCCAACCTAATTGTTACTCCCCCAAAGAGAGCCAGATTATAAAGGTTCTATTTTTTAAATATTTATTCTATACATTACACATTTTTGATACCCCTAAAGCTTAACTTATTCAAGTAGCATAATTTTACGCCTCATCGCTTTAGTTTCAGCATTAATTTTTCACACATGTATTTTTATCATTTCATTCAAAATAGTAAAAGATCTAGTAAACATTAAACCAACCAATGTTATACATTTTGATAGTTTATAAGCCTTTTATTTTTTAACTTTACATACAAGATCTGATTGTAAAGAATAGTCATATAGTCGTCAGATAGATATATCAACACTTTTCATATGCAATTTACAAATGAGTGTTTGTCTCATAAACGACTTCATTCACATAGTATACAGGATCTAGCAAGACCATATTGGGATCCAGCAACACTGTATCTGGAGTGTAAACAATATTATGGTATTTTATATATCCTAATTATACGGGGGAAAAAAAAAGGGTCATTCTAAACTGGGATGAGTCCATAAAAATAGTTATATGTCACACATATTTCTGCTTTTAAGATTAATCAATTACTAAACAAAAAATATTTAAGGAGCATAAATGCTAAAATCCAGAGAGCATATGTGTTTGACTAAATGGCGTACAAAACTTTTGTTACAGATGATTCAAAACGGAAAAATTTATAGCTTATGACTGTTGTATGTTACTGTGTATACCAGATTTGTTACAGATGATTAAAATGGAAAAAAAGGATATCAACAATTTAAAAAGAGTCCTAAATGGCCTGTCATATTATAAAATGTTTTCAAAGCTATTTTGATTTTCACTAATTGACTAAGAAAAACTGAGATTAAGAGAATAACAAGATAGCATTCCGTTACTGTGACTTTGCATTTTTTAATATTGAGCTAAATTTGCAACAATCTGATCACATGACAGCATTCCGTTACACTGTGACATTACATATTTTAATACTGAGCTAAATTTGCAACCATCTGATCACAAAATCTCCACAGTCTTCACAGATGTTGCTAAATTTGCAACAATCTGATCACAAAATCTCCAGACCTGATCTCTATCAGTACTATATTTCAAGGTCCCTTCTAATTAATGTTTAATACTGGTGTCAGTACATCATTTTTGTGGTTCTATATGGTATTAGATGCCTCTGATAAACATACATATGAAATATTAACCATCATTTTTTCTAGTATATTTATGTTTATATTTAATCAACTATATCAATAATCATTTAACAGAGTAAAAGCCACCTCTAGGAAAAGCTGACCTTTCAGCTAAACTAAGTTACAAGCATTATTTACAGGTTACCACAAGTGTTTTTACCAAATTTTAATCTACTAAAAAAAATTAAAATTTGACAACAGTTTAGCTTTACTGTGATTTACTGCAGTTGTACCAAAGACTTTTTTAGTAATAGCACACAAATGTAGAAAGTAAATGTATGCCAGAAGTATAAAACTATTGTTGTCCATGTAAAACATAAAACTATTGATTACCATGTATAACTTGTTAACTTGCGCAGCAGAGGGTCTGGTGTTACTAGCATTTACTTTTGTTTTGTAGCACATTTAAGGTACCAAATATTCAGAATTTACTCACAATTTGGATGAATATTCACTCTTAATTACAAGCATTATTTACAGGTTACCACAAGTGTTTTTACCAAATTTTAATCTACTAAAAAAAAATTAGAGTTTGACAACAGTTTAGCTTTACTGCGATTTACTGGAGTTGTACCAAAGACTTCTTTAGTAATAGCACACAAATATAGAAGGTAAATGTATGTCAGAAACATAAAACTATTGATGATCATGTAGAACATAAAACTATTGATTACCATATATAGTACAGAATATATATTGGTGACATGTACATTAAAGTACAAAAATACTAATCAACAATACTAACATTTACTGTTTGCCTTGTATCACACTTGCTATACTAATGTTACAGATTTTACTAACTTGTTAACTTGCGCAGTAGCGTGTCAGGTTTTACTAGCATTTACTTTTGTTTTGTAGCACATTTAAAGTATTAAATGTTCAGAAATTACTCACAGTTTGGATGAATATTCACTCTTAATTATCTAGTCACTTTTTGCTGATTTCATTTTTCACTTCGTTTAATAGGTCTCCTAGCCAGTTTGTGCCGGTCCAAACATTTGGATTGAACACTTTGTCATCACTCAAAGGAAGACCAACACCCCAAATTCTGTCATGCTGATTTGCTTCAACAAATTGTTCATTGTTTTTCTTCAGTTCCATTTGCAGAGCATCGTTTTGTGTAAATTTAAGAGTAAGGGCTCTTTTCATTACTCCTCTTGCTTGATACTGGAACCACTGTTTTGTCCTTTCTGGATTTCGCACTTCAACTTTTCGGCTGATCTTTTTCATTTCCACTGGGTCACTTTGTAGCATCACTGATCGGGCTGCCTGCATCTCTCCGTGGTATATACATAGCTTGTGTTGATAAAGTTGCTCAGAACAGTTGTACTTCTGGCCTTCATCCTTTATCTCAGCTGGGAAAAAGTTGCTGTAAATTGAAGTACAGCCATGGAAAGCCAGAATCCCATTATTTCTACGTACACCTTTGTGATAGAATTGGAGTATCTGTGCTAACTCATGCGCTTGTTGGTAAGAATATGTTTTACGGTTAAAAGTAACCTTGTCCACCACTAGCTTGGCATACTTATCTCTTTTCTTTGCCTCTTGAAATAGTGGGTACATAAGCTTCCTTCTGTTGATAACCTCCATCGGGAAATCTTCCAGGATGATGTACGGTGTAGTCTTCAGCAAGGACTTTCTCTTCCAGATTTTGTCTTTTTCTTTATCTAACACAAATCTTGCAATTATTGGTCTAGGCTGATTGGTTGCCTGTCTTTTTCCTATTCTGTGGCATCTAGCAATCATTATATCTCTGCTTTCTTTTTGTTGCAGTCCAAGTGTTGATGTAAAAAATTGGCGTAGTTCATCCTCTGTTTCTAGGTTACCACTCTCTTGGATTCCATAAAACAACAAGTTGTCCCTCCTTGAGTATGCCTCTTGTCGTATAACCTGCTCCTTGAAAGTTGTATTTTCTACCTCTAGTGCTTTCAGCTCATTTTTAAGATGTTCTATCTGTTTGCAACTGTTATCCAGAATGTCTACTTTCTTTTCTATTTTTTCACATTTCTCAGCATGGTAGGTTAATGAGCTTTCAAGATCAGTGCATTTTTTTTGTAAACTTCCAAAGTTTGTTTTTAGCCCTTCAATACTGGTTTTTATAGATTTAATGTCTTCAGTTTGTTCTTTAATGTTATCAATCTTGCTCATAAGTTTATCCCATTGATCACTAGTAATCCCTATTGAGTCTGTTTTCTTTTGACCACTAGAAACACTCGGTTTATCAATTGTTTTTTCTGCCATAGTTTCAAAATGATCTCTGACACTTTTAGTTTTTTTTTCTTTTGGTGAAACTTTCTCTCCACTTTTATGAAATTTACGCTTTGACTTATACGATGGCATATCCTACAACCATTTTAATGCTGGAAATATTAGAACTACAACAACATTATTTTGACACAAGGCTAAAAATTCCCAGTTTGTACTGAGTGGATAAAGGTAACTGAGTGACCCAAAATGTCAACATCAAAAGTTTACATTAGTTTTGCACATCTAGTTTTGTTTCTCTTTTTATATGGTCACTTTTCTATTAACAATCTATTAGTTGAATGTTTTTTCTGCACTTTTGTGCCACATTTTCTGTAGAATAATTAAACACTCTTTGCATGGCTAATGTCTTTCTTTCCCTGTGTGTTCCATTTTGGTCAATTTTATATAATTAACACCTTTAATACTAATAACCAAGGGTGTAATTCCCCTTTTCAACTGGGCCTTTGTCACCCTTCAGTGAACACTAGTCTTTTATATAACCATATTGATTCCTTAATCTCAGAAATATTAACTGCTTTTAAAAGTATTTTCCTATATAATTTTTGAGAAATTTCCCTACCAAAGTGATCTACATCATATCCTCTTTCTTATTCAGCATTTATTATTCGTGTACATCCATTTCAACCACCACTTTCCAGCAAAAATCCAGAGCCTAAGAAAACATGTCTCTCTCTCACCCTGAATGTTGGGATGTGATCAGATAGATTGCTAGATAGAGCAATTTCGACAAAATTTTTGGCCCGCAGGATATCTCTGCGGAGTACTTTTCCCAATTTTCCAAAAAATTTTGTCTCGCCAAAAATGGCGGCCATTTTGAATTTTCGAATTTTTCGCAAAAATTGCAAAACATAAAAATGCTTATATCTCGAAAACCCTGCTAGATAGAGCGATTTCGATGAAATTTTTGACCCACTGGGTATCTCTGCAGAGTAGCCATGCCAATTTTCAAAAAAATTTTGTCTTGCCAAAAATGGCGGCCATTTTGAATTTTCGAATTTTTGCGCAAAAATTGCAAAACACAAAAATGCTAATATTTCGAAAACCGTGCTACATAGAGCGATTTCGACGAAATTTTTTATCTTCAGGGTATCTCTGCAGAGCAGCTATCCCAAAGAGCTTTCACTTGGTGAAGTTTCAGACCCATAGCTAATTGCTCACCTACTCAAAAAGAGTAAATGCGAATTACCTCTAAAAGTATTGCAGATGGCCAATTTTTCTCAAATAACTCCTTCACCTACTTTTGGAAGAGCTTTCACATGGTGAAGTTTCAGACCCATAGCCAATTACTCACCTACTCAAAATGAGTAAATTCGAATTATCTCTAAAAGTATTGCAGATAGCCAATTTTTCTCAAATAACTCATTCACCTACTTTTGGGAGAGCTTTCACATGGTGAAGTTTCAGACCCATAGCTAATTATTTACCTACTCAAAATGAGTAAATGCTAATTATCTGTAAAAGTATTGCGGATACCCAATTTTTATCAAATAACTCATTCATCTACTTGTGGGAGAGCTTATTACTCACCTACTCAAAATGAGTAAATGCGAATTATCTCTAAAAGTATTGCAGATAGCCAATTTTTCTCAAATAACTCATTCACCTACTTTTGGGAGAGCTTTCACTTGGTGAAGTTTCAGACCAATAGCTAATTACTCACCTACTCAAAATGAGTAAATGCGAATTATCTCTAAAAGTATTGCAGATAGCCAGTTTTTCTCAAATTAATCATTCACCTACTTTTGGGAGAGCTTTCACTTGGTGAAGTTTCAGACCCATAGCTAATTACTCGTCTACTCAAAATGAGTAAATGCGAATTATCTCTAAAAGTATTGCAGATAGCCAATTTTTCTCAAATAACTCATTCACCTACTTTTGGGAGAGCTTTCACTTGGTGAAGTTTCAGACCCATCGCTAATTACTCACCTACTCAAAATGAGTAAATGCGAATTATCTCTAAAAGTATTGCAGATAGCCAATTTTTCTCAAATAACTCATTCACCTACTTTTGGCAGAGCTTTCACTTGGTGAAGTTTCAGACCCATAGCTAATTACTCACCTACTCAAAATGAGTAAATGCTAATTATCTCTAAAAGTATTGCAGATAGCCAATTTTTCTCAAATAACTCATTCACCTACTTTTGGGAGAGCTTTCACTTGGTGAAGTTTCAGACCCATAGCTAATTACTCACCTACTCAAAATGAGTAAATGCGAATTATCTCTAAAAGTATTGCAGATAGCCAATTTTTCTCAAATAACTCATTCACCTACTTTTGGGAGAGCTTTCACTTGGTGAAGTTTCAGACCCTTAGCTAATTACTCACCTACTCAAAATGAGTAAATGCGAATTATCTCTAAAAGTATTGCAGATAGCCAATTTTTCTCAAATAACTCATTCACCTACTTTTGGAAGACCTTTCACACACAAAAATGAAAAATTGTGAATATCTCGGAAAAGCTATTTCTTCTGCTTTAATGCTCGGCGGAAGATATACACCACGGCAGTGGTCTTGACAAAAATTTTTGTCTCCCCAAAAATGGTGGCCATTTTGAATTTTCGAAGTTTTTGCAAAACACAAAAATGCTTATATCTCGAAAACCGTGCTATATGGAGTGAACTCAACAAAATTTTGGACCTGCTGGGTATCTCTGCAGAGTAGCCATGCCAATTTTCAAAATATTTTTGTCTCGCCAAATATAGCGGACATTTTTAATTTTTTTATTTTTTGCAAAACACAAAAATGCTTATATCTTGAAAACCGTGCTAGACAGAGCAGACTGCGCTGACTTTGGTTGCCACAACAGTATAAGGCTAGAAACGAAGCATTTTCTTAATACTTTAGCACTCACCTTTATATCCTTTTCGGGACGCTTTGTATTTGCTATGCAAAAACATTATCTTTTTTTTTTGCGAGCGATCCTCTAGTTTTAATTGCATGAATACTAAGTAAAACGAAGCTACATAATGACCCTAGTGTTGTTAACGGTTTTCCGGTATACGGAATATTGTTTTCTTTTAGTAGAAAAAACGAAATCCGCAAAGAAAATTTGGGAACCGGTTATTGAAAACATTATTATTTTGGGCTTTCTAGTGGCTGATACTTCATAGAAATGACAAAAAATATACATATTTTGCAGAATATGTCACAATTTTACTTTATATTGAGCAAAAATCAATTTTACGTACTTATTAATGTCTCACTAAAGCCACTTCCATTTACAAGTTATCGCTAATTTATGCCTGCACATAATTTTCAATGTACAAAACCAGCATACGAAACACCGCATTTTGTTTCGTTTCAAAGCCCTGGTAACCGGTTTTGATTTCTGTAAACGATGCCACCACTAAATGACACCATACGTCTTCCCACATGTATTCTACCAAATATATAATTTAATGAAGCCGTTTTTACCACAAGCCATAACAATATAGTCAGTGGTGTCAGATTTAATAATTATTTAAACGGAGTGGTTATTTACCCAATGACTGTGTACGCTAGTTGTGATATTGGTCTAGCGTACCCAACGGCTGTATATACAAGGTCTATATCATCGCTAGTGTACCCAATGGCTATGTACAGTTGTACAGAAGATCAGTGCTAGTGTACCCAAATTTTAATCACTTCTTCCGTAAATTAACTTTGTCAAAATGTAACTATAACCAAGTTATTCTGCTGTTTCACAGTGCAAACCCACGCTAAGCTGAATAATTTTAATTCAGAGATTGGTCCTTGGCCCGTTTCTGACCACTCGAAGGATTTCCTTAAAAACTAATTGCTTCACAATGCCTTGGATACAGACCTGTTGAGTACGCTATGAAGGGTACTGATATCGGGTGCACAACCCGTGAGTGCATACTACCTTGGGTAATGAAAAATTGGGCAGGCTGTAAAAAAGTTGGAGTTGTTGGCTACACTAGCAGCGATATAGATCTTGTGTGTACAACCACTGGGTACACTAGATCAATATCACAATTGCTGGGTACGCTAGCAGTGATATGGATCTTGTGTACACAGCCACTAGGTATACCAGCAATGATATTGATCTTGGATCTTGGGTGCAAAACCATTGGGAACACAGAGTTTACTGCCTTGGGTACAGGGTAGTTGGGTATGCCGGTACCTTACACAGCTTTTGGTTACACTTACAAAAGAAAAAAACAATGACATTAATCTATGGTATATAACCATTGGGAAAACAGAACTTTGTGCTTTAACTGGACGCAGGGGAGTTGTGTATGCCATTAGTGTACATACACAGCCGGTGAGTGTGCTAGCAGTGATATAGATCTTGTGTACACAACCGTTAGGTACGCTTGACAGATATCACTGTTAGCGCACACAGCCGTTGGGTACTCTAGCAGTGAAGTACATCTTGCATACACAACCGTTGGGTACACTGACAATACTATTGATCTAGGGTGCACAACCATTGGAAACAAAGGGTTCACTGCTTTGAGTGCAGGATAGTTGGGTATGCCATTAGTGTACGTACACAGCTGTTGGGTACACTAGCAGTGATATGGGTCTTCCGTTCACAGCCGTTGGGTAAGCCTGACCCATATCACTGCTAACGTACTCAACCGTTTGGTAGGCTAGCAGTGAAATAGATATTGTGTACACAACCGTTGGGTATGCTAAGGAAAGCTATTGACCTAGGGTGCACAACCATTGGGAACATAGGGTTCACTGCCTTCAGTGTACGGTAGTTGGGTATGCCAGTAGTGTACGTACACAGCCGTTGGGTACGCTAGCAGTGATATAGATCTTGCGTACACAACCGTTGGGTACACTAGACCAGTATCACTGCTAGCGTACACAACCATTGGGTATGGTAGCAGTGAAATAGATCTTGCGTACCCAGCCGTTGGGTAAATATCCTCTACCTCATTTAAAACACTGATATAACTTCAGCACAAATGATGGTTCCAAATACTAGATACAATAATGATAAAAATTGAGTACCAGCCCCTGCCGATATATATTTTAATAAAATGATAGATTTCCTGTGGTAACAACCAGAAATAATTACCTTTAAAAAGGCTGTCTAAAAAAGCAAGTATTACCACCTTAATCAATATTATCTGAACACACTGGAATCATAAGGATTTATCAAATATGTTTAGAATATTCCATGATTTTTAGTTTATATAAATGATATAAAAACATTTTTATTTTTGTGGATATAACAGAAGTACACAAACATGCACTACACCGAAGTTATATAAAACAGCAATACTACGCCTCAAGTTAGTGTTGTGAACGATAAACCGGTATGCAGTTTTTCATTCCTTTATGGCAAAAATAGCGAAATTCGCAAAGAATATTTGGGAACCAGTTATTGAAAAACATCATTTTAGGTCGCCTAATGGCTGATACCTCATGAAAACGACAAAAAATGAATATTTTGTGAAATATGTCACATTTTTACTTAATATTGAGCAAAAATCATGTTTACGTACTTAATAATTTCTCACGAAAGCTACTTCCAGTTACAAGTTCTGCCTCATGTACGCCGTGTGAATAATTTTACTGCACACTAGCAAGCTTACGAAATACCGGATTTCGTTCCCCCGGTAACCGGTTCTGATTTCTAGAAACGGTTCCACCACTAGTATATACGTCATATCTGTAGCTTTGACGCTTACATAAAAATAAATGTTTGATGTATACAGTTTCTTGCTAAAAATCATTTCCACACCTAATTTCCAGTGTTCTCAACACCTTTTCAAATTAATTAAGCGTCCCTTGTGGGACACTTGTTCGTATGCGGGAGAAATTCACACACAAGGGATGCTGGCTCCGGCATTTTCTATTGGCTATAGCTCAGCCAACACTGAGCAATGTTTTCCCAGCAATTTTTGGTGGCCATTTTGATTTCTGTATAAAAGGCAAAAATGTATTTATCTCCGAAACGGTTGACAATAGAGCGATTTGGACAAAATTGGTGCGAGATGGAGTGATTTGGATGAAATTTTGGGGGCCTGCAGGATATATGCAGTCATCTGGCACTTTTTCCCAAAAATCATTTTCCTGCTGTTTCTGTGGGGCATCTTAAATTTTCGGGTAAAAGACAAAAACACATATATTCCTTACATGATGCAAGATAGAGCGACTTATTAATGATTAACTAAACGCCACGATTTTTCTCACTGAAAATCTTAAATATCTCCGAAATGGTGCGAGATTGAGTGATTTCGAAGAAAATTTTGGTCCCCGGGCTATCTGCAGAGTGAACTTGCGATGGTTTCCCAAAAATTGTTTTCCTGCCATTTTTGGCGGCCATCTTGAATTTCTACATAAAACGCATTTATCTTGGAAATAGTGCGAGATAGAGTGATTTTGACAAAATTTTTATTCCCAGGGTATCTACTACAGAGTGTTCTGGTGACTTTTCCCAAAAATTATTTTCCAGCCATTTTTGGTGGCCATCTTGAATTGTTGCATAAAATGCAAAAACACATTTATCTCGAAAACAGTGCATGATAGAGCGATTTCGGCCAAATTTTTGACCTCCAGGGTATCTGAAATGTTGACTGCCAACTTTCCCCCAAAATCATTTTCCCGCCATTTTTGATGGCCATCTTTAATTTCTGCATAAAGCGCAAAAAGCACATTTATCTCAGAAACAGTATGAGATAGAGCCATTTCAATGAAATTTTTGGTCCCTAGGGTATCTGCAGAGTGAACTGATGATTCCCCCAAATCATTTTCCTGCCATTTTGGTGGCTATCTTGATTTTTCTGCGTAAAACACAAAAACACATTTATTTCGAAAAGATAGAGCGATTTTGCGAAATTTTTTACCCCTATGGTATCTACAAAGTGATCTGGTGACTTTTCCCAAAAATCATTTTCCCACAACTTTTGGCAGCCATCTTGAATTTCTACCTAAAATGCAAATATGCATTTATCTCAGAAATGGTGCAAGATAGAGCGATTTCGTTGAAATTTTTTACCCTACGGGTATTCGCATAGTTAACTGTGGACTTACCCAAAAATTGTTTCCCCGCCATTTTTGGTAGTCATCTTGAGTTTCTGCGTAAAATGCATTAATTTCTGAACCCTTGCTTTTTTTGCATAAATAGAAAAACATATTAAACAGGAGTCATTTTGACACAATCATGACTGCTCATTGGGATACTTTGTTTTTCCTGTGCAAAAACAATTTCTTTTTCTCTTGTGAAGTAATACTCTAGTTTGAATTTGTTTGAAATATATGTGTGGTATTGCTTTTGATATAGGAAATTGAAGATCATGTTTAACAAAGGGAGAGGAAAACAAAGAAATGGCAACCAGCAGCAAATGCCTGGTCCAGGGCCAGGATTACAGCAGCGTTTTAAAGAGATGACAGCACAAGAAATGCTGATAGAGCAGAAGAAAAAAGAATATGCAACAAAAATGATGGAAGAAAAACTTAAGAGACAAGAAGATGTTTTGAGCAAGTTACAGGCAAAAGGGAAGAAAGATGTGTCTAAAGCATCAACAGCATTAAAGTAAGTATAGCAATGATATTTTAATTGTCTGACAGGCGCTTTGAAACAGAACAAAATCTGGTATTTTGTATGCTAGTCACTGATAAAGTGAAACTTTACTGTGAATTTGCATAAGCTGTAGTTATGTCCACTCCCCTGGGGGGTGGATATATTATTTTTGCTTTTTCCGCCGTCCGTTGTCCGATGTCCGGCGTCCGATGTCCGGTGTCACGCATGGTTTCCGCTCATTTAAAGGAAAAATATTAGAGCTATTGTCACCAAATTTGGTATGCAGGCTTATTGGGTCAGTAGCTTGCTTGGGATTGCTTTTGGCTGTTTTACCTCTTTTGCTTACTGAGTAATACTTAAGTACAGCTATTTTCAGTACCCATTGGTTTCCGTGCATTTAAGCCAAAATAATTAAAGATATTTTACTACAATTTTGAATACAAGATTGTTATGTCCATAGCTCGCTTGGTATTGGATTTGGGACTGATAGCTTTGTCAGTACATGAGTAATAGCCATTTAGGTACTTCATTGTGTATTTTCAGTACTACTTTGGAGTAATTTGCTAATATCTCAGAAACCGTAAGAGATAGAGCGATTTCGACAGAATTTTTGACCCACAGGGTATCTAAGGAATGCAATCTATGCAATTTTCCAAAAATTTTCCCCTCCCCAAAAATGGCGGCCATTTTGAATTTTTGCCAAAAATGGCAAAACACTAATTTGCTTCTATCTCCTTAACCGTGCGAGATAGAGCGATTTCGACAAAATTTTCGACCCGCAGGGTATCTGAGAATTCTACTCTTGCCAATTTTTAAAAAGTTTTCCCCTCCCCAAAAATGGCGGCCATTTTGAATTTTAGAATTTTTGCCCAAAATGGCAAAACACAAATTTCCTTCTATCTCCTTAACCGTGTGAGATAGAGCGATTTCGTCGAAATTTTCAACCCACAGGGTATCTAAGGAGTGTACTCTTTGCAATTTTCAAAAAATTTTCCCCTCCCCAAAAATGGCGGCCATTTTGAATTTTCGCCAAAAATGGCAAAACACAAATTTGCTTCTATCTCCTTAACCGTGCGAGATAGAGCGATTTCGTCGAAATTTTCGACCCACAGGGTATCTAAGGAGTGTAATCTTTGCAATTTTCAAAAAATTTTCCCCTCCCCAAAAATGGCGGCCATTTTGAATTTTCGAATTTTTGCCAAAAATGGCAAAACACTAATTTGCTTCTATCTCCTTAACTGTGCGAGATAGAGTGATTTCGTCGAAATTTTCGACCCACAGGGTATCTAAGGAATGCAATCTTTGCAATTTTCCAAAAATATTCCCCTCCCCAAAAATGGTGGCCATTTTGAATTTTCGAATTTTTGCCAAAAATGGCAAAACACAAATTTGCTTCTATCTCCTTAACCGTGTGAGATAGAGTGATTTTTCGACCCACAGGGTATCTAAGGAATGCAATCTTTGCAATTTTCCAAAAATATTCCCCTCCCCAAAAATGGCGGCCATTTTGAATTTTCGAATTTTTGCCAAAAATGGCAAAACACAAATTTCCTTCTATCTCCTTAACCGTGCGAGATAGAGCGATTTCGTCAAAATTTTCGACCCACAGGGTATCTGAGCATTGTACTCTTGGTAATTTTTAAAAAATTTTCCCCTCCCCAAAAATGGCGGCCATTTTGAATTTTCGAATTTTTGCCAAAAATGGCAAAACACTAATTTGCTTCTATCTCCTTAACCGTGTGAGATAGAGCGATTTCGTCAAAATTTTCGACCCACAGGGTATCTAAGGAATGCAATCTTTGCAATTTTCAAAAAATTTTCCCCTCCCCAAAAATGGCGGCCATTTTGAATTTTCGAATTTTTGCCAAAAATGGCAAAACACTAATTTGCTTCTATCTCCTTAACCGTGCGAGATAGAGCGATTTCGTCAAAATTTTCGACCCACAGGGTATCTAAGGAATGCAATCTTTGCAATTTTCAAAAAATTTTCCCCTCCCCAAAAATGGCAGCCATTTTGAATTTTCGAATTTTTGCCCAAAATGGAAAAACACAAACTGGCCTTAACCGTGCAAAATAGAGTTATTTCGTTGAAATTTTCGACCCATAGGGTATCTAAGAAATGTACTCTTGGCAATTTTCAAAAAAATTTCCTTTTCCCAAAAATTGCGGCCATTTTGAATTTTCAAATTTTTGCCAAAAATAGAAAAACAGGAATTTGCTTCTATCTTCTTAACCGTGCAAGATAGAGTGATTTCGTCAAAATTTTCAACCCAACCAATGCAAAAAGGCATGAAGCTGAAATAATTTACATCTACACTAACAAATATTAAGCATCATTGATATATTTTACAAATGAAACAGGGTCTTGTAAGACTACTGTACAATTTGGTAGGGGCGTCACGACTAACCGAATAATCGACAACGGTTAGAATAGTGCCATTTGCCGGTTCATATTTTAAAGTCGGAATAATCGCTCAATGTAGTGTAAAAGATGGCAGAAGGTCTGAATCTATGAAATATGTCCATATTGTCACATACAATAAGCTGAAATCCAAAAACAGCCACGTTTTCTGCATTGTTTATGCATTCACGTAAAACCGGAAGTACCATTACATCTTATATCGCTCACTTCCTGTCTGAAATGAATGAAGTAGAAGTCGCAGGAAAACAGCAAATTTATTCATTTTTACAGGTTATATGCATGTATTTTCATTTTATTTCACATATGTATCGTTTCCAGTGCTTTTTACAATATGAAACTTAAGATGTTTGGATGTTATTTTAATTCGACGGTTATTCGGTGTCGACACGAATAGTACTTACCGATTATTCGACATGAAATATTTGAAGTCGTGACGTCCCTACAATTTGGGCAAAAGGTTCATGGGTGGACATTACACATGATAATGTGTGTTCTTCTATGCTATCCTGTTTCTATTCGCATCTACTATCAACAGGGCGGCCTATTTCTAGTTTAAAAAACATTTATATTCAAAAGATATTTTAATGTTAATTAACTTAATTTAAATAAAAAATGAAAATGTGAGATATTTCCTCATATTTATATCTTTTTATCCCACAGCCCTTAAGTGTTTAACCCATGATGTCCGGATGGGCGGGTGGCGGGAAAAAGTCCGGCTGTATCTCAGAAACTGTAAGGTGCAGGAAGTTGATACGTGGTAGGGACATTGGTTAGGGGGTGTAGGTGTGCAACGTCATGGTGTGATCTTGATTTGACCTTTGATCCTGCTGTAGTGATATCGACCTTTAAAATTTTGTCAGGGCAATATCTCTGAAACTGTAAAATATAGGAAGTTGATACTTCCTGACATATACAGCAATAAAGAATCTCCCTGGCTACATCCTTTTAATTGATTTTGAAAAACAATTCAATATCATAGAATGGCCTTTCTTGATTGAATGTTTAAGAAATATATAACTTTGGAGAAAAGTTTATACGCTGGGTTCAGCTCCTACATAAAAATATTGAATCTTGTGTAAGTAGTGAGTGGACGATTAGACCAACGTTCGATTAATCGTCTGTGTTATGGTACAATCACGTTCGGTCACTGACAAGGTCTAGAAATCGATTAAATCTTACCCTTCCTTATGTGTCTTAATATCCACGTATTTTTTAATATTTTAACCAGTTTCCTAAACTTTCCTTTGATAAATCAAGAGATTTGTCACAAATTTTGGGTTTGTTTATGTCTTCCACCATATTTACCGGAAGTGAGTGCTTTGGGTAGGTTCTAAATGTCGGAATACCGTTATTTATTTTTACCGGATTGACAAACACTTCATCCCGGAAAGTGTTTCATGATATATCGACCAAAAGTGGAGTAAAACAGTCGATTATGGGTCGGTGATCGGTCGGAAAAATGGACGAATAATCGACCATTAAAATTGAGGCGATTAAGACAAGACTGTCCAATCTCAGCACTACTATTCATTCTGGTTGCTGAAATATTTGAAATACTAATAAGGGAAAACCAATTTCACAGTGTGTCCAGTCATAGAAAACCTGGAAAAGTCATGGAATTCCATTATTTTTTTCCAGGTCTGGCAAAGTTATGGAAATTGACTCCAGGTTTTGGAAAATTCATAAAAAATCATGGAAATTAAAAGGCATCCTTTCGCGAAATGGTGTTGTTCCTTTCTTTCATCCAGCATTTCAATACATGGATACGTTTATGTAATCAGATCAAATTTTGGTGTCTCCCACATCTTCCTGTATTGTGACTGGAACCTTGTGCATGGTTCTCAAAAGCTAAAACCAACAGGAGCTCGTGGCCTTGGTACATCCTCTTTCATTTCTGTTTAATTTTAAAGCTTCGGTCATGGAGAAGTCATGGAAAATTATTGAAATTTAGTGGATACACCCTGCAATTTATCTGTAGAATAAATGAATGAAGAATTTTGAATCCGCCAATTGGCAGATGACACCACATTATTTGTTAGTAACATGAAGTCAATAATAGCTTCTATCACAATACTTAATAGATTTGCAATGCATTCTGGGCTTAAAATGAACTTAGAAAAATCAACCATGATACCCATTGGAAGTTATACCAATAAACAGATAAACCTACCAAAAGAACTAAAGGAACTAATACATTAGTATGTATTAGTCATGCAGCTTTTAAAACACTGTTTATTTGGTTTTCCTGTAACCAGAAAGAAATGACAAAATTAAATTTTGAAAATATACTGGCCTCCATTGAAAAGACCTTGCAAATATGGTCCTCTAGGAGACTCTCTCTGAAAGGCAAAGTATCCATCATTAAAACTCTTGTCATACCAAAAATAGTCTATGCATTAAGGGAATCTTCTGGTGTGGTCTGACGCTTGACGCTAGGCGCTCCTAGAGGTTTGGGATGGTAAACCAACCTATAGGAAATCATGGGCTGGGAATCTTTTGGTGTAATCGGATTTGACCTTGGGCCCCTCCTTCCAGGTCAAACGAGGATAGCCAAACTTAAAAGTGCTTATAACTTGTTTATTACTGGTCTACAGGTTTGGGATGATCAACCAACCATTAGGAAATTATGGGCTGCGAATCTTTTGGTGTGCTTGGATTTGACCTTGGGCCCCTCCTTCAAGGTCAAATAAGGATAGTCAAACTTAAAAGTGCTTATAACTCGCTTATTATTAAGCGTCTCTCGCGGGACACTTGTTTGTATATGGGACTCCGCCGGTGTATGAAGTAGGCCTGGGAAAAATTTCTGAATATGGTGTAATGACATTTCAACCAATCAGAGAAGTCACATGACCAAAAACATGTTTTTCAAAAGGGTGTGCTTGTCCGGATAATAACTTAAAAAGCGTTTCAGTTATTCACATGAAAGTTGACAAGTTGGTTCGTTATATAGATGTCTGGAAATCATTAACTTTTGGAAGTGGTCCAATACAAGTGGACTTATTAACGATTAAGTAAACGTCATGATTTTTCTTAATCCTAAAAACACATTTATGTCTGAAACGGAGCGAGATAGAGCAATTTTGACGAAATTTTTGACCCGCAGGTGCAGGGTATTTGTAGAGTCTACTGGCGATTTTTCGCAGAAATTGTTTTCCCGCCACTTTTGGTGGCCATCTTGAATTTCTGCTTTAAACTCAAAAATGAGTTTATCTCAGAAACGGATCGAGATAGAGCGATTTCTTCGACAAAATTTTTGACCTGCAGGGTATCTGCAGAGTCTTCTAGCAATTTTCCTCAAAAATTGTTTTTCCGCCACTTTTGGCAGCCATCTTGAATTTCTGCATAAAACACAAAACGCGTTTATCTCAGAAACGGAGTGAGATAGAGCGATTTCGACCAAATTTTTTACCCATAGGGTATCTGCAGAGTCTACTGGTGACGTTTCGCAAAAATTGTTTTCCCGCCACTTTTAGCGGCCATCTTCAAAAAATAAAAAATAAACAAACCAGATTCATCTATGAAACCTTGCATTTTGTCATAAATAGAAAAACATATTAAACAAAGGAAGATGGTCATTTCTACAAACTCATTAATAGTCATTGCGACGCTTTGTTTTTGTTGTGCAAAAACAATTTCTTTTTCTCTTGCAAAGCAATACTCTAGTTGGCCCTAGAGATTTGGGATGGTAAACCAACATGTAGGAAATCATGGGCTGGGAATCTTCTTGTATGGATGGATTTGACCATCCTTCAAGGTCAAACGAGGATAGCCAAACTTAAGTGTTTATAAATTGCTTATATGGCTGGAAATACTCTGTATGTCACGCTTCAACCATGTCCCGCCCGGGGATACACTGCGTCGAGACAAAATATCTAGTTTTAGCTTAAGTTCACCAAAATATTTACAACAAATGTTTCACAGTGTTTTATAATATTCTAACAATGTATCACCCGTTTTGTCATCGAAAGTCTTCCAAAAGTCCATCATGGTTCTTATTTATATGCGAGTTATAGCTGATGTATGAATTTGAAAACTTATTTCTTTGCATTTGATTAATCAAACACCCATCTTTTGGAAACTGGTTCTAAAGTTGGCATTCAACCACTAAACATCATTAATATTTATTGGGACGCTTTGTTTTTGCTGTGCAAAAACAATTTCTTTTTCTCTTGCGAAGTAATACTCTAGTTTTAACCTTGCTTTGAAAACAAAATGGTTGCCACATCAAGTTTAATGTGAAGTGGGGTTATCTTATTAAAAGGCATTATCTCCCCCTTTTTATTGCTCTTAGGGGTTCATGTGAAAACAACCTGTGGGGGAAGTCATGGCCTGAGACTCTTTTTCAAATGTTGAATTTGACCCTCAATCCCTTCTTCAATGTTAAGTGGGGTCATCTTACTACACAGGCCTTATATCTCCGTTAGAGCTCCATTATTACTGTTCCTAAGGCAGGAGATAAATACTGTCACAGTAGTCTTATTGTTTCCTGGCACACTAACCTAGGAACAGAGGATATAGATTCACACCCAGGTATAGGCTGTTACATATTGGCTCAGTTGACATTTGTCAATTGTCATCCCTGAACCTCTGTCTTTCAGTTAGGGGAATGACAGGCACCAGAGAACTTGGGTTGTACTTATGCTGTCAGCATGGATCAATAGCGCTTTGAGTCCTTTGTGCAAGAAGATGTGCATTGAGTATAAATATACCATAGTGGCATACAGTACTTTCATATCAATTTTTCTGTGGCATATCGATGTAAAGACAAGTACATAGGCAGCATAAAGCTTTGTACTTTATTGCAGAGGTAATATTGGAAAGCGTCCAGGATTCAGTGTAAAATCTTATGCTGGACCTTTGGCCAAACAGGGAAAGATAGACAGTCAAAGTTCTGACAGTGACGCAAAGACACAATTGAAGTTTGGAGCAAATAACTTTTCAAATGATGGCAGTTTCCTTGAAATGTTCCACAAACTACAAGGGACCAAAGGTAACAGTGAAATTGTGTTGTATGAAGTAATGACATTATTGTCACTATGTTTCCTTTTCATGTCAAATTATGTTTATGGTTTCTTGTAATTGTTTATAAGTATAATAAGTTTTATGATTTTATTTGTAGCAAAATGTAAATTTTTCAATGTATTGAAAAGTGAATTGTCAAAGCTTTGTTCAATTGACATTTCATGTAGGAGTTTGACAAGTGCAAATAATTGGGCTTGATTCCTCATGGATGAAATTTTGGTTAGACATTGAGCCCTCACAATGTTTAGTATGTACCTTGACAGAAACAACATCTATATTGTGGCTCCTCTAAATGAGAAAAATATAAAGATAAAAGCCTTGAATCCTCAGAATTAGCTGGTGTCGCCATAAAAGATAGTGAATATCTTGTCAAAAATGGGGCATTATGTGATTTTATGAAAGTAAGGTGTCGTATTTACACTTTTCAAAATAGAAATGGAACAGTTTAACATGGTATTTTATATGTGCATGAGCACTCGATCAAATTTCCATGAAATTAGGCTGATTTACTGAGCCTTGACTACTTGTTCACATCCCTTATTTCATGACATTTCTGTTTGTGATATTAGTTAACAGTCAAAATATAGTTTCTTGTGTGAACTTTTTACAAATCACTTTTTATGCTTTTGGCATTCAAGTGTTTTGTGTGATAACTTTGTTTCTGTGAGAAGGTAGTGTTTAATATGGTACAAAAGGTGATAGAATCTTTCAATCAAGAAAAAAGTTAAAAGTTTCTTGGTATTGGAGCTGAGGAGACCATGATCCTTTTCCCTATATTAACTTATCTTCTGAAAGGGATGTAAAAGCCAGCTTGTGTATTGAAACTGTATGTTCTTGTTGAACAGGCAAAAAGAAGCCAGATGAAGCAAAAGCAGATGAATCTGTGGAAAATGCAGCAGAAGAAGAGTTAGAAAAGTCAGAAAGTCAAGTGGCAGAGTTTGAAAGAGGTGAAAATCAGAAATCAAATCCAAGATCTAAAGAGTTGGAAGAAATGCACCAAATGACACCACACAACCAGGTCAAGGTTTACTACAGCTGTCAAGACATTGGAAATTTTAGTGCTGGGATGAGTTGACGGTAACTCGAGTCATAACTCGGTGGGCGATATTTGGGGATAACATCGAGTTACGCAATATAAACTCGAGTTTTCACAAAATAAATAATGATATACTTACCTTGTCTCAAAGGGACATTTTTGGAACTGATCAAACCATCAAAACTTAAAACTCAATAAATAATGGCCGTTTTAATATTAACTTTAGCTGCGTGGCTGTTCCATGACGTGCACATACATACCTGTACACTTTAAATGGCAAAAAAATATTTTTTCTTGCAATAAAAAGGTACTTAACACAACTGGTAATAATATTTGGATTTTTATGTCAGCTGACTTATCAGTCAGCTGACATTATGTCGTCACTCTGCGGCGTGGGCGTACGCGTACGCGTGAACAACTTCTTCTCCAAAACTACAAGGCCTAGAGACGTGCTGTTTTTTTTAAAAGATACCTTATCTATCGAGGATGAAAAATTGTTCAAGGCATGCAAATCTGTCTGTTCGTCTGTTTGCTAGAGACATTACAAGGGGGGGTACCCCCACCAAAAGTGTGAAAATTTCAACACTTAATCACAATTTTCTCAGTGACTATTGGAGGGATTTCTCTCATATCTTGCATATATGTACTAGGCCACAGGTAGATTCTCTTGTGTGAGTATGAGACCTGGATCTGTCTTACTTTTTTTTTAATAAATTTTTTTAATAATTTTTAATGCATTAAAATTCATGAAATCATGCACAAAATCATTTATAACTTGAAAAGTGTTGCATTTAGAGCATTTTGTTAAAATCTGTTATTCAGCTACTTTTTTCATAGCTACAATATGGTGAGTAAGTTGGGTGCCTGTCTCAATAGCTAAGTGAGTAATAGCTACTTTTGGGCTTTTCAGTAACTTCCATCATGAGTAAAATCACTTGTAACTTAAAAACTATTGCATTTAGAGAATTTCGTATAAATATGTTATTCAGCTACTTTTGGGTCAGCTATAACATAGTAAAATTTTAGACCTGTAGCTCATGGCATAGCTGAGTAATAGCTACTTTTAGGTTATCACTGTTGAGTAAATCGCTTATAACTTCAAAACTATTGCATTTAGAGAATTTCGTATAAATATGTTATTCAGCTACTTTTGGGTCAGCTATAACATAGTAAAATTTCAGACCTGTAGCTCATGGCATAGCTGAGTAATAGCTACTTTTAGGTTATCACTGTTGAGTAAATCGCTTATAACTTCAAAACTATTGCATTTAGAGAATTTCGTATAAATATGTTATTCAGCTACTTTTGGGTCAGCTATAACATAGTAAAATTTTAGACCTGTAGCTCATGGCATAGCTGAGTAATAGCTACTTTTAGGTTATCACTGTTGAGTAAATCGCTTATAACTTGGAAACTATTGCATTTACAGTATTTTGTTTTCATATGTTATTCACCTATTTTTGGATCAGCTATAACATAGTGAAGTTTCAGATCTGTGGCTCATTGCATAGCTGAGTAATAGCTACTTTGAAGTTCTCACTATTGAGTAAATCACTTGTAACTTAAAACCTATTGCATTTAGAGAATTTCGTATAAATATGTTATTCAGCTACTTTTGGGCCAGCTATAACATAGTGAAATTTCAGATCTGTAGGTCATGGCATAGCTGAGTAATAGCTACTTTAAAGTTCTCACTATTGAGTAAATCAGTTGTAATTGCAAAACTATTGCATTTAGAGAATTTAGTATAAATATGTTATTCAGCTACTTTTGGGTCAGCTATAACATAGTAAAATTTCAGACCTGTAGCTCATGGCATAGCTGAGTAATAGCTACTTTTAGGTCATCACTATTGAGTAAATCAGTTGTAACTTGAAAACTATTGCATGTACAGTATTTTGCTTAAATATGTTGTTCACCTACTTTTGGGTCAGCTATAACATAGTAAAATTTCAGACCTGTAGCTCATGGCATAGCTGAGTAATAGCTACTTTGAGGTTATCACTGTTGAGTAAATCGCTTATAACTTGGAAATTATTGCATTTAGAGTATTTTGTTTCAATATGTTATTCACCTATTTTGGGGTCAGCTATAACATAGTGAAGTTCCAGACCTGTGACTCATTGCATAGCTCAGTAATAGCTACTTTGAAGTTCTCAATGTTGAGTAAATCACTTATAATTTGAAAACTATTGCATTTAGAGAATTTAGTATAAATATGTTATTCAGCTACTTTTGGGTCAGCTATAACATAGTAAAATTTCAGACCTGTAGCTCATGGCATAGCTGAGTAATAGCTACTTTTAGGTTATCACTGTTGAGTAAATCACTTATAACTTGGAAACTATTGCATTTAGAGTATTTTGTTGCAATATGTTATTCACCTATTTTGGGGTCAGCTATAACGTAGTGAAGTTCCAGACCTGTGGCTCATTGCATAGCTGAGTAATAGCTACTTTGAAGTTCTCACTGTTGAGTAAATCAGTTGTAATTGGAAAACTATTGCCTTTACAGAAATTTGTGCAAATATGTTATTCAGCTACTTTTGGGTCAGCTATAACATAGTGAAATTACAGACCTGTAGCTCATGGCACAACTGAGCAATAGCTATTCTCAGGCACTGACTGTTGAGTAAATCGGCTATAACTTGAAAAATATTGCATTTGGAGTATTTTGTTAAAATATACTGTTCACCTACTTTTGGGTTAGCTATAACATAGTGAAATTACAGACCTATAGCTCATGGCATAGCGGAGCAATAGCTATTTTCAGGTTCTCACTATTGAGTAAATCAGTTGTAACTTGAAAACTATTGCATTTACAGTATTTTTCTTAAATATGTTGTTCACCTACTTTTAGGTCAGCTATAACAGAGCAAAAATTCAGACATGTAGCTCATTGCATAGCTGAGTAATAGTTACTTTGAGGTTCTCACTCTTGAGTAAATCAGTTGTAACTTGAAAACTATTACATTTAGAGTATTTTGTTAAATATGTTATTCACAGACGTTTTGGTCAGCTATAACATAGTGAAATTGCAGACCTCTATGTCATGGCATAGCTGAGCAACAGCTTCTTTCAGGTTCTCACTGTTGAGTAAATCATTGTATCCAACCTGTAGGAAATCATGGGCTGGGAATCTGTTAATATGGTCCGATTTGACCTTGGAACCCTCCTTCAAGGTCAAATGAGGATAGCCAAACATAAAAGTGCTTATAACTCGCTTATTATTGGTCCTAGAGGTTTGGAATGAAAACCAACCTATAGAAAATCATGAGCTGGGAATTTTTTGGTGTGGTTGGATTTCACCTTGGACCCCTCCTTCAAGGTCAAATGAGGATAGCCAAACTTAAAAGTGCTTATAACTCGCTTATTATTGGTCCTACAGGTTTGGAATGGAAAACCAACCTATAGAAAATCATGGGCTGGGAATCTTTTGGTGTGGTCGGATTTCACCTTAGACCCCTCCTTCCAGGTCAAACGAAGATAGCCAAACTTAAAGTGCTTATAACTCGCGTATTATTGGTCTTGGAGGTTTGGGATGGTAAACCAACATATAGGAAATCATGGGCTGGGATTCTTTTGGTGTGGTCAGATTTGACCTGGGACCCCTCCTTCAAGGTCAATTGAGGATAGCCAAACTTACAATTGCTTATAACTCGCTTATTATTGGTCCTACAGGTTTGGGATGGTAAACAAGCTACAGGAAATCATGGGCTGGGAATTTTTTTGTGTGGTCGGATTTGACCTTAGACCCCTCCGTCAAGATCAAACAAGGATAGCCAAACTTAAAAAGTGCCTATGACTCACTTATTATTGGTCCGAGAGGTTTGGGATGGTAAACCATCCTAAATTCTTTGGCTGGGAATCTTTTGGTATGGTCAGATTTGACCTTTGGATCCCTTCTTCATGGTCGAACGAGGATATTGCATTTATAGTATTTCTTTAAATATTTTTAACCTACTTTTTACACTTAAACAATTACCTTGTTACTTTATTTCATAATACCATTTGCAGGGCACAACTTTTTTGTCCTTTTCTTCTGTCAGCTTCGGAATATCTTTCGAACATGCTGTTCAGTTACCATTTACTGTATTTCTGTACAGCCCTTTCCCTGATAATTATGCTTTCCTCTCATTATCACCATCACAAATCAAAAACATTCAGTCAGCTGACACAGTGCCCGTTCACGGGCACTCTCCTCTTGTTCGTATGTTATTTTTATTTTTGTGTATTTACTCGAGTCCAACTCGAGTTCAACTCATTTCTAACAAATGATCCTCGATCTGCAAAAATCGCCGACGATCCCAGCACTAATTGGAATTTGTGTAAAAATGTATAGCCTTCTGGATGACTTGTGTCCCAGATTTAGTCCCAAAATATACTTTCCTAAACACAATTACTTTCAGACTCATGAATATCAGTGTTGAATATATGTACATGTTATTCATATATAGTCTATATTAACAGGATCCACTTGGTAGCTCACTTGCCATTTTCAGCTATGATAGCTAAACATTGAATTAAAAAAGTCTGAGAATCAGTAATAACTGTAGGATGTTAAGAATAGCTTAAGGTCCAAGCTAGATAACATTATTTCTGCAATAAAAACACTTTTTGATGTATTTGCACTGTTGGGTGCATTAAAAATATATTATTTTGTGCAGATACTATTCGTATAATAGTATTATTTCATAATTCACGCTTTGTGTAAATTGCCACCTTGAAAACAGTATTGATCTTAAATCACTGAACACTTCCTGCATGTTTATGGTTCAAGTACTTTTGACTTGGGATTTGAATATCAATTACAGGCTAGCCTTGCGTCTGGCTCAGCAGGACCAGTGATGAAACCTCAGCAGAAACAACCTTTGGTGCAGATATCAGGCTCAAATATTGCTCTCCACCAGCCACCACCTGTTCAAGTCCGGGGTCCACCCACATTAACTCCCTCTGGCCAAGCAGCAGCTGCATCCCAGGCTGCTGCTGTACTGGCCCCTCCTGTTGTTCAGCCTCTCATGTCTGTACAAACTGTGGTGCCACAGACGGTACTCCCACAATCACAAGTAGTGCCCCCAAGTGGAGTTGCTGGTGGTGCTGGCCCAACAGGGAAAGTTCCTCCATGGATAAAAGGGGCTCCAGCACAGCAGCAACAACCTCAGTTCTCAGTTTCTCAAAAGGTTGTCCCACCATCCAGTGCAGTACAATATGTCACACCAGCGGCTACACAGGTGCCTGTATCAGTACCAAGCATTGCTCCCCCTCCTCCTCAGATTGTCACTATTCCTGTACAACCATCTGTCATACCATCCCAAATTCATCCTCCTCCACCTTCTCAACAACCACAGCAACAATCACAACAACAACCTGCATCACTTAGCAATGCACCATGGCAACAGCAAAGTGTAGCTCAAGCAGTGATGACGCAACCAACTGTGGTCCCAGCATCACTTCAACAACCAGTAGGAAGCAGAATGCCATTAACAACCTCTGCATTACCTTGGTCTCGACCTCAACTGCCTCCAGCAACTGTGAACCTAAGACCACCACCCCCACCAGCATCAGTGTTGACCAGTAATGTTGTTGGAGCTGGGTGGAATCAGCAGGCAGCCCAGCCTCCGCCACCGTCTGGCCCACCACCACCCAGGCAACAGCTTCCAACCCAACATCAACAGCCTGGAGGAATGCCACCCGGCCAATGGCCTCCACCTCCCCCACCATCCAATGCTCCGCCTATTAACCCCTCCCAGTACCGCCCACCCCCTCCTCCCAATGCACCCCCAAGGTTAATGTCAATGGGTCAGCAAGCAGGCCAGGCCTACAGTGGTCAACAACCTCTGACCTCTGTAGGCTTACCCCCTTTACCACCTCCCCCACCTCAACCCTCCACATTACCCTTTTTGAGTGACATGCCCAGGGTGCAGAGTCTGGACCAGGTCACAACAATGGAAAGAAAGAAGTCATATGATCCCAGTGATCCCACAGAGGGGGATGACAGTTTCCGAAAAGGTAGCAGCTCCTCCAGTAGCTCATCTGACGACAGTTCTAGTCGTGAGAGGAAGTACAATAAAAGAAGCAGGAGAAGCAGTAGCAGTAGTGATAGTGATGACTCTTCATCCAGTGAGGAAAATGAGTATGGCTCTTTGATACCCAGAAGAAAGAGGACTGGAAGTTCAGGCAGTAGTGATGACAATGGTACACCTAGACGCAGACATAAATCTTCAGAAAGTTCTTCAGAGGAAGACCAGTATGGACCATCTGTGTCAAAAAAGAATCGGGCTACAGGTGACCATTCAGATAGTGACAGTGATGACCATCAGGAGTATGGAACTTTAATTAAGAAAGAAGCCACAAGTGAATGGGAATCAAATAAAACACAAATAAAGCCTAACTTTGGTAGGTAAAGAGTTCTGTTTAATTTGTTCTTTTTTTCCAAACTTTGAAACTTAAGAATCATTATTTTTAAATAAGGATTATTATTTTAAAATTCTTTCCACTTTCTCTATGGGTGATGAATAATGTTCTAGTTGATGCTGGAAATTTTGCAAGGAATTTGATGGTGGACTCTATATTGTTTTATTATGTCCACCCACTGGGGGGTGGACATATTATTTTTGCTTTTTCCGCCGTCCGGCATCACACTTGGTTTCCAGACATTTTAGGCAACAGTTCTTATCCTATCTTTACCAAATTTGGCATGCAGGTTTATTGGGTTAATAGCTTGTATGGGATTGCTTTTGGTGATGATAGCTCTATAGCTAACTGAGTAATAGCTACTTTGCTACTTTTGAGTAGCTCTTTGGTTTCCAGACATTTTAAGGAATGCTATTAAGCCTATCTTTCTGAAATTTGGTATGGAGGTTCATTGGGTTAATAGCTTGCATGGGATTGCTTTTGGGGGGAATTGCTTCATAGATCAGTGAGTAATTAATTAAATAAATGAGTAATTGGCTATTTTGAGTACTGAAAAAGGCAAATGTGCTCATATCTCCTAAACCGAGATAGAGCGATTTCGTCGAAATTTTCGACCCACAGGGTATCTAAGGAATGTACTCTTTGCAATTTTCCAAAAATTTTCCCCTCCCCAAAAATGGCGGCCATTTTGAATTTTCGAATTTTTGCCAAAAATGGCAAAACACAAATTTCCTTCTATCTCCTTAACCGTGCGAGATAGAGCGATTTCATCAAATTTTCGACCCACAGGGTATCTAAGGAATGTAATCTTTGCAATTTTCAAAAAAAATTTCCCCTCCCCAAAAATGGCGGCCATTTTGAATTTTCGAATTTTTGCCAAAAATGGCAAAACACAAATTTGCTTCTATCTCCTTAACTGTGTGAGATAGAGCAATTTCATCGAAAGTTTCGACCCATAGGGTATCTGAGCATCGTACTCTTGGCGATTTAAAAAAAATTTTCCCCTCCCCAAAAATGGTGGCCATTTAGAATTTTCGAATTTTTCCCAAAAATGGCAAAACACAAATTTGCTTCTATCTTCTTAACCGTGCGAGATAGAGCGATTTCGTCGAAATTTTCAACCCACAGGGTATCTAAGGAATGTACTCTTTGCAATTTTCAAAACATTTTCCCCCTCTCAAAAATGACGGCCATTTTGAATTTTCGAATTTTTGCCAAAAATGGCAAAACACAAATTTGCTTCTATCTCCTTAACCATGCGAGATAGAGCGATTTCGTCGAAATTTTCAACCCACAGGTTATCTAAGGAATGGACTCTTTGCAATTTTCAAAATGTTTTCCCCTTTCTCAAAAATGGCCGCCATTTTGAATTTTCGAATTTTTCCCCAAAAATGGCAAAACACGAATTTCCTTCTATCTCCTTAACCGGGCGAGATAGAGCGATTTCGTCGAAATTTTCAACCCACAAGGTATCTGAGCAATGTACTCTTTGCAATTTTCAAAAAAAATTTCCCCTTCCCCAAAAATGGCGGCCATTTTGAATTTTCGAATTTTTCCCAAAAATGGCAAAACACAAAATTGCTTCTATCTCCTTAACCGTGCAAGATAGAGTGATTTCGTCGAAATTTTCGACCCACAGGGTATCTAAGAAATGTACTCTTGGCAATTTTCAAAAAATTTTCCCCTCCCCACAAATGGCGGCCATTTTGAATTTTCGAATTTTTCCCCAAAAATGGCAAAACACGAATTTCCTTCTATCTCCTTAACCGGGCGAGATAGAGCGATTTCGTCGAAATTTTCAACCCACAAGGTATCTGAGCAATGTACTCTTTGCAATTTTCAAAAAAATTTTCCCCTTCCCCAAAAATGGCGGCCATTTTGAATTTTCGAATTTTTCCCAAAAATGGCAAAACACAAAATTGCTTCTATCTCCTTAACCGTGCAAGATAGAGTGATTTCGTCGAAATTTTCGACCCACAGGGTATCTAAGAAATGTACTCTTGGCAATTTTCAAAAAATTTTCCCCTCCCCACAAATGGCGGCCATTTTGAATTTTCGAATTTTTGCCCAAAATGGAAAAACACAAATTTGCTTCTATCTCCTAAGGCATGAAGCTGAAATAATTTACATGTACACTAATAAATATTTAAGCATCATTGATATATTTTACAAATGAAAGAGGGTCTTGTAAGACTACTGTACAATTTTGGCAAAAGGTTCATGGGGTGGACATTACACATGATAATGTGTGTTCTTCTATGCTATCCTGTTTCTATTCATATGTCGCAGCTACTATCAACATACTGTCCTATTTCTAGTTTATATATTTTGTCAATAAATTTTGTTTCTGTGTTAAATCCTTGCAGTATTTATTGTCATTTGGTTTTATTAATTATGTTGTAGATTTGACAGCAGCTTTGAAGGAAGAATGTAAGCCAAGGTATGTATTACATATTAAGGTAGCTGAGTGAAGGGATGATTAATAGTATTATAAATTGTTATTTCAAATGATAATTTAGGTATTTTAAATTATTTGTGGTGTGCAGATTACAGAAAAATGAAATTTGCTGTATGTTTGTTCACTGAATACATAATATATTGCACATATTTCTTGAAAACATAACATTACCAACTATTCAATTGGATAAGATACTTTCTTTCATTTGCCAGACAGAACAAAGCCAAGATTTTAACCTGACTATTTTGAGCACTAGTGCTGGGATTCACTCCCCATTTCTAAGGTCGATTAATAATCCATTTCGTACGACTGATAATTGACCAGAATCAATTTTTTACTCCATTGTTTGTCATTATAGCATGAAATACTTTCCGGGATGAAGTAAAGGTCAATCCATTAAGAACAACGGTGTTCTGACATTTAGAATCTACCGAAAATACCCACTTTGTGTAAATATGGTTTTAGACATAAACAAACTCAAGATAAAACTGTCAGTCTATTAAGTAAAAATACCTAAAATATTTTTAAAATACATGCATATTGAAATTAATCAGAAAAGGTAAGATATAAGGTGAATAATCGATCATTAGAAAACGTCAGTCACAGACAATTAATCGAGCACATGTCTAATCGTTCACCCACTAATGAACACAAAATATGGATATGTGGGTACTGAAATAATGAGACCCCATAACCATTTATCTTATCTATTTTAGCGGGATGAAATCTGAAGCTGGAAGTTCTGACTTGGCACAAGACACAAAAGAAGGTAAGATACTATCAGCTAATATACTTTGAGATAAGTTAAAGCTATCAAACATGTTTGTCATACATAGGTTGTGATAATTTAAAGGCATTTAAAATTTATAAACATAATGGGCTATTGTGAAACTGTAAAAAGTGTAGCCACAAAGTAAAAGTTTTTAGAACTAAACGAGAAAGTCCATCGGGGCGCATTTCCGAAAATTCCAGATTTTATTTGTATCTAGAATATGATCCAGATCTTTCCCAAAATGTAATTCTTACTTCGATCAAGCCCTACCCTAAAACAAAAGCCCTTTCAGAAAGTTCCATTTATTACTTTTTTGGGTTTCCACAAACACAGAGTCACACACATGAACCCAGTGTAGGTTGTAATTAAGCGCCGCGCAAGGGACGCTTGTTTGTGTATGGGAGACCTTCAGGCTCCGCATTTTGTTTTCCTTATAACTCTGTAACCATTAGGCGGATTCTTTTCAAATTTGGCAGGTTTAGGCAGTAGCCTTGGGGAATTTTTTTGAATATGCTGCAGTGACATTTCAACCAATCAGAGAGGTCACATGACCAAAAATGTCTTTTTTCGATGGGGAAGCTTGTCCGGATGATAACTTGAAAGGAATTTTATCAATTCACCTGAAACTTGGCGAATACATTCATTCTATTAAAATCTGGAAATCATTAGATTTTGGCATTGATTGGTTAAGAAATGGCCGAGTAATTAATGATTAATTAATCATTATGAATTTTCCAAATAAGGAAAACACAAAAATGCTTATATCTTGAAAACTGTGCTAGATACAGCGATTTTTGACGAAATTTTTGACCCACAGGGTATCTTTGCAGAGTAGTTCTCCCAATTTTCAAAAAAATTTTGTCTCGCAAAAAATGGCAGCCATTTTGAATTTTCGAATTTTTCGCAAAAATTGCAAAACATAAAAATGCTTATATCTCGAAAACCGTGCTAGACAGAGCGATTTCGACGAAATTTTTGACCCACAGGGTATCTCTGCAGAGTAGCCATGCCAATTTTCAAAAAATTTTTGTCTCACCGCCATTTTGAATTTTCGAATTTTTCGCAAAAATTGCAAAACATAAAAATGCTTATATCTCGAAAACCCTGCTAGATAGAGCGATTTCGATGAAATTTTTGACCCACAGGGTATCTCTGCAGAGTAGCCATACCAATTTTCAAAAAAATTTTATCTTGCCAAAAATGGCGGCCATTTTTAATTTTCGAATTTTTGCGCAAAAATTGCAAAACACAAAAATGCTAATATCTCGAAAACCGTGCTACATAGAGCGATTTCGACGAAATTTTTGATCTTCAGGGTATCTCTGCAGAGCAGCTGTCCCAAGGAGCTTTCACTCAGTGAAGTTTCAGACCCGTAGCTAATTATTCACCTACTCAAAATGAGTAAATGCTAATTATATCCCCAGACGAAAGTCGGGGATATATTGGATTCAGGTCCGTTGCGCCGCCGCCGCCGCCGCCGCCGCCGTAGAAATTTCCTTGTGGACGCGATAACTCAAAAACAAATTAATATTTTTTTTTTCAAACTGGGACACATGTTAAGGGTGCCCAAAGGAAGATCCCTATTTTAAGGTGACCTTAAACTCCCAGTAAAAAAGAACTTATGGCCACCTTAAGGTCAGAAATTGGACTTTTGGCCACTTAGAGCCCTGTAGGTCACAAACTATGATGCTCAGCTGGCTGAAATTTTACCTGACAACACATTAATATGTTCTTAGTACATGTGCCGAAAATCACGACTTTAAGTTGAGGAGAAAATTGTCCTTGAGGCCCATAAATACCCCCACTTAGGGATTTTTTTGCTATACTTTTCACATATTTTGCCCTATAATTTGGAAGTGGTAATTCTGATGAGTCTCAAACTGTGCTAGGTATAACTTTGATATGTAATCCTTGTCTGTAGAAAATTTTAGGGCTCTAGGTTTACCCAAAGGGGTCGACTTAAGGTCTCAAAAGTGCCCACAGAGACCCAATTTATGCACTTTTTGCCACTTTCAAGCACTGTAGCTTTCAAACTATGTCTCTCATCTAAGTTAAATATCATCTGGGAATATATCTATGTGTTTTCTTATATGTGCCCCAACATTTAGGCCTTTAATAGACAGTTAACCTGTGTATCAGGACCATAAACACCCACCCGAGTGACCCTTATAAGACATTTTTCACATCTTTTTCCCTGTAACTTGGAAATGGTAAGTCTGAGAAGTTTCAAACTGTATTAGATATATATTCTGTGTGTAATCTTAGTATGTAACAGATTTTAAGTCTGAAGCTTTAATTTTGAAGGTCAAATTGAGGTCTCTAAAAGGCTCCCAAAGACCCAATATTTGGACTTTTTGCTACTTTTAAGCCCTGTGACTGTCAAACTATGTGACTGATAGAGCTCAAATCCTATCTGGGAAGATATTAGTATGTTATTTATATATGTGCCAAAAATTAAGGCTTTAAGAAGACATTTAACCTGTGTATGAGGACCATAAATCCCCACCCGAGTGACCATTTTTAGATATTTTTCACATATTTTGCCCTGTAACTTGGAAATGGTAAGTCTAAGAAGTTTCAAACTGTATTAGATGCATATTCTATGTGTAATCTTAGTATGTGACAAATTTTAAGTCTGAAGCTTTAATTTGAAGGCCACATTTAGGTCTCTAGAAGGCCCCATAAAGACCCAGTATTTGGACTTTTTGCCAATTTTAAGGCCTGTGACTGTTAAACTATGTGACTGATAGAGCTGAAATCTCATCTGGGAATACATTATTATGTTCTTTTTACATGTGCCGAAAATCAAGGCTTCAAGTAGACATTTAACCTGTGTATGAGGACCTTAAACACCCACCTGAGTGACCCTTTTAAGACATTTTTCACATATTTTGCTCTGTAACTTGGAAATGGTAAGTCTGAGAAGTTTCAAACTTTATTAGATACATATTCTATGTGTAATCTTAGTATGTAACAAATTTTAAGTCTGAAGCTTTAATTTGAAAGCCACATCAAGATCTCTAAAAGGCCCACAGAGACCCAATATTTGGACTTTTTGCCACCTTTAAGCCCTGTGACTGTTAAACTATGTGATTGATGGAGCTGAAATCCCATCTGGGAATGCATTATTATGTCCTTTTTACATATGGCGAAAATCAAGGTTTTTAGTAGACATTTAACCTGTGTATGAGGGCCATAGACACTCGCCCAAGTGCCTTTTTTGACATTTTTTCGGTATTTTGCCCTGTTATTTGGAAATGCTTAGTGTGACAAGTCTTAAACTGTATTATATATAATTTTTGTTTGTTATGTATGTCCCCCAAAAAGTTTCAGATCTGTAGTTTAATTGCTAAGGTCTCTTTAACAATTGTAAAATGCCCACAGAAACCCAATTTATGGACATTATGCCACTTTAAAGCCCAGTAACTGTCAAACTATGTGGGTTATAGAGCTGAAATCTTTGAATTTTTAAAAGGAAATGCCTGTCTATTTAAATTTTGAATATTAATAATGTTATGGCTATCTTAGTCTTTTAAGAACTTATTTTTGTGTGTTATACCTCTGCTTGCTGAGTTTTTAACTTTTTAAAATGAAACTGGTTAAACATATTCAAGTAGACAAAATGGACACTTTAAGTGAGCTTTAAGTCCCAATATTAATGAAATTATATCCTTATGTAGTAAAACTAGGGGATTTTTAACCCTCAACTAGCCCAGTTTTATTCAACTTGCCTCAGTTAATTTTGACACAGCTCCTACAGTTATGAACTCATTTCAGTTGATAATCACATACTTAAAATTCTCAATTCTTTTTGTATTTGAGTACCCCTTTTATATAGATTGTTTGTTTACCATTTATGCTGTAGCACTCCATCTCTTTGAGAGAACATGTAAACTGTGTAAAAAAGATGTAAAAGATGAGATACATTTTGTTTGTGTTTGTCCAGCTTTAGAGCTGATTTGTATGAAATATTTCAAAATTTTAAATATAGATAAATCTGAATTATTAATAGATCAATTATCAAGGGTATTAACTCATATGAATGTCAATATGGTTATTAATTATGTCCACCCCTCTGGGGGGTGGATATATTATTTTTGCTTTTTTCGCCGTCCGATGTCCGATGTCCGGCGTCCGGCGTCCGGCGTCCGATGTCCGGCGTCACGCATGGTTTCCGCTCATTTAAAGGAAAAGTATTAGAGCTATTGTCACCAAATTTGGTATGCAGGCTTATTGGGTCAGTAGCTTGCTTGGGATTGCTTTTGGCTGTTGTACCTCTTTTGCTTACTGAGTAATACTTAAGTACAGCTATTTTCAGTACCCATTGGTTTCCGTGCATTTAAGCCAAAATAATTAAAGATATTTTACTACAATTTTGAATACAAGATTGTTATGTCCATAGCTCGCTTGGTATTGCATTTGGGACTGATAGCTTTGTCAGTACATGAGTAATAGCCATTTAGGTACTTCATTGTGTATTTTCAGTACTACTTTTGAGTAATTTGCTAATATCTCAGAAACCGTAAGAGATAGAGCGATTTCGTCGAAATTTTCGACCCACAGGGTATCTAAGGAATGTAATATTTGCAATTTTCAAAAAATTTTCCCCTCCCCAAAAATGGCGGCCATTTTGAATTTTCGAATTTTTGCCAAAAATGGCAAAACACAAATTTGCTTCTATCTCCTTAACCGTGTGAGATAGAGCGATTTCGTCGAAATTTTCGACCCACAGGGTATTTAAGGAATGCAATCTACAATTTTCCAAAAATTTTCCCCTCCCCAAAAATGGCGGCCATTTTGAATTTTCGAATTTTTGCCAAAAATGGCAAAACACTAATTTGCTTCTATCTCCTTAACCGTGCGAGATAGAGTGATTTCGTCGAAATTTTCGACCCACAGGGTATCTAAGGAATGCAATCTTTGCAATTTTCCAAAAATTTTCCCCTCCCCAAAAATGGCGGCCATTTTGAATTTTCGCCAAAAATGGCAAAACACCAATTTGCTTCTATCTCCTTAACCGTGCCAGATAGAGCGATTTCGTCAAAATTTTCGACCCACAGGGTATCTGAGCATTGTGCTCTTGGTAATTTTTCCAAAAATTTTCCCCTCCCCAAAAATGGCGGCCATTTTGAATTTTCGAATTTTTGCCAAAAATGGCAAAACACTAATTTGCTTCTATCTCCTTAACCGTGCGAGATAGAGCGATTTCGTCGAAATTTTCGACCCACAGGGTATCTAAGGAATGTAATCTTTGCAATTTTCCAAAAATTTTCCCCTCCCCAAAAATGGCGGCCATTTTGAATTTTCGAATTTTTGCCAAAAATGGCAAAACACAAATTTCCTTCTATCTCCTTAACCGTGCGAGATAGAGCGATTTCGTCGAAATTTTCGACCCACAGGGTATCTAAGGAATGCAATCTTTGCAATTTTCCAAAAATTTTCCCCTCCCCCAAAATGGCGGCCATTTTGAATTTTCGAATTTTTGCCAAAAATGGCAAAACACAAATTTCCTTCTATCTCCTTAACCGTGCCAGATAGAGTGATTTCGTCAAAATTTTCGACCCACAGGGTATCTGAGCATTGTACTCTTGGTAATTTTTAAAAAATTTTCCCCTCCCCAAAAATGGCGGCCATTTTGAATTTTCGAATTTTTGCCAAAAATGGCAAAACACTAATTTGCTTCTATCTCCTTAACCGTGCGAGATAGAGTGATTTCGTCGAAATTTTCGACCCACAGGGTATCTAAGGAATGCAATCTTTGCAATTTTCAAAAAATTTTCCCCTCCCCAAAAATGGCGGCCATTTTGAATTTTCGAATTTTTGCCAAAAATGGCAAAACACAAATTTGCTTCTATCTCCTTAACCGTGCCAGATAGAGCGATTTCGTCAAAATTTTCGACCCACAGGGTATCTGAGCATTGTGCTCTTGGTAATTTTAACAAAATTTTCCCCTCCCCAAAAATGGCGGCCATTTTGAATTTTCGAATTTTTGCCAAAAATGGCAAAACACAAATTTGCTTCTATCTCCATAACCGTGCCAGATAGAGCGATTTCGTCAAAATTTTCGACCCACAGGGTATCTGAGCATTGTGCTCTTGGTAATTTTAACAAAATTTTCCCCTCCCCAAAAATGGCGGCCATTTTGAATTTTCGAATTTTTGCCAAAAATGGCAAAACACTAATTTGCTTCTATCTCCTTAACCGTGCGAGATAGAGCGATTTCGTCGAAATTTTCGACCCACAGGGTATCTAAGGAATGTAATATTTGCAATTTTCAAAAAATTTTCCCCTCCCCAAAAATGGCGGCCATTTTGAATTTTCGAATTTTTGCCAAAAATGGCAAAACACAAATTTGCTTCTATCTCCTTAACCGTGCGAGATAGAGCGATTTCGTCGAAATTTTCGACCCACAGGGTATCTAAGGAATGCAATCTTTGCAATTTTCCAAAAATTTTCCCCTCCCCAAAAATGGCGGCCATTTTGAATTTTCGAATTTTTGCCAAAAATGGCAAAACACAAATTTGCTTCTATCTCCTTAACCGTGCCAGATAGAGCGATTTCGTCAAAATTTTCGACCCACAGGGTATCTGAGCATTGTGCTCTTGGTAATTTTAACAAAATTTTCCCCTCCCCAAAAATGGCGGCCATTTTGAATTTTCGAATTTTTGCCAAAAATGGCAAAACACAAATTTGCTTCTATCTCCATAACCGTGCCAGATAGAGCGATTTCGTCAAAATTTTCGACCCACAGGGTATCTGAGCATTGTGCTCTTGGTAATTTTAACAAAATTTTCCCCTCCCCAAAAATGGCGGCCATTTTGAATTTTCGAATTTTTGCCAAAAATGGCAAAACACTAATTTGCTTCTATCTCCTTAACCGTGCGAGATAGAGCGATTTCGTCGAAATTTTCGACCCACAGGGTATCTAAGGAATGTAATATTTGCAATTTTCAAAAAATTTTCCCCTCCCCAAAAATGGCGGCCATTTTGAATTTTCGAATTTTTGCCAAAAATGGCAAAACACAAATTTGCTTCTATCTCCTTAACCGTGCGAGATAGAGCGATTTCGTCGAAATTTTCGACCCACAGGGTATCTAAGGAATGCAATCTTTGCAATTTTCAAAAAATTTTCCCCTCCCCAAAAATGGCGGCCATTTTGGATTTTCGAATTTTTGCCAAAAATGGCAAAACACCAATTTGCTTCTATCTCCTTAACCGTGCCAGATAGAGCGATTTCGTCAAAATTTTCGACCCACTGGGTATCTGAGCATTGTACTCTTGGTAATTTTTAAAAAATTTTCCCCTCCCCAAAAATGGCGGCCATTTTGAATTTTCGAATTTTTGCCAAAAATGGCAAAACACTAATTTGCTTCTATCTCCTTAACCGTGCGAGATAGAGTGATTTCGTCGAAATTTTCGACCCACAGGGTATCTAAGGAATGCAATCTTTGCAATTTTCAAAAAATTTTCCCCTCCCCAAAAATGGCGGCCATTTTGAATTTTCGAATTTTTGCCAAAAATGGCAAAACACAAATTTCCTTCTATCTCCTTAACCGTGCCAGATAGAGCGATTTCGTCAAAATTTTCGACCCACAGGGTATCTGAGCATTGTGCTCTTGGTAATTTTAACAAAATTTTCCCCTCCCCAAAAATGGCGGCCATTTTGAATTTTCGAATTTTTGCCAAAAATGGCAAAACACAAATTTGCTTCTATCTCCATAACCGTGCCAGATAGAGCGATTTCGTCAAAATTTTCGACCCACAGGGTATCTGAGCATTGTGCTCTTGGTAATTTTAACAAAATTTTCCCCTCCCCAAAAATGGCGGCCATTTTGAATTTTCGAATTTTTGCCAAAAATGGCAAAACACTAATTTGCTTCTATCTCCTTAACCGTGCGAGATAGAGCGATTTCGTCGAAATTTTCGACCCACAGGGTATCTAAGGAATGTAATATTTGCAATTTTCAAAAAATTTTCCCCTCCCCAAAAATGGCGGCCATTTTGAATTTTCGAATTTTTGCCAAAAATGGCAAAACACAAATTTGCTTCTATCTCCTTAACCGTGCGAGATAGAGCGATTTCGTCGAAATTTTCGACCCACAGGGTATCTAAGGAATGCAATCTTTGCAATTTTCAAAAAATTTTCCCCTCCCCAAAAATGGCGGCCATTTTGAATTTTCGAATTTTTGCCAAAAATGGCAAAACACCAATTTGCTTCTATCTCCTTAACCGTGCCAGATAGAGCGATTTCGTCAAAATTTTCGACCCACTGGGTATCTGAGCATTGTACTCTTGGTAATTTTTAAAAAATTTTCCCCTCCCCAAAAATGGCGGCCATTTTGAATTTTCGAATTTTTGCCAAAAATGGCAAAACACTAATTTGCTTCTATCTCCTTAACCGTGCGAGATAGAGCGATTTCGTCGAAATTTTCGACCCACAGGGTATCTAAGGAATGCAATCTTTGCAATTTTCAAAAAATTTTCCCCTCCCCAAAAATGGCGGCCATTTTGAATTTTCAATTTTTGCCAAAAATGGCAAAACACCAATTTGCTTCTATCTCCTTAACCGTGCCAGATAGAGCGATTTCGTCAAAATTTTCGACCCACAGGGTATCTGAGCATTGTGCTCTTGGTAATTTTTCCAAAAATTTTCCCCTCCCCAAAAATGGCGGCCATTTTGAATTTTCGAATTTTTGCCAAAAATGGCAAAACACTAATTTGCTTCTATCTCCTTAACCGTGCGAGATAGAGCGATTTCGTCGAAATTTTCGACCCACAGGGTATCTAAGGAATGTAATCTTTGCAATTTTCCAATAATTTTCCCCTCCCCAAAAATGGCGGCCATTTTGAATTTTCGAATTTTTGCCAAAAATGGCAAAACACAAATTTCCTTCTATCTCCTTAACCGTGCGAGATAGAGCGATTTCGTCGAAATTTTCGACCCACAGGGTATCTAAGGAATGCAATCTTTGCAATTTTCCAAAAATTTTCCCCTCCCCCAAAATGGCGGCCATTTTGAATTTTCGAATTTTTGCCAAAAATGGCAAAACACAAATTTCCTTCTATCTCCTTAACCGTGCCAGATAGAGTGATTTCGTCAAAATTTTCGACCCACAGGGTATCTGAGCATTGTACTCTTGGTAATTTTTAAAAAATTTTCCCCTCCCCAAAAATGGCGGCCATTTTGAATTTTCGAATTTTTGCCAAAAATGGCAAAACACTAATTTGCTTCTATCTCCTTAACCGTGCGAGATAGAGTGATTTCGTCGAAATTTTCGACCCACAGGGTATCTAAGGAATGCAATCTTTGCAATTTTCCAAAAATTTTCCCCTCCCCAAAAATGGCAGCCATTTTGAATTTTCGAATTTTTCCCAAAAATGGCAAAACACAAATTTGCTTCTATCTCCTTAACCGTGCGAGATAGAGCGATTTCGTCGAAATTTTCGACCCACAGGGTATCTAAGGAATGCAATCTTTGCAATTTTCCAAAAAATTTTCCCCTCCCCAAAAATGGCGGCCATTTTGAATTTTCGAATTTTTGCCAAAAATGGCAAAACACAAATTTGCTTCTATCTCCTTAACCGTGCGAGATAGAGCGATTTCGTCAAAATTTTCGACCCACAGGTATTTCAGCATTGTATTCTTGGCAATTTAAAAAAAAATTTCCCGTCCCCTAAAATGGCGGCCATTTTGAATTTTCAAATTTTTGTCAAAAATGGCAAAACACAAATTTGCTTCTATCTCCTTAACCATGCGAGATAGAGCGATTTCGTCGAAATTTTCAACCCACGGGGTATCTAAGGAATGTAATCTTTGCAATTTTCAAAAAATTTTCCCCTCCCCAAAAATGGCAGCCATTTTGAATTTTCGAATTTTTGCCCAAAATGGAAAAACACAAACTGGCCTTAACCGTGCCAAATAGAGTTATTTCGTTGAAATTTTCGACCCATAGGGTATCTAGAAAATGTACTCTTGGCAATTTTCAAAAAAATTTCCTTTTCCCAAAAATGGCGGCCATTTTGAATTTTCAAATTTTTGCCAAAAATAGAAAAACAGGAATTTGCTTCTATCTTCTTAACCATGCCAGATAGAGTGATTTCGTCAAAATTTTCAACCCAACCAATGCAAAAAGGCATGAAGCTGAAATAATTTACATCTACACTAACAAATATTTAAGCATCATTGATATATTTTACAAATGAAACAGGGTCTTGTAAGACTACTGTACAATTTGGGCAAAAGGTTCATGGGTGGACATTACACATGATAATGTGTGTTCTTCTATGCTATCCTGTTTCTATTCGCATCTACTATCAACAGGGCAGCCGATTTCTAGTTTTATTTTTGATTTGTGGCAAGAAAGAAAAAGTAAATTATATTGTTAATTTTTATGTATTGAATTGCTGTCTTTATTTACTGTATCTTACCTCAAAATATGTTTGCTCTGTTTGTTATTAACTCTCTATTTAAAGTGACTTATAAGCCCATATAGGGCTGGGTATTACTTCAATAGTTTTTGTATAATCCTTGTCAACATAATACATGTCACTATAATAAACTAAACTAAGTCCCAACCCACATCCCCCACCCGGATTCCCCCCACCCACCTCTGGGACCTCCAGCTATATTGAGTGACACTAAATAAACAAAGGTATTTAATGATATCAGATGAGAAACAAAGACCTCAATGGGGTTGCAGATCTTGTGTAATAGTGAGAGAGGTGTGGAGAAGGGGAGAGGGGTGGGGGTGGGAGGTGGTGGGCTTCATTACATATAACACAAAGGGGAGTCAGAACTGAGATTGTGTCACATATTTAGGTTGCATATATATGGACCACATATATAGGTATAGAGGAAATGAATAACTGAAAACAATTTGCAAATTCAAAAAATAATATAATAAAATAATAATATAAATAATTTTTTTTTAAATAATATTTTATTTGTGAACAAATATAGAAACAGATATGCGCTTTTGGGATTATGAATTTTAGAATGGACATTGAATCATCAATCATTTAAATACTTTGAAGGAAGATTGAAAAGTATGATGAGTTGAGTTAAAAATAATATTTTATTTGTCAACAAATATAGAAACAGATATGCTCTTTTGGGATTATTATTTTAGAATGGACATTCAATCATCAATCATTTAAATACTTTGAAAATAGGTTTAGAGTTATCATTGCAGGAAGATTGAAAATATAATTTGAGTTATGTATTCGGCGTCTGGGGATACACCATCTTCCTTGGAAGATATAAACAGAGTAGATTGATGTGCTGAAGTTCATATAATAATGGGTAATTATGTTTTTAAAAATTCCCGATCAAAACCTGTGGCGTGAGTGATGACCTGTCTGGGGATATGTTGGCGCCGAGTTGGCCCAATCTAGTTATCTCTGAAACTATTGTGGATACCCAATTTTTATCAAATAACTCATTCATCTACTTTTGGAAGAGCTTTCACATGGTGAAGTTTCAGACCCATAGCTAATTACTCACCTACTCAAAATGAGTAAATGCAAATTATCTCTAAAAGTATTGCAGATAGCCAATTTTTCTCAAATAACTCATTCACCTACTTTTGGGAGAGCTTTCACTCCGTGAAGTTTCAGACCCATAGCTAATTATTCACCTACTCAAAATGAGTAAATGCTAATTATCTGTAAAAGTATTGCGGATACCCAATTTTTATCAAGTACTCATTCATCTACTTGTGGGAGAGCTTTCACATGGTGAAGTTTCAGACCCATAGCTAATTACTTGCCTACTCAAAATGAGTAAATGCGAATTATCTCTAAAAGTATTGCAGATAGCCGATTTTTCTCAAATAACTCCTTCACCTACTTTTGGGAGAGCTTTCACTTGGTGAAGTTTCAGACCCATAGCTAATTATTCACCTACTCAAAATGAGTAAATGTGAATTATCTCTAAAAGTATTGCAGATAGCCAATTTTTCTCAAATAACTCATTCACCTACTTTTGGAAGAGCTTTCACACACGAAAATGATAAATTGTGGATATCTCGGAAAAGCTATTTCTTGTCCTTTAATGCTCGGCGGGAGATACACACCGCGGCAGTGGTCTTGTCAAAAATTTTTGTCTCCCCAAAAATGGTGGCCATTTTGAATTTTCAAAGTTTTTGCAAAACCCAAAATTGCTTATATCTCGAAAACCGTACTAGATGGAGCGAACTCAACAAAATTTTGGACCTGCTGGGTATCTCTGCAGAGTAGCCATGCCAATTTTCAAAATATTTTTGTCTCGCCAAATATAGCGGACATTTTGAATTTTCGAAATTTGCAAAACACAAAAATGCTTATATCTTGAAAACCGTGCTAGATAGAGCAGACAGCGCTGACTTTGGTTGCCACAACAGTATAAGGCTAGAAGCGAAGCATTTTCTTAAGACTTTAGCACTCACCTTTATATCATTTTCGGGACGCTTTGTTTTTGCTATGCAAAAACATTATTTTTTTTTGCGAGCGATCCTCTAGTTATTTTTTGCCTGCGCTCTGCTACAGGAACCTTAGGTATAAAGGATTCTGAATAGTTACTATCTGGATATGTTTGTGAGTGTTTAGTTCTTTTACAGTTTCAGCTGCTCAGTGAAGCATGTTCCTAAAAAAATTAGGGATGCAAAACAAATTATTGATGCATGCTGAATGAGACATATTTTATGACAATTTGATCTCATTTTTAAGGGTTACTGGTCATGTGTATAAAAAATACCATTGATCATTTGATGTTTTGCATAATAAAACATTGGTAACCCCTTATCTATCTGAGCCATTTTTGACATGATAGTCACTATTTTTTTATATGGTGACATCAACTAAGTCTAATGAGTCAAGCCCTTTTTCTTTTACGTTTGTGAAAGGCTTGATATTTGGAAAAACACATGCTTTAAAAGGAACAAGTGAATAATAAATCTATTGGTCAATAAATAAAAGAGCCACTAACTTGTCTGTGTAGGTATCAGTTTACTATGTTTTTACCTTATGTAGATTGACTGAAAACCAAGAGCAAAATCATTTTTGCATTTCATATTATATCAGAACAAAAAAAATTTGTCTACGAAAGGGCATATTGCTTACCGTATTACTTTAAAGTTAGATAAAACTACAGCAGTTTAGCATTAAAACAGCACAAGCTAGTGTGAAAAAAATGGCTACAAAAGGGCAGTGCCCATTTTCCCCTATTAGATGATTGGGCATAGAGTTGTGGGGGTCCCGTAAGGACCGCATATTGATGCAGTGGCTTCTAGTCTTTCCTGCAGAGGGGTCAGAGGTCTGGCAAGCTGTGGAGATGCTGGCTCAGACTGTGGTCATCCGTGGTCCAGATGCTGAGGAAATGGCCAGCAAGTCACACCAGGGGAATCCTGTGTATAAGTAAGTAGTGAGATTCTAGTAACTAATGTATCAGGCTTCTAGAATTTGTTTCTTGCTGCATTATAAAGTTACTCTTGGATAAATATGCTAACTATTTTTCGTACTGGTTGCAATACAATAATATCTGATATGTAATGGCATGTCAGTGCATTTAAGGGACTCAAAGGATTCTGTAATGATCATAATCTTTTTAATCAGTTAAGTGACTCATAGTGGTGTCACCGTTTATAGAAATTAAAACCGGTTACCGGGGCTTTGAAATGAACAAAATCCGGTATTTCGTATGCTTGTCAGTGTGCAGTACAATTATTCGCACGGTGTACATGAGTCAGAACTTATAACTGGAAATGGCTTTGGCGAGAAATTATTAAGTACATAAACATGATTTTTGCTCAGTATTAAGTAAAAATGTGACACATTTCACAAAATATGTATATTTTTTGTCGTTTTGATGAAGTGTCAGCCATTAGGTGGTTTAAAATGATGACATTTTCAATAACCGGTTCCCAAATATTCTTTGCGAATTTCGTTATTTTTGCCAGAAACGAATGAAAATCCGCATACTGGTTTATCGTTCACAACACTAGTGACTCATAATGTTGAATTTAAAGGTACGATATTCTGTTGTATACTGTAATACTATTTTCTAGTGGTCTCAATTTTAGCAGGAAGAAATATGTATGTAAAAAGACTAGTCTTTGAACCATCTCAGATTCAAAAGCATACATTTGAGCACAATGTATGTAGTAATAGCCTGTTGGTGGTGTTACAAAGGCTGTATAAGACACAGACTGCAAGATAACCATTTGGCTTTTGAAGGTTACTGCCTCCTGCCGTAACTTGGCACAACTTGGACACAAAAACCTTATTTTGACATAAAATCAAAATAATAAACATTTTACACTCGTTTTTAATGAGTGATAATTTAATTTCTACATGAAATCAGCGCCTCAAATTGGCATAATTTGCATACGGAAATTGCCGAAGATATGTAAATTATTTCTGTCGTCACTTCCACTACCTTATTTGTTAAGCAGAAATGCGCGAGTGTGGGCGATAAAGAACCATTGTTATTAAATATTTTAACTTCCGTTTTGTGCCAATTTGAGGCCTGTGCCATTATATGGCGCCAAGCAGTACAGGTGTTAACTTGAAGTGGTCCTAAAAATTTCAGGCTGTCATACCTAACGCGACCATTGTTTTTGTCTATAGTTATGTTGGATAAATTTTAGTGGTGTGAACGGTAAACCGGTATACCGCAGTTTGTTTCGTTTAGGTAGAAATGACGAAATCCGCAAAGAATATTTAAGTACCGGTAATTGAAAACATCATTATATTAGGCTTTCTGCTGTTTAATACTTCATCAAAACAATAAAGAACGTATATATTTGAGGAAACATCTTACATTTTTACTTTATATTATAGTAAATGAAGTTTACAAACTTCAAAATATCTCGTGAATCCATGTTTCCTATTGGGAATATTGCTCATGTACGCTCGCATTAATTAAGCGTCCCACAAGGGACGCTTGTTTGTGTATGGGAGAGCTTCAGGCTCCGCCGGCTCCGCATTTTGTTTTCCTTATAACTCTGTAACCGTTAGGCGGATTCTTTTCAAATTTGGCAGGTTTAGGCAGTAGCCTTGGGGAATTTTTTTGAATATGCTGCAGTGACATTTCAACCAATCAGAGAGGTCACATGACCAAAAATGTCTTTTTTCGATGGGGAAGCTTGTCCGGATGATAACTTGAAAGGAATTTTATCAATTCACCTGAAACTTGGCAAATACATTCATTCTATTAAAATCTGGAAATCATTAGATTTTGGCATTGATTGGTCAAGAAATGGCCGAGTAATTAATGATTAATTAATCATTACGAATTTTCCAAATAAGGAAAACACAAAAATGCTTATATCTCGAAAACCGTGCTAGATAGAGCGATTTCGACGAAATTTTTGACCCGCAAGGTAATTCTGCGGAGTAGTTTTCCCAATTTTCAAAAAAATTTTGTCTCTCCCAAAATGGCGGCCATTTTGACTTTTCGAAATTTTCGCAAAAATTGCAAAACACAAAAATGCTTATATCTCAAAAACCGTGCTAGATAGAGCAATTTCGACAAAATTTTTGACCCACAGGATATCTCTGCGGAGTACTTTTCCCAATTTTCCAAAAATTTTTATCTCGCCAAAAATGGCGGCCATTTTGAATTTTCGAAATTTTCGCAAAAATTGTAAAACACAAAAATGCTTATATCTCGAAAACCGTGCTAGATAGAGCGATTTCGACGAAATTTTTTACCCACAGGGTATCTCTGCAGAGTAGTTATCCCAATTTTGAAAAAAATTTTCTCTTGCCAAAAATGGCGGCCATTTTGAATTTTCGAATTTTTCGCAAAAATTGCAAAACATAAAAATGCTTATATCTCGAAAACCCTGCAAGATAGAGCGATTTCGACGAAATTTTTGACCCACAGGGTATATCTGCAGAGTAGCCATGCCAATTTTCAAAAAAAATTTTGTCTCGCCAAAAATGGCGGCCATTTTGAATTTTCGAATTTTTCACAAAAATTGCAAAACATAAAAATGCTTTTTTCTCGAAAACCGTGCTAGATAGAGCGATTTCAACGAAATTTTTGACCCGCAGGGTATCTCTGCAGAGTAGCGCAAAAATTGCAAAACACAAAAATGCTAATATTTCGAAAACCGTGCTACATAGAGCGATTTTGACGAAATTTTTTATCTTCAGGGTATCTCTGCAGAGCAGCTATCCCAAAGAGCTTTCACTTGGTGAAGTTTCAGACCCATAGCTAATTGCTCACCTACTCAAAAAGAGTAAATGCGAATTACCTCTAAAAGTATTGCAGATGGCCAATTTTTCTCAAATAACTCATTCACCTACTTTTGGAAGAGCTTTCACTTGGTGAAGTTTCAGACCCGTAGCTAATTACTCACCTACTCAAAATGAGTAAATGCGAATTATCTCAAAAACTATTGCGGATACCCAATTTTTATCAAATAACTCATTCATGTACTTTTGGGAGAGCTTTCACATGGTGAAGTTTCAGACCCGTAGATGATTACTCACCTACTCAAAATGAGTAAATGCGAATTATCTCTTAAAAGTATTGCAGATAGCCAATTTTTCTCAAATAACTCATTCACCTACTTTTGGAAGAGCTTTCACATGGTGAAGTTTCAGACCCATAGCTAATTATTCACCTACTCAAAATGAGTAAATGCGAATTATCTCTAAAAGTATTGCAGATAGCCAATTTTTCTCAAATAACTCATTCACCTACTTTTGGGAGAGCTTTCACATGGTGAAGTTTCAGACCCATAGCTAATTACTCACCTACTCAAAATGAGTAAATGCGAATTATCTCTAAAAGTATTGCAGATAGCCAATTTTTCTCAAATAAATCATTCACCTACTTTTGGGAGAGCTTTCATGTGGTGAAGTTTCAGACCCATAGCTAATTACTCACCTACTCAAAATGAGTAAATGCGAATTATCTCTAAAAGTATTGCAGATAGCCAAATTTTCTCAAATAACTCATTCACCTACTTTTGGGAGAGCTTTCACTCTGTGAAGTTTCAGACCCATAGCTAATTACTCACCTACTCAAAATGAGTAAATGCGAATTATCTCTAAAAGTATTGCAGATAGCCAATTTTTCTCAAATAACTCATTCACCTACTTTTGGGAGAGCTTTCACTTGGTGAAGTTTCAGACCCATAGCTAATTACTCACCTACTAAAAATGAGTAAATGTGAATTATCTCTAAAAGTATTTCAGATAGCCAATTTTTCTCAAATAACTCATTCACCTACTTTTGGCAGAGCTTTCACTTGGTGAAGTTTCAGACCCATAGCTAATTACTCACCTACTCGAAATGAGTAAATGCGAATTATCTCTAAAAGTATTGCAGATAGCCAATTTTTCTCAAATAACTCATTCACCTACTTTTGGGAGAGCTTTCACTTGGTGAAGTTTCAGACCCATAGCTAATTACTCACCTACTCAAAATGAGTAAATGTGAATTATCTCTAAAAGTATTGCAGATAGCCAATTTTTCTCAAATTAATCATTCACCTACTTTTGGGAGAGCTTTCACTTGGTGAAGTTTCAGACCCATAGCTAATTACTCACCTACTCAAAATGAGTAAATGCCAATTATCTCTAAAAGTATTGCAGATAGCCAATTTTTCTCAAATAACTCATTCACCTACTTTTGGCAGAGCTTTCACTTGGTGAAGTTTCAGACCCATAGCTAATTATTCACCTACTCAAAATGAGTAAATGTGAATTATCTCTAAAAGTATTTCAGATAGCCAATTTTTCTCAAATTAATCATTCACCTACTTTTGGGAGAGCTTTCACTTGGTGAAGTTTCAGACCCATAGCTAATTACTCACCTACTCAAAATGAGTAAATGCCAATTATCTCTAAAAGTATTGCAGATAGCCAATTTTTCTCAAATAACTCATTCACCTACTTTTGGGAGAGCTTTCACTTGGTGAAGTTTCAGACCCATAGCTAATTATTCACCTACTCAAAATGAGTAAATGTGAATTATCTCTAAAAGTATTGCAGATAGCCAATTTTTCTCAAATAACTCATTCACCTACTTTTGGGAGAGCTTTCACTCTGTGAAGTTTCAGACCCATAGCTATTTATTCACCTACTCAAAATGAGTAAATGCTAATTATCTGTAAAAGTATTGCGGATACCCAATTTTTATCAAATACTCATTCATCTACTTGTGGGAGAGCTTTCACATGGTGAAGTTTCAGACCCATAGCTAATTACTCACCTACTCAAAATGAGTAAATGTGAATTATCTCTAAAAGTATTGCAGATAGCCAATTTTTCTCAAATAACTCATTCACCTACTTTTGGGAGAGCTTTCACTTGGTGAAGTTTCAGACCCATAGATAATTATTCACCTACTCAAAATGAGTAAATGTGAATTATCTCTTAATAGTATTGCAGATAGCCAATTTTTCTCAAATAACTCATTCACCTACTTTTGGAAGAGCTTTCACACACGAAAATGAAAAATTGTGAATATCTCGGAAAAGCTATTTCTTCTGCTTTAATGCACGGCGGGAGATACACACCGCGGCAGTGGTCTTGACAAAAATTTTTGTCTCCCCAAAAATGGTGGCCATTTTGAATTTTCAAAGTTTTTGCAAAACACAAAAATGCTTATATCTCGAAAACCGTGCTATATGGAGCGAACTCAACAAAATTTTGGACCTGTTGGGTATCTCTGCAGAGTAGCCATGCCAATTTTCAAAATATTTTTGTCTCACCAAATATAGCGGACATTTTTTATTTTTTTATTTTTTGCAAAACACAAAAATGCTTATATCTTGAAAACCGTGCTAGATAGAGCAGACTGCGCTGACTTTGGTTGCCACAACAGTATAAGGCTAGAAACGAAGTATTTTCTTAATACTTTAGCACTCACCTTTATATCCTTTTCGGGACGCTTTGTTTTTGCTATGCAAAAACATTATCTTTCTTTTTTGTGAGCGATCCTCTAGTTGTTTTACCATATCTCTGAACACTTTCGAAATCCCGGATTTCGTTCGGTTTCAAAGCCCCGGAAACCGGTTTTAATTTTCAGAACCGGTCCGACCACTAATAAATTTTCACTATATTGACTTTCAATCCACCGATGTGTGGTAATTATTTTCCAGTTTTTTGTGTGACAAGAGTAGCACCACTTACCAGTACTACAGGCAGAGAGTACAAGAACTCACACAGATGAAGGGATTCACAGAGACAAAGCCTCAAACAATCAAACCGGAGGTACCAGGTGTTAGAAAGGAAGATGGCACAGAAGCCGACACTGAGGAGGATCAAGGTCAGAAGTTTGTGTGACATAGTTGAACACTTTCATGTAGATCTCTGTTGAAGCGTAATTTCTGTTTAAGTCTGATGTAGTATATGCCAGTAAATACCATGACCTCAGAGGAAAGTTTCCACTCACATATACCGTCAAGGACATTCCTTGTTGGCTCTTAGTTTTGGACACTCTTTAGCTTTGACGTAACATGCTTTAAACAGTATTTTGCTTTGAAAATTGATTTTGAAAGTCTTGAATCTTGTTTGTTATCCTGGGGCCGGTTTTACAAAGGGTCTCAGACTTAGGCTAAGTCAGGGACTTAAATCTGAGTCTTTTGTCTTTGCCAAGTCCTGGACTTAAATGGATTTCACAAAGGGTGACTTAGCTTGTCATATAACCACGGTGGTTTTCTAGGTCATGTGACCCTTTATTTCTACTCAAAATATTTTAGTGGCAACATATATCCCTTGTTTAGCTCATTTTATCTTTGAAAAAATGCTGTATTTTTAAATGGGAAACCTTATAATCACACAGACATGTCCAAAAATAATTTAGGGAGGTGTTCTATATATGTATTCTTTATTTTCAAGCATTTCAAATTTTGAAGTGAGAAAAATATATGGCGGCCATATTTAAGCCTTTGTTTACAAAAGTTAAGCCCACTCTTGGGTAGACTTAGCTAAAGCCTTGACTTAGCAGCTCTGTGAAATCCTCCAAGTCTTAGATCACAGACTTTGCCTCATTTTGAGACAAAAATCTTCAATTTAAGCCTAAGTCTGGGCTAAGTCCTTTTGTGAAATCGGCCCCAGGCTATTGTAGCTGTGACTTAGATCTGTTCAGTTACTGATAACAGAGTATAAGGGATAAATCTTTATACTTTATAATAATTATTTCGGGTTTTCATTGTGTTTGATTCCACATTTAGCTGCCTTTGTACAATTTAGTTCAAAAAAGAAGAAATGTTGATTGAATTGTGAGATATTATAGCAGCCAGTCCTTTTTTTGAAGCGTTTTTGTAAACTTCAATACTGTTTGCTAAAGGTGCTGATGGGAGTAGCAAGCCAAAGCAGAAATCCAAGCGTAAAAAGAGCCGCTGGTCAGAGGATGTTGGACAGGTTCCACCACCAGCGGTAGCTACCGGGCCCGGAACATATCCAGCATTTGGGGAAAATCAAAATCTTGATTCAAATTTAGGGTTGGGTGCAAATCCAGGGTTTGGCACAAATCCAGGGTTTGGTGCAAATCCAGGTATTGGCACAAATCCAGGGTTGGGTGCAAATCCTGGGTTTGGCCCAAATCCAGGTATGGGCATGCAACCAGGCATGCCTGGATTTCCAGGTGGAGGTAGGTGGATGCAAAGAAATTTCGTGAAAATTTTCTCGCTGATTTTTTCTATTGTAACTGATTGTTAAAGATTGTTTCAGTTTAAATCAAAATAATTTGTTTTCTTTTTGCATGGAATACCTTTAATAAATATGAACAATATAGGTAATTGGGTGTGTACCCTTTTATGAATCAAAAACATTTACCGGTAATTTAGATCTATTTAATCCAAATCTGCCATTTTTGAAAATAGTGAAAAATTTTAATTTGAGTCCAGTTATTTAATACTAAAATGTGGGTTCCTTGATTCAGGGCTATTAATTGAAAACAAACACAAGACATGACCCCATTTTGCACACCTCAAGCTATGTCCAAATTCTACTGCAGTTGAGTGATAGCTATTTACTTCCAAGTATCCTACATAAGCTTGTGTAATGTAAATGTTATTCATTTCAAAGAATTCTGTTTTGTACAAGTAGAATAAAATTCTTGTAATCCTTTCAGTTCCAGGGGAACCAACCTTGAAGTTAAACTTAACATCATTCGCTGAGATGAGCACAGAAGCTTTTGCCAGAAAGATAACGGGAGGTGAAAACCTCACATCAGAACAGAAGACACAGATCAGAGAGCAGCAGCAGGTGCTCACATTCTTTAGTGTAAATTTTCAAAGAAAAGTACTTAATGAAACACTGAAAATGTTGAATTTTGTTTTATGAGCATGATAGAACACTGATTTCTACCAAACCCACTAGCATCTCTGGCATTATGTCATTACCAGGAAGAAAAAAGTAGAATTCCACAGTGCATTCAGTTGAGTCAGTACTTTTTGAGTGATCACCCCAAATCAGATATACATGTATAAGTTTAATATTTATTTTTGTCTGTTGTAGATTCATAGGTGGCCCAGTACTGAATCATATTCACATATGTAATGATCTAGACATCATGTTGGAAGTACTATTTAATCCCATATCAAGCAGTCAAATTTAAATATCTAAGGTATCTGGTTTTTTTACCCCACAGCCCGTAAGGGCTGTCAGGATATTGTTTTCACCCATGTTGTCCGGATGGGCGGGCAGTCGGGCAGGCGGTGGGAAAAAGTTTGTCCGGCCAGTATCTCAGAAACTGTAAGATGTAGAAAGTTGATACTTGGTGGGGACATTGGTTGGGGGTGTAGGTGTGCAACGGTTTGACCTATAAAATCTTGTCCGGGCTATATCTCTGAAACCGTAAGGTGTAGGAAGTTGATACTTGGTAGGGACATTAATTGGGGATGTAGGTGTGCTACGTCATGGTGTGACCTTGATTTGACCTTTGACCTCGCCGTAGTGACCTTGACCTATAAAATCTTGTCCAGGCTATATCTCGGCAACTATAAGGTGTAGGAAGTTGATACTTTGTAGGGACATTAGTTAGGCGGTGTAGGTGTGCAACGTCATGGCGTGGCCTTGATTTAACCTTTGACCTTGCCGTAGTGACTTTGACCTATAATGCCTTGTCCGGGCTATGTTTCGGAAACCATAAGGTGCAGGAAGTTGATATTTGGTAGGGACATTTGTCGGGGGTTATATGTGTGCAACGTCATGGTGTGACCTAGATTTCACCTTTGATCTTGCATATCTGGTGCTATTGTATCTCTCTACAGGGATATGTGATACTATTTTATCTCTCTTATATATCTCTCATCTCCTTTTACTTGAATCTTGGTTGTTGCACCTTTGGGTGTCTTTTGATGTAGATTGATTAAGCACTGTTAAAGTCATATTAGAATTCAGTAAGGGTTTTACTTTTGCAACTTACCACATCTGTATGCACAGGTAATATTCAAAACATTCAAACCATGATTCGACCATACATAATTGTGATATTTTCATTGACAGCTATTCTCCAGTTAAGAAATTTTACAGCTTCATAACTTTTAGTTTACTGAATTGTCTTGTTTTAATACTTAATCTTTACATGCAGTGTTCTGAAAGTATCCCAATCTGTGTACTGTTTCACTACTTCAATATCTCATGGGGTTGAAAAGTATTTCCCCAGGCTGTGGGGTACGGGTACCTCTGATGCAATTTTTTTTTCATAGATCAATGCTATAGCAGAGTACTTCATGGCCAAGAGGAAAGCAATGGAGGCACAGGCCAAGGCACTTGAGGCAGGACTCAATATCAAGCCCAAGTACGAATATGATAGTGATGAGGACATAGATGGAGGGACCTGGGAACATAAACGCAGAGATGTGGAGATGGAGACCACTAGAGGTGAGAAGAAGGGTTGAAACAGAGAAAGGGAAATGGTGTAGATAGACAGGGGACAAATGGCAATTAAGGGTATCTTTTAAGTGTCTAAAATAGTCTATTTAAAGATAATGTATTCATTGGAAGTATCTTCTTTTCAAGTATTCCCAAGAGTTAAAATTGTCAGTTGCCCTCAATTTTTTCATTCTCATGGGGTTCTGGGAATCAAAACTGAAATAAAGACCACTTGCTAAAGAAAGTAAGGTAGATAGTAATCATAAACAACAATCCCCTCCCCCAAATAAAAAAAAAGAAGAAGAAATAAATAAATAAAATAAATAAATAAATAAAAAAAGAAAATAAACAAGAAATGAAGTATTGCTGGAGATTAAGCTTTCAATGCTCTCTAAGTACAGCGTGAGTAGCTATTGTGGGAAATGAAGTCAAAAGCACAAAATTTGAGGTAAATGGCCAAAACAAAAGGCAGGTAGCTTTTGATTGGGATAATGTCAACTTACAAGTACTCATTTATAATAAACACAAATGAGAGTTTGTAATAAGTTTTGTTTTTGCATTAAGTACATCATTTTGTGGCCAGTTTCTTATATCTTTTTATATTACATAGGTTAGTATTGAAATAACACATTTTTCTTTTGTAGAATGGGCCGAGAAACTGACACAGATGGGTAGGGGCAAGCATTTCATTGGAGATTTCTTACCGCCAGATGAATTAGAAAAATTCATGGAAACATTTAAGGTAAGTTCAGTGTATTTGTACAGAGATTGAATTTGTTGGTCCCAGGAAGGGTATCCTAGTATTTTTATTGTTTTGTACTTCACCTTTTGGGATGATTTCTGTTGAATAGTTTTGCAAGGTTTTTTTTTAACCTTGAAGTTTACTTCGATTACTATTGGCCTTTCCAATGACCATTCAGATACATTTAGACAGCCCCTAAAATATTAAGTGCTTAACAGTTAAAAACAATAAATTAACTATAGTGTTTCTGTCAGAGGTTATATGCATGACTGAACAATTTATGTCTTTAAAATCTTTTTAAAATGTAGAATGCCATTTTCATTTATGAGTTTTCCTGGTAAACTGTTGGAAAGGTAAGGCAATACTGACCTAACTGTATAACTGTAGCAGTCAAGTGGGATGTAAAACCTCCATCTTTTACTTTGATTCATTTTTATGGGGTGACCATAGTGGTATGTTGTATGTATTTGTTTTTTTATACTCAATATCTCCATGTACTACAGCACTCAAGTGCTATATGACCCATCCGACTTGTACAAGTACAGTCCAACTCTCAACTTACTGACATTCCCCTAATTGAAAGAGAGAGGCTCAAGGATGACCATTTATCAACATCCTTGTGGTTCTTTAGCCTGCCAGTGGGGATAGAATCCAATGACAGAGGACCACCATTTTAAGTAGTCATCCAAGCCCCTATGTATCTGCGTGTACCTGAGATTGAACCCACGTCCTCTGGGTCCTAGACAAGTGTGTTACCCACTAGGCCACAGTGTCAAGTTACAAGTACTCATTTATAATAAACACAAATGAGAGTTTGTAATTAGTTAGGAGTATCGTGGTCATTATCGTATTTTCCATTGTTTCAGTTAATAACTACCCTGTGTTAATATTAGGCTTTGAAAGAAGGCAGAGAGCCGGACCTGTCCGACTATAAACAGTTCAAGCTCACCTGTGACAATGTGGGCTTCCAGATGCTTCAAAAGCTCGGTTGGAAAGAGGGAGAAGGTTTAGGGTCTGAAGGACAGGGAATCAAGGATCCAGTCAACAAGTATGTGAAAATGTAGTAATTTTTAGGGAAAAGTATTTATTGCATACCTGTATATTTGCCATGTATCATCACTTAAGTGTGTTAAAATAATGTTTTCATAAAATAGGTATAATCATTGATGTGCCCAATAAATAGGTGTAAACAGTGAAAAGTTTCAATAGATGGCTCAGGTGTAAATGGTGCAGAATACCATGATCCCATGTGTAGCACTACCTTGATATTTCGAGTGTATACCTGGTTCATATTAAAACAATAGCCATATTTTAAAATAAGTAGTTCGCATGCGTCTTATGATCCTTTCTAACAATGTTTTCATATATTTAACACATTTAAGTTGGCTCAAGACCTTCTAAATAAGAATTCTGTGAATTGGAAGTCTTTAAAGTGGAAGAAACTATGGTCCCAGATAGCCTACTGCTTAAAGTATGCCCTGATGTAATGAGTTCCTTGTTCAGTTGATGTATTTCTCTGGGGCCATATTCACAAAGTAGATTATGGATAGATATGCCAATAATTAGCTGGAGTTAATTCAAAAACTTTATTAGGATTAAGGTTGGTATTCACCGAGAAGTTTATATTTTGGGTTAACTTTAATCCACCCAGCAGAATTGATGAACTTTTGGATTAAATATTGTTGAATCTGCAGCACTTGATCCAAAAATTAGCTTAATTTTGTGAATACCGATTTAATCCAAAGATTAGCTAAGCCATTTTTGTGAAAAGGTTAAGCTAATTTGTCGCTTAACAGAATCTGTTTTGTGAATATGGACCCTGGTGCCTTGAGATTTAAATTAACAGGGTTTAACTGCATGTATGATACAGGGGACAGCAATCACTTGATGGGGCAGGCTTGGGGCAAGAGAAGCCAGCAGATTTGACAGCAGAAGACAGCGAGTATGATGCTTTCAGGAAGAGAATGATGCTTGCATACAGATTCAGACCCAATCCTCTGGTATGGCTCATAAAAAGTGATTCAAATACAATGAAAAGTAGTCTGTTCTGTATAAAAAATTTACTACATCACTATAATTGGCCATATTTTAATGTTTAGCCTGACTAATATACTGTTATTATATTTAAGCTGATGACAACAGGAAAAAAAAATGGATTTCCTCTTAACTAAATATGTACAGCGATGTATAATCTATAATAAGTCGAAATTCAAGCACAAACTGATGTATTTTTATCATCAACTAACATATCTTGTTACGCTTTTCAGAGGCTTTTTTTTGTCAAACTGTTCATGTCAACAAATTAATTATGATTAATAATATCTGTACTGCAGTTTAATGTATTTATCCAAAAATATACAGTTTTATTGCGTTAATACATCCTATCCAATGGACAATTGCTTTACCGGTTGGCGCGACCGGTCCCGCCAAACGCCAGAAAAAGACGTCCTGTATATACTACCGGCAGGACCGGTCACAGAGTGTGCATTCGCCAGGTGGCGCATCGTACTTCATTTCCTGTTTACCTATTGACGTCATAGCATCTTTTTCGTTTGGCGCGAAAGAGTGTGCAGAAGATTTTCTTCAGAGATACGCTTTTGAAGTTTTACAGCGAACTCTTCCAAGTTTCTTGTTTTTTATTAGTACGGAGTAATTCTACAACGTTCCTGATCATTATGTCGTCTCCTGGACAGAAACGAGGTTCTTGCGGGCACGTTATGGCCCTTTTCGACAACCATAAGAAATGCGCGCGTTGTCGTGACAAGGGGGTGGGAGACGACCCGTGTGTGAAGAAGTTGGATTGTAGTATCTGTAAGGCGTTTACGCCTGCTCAGATCCACCAGTTAGCAACCCCCACCTACAAGGAACGGAAAGAACGCTCTAGCCAGAAGAAATCTGAAGAATTAACAAGTGCGTCTCCCAAGCTTGTTGATCCGTCTGAGGTTTCACTGCTGGGTCCGGTCAATTCAGGGACGCAGTCTCCTGTTGATTCTACACCCAAGCACAAGAAGAAGCGTTCTGATGGTTCCCCAAGGTCTAGTAAACGGAAGCACAGCAGTAAGCCTACTTCTGACGACCTCAAGTCCCTTGATGACAAGTGGAGTGAGAGATTTTCCCGTCTGGAAGCAATGCTGATTAACCAGTCATTTGCTGTCCCTGTGAGACCGGTGAATTCTGCTTCTGTGGTGCCCAGAGAACACCCCTTCTTTGATCCGGGTGCTTCTACTAGTGTTATGTTTTCTGAGGGCACTGGTGACGTTGCTACGCAGTTGACGGCTACCGAACCTCCTCTGGGGGTTCCCGGTACACAAGCTGTGAAGGAAGGGAATGAGAGTGCTACCCACCCTGTTCAGGGCCCCGGTACCTCTGAGACTGTTGCCACCCAACCTTTACTGGTTCCCGGTGCAGGGACTGCCACCCAGCCTCCACAGGCTCCCGGTGCGGGTCCTGAGGTTCTGCCTTCCGGTTATGAAACTACGCTGTCTAACCAGTCGCCTCCCATTGGTCAGAATTCTGAGGTTGCTAGGGAATCTGACAGTGAGGCTGAGGTGGATACGGAACCGGCTTCACCGGCTAGTGTTCACTACCAGGGTGATGTACCGGAAACTAACACTGACCAGGATCTATCTGAAGATGCCAATTACCGGGAAACCTTGAGAGGGGTGAGGAGTTTCATGGGCTGGCATCAAATCCCGGATTATGACACCTCAGCTGCATCTATGGATGACAATCCCTTTGTTGGTTCTAGAGTGAAGACTACCGGTAAAGTGTCAGTAAAATTGCCGGTGGATGAATGGCTTTGTAAGAAGCTGGAGAAACTAAATATAACCATTGCTGAAGGTTATCCATCTAGGAATACAGAAACCAGTGGTCTGCTGCGTGACCAATTTGTCAAGACACCCCGTACTTCAAAGTGGTACGACATGCAAGCTGTTAAGAAGGATGCGTCTACCCAGGCTGTTGGTGACTGGTCTCCGGAACCGGCAAAGCTTAACAGTATGTTTTCTAGAGTTGCAAGACGCAGTTTACCTTCTGCTCCAGCTTCCAGGACCTTCAGCCAGGACACCCTTAGAAGGTGGGAGAGGTCATTCAGAGAACAATCAGTGATGTGTAATCACGCTGCTGGCCTCTCTAGATGCCTCACCAAGGTACAGGACTCCATGGTCACCCAGTTAAAGTCCCTCAGGTTCGATTCCTCAAAGGGCAAAAGTGCTGAGAAACAACAACAAGCTGTTGAAGAACTGGAATATCTGGTTACGTTTAACCGGTCAATTTCACAGGCTATGCAGCGTACCATGCAGGATTTGTCTGAGGGAGTCTTTATCAACATGGCTAATCTCACCCTGGCCCGGCGGGACAGTTATTTAGAGTTCATAAGGGGTGGGATTAAACCGGACACCTTGTCTGCCTTACGTACGTCTCCAGTTCACCAACTATCACTCTTCCCGGACAGCTTACTGGTCAAAGCTGAAGAGGAAATCTTACGTAGTGAAGAGAGGCGTTCTGCTGGTACCACACCAAGGAAACCTGGACGTTTTCATCCATACGTCTCCTCCAATCGAACCCCTCACCAGCCGGACCGGAAGCCCACTACTCCGGCATGGAAGCAGATTAGAGACCGGCAAACTGTTCAGAAAGGTGGTGGTAAAGCCTCAAACTTCATCCAGAAGCCGGCCAGGGGATTTAAAAAGCATAAATGACAATCACTGTTTTGCAAATGTGGTCGGATTGGTGAACTCTGTAAATGTATCCGACAAGATGGAGGGCTTGAACCTACCACCACCAGTGACAAACAAGAGCGAGACTGTGTTTCCACATGTAAACTCTTTTGTTGCAAGTGTTCCTTTTGCCAGCGGGTCACCGCAAAAGAAAGGTGTAAATCCCGTTTATTGTCAATCTATCAGAGAAATAAACCATGTGAAAGATGTTTCCTGTGTAGATCACTTGAGTTTTGTAAAAATTGTCACAAATGTCCCAACTGTTGTCACTAATCTTCCTGTAGGGGCAAGACTTCAGCAGTTTTGGGAGAAGTGGGAAACTCTGGGTGCGAGTCCAAAAGTTATCAGAATACTGAGAGAGGGCTACACCCTTCCCTTCCGGTTCAGACCCAACCTAACCAGGTCACCAATGGTCATCAGCAAATATGTAAACCCCCAAAGACAGTCCCTCCTTTTGGAGGCACTGACTCAGCTAACAAACAAGAATGCAGTAGAACCGGTAACAAATCAGACCTCCCTAGGGTTTTACAACCGGCTATTTTTGGTTCCCAAACCCAACAACCGGTGGAGACCTATCTTGGACCTGAGCACTTTGAACACCTTTTTAAACACAGAGTCGTTCAAGATGGAGACCCCAGAGACAATAAGAACCTCCCTACAGGCAGGGGAGTGGGTCACATCCATAGATTTCAAAGACGCTTACTTCCACATACCAATTCACAGTCAGTCAAGGAAGTACATGCGTTTTCACATTCAGGGCCAATCCTACCAGTTCAAGGCCCTGCCCTTTGGTCTTTCCACAGCACCCATGGAGTTCACAGTGGTGGCCAAAGAGGTCAAGCTCATGGCTTTACGACAGGGTATAAGAATCCACCAGTACCTAGACGACTGGCTGGTGAGGGCCTCTACCCTTCACACCTGTCTCCAGCATACTCAAACCCTGGTCACACTTTGTCAGGAACTAGGGTGGCTGGTGAACAAGGAAAAGTCAGAACTGGCACCCAAACAGGTCTTCAACTTCGTAGGTTACCAGTTCGACCTGAAAGAGGGCAAGGTCAGACCAACAGAAGAACGTTGGCAGGCCTTGACAGACAAGATCAGATCAATGATGTCGGATCCGGTTTGTCCGGTCCGGAAAGTCATGTCCCTCATAGGCCTCCTCACAGCAACAGAAAAACAAGTCCACTTAGGGCGACTCCACATGAGACCCATACAGTGGCACTTGAAAAACAATTGGAGGGTCCCAGAGTCACTGGAAAAGGTGATACCGGTCCCCAAGTCCCTCCACCCTCATCTAAGGTGGTGGCTGGAGGAAAGCAATGTGCTACTAGGTCAACCATTACACCCTCTAAAACATGCTCTGCAGATCTTTACAGACGCATCAAACGAAGGGTGGGGCGCTCACTTGGACGACCATACTGCAAGGGGAACCTGGTCCCTTCCAGAAAGCAAGTTGCACATAAACCACTTAGAGCTAAAAGCAGTTTTTCTAGCTCTAAAGGAGTTTCGAACCCTGGTCTGCAACAAGACTGTGTTGATAGCTACAGACAACACAACAGTGGTTGCCTATATCAACAAAGAAGGGGGGATGAAGTCGGGGTCACTGTGTGCCCTACTGTGGAGAATCCTGTCCTGGTGCACCAGACAACAGGTAACCCTCAGGGCACGTCACATCCCCGGCCGGCTGAACGTGATAGCAGACAAGCTATCCAGACTTGGCCAGACCATTCAAACAGAGTGGTCACTTCATCCAGCAGTATTCCAAGCTGTATGCGCAAGGTGGCACCAGCCAAAAGTGGACCTGTTTGCCATCAGGTTCAACAACAAACTACCTCAGTTTGTGTCACCGGTGCCAGACCCCCAGGCTTGGGCAGTGGATGCACTCAGTCTCTCCTGGGAGTACCTGGACCCATACGCCTTCCCACCGGCAGCCATCTTGGGCAAAGTGGTGGAGAAGCTCCAGGACTACCCCTGTAACAGAATAATCCTGATTGCCCCAGGGTGGCCCAACATGCCCTGGTTTTGGGACCTGGTAGCAATGTCAAGCCAGATCCCACTCTGTCTGCCCAGCATACCAAACCTTGTGTCTCAGCCATTCAACCAGGTCCTTCACAGGAACCTGTCGAATCTGAACCAACATGCCTGGCTCCTAGAGCCTCAGCAATCAAGGAACAAGGCTTCTCTGAGGCAGAGGCAGCACGAATTGAGGCTCCTCAAAGAAGATCAACCAGATCTGTCTATGAGGCAAAGTGGACCATTTTTACAAAGTGGTGCCTCAGTAATCAGGTGGACTTCAGGGCACCACCTCTGAAGGCCATTGCTGACTTCCTCCTGCACTTGTTCCAGGACAAGAAGTTACAACCAGGCACTATTGATGGCTACAGATCAGCCATTGCTGACAAACTGGGCAATTCCACCATTAATGTCAGCAAAGATGAGAATCTCACTCGTCTCCTGGATAGTTTCCATAGAGACAGACCTAAGGGCAGGAGGGGCATCCCCTCCTGGAACCTTTCACTGGTTTTACATCAGCTCACAAAGGCTCCTTTTGAACCCCTGAAAGAGTCCTCCTTGAAACATTTAACTTTCAAGACTGTTTTCCTGCTGGCTTTGGGTTCAGGTAAACGCAGGAGTGAGATCCATGCTTGGTTACATAAGAACATCAGACACCAGTCAGACTGGTCTAAGGTGTCTTTGTACCCCTCACCCAGCTTCCTATCCAAGAATCAGCTGGCTAAGGAAGGTCCAGATAGTGTGGCACCAGTGGTCATCCCAGCCCTGGCACCATCTCTGGATAGGTCACTCAAGGGTGACAGGTCCCTATGTCCAGTTAGAGCCCTGCGTTACTACTTGGACAGGACTGCAGACCTCAGGCAGAATAAGGAGTTAGTCTTTGTCTCCTTCAAGAAGGGTTTTGATAAAGACATCTCGCCTGCCACCATCTCCTCATGGATCAAACAGACTGTGGTTCTGTGCTATGAGCTCTCTGACCAGGAGGCCCTCACCTTACATCAGGTTAAAGCCCATGATGTTAGGGCTTTTGCTGCTTCTAAGGCTTTCCAATCAGGGATCTCCTTAGATCAGATCTTGTCAGCCTGCCACTGGAAATCTCACAACACCTTCACCCAATTCTATTTGAAGGATGTTGCCTGGGCTGACTCAGAGCTTTTCCACCTGGGACCTGTAGTGGCTGCCCAGCAGCTGCACCACCAGGCCCAGAAGTGAGGAGATGTTGTACATATGTAAATATGTACATATTGTAAATATGCTAGATATGTACATAATGTAAATATGTACATATATGTTAAAAAAAAACAACAAAAAAAAAAAAACAAAAAAAAAAAACTGTGACTTGCTTCCTTTGGGAAGTTTATTTCTTCTGGGACTGAACTCAGCCCCTCTCTCTCTCTATCTTTCCAACTCAGACCAACTCTGAAAGGAAAGAAAAAGGGGGGGGGGCAACGTCGGTAGGCTCCCGGTTAACCGGTGAGTTAGTGACCGACCCTGACCTTTCAGGGTTCTCTGACCCTAGGTCAAATGGGCCTGTTAAAAATTGTTGTTATGAGTTCACATAAGTCCCTAGCTGCTTACCCGCCTACCAAGCGGTAGTTATTCAGCAATTGTCCATTGGATAGGATGTATTAACGCAATAAAATTGCAAATTTAATAAGTAAATTAAATTTTTATAAGTTAATACCCTATCCAATGGACAGGCAAGGCCCACCCAACCGGCCCCGCTATCAGCTTACTAGGGGTCTTACTAGGATTAGACACGAAAAAGATGCTATGACGTCAATAGGTAAACAGGAAATGAAGTACGATGCGCCACCTGGCGAATGCACACTCTGTGACCGGTCCTGCCGGTAGTATATACAGGACGTCTTTTTCTGGCGTTTGGCGGGACCGGTCGCGGCGACCGGTAAAGCAATTGTCCATTGGATAGGGTATTAACTTATAAAAATTTAATTTACTTATTAAATTTTCAATTTTGTCTACCGCCCAGTATCTGGACTTAGCTTCATTTCCAAACTGGTGGAACGTGTAGTTGTTAAACAGCTGGTTGACCATATTCATCGACAAGGCTTGGATACCTCATACCAGTCAGCATATAAGTCAGGTCACTCAACGGAAACAGCTCTGCTTTCCATCAAAAATGATATCCATTTGTCACTATCTTGGGGTGAAGCTACTGCCTTGGTACTTCTGGATCTCTCGGCCGCCTTTGATACTATTGATCATTCCACTCTCCTCAGCTGTCTTCTGGATTGGTTTGGTGTTGGTGGCTCTACTATCAAATGGTTCTCTTCCTATTTGACGGAACGCTTTCAATCTGTTAAGATTGGTTCTACTTTGTCTGATTTACAAAAATTGCTGTTCGGTGTACCTCAGGGTTCTGTTCTGGGTCCTCTGCTTTTCTCTCTTTACACATCTCCCCTTAGTACTCTGATTGGTAAACACAAAGGTGTAAAATTTCATTTTTATGCTGACAATTCACAACTTTATGTCCATCTGTCGCACATGAATGCCTCAGCTGCTTTTGATAAGTTGAACAGGTGCCTTCACGATGTTAAGGAATGGATGTCGGCTAGCAAACTTAAACTTAATCCAGATAAAACTGAGTTCATACTTTTTGGCTCCAAGAAACAGAGAGAAAGGTTAAATGCATGTTTCCCAACTGACATCTTGGGTAACCCCCTTCACCCCACCAAGTCAGTCAGGAACCTGGGTGTGTGGTTTGACTCTGATTTCTCTTTCTCTAAACACGTCCAGAATGTTTGTAAAAGCTGCTTTATTCAACTGAGGGATTTTAAAAATATTAGGCAGTTCTTGACTCATGATGCAGCTGTGTCAGTTGCCAATGCTTTTGTTAGCAGTCGGTTGAACTACTGTAACTCACTTTTCAGGAGTCTCTCCAAATTTAATCTTCACAGATTACAGTCTATCCAAAATAGTGCAGCCAGAATTGTTACAAATTCGAGTAAATATACTCGGATAACTCCGGTACTCAGGAAACTCCATTGGCTCCCTGTTCAGTTTCGCTCAGAGTTCAAACTGGCTACCCTGGTGTACAAGTTTATTCATACTGGCTTCCCTAAATATTTTGCTCCATATCTATCCACATACCACAATACTAGACATAGAGTGTTACCAATTTCCTTAATGTACCAAAATTTCAACCTAAAATTCACAAGTCCACTCAACAATTTGGTTTCAGTTTCGCCTTTGATGCTCCCACTGTTTGGAATTCGCTTTCTGAAGGCATTCGTGCATCACCCACTATTGCCTCTTTTAGAAAGAAGCTCAAAACCTATCTCTACGCAAAGGCTTATCCTCCTTAGCTCATTTTCTCTTATGGCTTCTCCGTGATGCCGACCTACTTCTGTCCCTGGACTTTGAATTTGCATATTGCTATTGTCTTGTTGCGCCTTAGAGTCCACTACTAGTGGAGATTAAGCGCTATAAAAGTCAAATTAGAATTAGAATTGTCAGAAAGTGTCACAATGACCTTGTTCCAGTCCATTGTTTGTTGACATGTTCAGAAAATCTATGTCCACATTGTAAAGTTTAAAATATGGAATGAAAGAATGCAGTCTGTTTTGTATTTTCAGAATAATCCGAGACGGCCTTACTATTAAGAATTGTGCCACAGTACCCTGGTTGTTGAACAGGACGTAAAACACCAGCTTTGACTTTGTGTCACAGTAAAATTTGCAGTTACCTTGAATGAATTCATACATTTGAACTGAAAGTACTAAGGCCTAGGATTTTCTGTTCTATTTATTTTGCCATGTTGTGTTATGTTATAAATATATGCTTGCATAATTGTTTCAGTATCATGGTGTTCTTTTGTTACTTCTTGTAAATATTGCAAAAAAAAAACTATTTGATTATTTGCCAGAGTTGAACTATTATCTAAATAAGTTCAGATTGGCACATCCTGTAAAAATAGAACTATGACAGAGTGCCTTGCTACTCAAAAATAGTAAGTCATTGTTAGAAAACAGAACTAACTAAAGAACCACGTACCATAAACCCAATATTTCACTGGATTTGCCTGTCATTAGATTTACACATAAATTTTCTTATTTCCACAGATGTTTATAATTATATGTAGGATAGATTTCTTTAATCATCCACCATATTTGCTTAATTGGTACCTGAATTTGGTACAATTAAAGCAGTGGATAGCTGGCCCCATATTTTTACCCAAGTCACATACCTAGGGCAAATAATGTAAAACATCGGTCATACATCATTGTCTTTAAACAAAAAATATTTAAATATGACCCACGTTAGCTATGCATTGGGTTCTTGACATAATCATTTAAAAAAAATTTTAAGTCTGAAATGTTATTCATACTTTAGAAAAGCTTTTTGGATGTGGGGTCTGCAATTGAATTATTTATTGTAATTTTATTTTATGTGTTTGCTTTTACATGTGCTGGTTATTTTTTAGAAATGTCATCATAATTAATTGGCTTCATTCCATTTATTTTGTGGAGAAGAAGTTTTTCTGAATTTAATTATGCTGTATACATAAATTACTTAATGTAGCTTATTATTATATCAAAGTTAAGCTTGATATAGTGTGAAACGGTATTAAAGTGTAGTTATGTTTTTGAAAATGAGTAGAAGTGTGATGTATCAACAGTTCATTGTAAAACATGAATATTAAGTGGCTTGAAAAATGAAGTCCATGGGGAGAACTCCCTGAGATTATGATTAATGTGTAATCACTGTTTTGAAGAAAAGTTATTTAACATTTCCATTATCAACACGTCAACATAAATGTTCAGGGTGCACAATAAACATTCAATTATCAGCAACTTAACATAAATCTTTAGGATGCACAATAAGTTTTTAGTTAACTTTAATAAATATGTTTGTAAAGTAAACCTTATTTAACCTTTAATTATTGTAGTTGGCACAATACATCTGTGATTGTATTTTGAAAATGTATCTTTAACATAAAAGATAATATGGCAGTAATTGTCTGGTTGCAATCAAAGTTTTATTTTCATGGAATTAACAGGTGGACTAAAGGTTACAGCTCAAAATCATGGTTGGTCCGTCTTTGGAGGTTTATATTTCCAAAGTTAAAATCTGTACCACAACTTGGATAAAATTTTTGTAGTTGCATATCATTTTCATTTTTTGCTGGTGGAGTAAACTGTGTTAAGAATACCTTGTTTTTATATTTGTATCCCCGGCGCGAAGATGGGATACTATGGATTCATCATCATCGTCGTCCGCAGAGATTTCTTGTTAGCGACCTACAGTCCACATTTCTTTCCAGATTTCTTTCATATTTGGCAGGTGGCTTGATATGGTGGAGGACTCGCCACCCTAACTTTTTGGTAGGCTTTATGTCTAAATAAGGCCTGTGGTAGACAAAAATGTCTAAAATGTGGAATATTGCTTGTTAGCGACCTACAGTCCACATTTCTTTCCAGATTTCTTTCATATTTGGCAGGTGGTTTCATATGGTGGAGGACTCGCCACCCTATCTTTTTGGTAGGCTTTATGTCTAAATTAGGCCTGTGGTAGACAAAAATGTCTAAACTGGAATATTGCTTGTTAGCGACCTACAGTCCACATTTCTTTCCAGATTTCTTTCATATTTGGCAGGTGGCTTGGTATGCTAGAGGACTCGCCACCCTATCTTTTTGGTAGGCTTTATGTCTAAATTAGGCCTGTGGTAGACAAAAATGTCTAAAATGTGGAATATTGCTTGTTAGCGACCTACAGTTCACATTTCTTTCCACATTTCTTTCATATTTGGCAGGTGGCTTGGTATGCTAGAGGACTCGCCACCCTATCTTTTTGGTAGGGTTTATGTCTAAATTAGGCCTGTGGTGGACAAAAATGTCTAGAATGTGGAATATTGCTTGTTAGCGACCTACAGTCCACATTTCTCTCCACATTTCTTTCATATTTGGCAGGTGGCTTATCGCTTAAAAGTATTTCAGATAGCCAATTTTTCTCAAATAACTCATTCATCTACTTTTGGGAGAGCTTTCACATGGTGAAGTTTCAAACCCATAGCTAATTACTCACCTACTCAAAATGAGTAAATGCGAATTATCTCTAAAAGTATTGCAGATAGCCAATTTTTCTCAAATAACTCATTCACCTACTTTTGGGAGAGCTTTTACTTGGTGAAGTTTCAGACCCCCAGCTAATTATTGACCTACTCAAAATGAGTAAATGCGAATTATCTGTAAAAGTATTGCGGATAGCCAATTTGTCTCAAATAACTCATTCATCTACTTTTGGGAGAGCTTTCACATGGTGAAGTTCCAGACCCGTAGGTAATTACTCACCTACTCAAAATGAGTAAATGCGAATTATCTCTAAAAGTATTGCAGATAGCCAATTTTTCTCAAATAACTCATTCAGATACATTTTGAAGAGCTTTCAATTAGTGAATTTTCAGATCCGTAGCTACTTATAACTTGAAAAGTATTGCATTTAGACCACTTTGTTAAAATATGTTATTCAGCTACTTTTTCCATAGCTACAACATGGTGAGTAATTTGGGCGTCTATCTCAATAGCTAAGTGAATAATAGCTACTTTTGAATAAGTCATTCACCTACTTTTGGGAGAGCTTTCACTTGGTGAAGTTTCAGACCCGTACCTAATTACTCCTCTACTCAAAATGAGTAAATGCTAATTATCTCTAAAGTATTGCGGATACCCAATTTTTATCAAATAACTCATTCATCTACTTTTCAAAGAGCTTTCACATGGTGAAGTTTCAGACCCATAGCTAATTACTCACCTACTCAAAATGAGTAAATGCGAATTATCTCTGTATTGCAGATAGCCAATTTTTCTCTAATAACTCATTCACTTACTTTTGGGAGAGCTTTCACATGGTGAAGTTTCAAACCCATAGCTAATTACTCACCTACTCAAAATGAGTAAATGCGAATTATGTCTAAAAGTATTGCAGATAGCCAATTTTTCTCAATAAATCATTCACCTACTTTTGGGAGAGCTTTCACATGGTGAAGTTTCAGACCCGTAGCTAATTATTCACCTACTCAAAATGAGTTAATGCGAATTATCTCTTAGTAGTATTGCAGATAGCCAGTATTTCTCAAATAACTCATTCACCTACATTTTGCAGAGCTTTCAATTAGTGAATTTTCAGATCCGTAGCTAATTACTCACCTACTCAAATGAGTAAATGCCTATTATCACTGAAAGTATTGCAGATAGCAAGTATTTCTCAAATAACTCATTCACCTACATTTTGGAGAGCTTTCACATGCTAAAGTTTTTTTATGAATTTTTAAAATAATTTTTAATGCATTAAAATTAATGAAATCATGCACTAAATCAATTATAACTTGAAAAGTATTGCATTTAGAGCACTTTGTTAAAATATGTTATTCAGCTACTTTTTCCATAGCTACAACATGGTGCGTAACTTGAGTGTCTATCTCAATAGCTAAGTGAGTAATAGCTATTTTTGGACTTTTCACGAACTTCCATAATGAGTAAAATCACTTGTAACTTGAAAACTATAGCATTTAGAGAATTTTGTGCAAATCTGTTATTCACCTACTTTTGGGTCAGCTATAACATAGTACAATTTCAGACCTCTAGCTCGTGGCATAGCTGAGTAACAGCTACTTTTGCCTTTGCCGGTGGATACATCTTGCATCTGGCCACAGATGCGTCCTTGGTCTAGTTTCTACATGGCAATCTTTCGTTACAACGTTTTTAATACTCTGTTGAATGTCATTTTTTTGTAGCTGATTGTGCTAAAAACTTTTATCTCTTTACAGATGGTCTAATCTTGTCCTGGCAGATTTTAGGACAAGGAAGCGACTTTTACTTATTTTCAAGGCATAAAAATAGTCGGGTTTGGCAGGGGGAAAACTCATCCTGCATATTAATGATCTGAACAGTAAACCATATTTTGTTAGCCATGACCTTTAAAAAAGAGGTCTAATTATATATCTCAATATCAGCCATAGGATGATCTGTCCTGTATGTACCAGGCCAAAATGTGAAACACCCCAATTTGACCCTTAGTAGGCCACTGTTGGTCTTCCAGTATAAGGCTGAGGCCACAAAACAAGTGCATACATACAGAGAACATCTTATACATCAGCCATAGAATGTTCTGTCCTTTATTTGAGTATAGGAAATACCACAAATTTGACTTTTAGAAGGCTGCCATTGGTACTGGTGGAAAGCCAAGGTCACAAAATAATTTACTCTCGAGGTCCTGCCAATATATACCCACATACCACATTGGAAAACACCACCTAAAGTATTTTTCAAGTTATTGCATATGTAAGGAAATCTGCGCATTTAAAAAGGCCAATAGGCTGATGTCCGAAGGCCAGCTTCTACCTTGAAGAAGAGGTCAAATGTCATTTATGCATGCTTATAGGGGACATGTTTATGTTCTGCACAAGATAATCTGATGCGTTTGCGAGTACCAGGCCCAGTGTGAAGAAATACACCAATTTTATTGGGTTAATACATCTTGCCTAATGGACAGTTCTCTATACCGGTCATGCCAACCGGTCCAGCCAATCAACAGAAAGTGTGCATTTGCAATGTGGCACTGCACCTGGTGCTTCCTTCCTGTCTAGACGTGACATAGCATCTTTTTTGTTTGGTGCATGTGCATTCAGATGCTTTTGGAAGTTGGAAAAATTGTTCTCAACATTTTTCTGATATAAACTGTTTCTACATATGTCATTGCTTCTCCAGGGCAAAACCGAGGCAGTTGTGGACATGTCACGGTCAAGTTTAACTTAGTTAGTGCACAAGGTGCCGCGAAAAGGGTCTGGGGTCAGACCCATGTGTTTTGAAGACTCTGTTCTGTGAAAACCAGAAACAGCAGTATGTGACCCCCCACATGAAAGACGCACAAAGAAAAGAAAATTGCCAGCCCTTCTCCCTCCCCAGTTGATCCAGGCAATGTCAAGATCCTAGGGCAGGTCAAGTCAGAAAAATCTACTCATACTACCACTAGCAAGAGGGCAGCCTTAGATAAGTCAACCCTTCCAAAGAGTCTAGCAAGAACAAATGTAGCAAGCCTTCAAGTACTGCCAGTTCCAGTGGTGATATCAGGGCTTTGGATGAAAAGTGGTGACAGAGATTTGCAAGACTTGAAGCCATGCTGGTTTCACCTGTTGCACACCTACAATCCCTAACCAGTGTCCCTACCAAGCAACAACTTGCTACACCTTATGCTTCCAGAGATACAGCCCAGACAAACTTTTTCATGCCGACCACCCATCTTGACACTATGGGTGAAAATAATACCCCAACAGCTCTTATGGGCTGTGGGGTGAAAAGGGGTGACTATTATCTTCCAGTTGTATCAGTTGTGATTGCAGTTTAGAATCCTATTTAAAATTTTGTATAGAAAAGACTGGATATATGGTTCAAGCATTATTGTGTGAATTAACCGAAATACTTTATTCTAAGGGGCTACTTCCATGAAAGGGTACAAATTAATCCATTTATCAATTGTTGGTTCCTGTTGCTTCTGATCTATCACGGCCCAATATAGAACTTTATTTTTTATCACTGTAAGTTCTGTACACCGGAAGGGCAACTCACCAAAGCCAGTGAACCATCGTTTGACCTTTAAGGAGGGGCTCATGGTCAAATCTGACCACATCAGAAGATTCCCAGCCCATGATTTCCTAAAAGTTGGTTTGCCATCCCGAACCAGTACTACCAATAATAAGCGACATATGAGCACTTTTAAGTTTGGCTATCCTCATTTGACCTTTAAGAAGGGGTCCAAGGTCAAATCTGGCCACACCAAAAGATTCCCAGCCCATGATTTCCTATAGGTTGGTTTTCCATCCCAAACCTTTACTACCAATAATAAGCAAGTTATCAGCATTTTTAAGCGTCCCGCAACCGTTAGGCGGATTCTTTTCAAATTTGGCAGGTTTAGGCAGTAGCCTTGGGGAATTTTTTTGAATATGCTGCAGTGACATTTCAACCAATCAGAGAGGTCACATGACCAAAAATGTCTTTTTTCGATGGGGAAGCTTGTCCGGATGATAACTTGAAAGGAATTTTATCAATTCACCTGAAACTTCGCAAATACATTCATTCTATTAAAATCTGGAAATCATTAGATTTTGGCATTGATTGGTCAAGAAATGGCTGAGTAATTAATGATTAATTAATCATTACGAATTTTCCAAATAAGGAAAACACAAAAATGCTTATATCTCGAAAACCGTGCTAGATAGAGCGATTTCGACGAAATTTTTGACCCGCAGGATATCTCTGCGGAGTACTTTTCCCAATTTTCAAAAAATTTTTGTCTCGCCAAAAATGGCGGCCATTTTGAATTTTCGAAATTTTCGCAAAAATTGCAAAACACAAAAATGCTTATATCTCGAAAACCGTGCTAGATAGAGCGATTTCGACGAAATTTTTGACCCGCAGGGTATCTCTGCAGAGTAGTTATCCCAATTTTGAAAAAAAAATTTTCTCGCCAAAAATGGCGGCCATTTTGAATTTTCGAATTTTTCGCAAAAATTGCAAAACATAAAAATGCTTATATCTCGAAAACCCTGCTAGATAGAGCGATTTCGACGAAATTTTTGACCCACAGGGTATATCTGCAGAGTAGCCATGCCAATTTGCAAAAAAATTTTATCTCGCCAAAAATGGCGGCCATTTTGAATTTTCGAATTTTTCGCAAAAATTGCAAAACATAAAAATGCTTATATCTCAAAAACCCTGCTAGATAGAGCAATTTCGACGAAATTTTTGACCCACTGGGTATCTCTGCAGAGCAGCCATGCCAATTTTCAAAAAAAATTTCTCTTGCCAAAAATGGCGTCCATTTTGAATTTTCGAATTTTTGCGCAAAAATTGCAAAACACAAAAATGCTAATATTTCGAAAACCGTGCTACATAGAGCGATTTCGACGAAATTTTTTATCTTCAGGGTATCTCTGCAGAGCAGCTATCCCAAAGAGCTTTCACTTGGTGAAGTTTCAGACCCATAGCTAATTGCTCACCTACTCAAAAAGAGTAAATGCGAATTACCTCTATAAGTATTGCAGATGGCCAATTTTTCTCAAATAACTCATTCACCTACTTTTGGAAGAGCTTTCACATGGTGAAGTTTCAGACCCATAGCCAATTACTCACCTACTCAAAATGAGTAAATGCGAATTATCTCTAAAAGTATTGCAGATAGCCAATTTTTCTCAACTCATTCACCTACTTTTGGGAGAGCTTTCACATGGTGAAGTTTCAGACCCATAGCTAATTACTCACCTACTCAAAATGAGTAAATGCGAATTATCTCTAAAAGTATTGCAGATAGCCAATTTTTCTCAAATAACTCATTCACCTACTTTTGGGAGAGCTTTCACTCGGTGAAGTTTCAGACCCATAGCTAATTACTCACCTACTCAAAATGAGTAAATGCGAATTATCTCTAAAAGTATTGCAGATAGCCAATTTTTCTCAAATAACTCATTCACCTACTTTTGGGAGAGCTTTCACTCGGTGAAGTTTCAGACCCATAGCTAATTACTCACCTACTCAAAATGAGTAAATGCGAATTATCTCTAAAAGTATTGCAGATAGCCAATTTTTCTCAAATAACTCATTCACCTACTTTTGGGAGAGCTTTCACTCTGTGAAGTTTCAGACCCATAGCTAATTACTCACCTACTCAAAATGAGTAAATGCGAATTATCTCTAAAAGTATTGCAGATAGCCAATTTTTCTCAAATAACTTATTCACCTACTTTTGGGAGAGCTTTCACTTGGTGAAGTTTCAGACCCATAGCTAATTACTCACCTACTCAAAATGAGTAAATGCGAATTATCTCTAAAAGTATTGCAGATAGCCAATTTTTCTCAAATTAATCATTCACCTACTTTTGGGAGAGCTTTCACTTGGTGAAGTTTCAGACCCATAGCTAATTACTCACCTACTCAAAATGAGTAAATGCGAATTATCTCTAAAAGTATTGCAGATAGCCAATTTATGTCAAATTAATCATTCACCTACTTTTGGGAGAGCTTTCACTTGGTGAAGTTTCAGACCCATAGCTAATTACTCACCTACTCAAAATGAGTAAATGCGAATTATCTCTAAAAGTATTGCAGATAGCCAATTTTTCTCAAATAACTCATTCACCTACTTTTGGGAGAGCTTTCACTCTGTGAAGTTTCAGACCCATAGCTAATTACTCACCTACTCAAGATGAGTAAATGTGAATTATCTCTAAAAGTATTGCAGATAGCCAATTTTTCTCAAATAACTCATTCACCTACTTTTGGGAGAGCTTTCACTTGGTGAAGTTTCAGACCCAAAGCTAATTACTCACCTACTCAAAATGAGTAAATGCGAATTATCTCTAAAAGTATTGCAGATAGCCAATTTTTCTCAAATAACTCATTCACCTACTTTTGGGAGAGCTTTCACTTGGTGAAGTTTCAGACCCAAAGCTAATTACTCACCTACTCAAAATGAGTAAATGCGAATTGTCTCTAAAAGTATTGCAGATAGCCAGTTTTTCTCAAATTAATCATTCACCTACTTTTGGGAGAGCTTTCACTTGGTGAAGTTTCAGACCCATAGCTAATTACTCACCTACTCAAAATGAGTAAATGCGAATTATCTGTAAAAGTATTGCAGATAGCCAATTTTTCTCAAATAACTCATTCACCTACTTTTGGGAGAGCTTTCACTTGGTGAAGTTTCAGACCCATAGCTAATTACTCACCTACTCAAAATGAGTAAATGCGAATTATCTCTAAAAGTATTGCAGATAGCCAATTTTTCTCAAATAACTCATTCACCTACTTTTGGGAGAGCTTTCACTTGGTGAAGTTTCAGACCCATAGCTAATTACTCGTCTACTCAAAATGAGTAAATGCGAATTATCTCTAAAAGTAGTGCAGATAGCCAATTTTTCTCAAATAACTCATTCACCTACTTTTGGGAGAGCTTTCACTTGGTGAAGTTTCAGACCCAAAGCTAATTACTCACCTACTCAAAATGAGTAAATGCGAATTGTCTCTAAAAGTATTGCAGATAGCCAGTTTTTCTCAAATTAATCATTCACCTACTTTTGGGAGAGCTTTCACTTGGTGAAGTTTCAGACCCATAGCTAATTACTCACCTACTCAAAATGAGTAAATGCGAATTATCTGTAAAAGTATTGCAGATAGCCAATTTTTCTCAAATAACTCATTCACCTACGTTTGGGAGAGCTTTCACTTGGTGAAGTTTCAGACCCATAGCTAATTACTCACCTACTCAAAATGAGTAAATGCGAATTATCTCTAAAAGTATTGCAGATAGCCAATTTTTCTCAAATAACTCATTCACCTACTTTTGGGAGAGCTTTCACTTGGTGAAGTTTCAGACCCATAGCTAATTACTCGTCTACTCAAAATGAGTAAATGCGAATTATCTCTAAAAGTAGTGCAGATAGCCAATTTTTCTCAAATAACTCATTCACCTACTTTTGGGAGAGCTTTCACTTGGTGAAGTTTCAGACCCAAAGCTAATTACTCACCTACTCAAAATGAGTAAATGCGAATTGTCTCTAAAAGTATTGCAGATAGCCAGTTTTTCTCAAATTAATCATTCACCTACTTTTGGGAGAGCTTTCACTTGGTGAAGTTTCAGACCCATAGCTAATTACTCACCTACTCAAAATGAGTAAATGCGAATTATCTCTAAAAGTATTGCAGATAGCCAATTTTTCTCAAATAACTCATTCACCTACTTTTGGGAGAGCTTTCACTTGGTGAAGTTTCAGACCCATAGCTAATTACTCGTCTACTCAAAATGAGTAAATGCGAATTATCTCTAAAAGTAGTGCAGATAGCCAATTTTTCACAAATAACTCATTCACCTACTTTTGGGAGAGCTTTCACTTGGTGAAGTTTCAGACCCATAGCAAATTACTCACCTACTCAAAATGAGTAAATGCGAATTATCTCTAAAAGTATTGCAGATAGCCAATTTTTCTCAAATAACTCATTCACCTACTTTTGGCAGAGCTTTCACTTGGTGAAGTTTCAGACCCATAGCTAATTACTCACCTACTCAAAATGAGTAAATGTGAATTATCTCTAAAAGTATTGCAGATAGCCAATTTTTCTCAAATAACTCATTCACCTACTTTTGGGAGAGCTTTCACTCTGTGAAGTTTCAGACCCAAAGCTAATTACTCACCTACTCAAAATGAGTAAATGCGAATTGTCTCTAAAAGTATTGCAGATAGCCAGTTTTTCTCAAATTAATCATTCACCTACTTTTGGGAGAGCTTTCACTTGGTGAAGTTTCAGACCCATAGCTAATTACTCACCTACTCAAAATGAGTAAATGCGAATTATCTGTAAAAGTATTGCAGATAGCCAATTTTTCTCAAATAACTCATTCACCTACTTTTGGGAGAGCTTTCACTTGGTGAAGTTTCAGACCCATAGCTAATTACTCACCTACTCAAAATGAGTAAATGCGAATTATCTCTAAAAGTATTGCAGATAGCCAATTTTTCTCAAATAACTCATTCACCTACTTTTGGGAGAGCTTTCACTTGGTGAAGTTTCAGACCCATAGCTAATTACTCGTCTACTCAAAATGAGTAAATGCGAATTATCTCTAAAAGTAGTGCAGATAGCCAATTTTTCTCAAATAACTCATTCACCTACTTTTGGGAGAGCTTTCACTTGGTGAAGTTTCAGACCCAAAGCTAATTACTCACCTACTCAAAATGAGTAAATGCGAATTGTCTCTAAAAGTATTGCAGATAGCCAGTTTTTCTCAAATTAATCATTCACCTACTTTTGGGAGAGCTTTCACTTGGTGAAGTTTCAGACCCATAGCTAATTACTCACCTACTCAAAATGAGTAAATGCGAATTATCTGTAAAAGTATTGCAGATAGCCAATTTTTCTCAAATAACTCATTCACCTACTTTTGGGAGAGCTTTCACTTGGTGAAGTTTCAGACCCATAGCTAATTACTCACCTACTCAAAATGAGTAAATGCGAATTATCTCTAAAAGTATTGCAGATAGCCAATTTTTCTCAAATAACTCATTCACCTACTTTTGGGAGAGCTTTCACTTGGTGAAGTTTCAGACCCATAGCTAATTACTCGTCTACTCAAAATGAGTAAATGCGAATTATCTCTAAAAGTAGTGCAGATAGCCAATTTTTCACAAATAACTCATTCATTTACTTTTGGGAGAGCTTTCACTTGGTGAAGTTTCAGACCCATAGCAAATTACTCACCTACTCAAAATGAGTAAATGCGAATTATCTCTAAAAGTATTGCAGATAGCCAATTTTTCTCAAATAACTCATTCACGTACTTTTGGCAGAGCTTTCACTTGGTGAAGTTTCAGACCCATAGCTAATTATTCACCTACTCAAAATGAGTAAATGTGAATTATGTCTAAAAGTATTGCAGATAGCCAATTTTTCTCAAATAACTCATTCACCTACTTTTGGGAGAGCTTTCACTCTGTGAAGTTTCAGACCCATAGCTATTTATTCACCTACTCAAAATGAGTAAATGCTAATTATCTGTAAAAGTATTGCGGATACCCAATTTTTATCAAATACTCATTCATCTACTTGTGGGAGAGCTTTCACATGGTGAAGTTTCAGACCCATAGCTAATTACTCACCTACTCAAAATGAGTAAATGCGAATTATCTCTAAAAGTATTGCAGATAGCCAATTTTTCTCAAATAACTCATTCACCTACTTTTGGGAGAGCTTTCACTTGGTGAAGTTTCAGACCCATAGATAATTATTCACCTACTCAAAATGAGTAAATGTGAATTATCTCTTAATAGTATTGCAGATAGCCAATTTTTCTCAAATAACTCATTCACCTACTTTTGGAAGACCTTTCACACACGAAAATGAAAAATTGTGAATATCTCGGAAAAGCTATTTCTTCTGCTTTAATGCTCGGCGGGAGATACACACCACGGCAGTGGTCTTGACAAAAATTTTTGTCTCCCCAAAAATGGTGGCCATTTTGAATTTTCAAAGTTTTTGCAAAACACAAAAATGCTTATATCTCGAAAACCGTGCTATATGGAGTGAACTCAACAAAATTTTGGACCTGCTGGGTATCTCTGCAGAGTAGCCATGCCAATTTTCAAAATATTTTTGTCTCGCCAAATATAGCGGACATTTTTAATTTTTTAATTTTTTGCAAAACACAAAAATGCTTATATCTTGAAAACCGTGCTAGATAGAGCAGACTGCGCTGACTTTGGTTGCCACAACAGTATAAGGCTAGAAACGAAGCATTTTCTTAATACTTTAGCACTCACCTTTATTTCCTTTTCGGGACGCTTTGTTTTTGCTATGCAAAAACATTATCTTTTTTTTTTGCGAGCGATCCTCTAGTTAAATTTGCTCTCCTCATTTGACCTTGAAGGAGGGGTCCCATCAGAAGATTCCCAGTCCATGATTTTCTATAGATTGGTTTCACATTGTAAAACTCTAGGATCAATAATAAGCGAGTTTTTAGCAAGTTTTTAGCACTTTTAAGTTTTGCTACCCTCGTTTGAACTTGAAGGAGGGGCTCAAGGTTAAATCTGACCACATCAGAAGATTCCCAGCCCATGATTCCTATAGGTTGGCTTTACATACCAAACCTCTAGGACCAATAATAAGCGAGTTATAAACACTTTTAAGTTTTGCTATCCTTGTCTGACCTTGAAGGAGGGGCCCAAGTTCAAATCTGAACACGCCAGAAGATTCCCAGCCCATGATTTCCTAAAAGTTGGTTTCACATTGCAAACCTCTACTACCAATAATAAGCAAGTTGTAAGCACTTTTAAATTTGCTATCCTCATTTGACCCTGAAGGAGGGGTCCAAGGTCAAATGTGACATCAAAAGATTCCCAGTCCATGATTGCCTATAAATTGGTTTTACATTGCAAACCTCTAGGACCAATAATAAGCGAGTTATAAGCACTTTTCAGTTTGGGTATCCTGGTTTGACCTTGAAGGAGGGGTCCAAGGTTAAATCTGACCACATCAGAAGATTCCCAGCCCATGATTCCTATAGGTTGGCTTTACATACCAAACCTCTAGGACCAATAATAAGCGAGTTATAAACACTTTTAAGTTTTGCTATCCTTGTCTGACCTTGAAGGAGGGGCCCCAAGGTCAAATCTGAACACACCAGAAGATTCCCACCCCATGATTTCCTAAAAGTTGGTTTCACATTGCAAACCTCTACTACCAATAATAAGCAAATTGTAAGCACTTTTAAATTTGCTATCCTCATTTGATCCTGAAGGAGGGGTCCAAGGTCAAATGTGACCACATCAAAAGATTCCCAGTCTATGATTGCCTATAAGTTGGTTTTACATTGCAAACCTCTAGGACCAATAATAAGCGAGTTATAAGCACTTTTAAGTTTGGGTATCCTGGTTTGACCTTGAAGGAGGGGTCCAAGGTCAAATCTAACCACATCAGAAGATTCCCAGTCCATGATTTTCTATAGTTTGGTTTTACATTGTAAAGCTCTAGGACCAATAATAAGGGAGATATAGGCACTTTTAAAGTCTGCTACATGGGGTATTTTGGCAGTCTGTGGATGACCTTGAATTAAGAGCTTGAAGGTCAAATGTCTGCAAGATTGTAGAGGACGTGTATATCTGTTATACATATCACCTATGAAGAGATTCAACTTCCTACCTACGGGAACCATCCAGTAGAAAAAGGTAGATAATTTTGAAACAAATACCCGCGGAGGCCATCTTGTTTTTCAGAATGAGTCCAATTTCAGTCCCAGAGAAGCTTACCTCCCAATGAAGATATCCTGCAAATGTGGTGAACCTAGGTTGCGTCGTTTTCCTCTGAGAGCGTCAACGGCAAAAATCCCTCTACGTGTGGTGGGGGCAGCTGCGTAGCGAACGCTAAACCCGGATGCGTCAGGTGGATACACTTAATACCGTTTACATAAAACCATCTTCGCTAAACCACTAGAGCAAGAGAAATCCACAAAACTTGGCTCGTGGTCCTTGACTTGTTTAGTTTTTATGTCAGCTGACTTGTCAGTCAGCTGGCATTATGTCGTCACTCTGCGGCGTGGGCGTACGCGTCTGCGTGAACAACTTCTCCTCCAAAACTACAAGGCCTAGAGACGTGCTGTTTTTTTTAAAAGATACCTTATCTATCGAGGATGAAAAAATTGTTCAAGGCATGCAAATCTGTCTGTTCGTCTGTTTGCTAGAGACATTACAAGGGGGGTACCCCCACCAAAAGTGTGAAAATTTCAACTTTTTATCACAATTTTCTCAGTGACTATTGCAGGGATTTCTCTCATATCTTGCATATATGTACTAGGCCAGAGGTAGATTCTCTTGTGTGAGTATGAGACCTGGATCTGTCTTACTTTTTTTTTAATAAATTTTTTTAATAATTTTTAATGCATTAACATTCATGAAATCATGCACAAAATCATTTATAACTTGAAAACTGTTGCATCTAGAGCATTTTGTTAAAATATGTTATTCAGCTACTTTTTTCATAGCTACAATATGGTGAGTAAGTTGGGTGCCTGTCTCAATAGCTAAGTGAGTAATAGCTACTTTTGGGCTTTTCAGTAACTTCCATCATGAGTAGAATCACTTGTAACTTAAAAACTATTGCATTTAGAGAATTTCGTATAAATATGTTATTCAGCTACTTTTGGGTCAGCTATAACATAGTAAAATTTTAGACCTGTAGCTCATGGCATAGCTGAGTAATAGCTACTTTTACGTTATCACTGTTGAGTAAATTGCTTATAACTTCAAAACTATTGCATTTAGAGAATTTCGTATAAATATGTTATTCAGCTACTTTTGGGTCAGCTATAACATAGTAAAATTTCAGACCTGTAGCTCATGGCATAGCTGAGTAATAGCTACTTTTAGGTCATCACTATTTAGTAAATCAGTTGTAACTTGAAAACTATTGCATTTACAGTATTTTGCTTAAATATGTTGTTCACCTACTTTTGGGTCAGCTATAACATAGTAAAATTTCAGACCTGTAGCTCATGGCATAGCTGAGTAATGGCTACTTTTAGGTCATCACTATTGAGTAAATCAGGTGTAACTTGAAAACTATTGCATTTACAGTATTTTGCTTTAATATGTTGTTCACCTACTTTTGGGTCAGCTATAACATAGTGAAATTTCAGACCTGTAGCTCATTGCATAGCTGAGTAATAACTACTTTGAGGTTCTCACTATTGAGTAAATCAGTTGTAATTGGAAAACTATTGCATTTAGAGAATTTAGTATAAATATGTTATTCAGCTACTTTTGGGTCAACTATAACATAGTAAAATTTCAGACCTGTAGCTCATGGCATAGCTGAGTAATAGCTACTTTTAGGTCATCACTATTGAGTAAATCAGTTGTAACTTGAAAACTATTGCATTTACAGTATTTTGCTTAAATATGTTGTTCACCTACTTTTGGGTCAGCTATAACATAGTAAAATTTCAGACCTGTAGCTCATGGCATAGCTGAGTAATAGCTACTTTTAGGTTATCACTGTTGAGTAAATCGCTTATAACTTGGAAATTATTGCATTTAGAGTATTTTGTTTCAATATGTTATTCACCTATTTTGGGGTCAGCTATAACATAGTGAAGTTCCAGACCTGTGACTCATTGCATAGCTGAGTAATAGCTACTTTGAAGTTCTCAATGTTGAGTAAATCACTTGTAATTTGAAAACTATTGCATTTAGAGAATTTAGTATAAATATGTTATTCAGCTACTTTTGGGTCAGCTATAACATAGTAAAATTTCAGACCTGTAGCTCATGGCATAGCTGAGTAATAGCTACTTTTAGGTTATCACTGTTGAGTAAATCGCTTATAACTTGGAAACTATTGCATTTACAGTATTTTGTTTCAATATGTTATTCACCTATTTTGGGATCAGCTATAACATAGTGAAGTTTCAGATCTGTGGCTCATTGCATAGCTGAGTAATAGCTACTTTGAAGTTCTCACTATTGAGTAAATCAGTTGTAATTGGAAAACTATTGCATTTAGAGAATTTTGTATAAATATGTTATTCAGCTACTTTTGGGTCAGCTATAACATAGTAAAATTTCAGACCTGTAGCTCATGGCATAGCTGAGTAATAGCTACTATTAGGTCATCACTATTGAGTAAATCAGTTGTAACTTGAAAACTATTGCATTTACAGTATTTTGCTTAAATATGTTGTTCACCTACTTTTGGGTCAGCTATAACATAGTAAAATTTCAGACCTGTAGCTCATGGCATAGCTGAGTAATAGCTACTTTTAGGTCATCACTATTGAGTAAATCAGTTGTAACTTGAAAACTATTGCATTTACAGTATTTTGCTTTAATATGTTGTTCACCTACTTTTGGGTCAGCTATAACATAGTGAAATTTCAGACCTGTAGCTCATTGCATAGCTGAGTAATAACTACTTTGAGGTTCTCACTATTGAGTAAATCAGTTGTAATTGGAAAACTATTGCATTTAGAGAATTTAGTATAAATATGTTATTCAGCTACTTTTGGGTCAACTATAACATAGTAAAATTTCAGACCTGTAGCTCATGGCATAGCTGAGTAATAGCTACTTTTAGGTCATCACTATTGAGTAAATCAGTTGTAACTTGAAAACTATTGCATTTACAGTATTTTGCTTAAATATGTTGTTCACCTACTTTTGGGTCAGCTATAACATAGTAAAATTTCAGACCTGTAGCTCATGGCATAGCTGAGTAATAGCTACTTTTAGGTCATCACTATTGAGTAAATCAGTTGTAACTTGAAAACTATTGCATTTACAGTATTTTGCTTAAATATGTTGTTCACCTACTTTTGGGTCAGCTATAACATAGTAAAATTTCAGACCTGTAGCTCATGGCATAGCTGAGTAATAGCTACTTTTAGGTTATCACTGTTGAGTAAATCGCTTATAACTTGGAAATTATTGCATTTAGAGTATTTTGGTTCAATATGTTATTCACCTATTTTGGGGTCAGCTATAACATAGTGAAGTTCCAGACCTGTGACTCATTGCATAGCTGAGTAATAGCTACTTTTAGGTTATCACTGTTGAGTAAATCGCTTATAACTTGGAAACTATTGCATTTAGAGTATTTTGTTTCAATATGTTATTCACCTATTTTGGGATCAGCTATAACATAGTGAAGTTTCAGATCTGTGGCTCATTGCATAGCTGAGTAATAGCTACTTTGAAGTTCTCACTATTGAGTAAATCAGTTGTAATTGGAAAACTATTGCATTTAGAGAATTTCGTATAAATATGTTATTCAGCTACTTTTGGGTCAGCTATAACATAGTAAAATTTCAGACCTGTAGCTCATGGCATAGCTGAGTAATAGCTACTTTTAGGTCATCACTATCGAGTAAATCAGTTGTAACTTGAAAACTATTGCATTTACAGTATTTTGCTTAAATATGTTGTTCACCTACTTTTGGGTCAGCTATAACATAGTAAAATTTCAGACCTGTAGCTCATGGCATAGCTGAGTAATGGCTACTTTTAGGTCATCACTATTGAGTAAATCAGTTGTAACTTGAAAACTATTGCATTTACAGTATTTTGCTTAAATATGTTGTTCACCTACTTTTGGGTCAGCTATAACATAGTAAAATTTCAGACCTGTAGCTCATGGCATAGCTGAGTAATAGCTACTTTTAGGTCATCACTATTGAGTAAATCAGTTGTAACTTGAAAACTATTGCATTTACAGTATTTTGCTTAAATATGTTGTTCACCTACTTTTGGGTCAGCTATAACATAGTAAAATTTCAGACCTGTAGCTCATGGCATAGCTGAGTAATAGCTACTTTTAGGTTATTACTGTTGAGTAAATCGCTTATAACTTGGAAATTATTGCATTTAGAGTATTTTGTTTCAATATGTTATTCACCTATTTTGGGGTCAGCTATAACATAGTGAAGTTCCAGACCCGTGACTCATTGCATAGCTGAGTAATAGCTACTTTTAGGTTATCACTGTTGAGTAAATCGCTTATAACTTGGAAACTATTGCATTTAGAGTATTTTGTTTCAATATGTTATTCACCTATTTTGGGATCAGCTATAACATGGTGAAGTTTCAGATCTGTGGCTCATTGCATAGCTGAGTAATAGCTACTTTGAAGTTCTCACTATTGAGTAAATCAGTTGTAATTGGAAAACTATTGCATTTAGAGAATTTCGTATAAATATGTTATTCAGCTACTTTTGGGTCAGCTATAACATAGTAAAATTTCAGACCTGTAGCTCATGGAATAGCTGAGTAATAGCTACTTTTAGGTCATCACTATTGAGTAAATCAGTTGTAACTTGAAAACTATTGCATTTACAGTATTTTGCTTTAATATGTTGTTCACCTACTTTTGGGTCAGCTATAACATAGTGAAATTTCAGACCTGTAGCTCATTGCATAGCTGAGTAATAACTACTTTGAGGTTCTCACTATTGAGTAAATCAGTTGTAATTGGAAAACTATTGCATTTAGAGAATTTAGTATAAATATGTTATTCAGCTACTTTTGGGTCAACTATAACATAGTAAAATTTCAGACCTGTAGCTCATGGCATAGCTGAGTAATAGCTACTTTTAGGTCATCACTATTGAGTAAATCAGTTGTAACTTGAAAACTATTGCATTTACAGTATTTTGCTTAAATATGTTGTTCACCTACTTTTGGGTCAGCTATAACATCGTAAAATTTCAGACCTGTAGCTCATGGCATAGCTGAGTAATACCTACTTTTAGGTTATCACTGTTGAGTAAATCGCTTATAACTTGGAAATTATTGCATTTAGAGTATTTTGTTTCAATATGTTATTCACCTATTTTGGGGTCAGCTATAACATAGTGAAGTTCCAGACCTGTGACTCATTGCATAGCTGAGTAATAGCTACTTTGAAGTTCTCAATGTTGAGTAAATCACTTATAATTTGAAAACTATTGCATTTAGAGAATTTAGTATAAATATGTTATTCAGCTACTTTTGGGTCAACTATAACATAGTAAAATTTCAGACCTGTAGCTCATGGCATAGCTGAGTAATAGCTACTTTTAGGTTATCACTGTTGAGTAAATCACTTATAACTTGAAAACTATTGCATTTAGAGTATTTTGTTGCAATATGTTATTCACCTATTTTGGGGTCAGCTATAACATAGTGAAGTTCCAGACCTGTGGCTCATTGCATAGCTGAGTAATAGCTACTTTGAAGTTCTCACTGTTGAGTAAATCAGTTGTAATTGGAAAACTATTGCCTTTACAGAAATTTGTGCAAATATGTTATTCAGCTACTTTTGGGTCAGCTATAACATAGTGAAATTACAGACCTGTAGCTCATGGCACAACTGAGCAATAGCTATTCTCAGGCACTGACTGTTGAGTAAATCAGCTATAACTTGAAAAATATTGCATTTGGAGTATTTTGTTAAAATATATTGTTCACCTACTTTTGGGTTAGCTATAACATAGTGAAATTACAGACCTATAGCTCATGGCATAGCGGAGCAATAGCTATTTTCTGGTTCTCACTATTGAGTAAATCAGTTGTAACTTGAAAACTATTGCATTTACAGTATTTTCCTTAAATATGTTGTTCAGCTACTTTTAGGTCAGCTATAACAGAGCAAAAATTCAGACATGTAGCTCATTGCATAGCTGAGTAATAGTTACTTTGAGGTTCTCACTCTTGAGTAAATCAGTTGTAACTTGAAAATTATTACATTTAGAGTATTTTGTTAAATATGTTATTCACAGACGTTTTGGTCAGCTATAACATAGTGAAATTGCAGACCTCTATGTCATGGGATAGCTGAGCAATAGCTTCTTTCAGGTTCTCACTGTTGAGTAAATCATTGTATCCAACCTGTAGGAAATCATGGGCTGGGAATCTGTTAATATGGTCCGATTTGACCTTGGAACCCTCCTTCAAGGTCAAATGAGGATAGCCAAAAATAAAAGTGCTTATAACTCGCTTATTATTGGTCCCAGAGGTTGGAATGAAAACCAACCTATAGAAAATCATGAGCTGGGAATTTTTTGGTGTGGTCGGATTTCACCTTGGACCCCTCCTTCAAGGTCAAATGAGGATAGCCAAACTTAAAAGTGCTTATAACTCACTTATTATTGGTCCTAGAGGTTTCGAATGGAAAACCAACCTATAGAAAATCATGGGCTGGGAATCTTTTGGTGTGGTCGGATTTGACCTTAGACCCCTCCTTCCAGGTCAAACGAAGATAGCCAAACTTAAAGTGCTTATAACTCGCGTATTATTGGTCTTGGAGCTTTGGGATGGTAAACCAACATATAGGAAATCATGGGCTGGGATTCCTTTGGTGTGGTCAGATTTGACCTGGGACCCCTCCTTCAAGGGCAGTTGAGGATAGCCAAACTTACAATTGCTTAGAACTCGCTTATTATTGGTCCTACAAGTTTGGGATGGTAAACAAGCTACAGGAAATCATGGGCTGGGAATTTTTTTGTGTGGTCGGATTTGACCTTGGACCCCCTCCTTCAAGGTCAAACAAGGATAGCCAAACTTAAAAAGTGCCTATAACTCACTTATTATTGGTCCGAGAGGTTTGGGATGGTAAACCATCCTAAATTCTTTGGCTGGGAATCTTTTGGTATGGTCAGATTTGACCTTTGGACCCCTTCTTCATGGTGGAACGAGGATATTGCATTTATAGTATTTCTTTAAATATTTTTAACCTACTTTTTACCCTTAAACAATTACCTTGTTACTTTATTTCATAATACCATTTGCAGGGCACAACTTTTTGGTCGTTTTCTTCTGTCAGCTTCGGAATATCTTTCGAACATGCTGTTCAGTTACCATTTACTGTATTTCTGTACAGCCCTTTCCCTGATAATTATGCTTTCCTCTCATTATCACCATCACAAATCAAAAACATTTAGTCAGCTGACACAGTGCCCGTTCACGGGCACTCTCCTCTTGTTTAGATCATATTGTAATGGGCAGGCTTACGGGGGGGGGGGGGGGGGGGGGGAATCAGAGATGCCCGTACCCCACAGCCTAGGGAAATGGTTTTCCAAATAATGTTAAAAGTAGAGAAAATAACATCTAAGAGAAAGAACCTGCATGTAAAGATAAAGTATTAAAATAAGACAATTCAGTAAACGAAAAATTAAGAAACTTTAAGGCTTCTCCCATTTTGATATTCATTTGTATGGTCGAATTATGGTTTAAATGTTTTGAATATTACCCATACATACAGATGTGGCAATACATGCTTTTATGTGGAGTTGGGGCAAAAACTATGGCTCACTTGATGCAATACCATCCGTTACAATGGGAAATTTCAAAAGTAAAATGGTTAATGAATTCTAATATGACTTTAACAGTGCTTAATCTACATCAAAAGACACCCAAAGGTGCAGCAACCAAGATTCAAGTAAAAACAGAGATAAGAGAAATAAAATAGCATCAGATATGCAAGATCAAAGGTCAAATCAAGGTTACGCCATGACGTTGCACACCTACACCCCCTAACCAATGTCCCTACTAAGTATCAACTTCCTACACCTTACGGTTTCCAAGATACAGCCCGGACAAGATTTTATATGTCAAGGTCACTACGGCAAGGTCAAATCAAGGTCAAACTAGAGGATCGCTCGCAAAAAAAAAAGATAATGTTTTTGCATAGCAAAAACAAAGCGTCCCGAAAAGGATATAAAGGTGAGTGCTAAAGTATTAAGAAAATGCTTCGTTTCTAGCCTTATACTGTTGTGGCAACCAAAGTCAGCGCAGTCTGCTCTATCTAGCACGGTTTTCAAGATATAAGCATTTTTGTGTTTTGCAAAAAATAAAAAAATTAAAAATGTCCGCTATATTTGGCGAGACAAAAATATTTTGAAAATTGGCATGGCTACTCTGCAGAGATACCCAGCAGGTCCAAAATTTTGTTGAGTTCGCTCCATATAGCACGGTTTTCGAGATATAAGCATTTTTGTGTTTTGCAAAAACTTTGAAAATTCAAAATGGCCACCATTTTTGGGGAGACAAAAATTTTTGTCAAGACCACTGCCGCGGTGTGTATCTCCTGCCGAGCATTAAAGCAGAAGAAATAGCTTTTCCGAGATATTCACAATTTTTCATTTTCCTGTGTGAAAGCTCTTCCAAAAGTAGGTGAATGAGTTATTTGAGAAAAATTGGCTATCTGGAATACTTTTAGAGATAATTCGCATTTACTCATTTTCAGTAGGTGAGTAATTAGCTATGGGTCTGAAACTTCACCATGTGAAAGCTCTGCCAAAAGTAGGTGAATGAGTTATTTGAGAAAAATTGGCTATCTGCAATACTTTTAAGAGATAATTCGCATTTACTCATTTTGAGTAGGTGAGTAATCATCTACGGGTCTGAAACTTCACCATGTGAAAGCTCTCCCAAAAGTACACGAATGAGTTATTTGATAAAAATTGGGTATCCGCAATAGTTTTTGAGATAATTAGCATTTACTCATTTTGAGTAGGTGAGTAATTAGCTACGGGTCTGAAACTTCACCAAGTGAAAGCTCTTCCAAAAGTAGGTGAATGAGTTATTTGAGAAAAATTGGCCATCTGCAATACTTTTAGAGGTAATTCGCATTTACTCTTTTTGAGTAGGTGAGCAATTAGCTATGGGTCTGAAACTTCACCAAGTGAAAGCTCTTTGGGATAGCTGCTCTGCAGAGATACCCTGAAGATAAAAAATTTCGTCGAAATCGCTCTATGTAGCATGGTTTTCGAAATATTAGCATTTTTGTGTTTTGCAATTTTTGCGCAAAAATTCGAAAATTCAAAATGGCCGCCATTTTTTGCGAGACAAATTTTTTTTGAAAATTGGCATGGCTACTCTGCAGAGATACCCTGTGGGTCAAAAATTTCGTCGAAATCGCTCTATCTAGCACGGTTTTCGAGATATAAGCATTTTTGTGTTTTGCAATTTTTGCGAAAATTTCGAAAATTCAAAATGGCCGCCATTTTTGGCGAGACAAAAATTTTTTGAAAATTGGGAAAAGTACTCTGCAGCGATATCCTGCGGGTCAAAAATTTTGTCGAAATTGCTCTATCTAGCATGGTTTTTGAGATATAAGCATTTTTGTGTTTTGCAATTTTTGCGAAAATTTCGAAAATTCAAAATGGCCGCCATTTTGGGCGAGACAAAATTTTTTTGAAAATTGGGAAAACTACTCCGCAGAGATACCCTGTGGGTCAAAAATTTCGTCGAAATCGCTCTATCTAGCACGGTTTTCGAGATATAAGCATTTTTGTGTTTTCCTTATTTGGAAAATTCGTAATGATTAATTAATCATTAATTACTCGGCCATTTCTTGACCAATCAATGCCAAAATCTAATGATTTCCAGATTTTAATAGAATGAATGTATTTGCCAAGTTTCAGGTGAATTGATAAAATTCCTTTCAAGTTATCATCCGGACAAGCTTCCCCATCGAAAAAAAGACATTTTTGGTCATGTGACCTCTCTGATTGGTTGAAATGTCACTGCAGCATATTCAAAAAAATTCCCCAAGGCTACTGCCTAAACCTGCCAAATTTGAAAAGAATCCGCCTAACGGTTACAGAGTTATAAGGAAAACAAAATGCGGAGCCGCAGGAGCCGGCGGAGCCGGAAGCTCTCCCATACACAAACAAGCGTCCCTTGCGGGACGCTTAATCAAGGTCACACCATGACACTGCACACCTATACCCCCTAACCAATGTCTCTACCAAGTATCAACTTCCTACACCTTATGGTTTCCGAGATATAGCCCGGACAAGATTTTATAGGGCAAGGTCAAAGCAAAGTCACACCATGATGCTGCACACCTACACCCCCTAACCAATGTCCCTACTGAGTATCAACTTCCTACACTTGTGGTTTGTGAGATATAACCTGGGCAAGATTTATAGGTCAAGGTCACTACGGAATGGTCAAATCAAGGTCACACCATGATGTTGCACACCTACACCCCCTAACCAATGTCCCTACCAAGTATCCACTCTCTACACCTTACGGTTTCTGAGATACAGTCCCGAAAAACTTTTTCCCACCGACCGCCCACCCACACACCATGGGTGAAAACAATACCCCGACAGCCCTTAAGGGCTGTGGGGTTAAAATAATCCTTGTACTCTGGTAGCGTATAATCTTTTATCAAAATATTCAGTTTTTTAACTCGCACTAATTTCTGTTACAGAAGCTTTTGTTACATGTAAACAATCATACCTTCTGAGAAATGTTGGATAACTGGGGTAGAAAATACACATATTATAAACCTTCCTGATTTAACCCATGATGCAATATTGTGTAGGTATGTCAGTTGCCATTTGGGCTGTTCAAAATTCAGGGAGTTAAACATTAACAAAGTTTTTTCATAATCCTATTTTGAAAACATTATGTAAACAAGTTTATAATCAAAGATAAAATCCTTTCTGGTAGTTATAAATGACACAATGTTGAAAAAAAAATTTTTATTATCATTTACAAAAGAAGAGTTTTGTCCTTCAACCATCACTGAAATCCAGAGTTGTATCTAGAGTGGGTATAATGTAGAGCTTTTGCTGGCTGTCTGTCAACAGACTGGAACTTGCATTTCCAACTAGAACACTGATATCCAACTGTGCATTGTTCACAAGTAGGCTTAGTAGTTTGTATTTTTTTCAGTTAAACTCACAAATTTCAAGAACAAAAATTAATCCGTGTGTAGTTTTACTTCATAAATTTTATACTTCAAGGGTAAAGGGTAGTCATGTCCCTTGAATATTCTTTGTCTTGTAATATATACTGCTTGGAGAAAACTATAACCCAAGCATAAAATATAGACTCTTAGTAAAACAGGTTAGAAGTAATTTTCACAAAATAAGCTTCATATCCTCAGTACCAAAAAGTTCTAGCCGGCTTTCTGTGCTCCTTTATACCCATTTTCTCCATGATTTCTTCTTCAAACGTACATAACTTGGGTTGAAATGTCACTTTCTTTAGCAGTTTTTCACCTGTATCTTTATCCTTATTGGCTGAAATAAAAGTCAAGTGCAAGCAGTCAGGTTTGTAGCAACATATTGTTTTATGTTGTCACAGTACATATTACCATAGAGGCTTATTACAACACAAATTTGTCAGCACTCGGGCATAAGGTACAATAAGGTTCTATGACTCTTGGGCAGTTAACGATTAATGTTGCCCTCTAAAATACCCCACAAAATTATATAATTATACTATTATCTATTATACTGAAGTCTGATCGATTTACTGTTCCAACTGATCCACCTGTGATTTGGAAAAGAGATATGAGCCCCTATTTCTACTCACTTGTATATTTAAGTGGGATCACATGATCGTCAAACTGAAAAGCTCCAGCTGGAAGGGGTATAACTCTGCCTGTTCTTACCGACACCCTCACTCGTTCCCCCTCTTCTGTGTACCGCCATTCCACATCTGTGGCTTGCCTATTGAGAAATTAAAATATTTTAAATTAAAATTACTTAAGACTAGAAGAATGTTTTTGATAACAAAAACTAAGCGTCCCAAAAAGGTTCACCACAATATAATATACAGTAGAAAAAGGGTTTTGAAAATAAAAACATGCAGCGCTGAGAGAAGAAGTGAAAGTTAAGCAGACAGTGTGTAAGTTTATGCATTAACATGAAAGAAAAATTTAAGCTTTATTTTGTTTTCTATGGTTATAAATTGTGAAAAGTTAATTGAATAAATGCTCTGGCTCAGAAAGCATAAAGCATCAATACTTATAATAGGTTGAAAATTACACCATAAAACTACTTAATTAAAGAGTAACAGTGCTTTATAAATGCCATATACCTATTTACATTTTAGAAAAAGGCATAGTAAAATTTGAGCCTTTGGAAAGGCAAGAAGTTTATGACACAACAATGCTGTGACGACATCTATCCCAATAAGTAAATAAACGGTCAATGTTCCCACAAGTCTATTTATATCTTATGAATAATGCTCATTTCTATTTAGATATAATTGAAAATCGGCTATTTTATGACCCCAGTTTGACCCATAAGGGAGGGTCAGGGGGTAAATCTGACCAGCTATCTAGACTCTTCACATATGGTTTCCCAATACCTCTTAATACATTCTAAAGCTGTAGAAGCAAGACTAAAAGTAGATGTAAGGCAAAAACACAAATTCGGCTATTTTATGACTGCAATTCGACCCATAGGGGAGGTGGGGTAAATCTGACTGGCTATCTAGACTCATCACATAAGGTTTCCCAATACCTCTTAATACATTGTAAATCTCTGAAAGCAAGAATAAAATAGATATAAGGCAAAAACACAAAATTGAAAATTTTAATTACTTAAATGTAGTTTTTATAAGTTACAAGCTTACCATGTGGGACTTAATGCTATTCTCGGGTTGCCACACCCGGGGCCAACGTCTTAGAAAAAAAGATCATTCTTGTTAGCCACCGGATATACTGGTAGTTGTCGTCATGTGATAACTTCTGACCAATCGCCCTACTTTCTCGTTGAAATTTTCTAAAACCTACCCCTCAGCTGTAAACAGCGGGGAGGCAGGGTGGGACTCCACATGGTAAGCTTGTAGCTTATAAAAGCTACATTTAAGTAATTAAAATTTTCAATTTTATTACGCTACCATGTGGGACTTAATGCTGAATTCAAACGCCCGGTGGCGGGATTACAGCGGAGACTGGAAGATATGTCATTTTTTCTAAGATTTTGAATTAATACGTACAGAATAGTGCCAGAAATACCAGTCTGAGTCCCATTTACAGTGCCCCGATCCCGAAGACCGGGCCTGTAACGAGCCAAAAACCTAAGTAAAATGAGAGACAGTGCTAAAACTGTCTAGATGTTTGATTGTAGGACGGAAGTGCAGGAGTGCTCACTTCAAGGTCTAAGGGTCCCTGAGGGCCCTTCACGTGTGACTGACCAACCCAGTGGTTGGGCATCTCATAAATTTTTTACCTTGAATATGAGATTAATGACAACTAAATAAGTCCTTAATAGAAATTACTTGATAACTAAACAATCAAATGACCTTACCCGTAACATCTTGAAGGTAAAGGAATACCTAGATCCTGGGAGAGACTCCTGAACACTTGGTTGTAGCGGATGTGCCCCCCCCTTTTTTTTCTTTCCGAGGACAACTGGTCTGAGGGGAAGGATCTAGGACTTGTTGTGCCGCCACTACGGGTCCCAGATACATATTGTTGTCGGTGTCCGACCAAGTAAGGTCTTTTAGGTAAAAATTTGTAAATGTGTTGTGAGCTTTCCAGTGACAGGCTGGCATGATTTGGTCCACCGATACCCCACCGTAAAAGGCCTTAGAGGCCGCGAAGGCCCGGATGTCATGCGCTTTGACTTGGACCAAGTCCAAGGCTTGTTGAATTGCTTGTTTGTAACAAAGTAGAATGGTTTGTTTCAACCATGAAGAGAGTGTAGCGGGTCTGAGGTATGTCCTTTCTTAAAGGAGATGAAAAGGAGAGAACGAGACCCTCTCAGGTCTTTTGTTCGGTCCAAATAAAACCTCAGGGCCCGCACGGGACACAGGGTCCTGTCTTCTTTAAACTGTCTATCTACAATGGTAGTCAAAGCAGGGATAGTCACCGGAGACACACTTTGAGAACCTTCTCTTGCTAGTTGGTTTTTGGCTATGAAATCGGAAGAAGGGAACAAGGCAACCTTTTCCCATTGGCCTAGATTAGATACTTTGTTTGCGACCCATGCATGGATTTCGCTGCGGCGCTTGCCGGAGGCCAAAGCTAGCAAGAAAGCAGTTTTGAGAGTAAGATGTTTGAGGTCTGTGTCTTTCATGGGCTCAAATGGTGCTTTTGTGAGCTCGTCGAGGACAACAGAAAGGTTCCACTTAGGTAAATTTCTGGAACTTTTGGGACGATCCCTGCGAAAACTGGAGAGTAACCTGTGAAGGTCTGCGTTATGTGCAATATGGTGGGCCGTTGGGCCCAAAGTGTCAACGATTGCAGTCCTGTAACCATCAATGGTCGAGGGGCGCCTGTTTAGGTCTTGGTACAGGTACATGAAAAAATCTGAGATTTGTTTCACAGATGGAGTGGAGAAATCCACCGAATTTTCTCTGCACCATTTTTCAAATAGGGCCCACTTTGACTTGTAGATGGTCCTTGTTGATGACCGCTGAGGAGCAGCAATTCTCTCTGCCACCTCCACAGAAAAGCCTTGTTCTTGGAGTTGTCCGCTCCTAGACACCAGGCGTGGAGGTTCAGCTGCTGGGGGTTGTTGTGGAACACATACTTGTGGGACTGTTTGAGTAGGGTCGTTGACACTGGGAGTTGTAGTGGGATCTCTGTTGAGAGCTGCACTAGGTCCCAAAACCAGGGCATCCCTGGCCAGCCTGGGGCTATCACGATGATCAGGCAATGGCATTGCTTGATCTTTTGGATCACCTTGTGAAGCAGAGCCGTAGGAGGGTAAGCATAGGCCGTGAGGTTGGTCCAGTCTATGTTTAGAGCATCTATGTCCCAGGCCCTTGGGTCTGGGATAGGAGACACGTACAGTGGGAGCTTGTGGTTCAGATGAGTGGCAAATAAGTCTACATGAGGTGTGAACCACTTCTGGCAGATCTGTTTGAACACCTGTGGGTTCAGAGAGCATGCTGTTGACTGCGCTTGGTTGGACCGGGACAGTAGGTCGGCCATCACATTCAGGCACCCTGGAATGTGCCTGGCTTTCAATGTTATGTGGTAGTGATGGCACCAGGTCATGATCTTCCACAGGAGAGCGCACATCTCTGCTGAGTGTGTTCCTCCTTGTTTGTTGATGTAGGCTACCACTGTTGAGTTGTCCGTCGCAACTAACACTGTTTGATTCTGGCACTGGTCCTTGAAGTCTCGAAGGGCCAGGGAGACCGCCTTCAATTCTAGGACATTTATGTGTAGCCTTTTTTCCCGATCTGACCACAGACCCTTTGTAGAATTTTGGTCTAAGTGAGCGCCCCCAACCTTCGTTTGAGGCGTCGGTAAAGAGTTGGATACTGTGGTCTCTGGGATGAAGGTCTGCACCTTTCATCACGTTTGCGGGATTTTGCCACCAATCTAGGTGGGCTGCAATGGCTTCTGTCCAAGGAAGGAGGTTGTCCAGCGACTGAGGATATCTCCAGTGCTCCTTGAGATGAAACTGAAAGGGACTCATGTGAAGGCGTCCCTCCGGGACCATTTTCTCTGTTGAGGCTAGCAATCCAATTAGAGACATCAAACATCTTGCAGTCATAACAGGTTTTGACTTGAGTTGTAGGATCAAATCCTGAAGTTTGAGCCATCTCTCTTGAGTGGGTTTTACAAGGGCTGAATCTAGGTGGTATTCATAGCCCACGAACGAAAACACCTGAGTAGGTTTCAGTTCTGATTTTTCCTGATTTATTATCCACCCCAAGGACTGAGTTAGGTCTACCACTGCCTGTGTGTTCACTTGGGCTTCCTCCTGAGACTGGGACCTGATCAGCCAGTCGTCCAGGTATTGGTGAATTCTGAGTCCTCTTGAGAGGGCCATTAGTTTCACTTCCTTTATGATCATTGTAAAGACCTGGGGGGCTGTGGCCAGCCTGAACGGGAGGGATGTGAACTGGAACACCTGAGCCTTGTAGCAAAACCTTGGGTATTTCCTTGAGTTTGGGTGGATGGGGATGTGTAGGTAAGCGTCTGACAGGTCTATCGACGATACCCACTCCCCTGGAATCAGGGAAGTCCTGATGGACTCTGGAGTTTCCATTTTGAACTTTTCTACGTATAGAAAAGTGTTGAGCCTGCTTAGGTCTATGACTGGCCCAGTGTTTCCTGAGCCTCGTTTTTCTGGAGGTCAACTGACCCCCGCTTTTGAAAACCGGGGGTCACTGCAAATTTTTGAGGGTCAGTTAGGCTTGACCCCTTCTAGTTAAACTGCAGGGTAGAAAAATAATAGAAAAACAATGCTGAAATACCTCGCAAAGCCGGTGTTCAGATTAGAGTTATGAAATGTGGGGTACCATGTATCCCATGGGGTACTTAAAATGGGGTACAAATAATATTCTGCCACATTTTCCTCAATAAATAATGTTTAGATCTTTAGATATGCCCAGTTACTAAGAAGCAATAAATTTGTTTTATTTATGATGTTGATAAAAAAATTACAGTACATTGTACATGGCTGTATATTCATAAAGATATCTGATCAGTTCACCTGTGTACATCAGGGTAAAGAAAATAGTCAAAAAATAAACTTGACTAAAATTTTTTTATTTACCCCACAAATATAATATTTATACTGGTTGAAAGACAAATTATTGTAGTTTATTTTGCTTTTTATTTGACAAAAATCCATTGAGTGGTTCCAAAGTTATAGTGTTTTTGCGAATATTTTTGAATTTCACAGCTAGTATTTTCCAGGGAATTTTCCGGGGTTAAAAATTCAAGAGTGTCCGAGATTTAGTAGAACGTGTCTCCTAATGCACAAGGTATTTGTCATCATTCGGAGACGTTGTTTCCAATTGTTTCCTTGCAGAGATCACGTTTTCCTTCGATGTATGACGTTTCGAATAAGATTTGCTAGGGTACATTCTAACACTGGTAGTTTAAGATGGATTTCATCTGCGAAGCTCTCGCCTTGCAAGAAATTTTAAACTATACAGCTTACTTTCAGTGCTGTTTTATTGCATGTATATCTACGCTTTCAGTAAAAAATCTTGCGTCTAACTGAATAACCCGAATGCGCATGCGTGACCTCGTAACCTCGCGAACTCTTCACCTCTCGACCTTTTGATGCCACGCATGCGCAGTGACAAGTAAACAGCAGGAAATCGGCCATTTTTGTTTTGAAATTGGAATAAATAAAGAATTGCTTCATATATAGACGAAATATCGGTGTTTCTTTCTACAAATACTTCTGCGTCAGTCTGACCCCCTGGTAAATAATATGTGCGTAAATCGCTTGATTTCGGCGTAAATTTACGCACGTTTGTGCGTAAACGGAAACACTGTGGCCTCCACCTTTGGTGAGGCTTGGGTACTAGAAACAGGCGACTGTAAAACCTGAGAGATTTTACGTTTTCCACCCTTTCGATAGCGTTCTTTGACAGGACAGACTGGATACAAGCGGCCAAAGCTTGGTCTTTTTGTTGGGCCTTGTGCTCTGACAGAATCAGAGGAAATCTGATCAAGTTTGGCTTTGAATGGAATGGCAGAACATAGCCATTGGTGATAATGTTTAACACGTTTTGAGAACATTTGTTTGTTAGCCAGTCTCTCCTGAAAGAACGGAGGCGACCTCCTACTGGTGGACTGAGTGAGGCTTTGGAGGAGTCATTGGGAAGGGGGGTTTCCATGCCCCCTTCCCCTATTGTGGGGTTGAAAACGACCCCTGGAGCCTCTGAAGTTGGGTTTCCTCTTCCCGAGGGAAAGAATTGGTTACTGCTTTGAGAGGTATTGCCCCCATAGGGGCGTTTCCTGTAGGAGCCTCTTTTCTTGTGGGGACCACGAAAGGGCTTATTCTGGTAGGGTGCGAAACCCTGAGAATCTTTTGAGGTGCCTTTTTTGAGAAGGAAGTCCTCACCTTCCTTCACGAGTTGAGACTCGAACACGGAGGAGCCCCAAAAGGACGAGTTTCTAAGTTCTTGACGTCTCGTTTCTCCAACTGTGGATGTAATAGAGTCATTTCAGCTTCGCGTCTGAGCAAGCCGGTATTAGCCATAGAGTATAGCTCCCTCTTGAGAATATGGGCTAGAGACTTGCTGAGACAGGTGAGGGCCCTGTGTTGGACAAGGACCGTCTTGTTCCAAAAATCCATGTACTCAGCGACTTCCTCATATCCGCGCTTTGCTGCTTTCTCAGGATTGGCACCTTTCTGAATCTGAGATTTAATCTTCTTGACAGTTGACTTAATGCTATGTTGGCATTTTTCCAAGGAGGCATTGCAAGAAGAAGAGGTTTTGGCAAATGCAGCGGTGAAGTTGAGGGTTGAGATATTTTGTCTAGCCTGGTGTTCCAGTTCCTTGAGAACTGGTAGGGGAACTTTGGCTACTGGGGCCCCAGGAGGTCTAGGAATAATACAGATCTTAGCAAAGTCTGTATTCAACTCCTGAATTTTATCCTGAAATGTGGGCTGTCCCACCTTGTACCACTTAGAAGTGGAAGGAGGAGGCTTGACATATTTGCCCTCAGATAAATTGGCAGCCTTAAAGTCTTGTTGAAATTTATCAAAGGCGTCCTTGATAACTGAGCTAAGGGGTAGAATAGAGGAAGGACCTCTAGGTCTGAGCTCTTGACGGCCTTTTTCATCATCCAGACCCAATACTGAAGTGGAAGACCTAGGCATAGATTCCCTGGGGTCAGGGAGGGAGAGGATATGCCTGAAGGTGTCTACTTCTTCAGAGTATTGCGAGGGTATGTCAGACAGAGCTACTTCCCTATAATAAGGAGGGTCTGGATCATGTTGTGGGAGGTCTTTTTTTTTTTTTTTTTTTTTTTTTTTTTTTTTATTTTACTGCATATTACATGTTTCAAAATTCTTTTACATAAAAGCAAAAATTGTTATATAACAAAAATTAGGAAACCAAAAGATAAAAAAAAATACATAAATAAACATCAAGACCTGACCAGAAGGGGGTCTGTGGCTACTTTAGTAAGTAACTGATAGATCAATTACTTGCCATTTCTTCCAGGGCTGTACCCCATTTATCCCAGATTCTATTGAAATTATCTTGTTTACCTGAGAGAACAGCAAGGTATTTTTCATCGGCATATGTTTGGTGATATCTACATTTCAATACATTTAAGTTGAGAATGCCATTTGTAGCGTTTGTGTCTAAGATATATTTTTTTGTAACAAGTAATATCAAATTTAAAGGGATTTTGTTTCGGTCTCTATTCTGATAGCCAAACATTTTATCGAAAGCTGAAAGTTTAATCTGAAAACCAATGATTTGACATATCAGTTCTTCTATTTCATTCCAAAACTCTACAATTCTATTACATTCAACAAACATATGCAAAATAGTTTCACTTTCTTGACAATAACTACATTCTGCAGTGTCCACGATATTAATTTTCCTTAAATATGCCTTTGTAGGGAGTATTCTATAAATGAGTTTTAACTGAAACCACTGCAAGCTGTTGTTATCTAAACTGTTAAAACACACATTAAATATTGACATCCACATTTTGTCATCAATATTTATATCCAGCTCAAATTGCCATTTTTGTTTCATATTATGATTATTCTTTTCTTTTTGCAACAGTAATTTATAAAAGGCTCCTACTCCCTTATTATTTTTCCAAAGAGGTAATATGTAAAATGGAATAAAGGGCCTCTGCACATTAAAATCAACTACTGGCTTATATTTTTTAAGAAATTTCTTCACATTTTGCTGGACTCTCAAATAGTGCAAAGGGTTAATAGAGTTAATAGAATATTCTTGTTTAACTTCGTCTAAGGTTTTAATTGAACCATCTAAGTTAAGAACATCGGATACTGCAGTTATGCCCTTTTCAAACCAATTTGGAATGAACATTTCATGACAAGACATGTTAGTATTGTACCATAATGGACTTGTTATTACAGCTAAGTTTGTATGCGGTTGGTATTCATTTGTAAAAAGGTGCCAAGCACTGAATACATCTATCCAGAATTTATTCTTAGTCCTGTTTTTTAACAGTAGATAATATCCTGGCCCGCTATGTGTTAATTTATGAAGTGTTACATTGAAGGATTGTTCAAAAAGTGTTATCCACAATGACTGTGTTGTGGTTAGCAAAAGTCTTCTAATCCATGATACTTTCAGAGATGTTATAAAGTACTTTAAGTTAAACATTTTTAGTCCCCCTAATTTTTTATCAAGTACAATTGTTTGTCTATTTATTTTGTCAGGCTTTGAGGACCATATAAATTTAAAAAATATATCATTAATTTCCTTTATGTATCCTTCATGTGGGTCTGGTAAAACTAAGAAAAGGTGATTTAATTTGGACAGCAGAAATGTTTTAATGATTGCTATTTTTCCCAAAGGTGTTAGGTACCTTTTATTCCATCTGTTGATTATTTCTTTAATTTCTGCTATCTTTTCAGAATAGTTAAGTTTTAGACAACTGTCCAAATCTAATGAAATATAAATGCCCAGTAACTTGAAACTAGGTACAATACTAAATGTACAGTCCTTAATAATAATTTTATCTTTACTGGCCTTTTTTTTACCTATCCAGGCTATCTGTGTTTTATCTTTATTAACCTTTAATCCCGAAAAAGTGCCAAATATTTCTAAAGTATTAAGTGCTGCCTGTAATGATTCCATGGTACCATCAAGTATCAGTGTTGTGTCATCGGCGAACTGTACTAACTTAAACTCTGCATTACCGATTTTGACTCCTTTTATAGATTTATTATTCTTAATGAGGATTGTTAGAATTTGTGCAACAATAATAAATAAATATGGGGCAATGGGGTCTCCTTGTCTGCATCCCTTTTGTATGTTTATGAAATCAGATAATACACCACACTGGATAATGGTCGCCATAATATTGTGATTAAAAAGTTTAATCCATTTTATAAATTTTTCAGAAAAACCCAAATGAGCCAGCGTTTGGTAGATGAACGACCATGAAACACAATCAAATGCCTTTTCAAAATCAATTAATACTAGCATTCCAGGTATATGGCGGTCTTCTGTAATTTTCATTATATCTAATATCAATCGAGTGCATTCACCAATATATCTTCCTGGGACGAAACCACATTGAGTTTTATCAATAATTTGATCTAAACAAGGCTTCATTCTGTTTGCAATCACTGCAGATGCCAACTTATACAAGACTGACAGCATTGACAAAGGACGCCAGTTCTTAATTCTGTCCCTTGACTTTCCTTTCTTGGGAATACATGTTACAATGCACTGTCTCAGTGTTAAAGGCAGGCACCCCTTGTCAAAACTGAAATTTATTGCATTAGTAATGCAGAACTTTAAATCTTTCCAAAAAAATTTAAAAAACTCAGAAGGAAATCCGTCCAAGCCCGGGGTTTTATTATTTTTAGTATTTTTAAGTGCTATACCTATTTCCTGTATTGTAAGGTAACCTTCAATTAATTTAGCTTGTTCTACACTCAGGGTTTTAACTTGACAATTCTTTAGCTGTTCATTCCAATCGAACAATTCTATACTTTCGGTGGACTCATAAAGTTTTGCATAATAAGTTTTTATTTCATTCAATATTTTCTTCTGGTCCCTAATATAAATTTCACCTTGTTTATGTAGGCACTTTATAGTTTTATCAACATAATTATTGTGTTCTAGTGCACAAAAAAAACTTGAAGGTTTCTCACCTTCAGCTAACCATTGTATTCTAGACCTTATCATGTGTCCCTTCAGTTCTTTTTTTCTAAACTCAACAAGTTCTTGTTTTTTTTAATTCTAATATATCAGGATCAAGAGTATTTTCACCAGCCTCTAATTTTTCTATTTCTGAGATTAGGGTTTTCTCAAGTTTTAACTTGAGTTTCTTTATCAATGCTGCATATTTAATTGTCTCACCCCGAATTCTTAACAACAGGACCTCTAAAAATGTATCCGGTTCAATGGTTAAACATAGATCTTGGACGCAACAGTTTTCCAAAAAAACATAGCTGTATATAGGAGCTGTATATTTCAGATATTCTTCTCGTATACAATTTCTGATTAAGGATATATATTCTTTGTCCTTTAATAAGCTTGTGTTGAGTTTCCATGTTCCTCTTCCCCTTTTAAAGTGACTAATTAAAAAGGTTAGTTCTACCATTGAGTGGTCGCTCCTATAGCCTGGCCTTATATTTACACTTGTGGTTAAGTCTGTAAAACATGAAGATGTTATGATATAATCAAGACGGGCTTGTTTTAATGGTTTTTTTTTGCGCCATGTGTATCTCTTTGTTTCAGGGTTATAATTTCTGAATGTATCTATGAGGTTGTTCTCTGAGATAAAGTTATTTACGTATCTTCTGGCTTGGGGGTTGTTAATAGTTATATAATTGAAACTGTCTAATGCTGGATTAAGTGTCATGTTAAAGTCCCCACACCAGATTAAGTAGTCATATTCACTACTCTGAAATTGTTCTGTAAGAGTAGAATAACAAGAGGAGAGTGCCCGTGAACGGGCACTGTGTCAGCTGACTGAATGTTTTTGATTTGTGATGGTGATAATGAGAGGAAAGCATAATTATCAGGGAAAGGGCTGTACAGAAATACAGTAAATGGTAACTGAACAGCATGTTCGAAAGATATTCCGAAGCTGACAGAAAAAAAGGACAAAAAAGTTGTGCCCTGCAAATGGTATTATGAAATAAAGTAACAAGGTAATTGTTTAAGTGTAAAAAGTAGGTTAAAAATATTTAAAGAAATACTATAAATGCAATATCCTCGTTCAACCATGAAGAAGGGGTCCAAAGGTCAAATCTGACCATACCAAAAGATTCCCAGCCAAAGAATTTAGGATGGTTTACCATCCCAAACCTCTCGGACCAATAATAAGTGAGTCATAGGCACTTTTTAAGTTTGGCTATCCTTGTTTGACCTTGACGGAGGGGTCCAAGGTCAAATCCGACCACACAAAAAAATTCCCAGCCCATGATTTCCTGTAGCTTGTTTACCATCCCAAACCTGTAGGACCAATAATAAGCGAGTTCTAAGCAATTGTAAGTTTGGCTATCCTCAACAGACCTTGAAGGAGGGGTCCCAGGTCAAATCTGACCACACCAAAAGAATCCCAGCCCATGATTTCCTATATGTTGGTTTACCATCCCAAACCTCCAAGACCAATAATACGCGAGTTATAAGCACTTTAAGTTTGGCTATCTTCGTTTGACCTGGAAGGAGGGGTCTAAGGTGAAATCTGACCACACCAAAAGATTCCCAGCCCATGATTTTCTATAGGTTGGTTTTCCATTCCAAACCTCTAGGACCAATAATAAGCGAGTTATAAGCACTTTTAAGTTTGGCTATCCTCATTTGACCTTGAAGGAGGGGTCCAAGGTGAAATCCGACCACACCAAAAAATTCCCAGCTCATGATTTTCTATAGGTTGGTTTTCATTCCAAACCTCTAGGACCAATAATAAGCGAGTTATAAGCACTTTTATGTTTGGCTATCCTCATTTGACCTTGAAGGAGGGTTCCAAAGTCAAATCGGACCATATTAACAGATTCCCAGCCCATGATTTCCTACAGGTTGGATACAATGATTTACTCAACAGTGAGAACCTGAAAGAAGCTATTGATCAGCTATGCCACGACATAGAGGACTGCAATTTTACTATGTTATAGCTGACCAAAACGTCTGTGAATAACATATTTAACAAAATACTCTAAATGTAATAGTTTTCAAGTTACTACTGATTTACTCAAGAGTGAGAACCTCAAAGTAACTATTACTCAGCTATGCCATGAGCTACATGTCTGAATTTTTGCTCTGTTATAGCTGACCTAAAAGTAGGTGAACAACATATTTAAGCAAAATACTGTAAATCCAATAGTTTTCAAGTTACAACTGATTTACTCAATAGTGAGAACCTGAAAATAGCTATTGCTCCGCTATGCCATGAGCTATAGGTCTGTAATTTCACTATGTTATAGCTAACCCAAAAGTAGGTGAACAATATATTTTAACAAAATACTCCAAATGCAATATTTTTCAAGTTATAGCCAATTTACTCAACAGTCAGTGCCTGAGAATAGCTATTGCTCAGTTGTGCCATGAGCTACAGGTCTGTAATTTCACTATGTTATAGCTGACCCAAAAGTAGCTGAATAACATATTTGCACAAATTTCTGTAAAGGCAATAGTTTTCCAATTACAACTGATTTACTCAATAGTGAGAACTTCAAAGTAGCTATTACTCAGCTATGCAATGAGCCACAGGTCTGGAACTTCACTATGTTATAGCTGACCCCAAAATAGGTGAATAACATATTGCAGCAAAATACTCTAAATGCAATAGTTTCCAAGTTATAAGTGATTTACTCAACAGTGATAACCTAAAAGTAGCTATTACTCAGCTATGCCATGAGCTACAGGTCTGAAATTTTACTATGTTATAGCTGACCCAAAAGTAGCTGAATAACATATTTATACCAAATTCTCTAAATGCAATAGTTTTCAAATTATAAGTGATTTGCTCAACATTGAGAACTTCAAAGTAGCTATTACTCAGCTATGCAATGTGTCACAGGTCTGGCACTTCACTATGTGATAGCTAACCCCAAAATAGGTGAATAACATATTGAAACAAAATACTCTAAATGCAATAATTTCCAAGTTATAAGCGATTTACTCAACAGTGATAACCTCAAAGTAGCTATTACTCAGCTATGCCATGAGCTACAGGTCTGAAATTTTACTATGTTATAGCTGACCCAAAAGTAGGTGAACAACATATTTAAGCAAAATACTGTACATGCAATAGTTTTCAAGTTACAACTGATTTACTCAATAGTGATGACCTAAAAGTAGCTATTACTCAGCTATGCCATGAGCTACAGGTCTGAAATTTTACTATGTTATAGCTGACCCAAAAGTAGCTGAATAACATATTTATACTAAATTCTCTAAATGCAATAGTTTTGCAATTACAACTGATTTACTCAATAGTGAGAACCTCAAAGTAGTCATTACTCAGCTATGCAATGAGCTACAGGTCTGAAATTTTACTATGTTATAGCTGACCCAAAAGTAGGTGAACAACATATTTAAGCAAAATACTGTAAATGCAATAGTTTTGAAGTTACAACTGATTTACTCAATAGTGATGACCTAAAAGTAGCTATTACTCAGCTATGCCATGAGCTACAGGTCTGAAATTTTACTATGTTATAGCTGACCCAAAAGTAGCTGAATAACATATTTATACGAAATTCTGTAAATGCAATAGTTTTCCAATTACAACTGATTTACTCAATAGTGAGAACTTCAAAGTAGCTATTACTCAGCTGTGCCATGATCTACAGATCTGAAATTTCACTATGTTATAGCTGGCCCAAAAGTAGCTGAATAACATATTTATACGAAATTCTCTAAATGCAATAGTTTTGCAATTACAACTGATTTACTCAATAGTGAGAACCTCAAAGTAGTTATTACTCAGCTATGCAATGAGCTACAGGTCTGAAATTTTACTATGTTATAGCTGACCCAAAAGTAGGTGAACAACATATTTAAGCAAAACACTGTAAATGCAATAGTTTTCAAGTTACAACTGATTTACTCAATAGTGATGACCTAAAAGTAGCTATTACTCAGCTATGCCATGAGCTACAGGTCTGAAATTTTACTATGTTATAGCTGACCCAAAAGTAGCTGAATAACATATTTATACGAAATACTCTAAATGCAATAGTTTTCCAATTACAACTGATTTACTCAATAGTGAGAACTTTAAAGTAGCTATTACTCAGCTATGCCATGACCTACAGATCTGAAATTTCACTATGTTATAGCTGGCCCAAAAGTAGCTGAATAACATGTTTATACGAAATTCTCTAAATGCAATAGGTTTTAAGTTACAAGTGATTTACTCAATAGTGAGAACTTCAAAGTAGCTATTACTCAGCTATGCAATGAGCCACAGATCTGAAACTTCACTATGTTATAGCTGATCCCAAAATAGGTGAATAACATATTGAAACAAAATACTGTAAATGCAATAGTTTCCAAGTTATAAGCGATTTACTCAACAGTGATAACCTAAAAGTAGCTATTACTCAGCTATGCCATGAGCTACAGGTCAGAAATTTTACTATGTTATAGCTGACCCAAAAGTAGCTGAATAACATATTTATACGAAATTCTGTAAATGCAATAGTTTTCCAATTACAACTGATTTACTCAATAGTGAGAACTTCAAAGTAGCTATTACTCAGCTGTGCCATGACCTACAGATCTGAAATTTCACTATGTTATAGCTGGCCCAAAAGTAGCTGAATAACATATTTATACGAAATTCTGTAAATGCAATAGTTTTGCAATTACAACTGATTTACTCAATAGTGAGAACCTCAAAGTAGTTATTACTCAGCTATGCAATGAGCTACAGGTCTGAAATTTTACTATGTTATAGCTGACCCAAAAGTAGGTGAACAACATATTTAAGCAAAATACTGTAAATGCAATAGTTTTCAAGTTACAACTGATTTACTCAATAGTGATGACCTAAAAGTAGCTATTACTCAGCTATGCCATGAGCTACAGGTCTGAAATTTTACTATGTTATAGCTGACCCAAAAGTAGCTGAATAACATATTATACGAAATACTCTAAATGCAATAGTTTTCCAATTACAACTGATTTACTCAATAGTGAGAACTTTAAAGTAGCTATTACTCAGCTATGCCATGACCTACAGATCTGAAATTTCACTATGTTATAGCTGGCCCAAAAGTAGCTGAATAACATGTTTATACGAAATTCTCTAAATGCAATAGGTTTTAAGTTACAAGTGATTTACTCAATAGTGAGAACTTCAAAGTAGCTATTACTCAGCTATGCAATGAGCCACAGATCTGAAACTTCACTATGTTATAGCTGATCCCAAAATAGGTGAATAACATATTGAAACAAAATACTGTAAATGCAATAGTTTCCAAGTTATAAGCGATTTACTCAACAGTGATAACCTAAAAGTAGCTATTACTCAGCTATGCCATGAGCTACAGGTCAGAAATTTTACTATGTTATAGCTGACCCAAAAGTAGCTGAATAACATATTTATACGAAATTCTGTAAATGCAATAGTTTTCCAATTACAACTGATCTACTCAATAGTGAGAACTTCAAAGTAGCTATTACTCAGCTGTGCCATGACCTACAGATCTGAAATTTCACTATGTTATAGCTGGCCCAAAAGTAGCTGAATAACATATTTATACTAAATTCTCTAAATGCAATAGTTTTGCAATTACAACTGATTTACTCAATAGTGAGAACCTCAAAGCAGTTATTACTCAGCTATGCAATGAGCTACAGGTCTGAAATTTTACTATGTTATAGCTGACCCAAAAGTAGGTGAACAACATATTTAAGCAAAATACTGTAAATGCAATAGTTTTGAAGTTACAACTGATTTACTCAATAGTGATGACCTAAAAGTAGCTATTACTCAGCTATGCCATGACCTACAGATCTGAAATTTCACTATGTTATAGCTGGCCCAAAAGTAGCTGAATAACATGTTTATACAAAATTCTCTAAATGCAATAGGTTTTAAGTTACAAGTGATTTACTCAATAGTGAGAACTTCAAAGTAGCTATTACTCAGCTATGCAATGAGCCACAGATCTGAAACTTCACTATGTTATAGCTGATCCCAAAATAGGTGAATAACATATTGAAACAAAATACTGTAAATGCAATAGTTTCCAAGTTATAAGTGATTTACTCAACAGTGATAACCTAAAAGTAGCTATTACTCAGCTATGCCATGAGCTACAGGTCAGAAATTTTACTATGTTATAGCTGACCCAAAAGTAGCTGAATAACATACTTATACGAAATTCTGTAAATGCAATAGTTTTCCAATTACAACTGATTTACTCAATAGTGAGAACTTCAAAGTAGCTATTACTCAGCTGTGCCATGACCTACAGATCTGAAATTTCACTATGTTATAGCTGGCCCAAAAGTAGCTGAATAACATATTTATACTAAATTCTCTAAATGCAATAGTTTTGCAATTACAACTGATTTACTCAATAGTGAGAACCTCAAAGCAGTTATTACTCAGCTATGCAATGAGCTACAGGTCTGAAATTTTACTATGTTATAGCTGACCCAAAAGTAGGTGAACAACATATTTAAGCAAAATACTGTAAATGCAATAGTTTTGAAGTTACAACTGATTTACTCAATAGTGATGACCTAAAAGTAGCTATTACTCAGCTATGCCATGAGCTACAGGTCTGAAATTTTACTATGTTATAGCTGACCCAAAAGTAGCTGAATAACATATTTATACGAAATACTCTAAATGCAATAGTTTTCCAATTACAACTGATTTACTCAATAGTGAGAACTTTAAAGTAGCTATTACTCAGCTATGCCATGACCTACAGATCTGAAATTTCACTATGTTATAGCTGGCCCAAAAGTAGCTGAATAACATGTTTATACAAAATTCTCTAAATGCAATAGGTTTTAAGTTACAAGTGATTTACTCAATAGTGAGAACTTCAAAGTAGCTATTACTCAGCTATGCAATGAGCCACAGATCTGAAACTTCACTATGTTATAGCTGATCCCAAAATAGGTGAATAACATATGAAACAAAATACTGTAAATGCAATAGTTTCCAAGTTATAAGCGATTTACTCAACAGTGATAACCTAAAAGTAGCTATTACTCAGCTATGCCATGAGCTACAGGTCTGAAATTTTACTATGTTATAGCTGACCCAAAAGTAGCTGAATAACATATTCATACGAAATTCTCTAAATGCAATAGTTTTGAAGTTATAAGCGATTTACTCAACAGTGATAACCTAAAAGTAGCTATTACTCAGCTATGCCATGAGCTACAGGTCTAAAATTTTACTATGTTATAGCTGACCCAAAAGTAGCTGAATAACATATTTATACGAAATTCTCTAAATGCAATAGTTTTTAAGTTACAAGTGATTTTACTCATGATGGAAGTTACTGAAAAGCCCAAAAGTAGCTATTACTCACTTAGCTATTGAGACAGGCACCCAACTTACTCACCATATTGTAGCTATGAAAAAAGTAGCTGAATAACATATTTTAACAAAATGCTCTAAATGCAACACTTTTCAAGTTATAAATGAATTTGGGCATGATTTCATGAATTTTAATGCATTAAAAATTATTAAAAAAATTTATTAAAAAAAAAGTAAGACAGATCCAGGTCTCATACTCACACAAGAGAATCTACCTCTGGCCTAGTACATATATGCAAGATATGAGAGAAATCCCTGCAATAGTCACTGAGAAAATTGTGATTAAGTGTTGAAATTTTCATACTTTTGGTGGGGGTACCCCCCTTGTAATGTCTCTAGCAAACAGACGAACAGACAGATTTGCATGCCTTGAACAATTTTTCATCCTCAATAGATAAGGTATCTTTTAAAAAAAACAGCACGTCTCTAGGCCTTGTAGTTTTGGAGGAGAAGTTGTTCACGCGGACGCGTACGCGGACGCGTACGCCCACGCCGCAGAGTGACGACATAATGTCAGCTGACTGACAAGTCAGCTGACATAAAAAGTGGGGTCGTCATTATTTGGTCCATATATATTAACGATTTTCAATTTCATATCACTAATTTCAATATCAATTATCAATACATTTCCCTCTTCGTCAGTGTATTTATTCAATATTTTGTATTCAAATTTGTTGCTGAAGAATATAGCAACCCCTCTGGCATTACTATGGATGCCATGCAATAGAAAGTCACAATCCCACATCATTTTGACTTCTGACACATCTTGCTCTGTTAAGTGTGTGTCTTGGAGGCAGATAATATCTGCTTCCATATTTTTGAAATAATTAAGAACATCATATCTTTTGGATTTATCCTTAAGTCCTCTACAGTTCGTCGATAACACTTTCACCTTATCTAATTTTTCAGCCATTGTCATCATTTAACGGTATCAAGTCATCACTTGTTTTGTAGGTTGATATCAAAATGATCAAAACAGGCACCAATTTTTGGGAGGGATAAAATATAATGTATAGTTCCCTATTTAAGTTAGATATTTTTTCGGCTATTAATATATCAGACTTTAAGGTAGTAATACAATAATTCCATATGACCACAGTTAGAGTTTTAAGAATTAATAAATATATGTGGACACAAGAATGAAAACAGACAATATACAACATAATATGCAGTGAAACAGCAAAAATAAAAAAAACAGAAAGAAAAGAACAATATATATATATATATAAGCAAAATGAAATCACTGACCTTAACTGGGACAATTACTTCATATGGTTATTTATGCTACATAATAACATATGTACTTTTTGTGTGTGAATGATATTCAGTAGCCATAGTTGATACATGCATTATAACATCATTGCAAGTGGTAGTTTTTTTAAATTATCTAATTAACCAAGCTATACAATAATAACATTGATATTGTGTAGCTATCTAATTTGTCATGGTTTATCTGTCAACAACATCCATATTCTCAAAATGTTAAATGTGAAAGTTGCATTATCAATGCCTCTAAATGCAGGCAAGTTAATTCAATTTCGTGAAATAGCCACTGAGTGTAATCTTTAACTTGTTGTGATTTAATAATTCCACAATCATGATTATGCAAAACTATCCAGATATTTTACTTGAGCATTAGTCAAGTGTCTGATATTATGAAAAAAGTACCTGCGATAAAAGAGTACATTATATATGTCTTACATGAAGACATCATTACCAAGTCATTTAATTCAAAACTGGGAAAGGCTTCATTACCAATTTAATATCAACTGGTTACAAACCCAGTAAATTGAAATCACAAGGCAACACTTTTTATACATATTGTTCAAGAGACATTTCTTTTCTGTGTGGCCTGAATGTGTACTATATTTGAAATTATAGGTGGTTTAAACACTAGTAGGTTCACAAGACACAGAGGCAACTCTCTTATAGTCCATATTGACAAGCTTTATGTGACCATTTACAGTACACATTTGGACATGACCTGTCATAATCATATTAACTTTCTGCCAGCTAGGTCTACCATGGGGACCATCTCAAAATACTCCACAACTCTCATTGGCTTTATGTGTATTAAAAAAAACAATGGTTCATTTTTACAAGACTCTGTAGGGCTATTTCAGAAAAAAAAACAGCATTAATTAAGCAAAAATTACCACCTTCCACTATTTTCAGTCCAGAAATGTGTCAATTGCTACAAATATTATAGTTTTGTCACAGCGTGTATATCGTTACATTTTTATATTTTAACTGTATTTTAACTGTATATTTTTACGTTTTTATATTTTAACTGCTTGACAGCTACAGTTTTAAATGTTACAAATCATTTGTCAATTTACACAGCTGCATGTTGTTAGTGCACACTTTTTATATATTTTAAGTTTGATTATTAAACAGTTACAGTTCTTTGTTACACCATTAATACATGTTTTTATCACAGCGCATACATTTTATATGCTTTATGTTTTCTTTACTTAACATTTGCAGTTTTTTGTTACAAGATTAAAGCATTCCACTGTTTTGAGTACAAAAATGTGGCGATTCATACCAATATATAACTTGTAACAATGCGTACATTTGTATATTTTATGTCTTAATCACTAACATTTGTGGTTTTAACAGTTACGAATCATTTGACAAATCACACAAATGCATGTTTTTATTACAGTGCACACATTTTATATATTTTATGCTTTAATTACTTAACATTGCAGTTTTTTGTTACATATCATTTTACGATTTACACAAATGCATGGTTTTGTCACCGCACCCAATTTTCATTACATTTTGTGTTAATTACTTAGCGTTTTTAGTATTTTGAAAATGACCATTAAAAAAACACACAAATTTATAGTTTGTCAGCTGTACACATTTTATACATTATGTTTTACTTATTCGAATTTTCAGTCCTACATGTTACACATGATTTGATAACATTACTACGGTTTGTCAAAAAAAACTACCAAAGTCTCATGAAGAAACCATATAACAACTTGGTTTAAAGTCACATAAGTGTCTGCCTCACTCTTTCTAAAGTTTTACCTGCAAGGTTCTTGCCAGACCACTTTGCCTCATTAAAAAGGTCGCGACTTCTGAGGGAATGGCCAATGCCCCATAGCTTATCTGTTCCACTTGCCTCGATTAACTTATTTCCACTTGTGGAGAGGAGAAATCCCTGAAGGGCTTCATTTTGTGTGAACTTCAGCAACATCGCTTGGTACATGTACTCTGTTGATACTCTATTCCACTCATTCTTTTGGAAACCTTGAATTTTTTTCCCCAACTGCTTGACTATTTCTGGTTCTTTTGTTTCAATAATAGTTTGTGCAGTCTCTCCATCCTCAAAATGCATTGCCTTCTTGTAGGTAAAGTAATGCTCTGAAGTGATAAAACTTTTTCCTTCAGCCTCGATTCTCGCTGAAAAGAAGTTGCTCAGGGGGGAGAATTTTGTGTAGTACGCTTGGATGCCAGATCTAACTGGGCTGAAGACTCTTTCAGGCAGTAGTTCAGGAAACTGTATTGTATTAATATTATCTACTGTGTATATTCTTCCTCCAAGATTAATCTTATCGACATTAAGCTTTGGATTTAGTCCTGGATACAGCTCTAGTGCCTTGAAAAAAATAGGAAGGATCATTTTCCTCCTGTCCATGATTTCCCTGGGGTAGTCTTCCTGTATAGAAATATTCATCTGGTGCAGTCCCTCCTTTTTGCCCATGATAGCCTGCTTATCTTTCCAGTGGGCGAGGCGTAGTATGACTGGTCGTCTTTGTCCAAGGTTAGGGTGACCCAGGTAGTGCACATTTTCAATATCTCGTGGGTTGACAGCAACTCCCACTTGTTTTAAAGTCTGGATAACAACATCTTCCAGTTTCTGTTGATTTTGAATTATAATTCCATAGAGCCTTACATTCTTTTTCCTGGAACATGTTTCCTGTGCCAGCATTTCTTCTTTCAATTTCTTATTTTGTGCCTTCAGTTCATCTAATTCCCTCTGTAGTGACATGTGTTTAACTTCATGATCTTGGCATCTTTTTTCAAGGGACTGAATTTTTTCAGTTGAGTCAGTTACCTGGGATAGTGATTGTTCTATGCTCTCCAGTCTCTTTGTGATTGGTTCTAACTGTTCATTTAATATAGTATTAAAATTTTCAAGGAGATCTTTCAGGGTATTTTCAGAAGCCATAACTGTACTTTTGAAGCCTGTGTAGTAGTTTACTTGTCAAATACACTCTTTTATAATTTATGATATTACTGTTCTACTGTTCTATGAGATTAGTGTTACTTGTTAATTTGTACCTTGTAGTCAAAATAAATCCAAGGTTATGTTGAAGCTCTAGCTGGCAAAATCTTTTCCTGCTGTACTCACAGCAAAGTAATACTTGTTTACATGTACTTGGTATCTACTGTACTAGGTATGATGGTGGTGATCCACTTTATCCTCTCATAATAGTCTTTTTTAACACTTTTGAAACATTTTTGAATAATCCACTTGATTAACACATGTTTATATTGTAATGTATCTTAATATATTCTTTGTAATGCAATATACATATTAATTATTAAGTTTCCATCCACAACACAAAAATTCCACCTCTTCACCAGTAAGGGGTCATCTGTGGGAGGTCTTGATCAGAAGCTGCTCCTGAGGGCTGAGCCCTAGAGGGCTTAGAAGACCTGTGTCTAGCTACAGGGGACTGATCTTCCTCTGAAGAAAAGGACACATATCTAGACCTTGATTTATGCTTGCTCTTGTCAGAGTGTTTCTTAGGTCTAGAAGAAGGGATCCGAGGTTGGTCGGAATCCTCATGTAGTTGGTCCGAGGCAGAGCTCGGATCAACTGGCTGCCTATGGCTTTGCTTTTTGTGAGAGTATGAGACCTCTTCGGGATGACCCTCAGAGGGGGCAACGTACTGCTCTGAGGTGTCTTGGTTGAGTACTAGGCGAGGAGGGAGTGCTGGACCGTAGTCCACATCCATAGCCTTGCTCTGAACGTTAGTACTAGATCTCGGAGGGGGCAAATCCAGAGGGGCAGCATTGTTACTGGACGAGCCAGGTTTGGAAGCAGGAAGCGAGGATTCTACCTCGACTTTCTTTTGTGTAGCCAACTCCTCTCGGAGCGACTGAAATGCTTCCAACATGGATGCCTGGAAGCTACCCATTTGCTGCTGTAAGTGTATATTTAAGGAATCACCCAGGGATTTCTCAAGGTTTTTCTGGATTTTATTTTGCAAAGCTGTACCTGGGGTGGGTGGAACAGACTTGGCTGGGGTCTTTAAAGACAATGAACTGAAGGCGAGAGGTTGAGGACGGGGGGGTGAGGTAAAAAGATTATCAGCGGCACTCTCGAGGTCTGCATTAGAACCAGTGAAGGAATCCCTGTCGCCTTCACCCAAAAGATCTAGTTCATCATCTTTGGAGCTAGTTTCCGCTTTTTGCTTTTTTAGGTAACGTTTTCTATTCTGAATTTTTTTCAATTGCTCATCAGAAAAAGACGTACACACTTGACAGGGAGTTTCAAAGGTGACACAGGGGTCATCTCCCTTGCCAGCCTTCCTACAGGTAGGGCAGTAGTTGTGTAAGTCGAAACTGAAGCAAAAGTGGCGGCATTTGAGGGCTCTCGGTTTGTCTTTATTTCTTGATGTAGAGACATTTTATACGCAATAAAAAGACGTTGTGTAATTAGCTGAACCGAGGAAAGCTCAAAACACGCGAAAGCAAGAAAAATACTTATCCTGTGAAAATTAAAATTTTACAGAATGATCTATGATATATAATACAAGAAATATGCAAATATTAGCCTCCAACAATAAGTAAAGTCTGAGAAATAAATGAAAATGTCTGTATATTTACAAACTGCTACCAGTCAATCGTGGCCAACGAGAAAGTAGGGCGATTGGTCAGAAGTTATCACGTGACGACAACTACCAGTATATCCGGTGGCTAACAAGAACGATCTTTTTTTCTAAAACGTTGGCCCCGGGTGTGGCAACCCGAGAACAGCATTAAGTCCCACATGGTAAGCTATTGTAGCGTAATAAAATTGGCTATTTCATGACCCCAGTTTGATCCATAAGGGGGGGTCAGGGGGTAAATATGACCGGCTATCTAGACTCTTCACAAGGTTTCCCAATACCTCTTAATACATTCTAAAGCTCTAAAAGCAAGAACAAAGGAGATAAAAGGCAAAAACACAAAATCGGCTATTTTATCACTCCAGTTTGACCCATAAGGGGGGGATCCGGAGGTAAATCTGACCAGCTATCTAGACTCTTCACGTAAGGTTTCCCCCATACCTCTTAATACATTCTAAACTCTAAAAGCAAGAATAAAGGAGATATAAGGCAAAAACACAAAATCGGCTATTTTATGACCCCAGTTTGACCCATAAGGGGGGATCAGGGGGTAAATCTGACCGGCTATCTAGACTCTTCACATACGGTTTCCCAATACATCTTAATACATTGTAAAATTCTAAAAGCAAGAATAAAGGAGAAAGGGGGGGGGGGGGGGGGGGGGGTCTGGGGGTAAATCTGACCTGCTATCTTGACTCTTCACATATGGTTTCCCAATACCTCTTAATACATTCTAAAGCTGTAGATCAAGAATAAAGGAGATATAAGGGAAAAAGACGAAATTGGCTATTTTATGACCCCAGTTTGACCCCTACAGGGGGGTCGGAGGGGAAATTTTACTTGCTTTCTAGACTCTCCACATATGGTTTCCTACAACCTCCCAATACATTTTATGGCTCTAAATGCAATACTTAAGAAGATAATAGGGGGGGTTCACATGAATTTTAAGCTTTCTGATTGGTACCGGTGAGAAAATCGCCCATAAATTGGTCAATTTTCATCAGATTGCTCCCAAAATCTAATCGGCTCGCGTTTTTGATAGTATGAACACATGTATGAAGTTACAAGCCTCTGCGGTCAGTAGATTTTCCTGAACTGCGATGACAGGCGGGTGTACCTGAAAAAACTATTTTTGATCATGTGACCTTGATAAAGATGAAAGGTCAAATTTAAGCATGTGGAAAAATTTTCCCACGCCTAAGGTATATAACTGCCAAATATGGTTAAAAAGCTTCCAATAATAAGGGAGATATTCAAGGGAGACCATAATGCTTCGGCGGCGAGGAAACTGACGCGAAACCAAATACGCACCCTTTTCAGGGACGCTTAATTATTGACAAAAAATAGCAACAGAGATGAACACAATCTGGGTAAAAGTATTGGACACCATGAGATACAGAAGGGTGAAAAGGTACAAAGATAAGGAGTCTTTCAGAACAGACCAGTGTAAGTTAAAACATTAGAAAAAGAAAAAGTATAATGACAAAGTATCAAAACAGGACAATCTAGCAGCAATAATAAACACTAATTTACAAACTAAAAGTTATGCAGTTGTAAAATTTACCAATTGATCTACTTATTTATTGAAGTACAGCTATCAATGGAGACACAATTAGGTAAAAGTACATATAAAAACTAGAAATAGGACGCCTTGTTGATAGTAGATGCGAATAGAAACAGGATAGCATAGAAGAACACACATTATCATGTGTAATGTCCCCCCCATGAACCTTTTGCCATTGTACAGTAGTCTTACAAGACCCTGTTTCATTTGTAAAATATATCAATGATGCTTAAATATTTATTAGTGTAGATGTAAATTATTTCAGCTTCATGCCTTTTTGCATTGGTTGGGTCGAAAATTTCGACGAAATCACTCTATCTCGCACGGTTAAGAAGATAGAAGCAAATTCCTGTTTTTCTATTTTTGGCCAAAATTCGAAAATTCAAAATGGCCGCCATTTTTGGGGAGGGGAAAATTTTTCGAAAATTTCAAAGAGTACATTCCTTAGATACCCTGTGGGTCGACAATTTCGACGAAATCGCTCTATCTCGCACGGTTAAGGAGATAGAAGCAAATTTGTGTTTTGCCATTTTTGGCAAAAATTCGAAAATTCAAAATGGCCGCCATTTTTGGGGAGGGGAAAATTTTTTGAAAATTGCAAACAGTACATTCCTTAGATACCCTGTGGGTCGAAAATCGACGAAATCGCTCTATCTCGCATGGTTAAGGAGATAGATGCAAATTTGTGTTTTGCCATTTTTGGCAAAAATTCGAAAATTCAAAATGGCCGCCATTTTTGGGGAGGAGAAAATTTTTTGAAAATTGCAAAGAGTACATTCCTTAGATACCCTGTGGGTCGAAAATTTTGACGAAATCGCTCTATCTCGCACGGTTAAGGAGATAGAAGCAAATTTGTGTTTTTGGCAAAATTCGAAAATTCAAAATGGCCGCCATTTTGGGGGAGGGGAAAATTTTTTGAAAATTGCCAAGAATACAATGCTCAGATACCCTGTGGGTCGAAAATTTTGACGAAATCGCTCTGTCTCGCACGGTTAAGGAGATAGAAGCAAATTTGTGTTTTTCCATTTTTGGCAAAAATTCGAAAATTCAAAATGGCCGCCATTTTTGGGGAGGGGAACATTTTTTGCAAATTGCAAACATTACATTCCTTAGATACTCTGTGGGTCGAAAATTTCGACGAAATCGCTCTGTCTCGCACGGTTAAGGAGATAGATGCAAATTTGTGTTTTGCCATTTTTGGCAAAAATTCGAAAATTCAAAATGGCCGCCATTTTTGGGGAGGGGAAACTTTTTTTGAAAATTGCAAAGATTACATTCCTTAGATACCCTGTGGGTCGAAAATTTCGATGAAATCGCTCTATCTCGCACGGTTAAGGAGATAGAAGCAAATTTGTGTTTTGCCATTTTTGGCAAAAATTCGAAAATTCAAAATGGCCGCCATTTTTGGGGAGGGGAAAATTTTTTGAAAATTGCAAAGAGTACATTCCTTAGATACCCTGTGGGTCGAAAATTTCGACGAAATCGCTCTATCTCGCACGGTTAAGGAGATAGAAGCAAATTAGTGTTTTGCCATTTTTGGCAAAAATTCGAAAATTCAAAATGGCCGCCATTTTTGGGGAGGGGAAAATTTTTTTGCAAATTGCAAAGATTACATTCCTTAGATACCCTGTGGGTCGAAAATTTCGACGAAATCGCTCTATCTCGCACGGTTAAGGAGATAGAAGCAAATTTGTGTTTTGCCATTTTTGGCAAAAATTCGAAAATTCAAAATGGCCGCCATTTTTGGGGAGGGGAAAATTTTTTGAAAATTGCAAAGATTACATTCCTTAGATACCCTGTGGGTTGAAAATTTCGACGAAATCGCTCTATCTCGCACGGTTTAGGAGATATGAGCACATTTGCCTTTTTAAGTATTCAAAATAGCTAATTACTCATTTATTTAATTAATTACTCACTCATCTATGAAGCAATTCCCCCCAAAAGCAATCCCATACAAGCTATTAACCCAATGAACCTCCATACCAAATTTCAGAAAGCTAGGCTTAATAGCATTCCTTAAAATATCTGGAAACCAAAGAGCTACTCAAAAGTAGCAAAGTAGCTATTACTCAGTTAGCTATAGAGCTATCATCACCAAAAGCAATCCCATACAAGCTATTAACCCAATAAACCTGCATGCCAAATTTGGTAAAGATAGGATAAGAACTGTTGCCTAAAATGTCTGGAAACCAAGTGGGACACCGGACGCCGGAAAAAGCAAAAATAATATGTCCACCCCCCAGTGGGGTGGACATAATCAGTTGCAACAATCCACATAACTTCCAGATGTTTTTACTACCACATTTGACAGATATGTCTCAAATTTGGCATTTGAAAACATTCTAGCAGAGCCAAGGTCAAGGGTCACAATAGGTCGATACATACAGACACTGTCCAACCAATATAAATACCATGTAACAACTTCTAAACCTTACAGTTTCCGAGATATAGCCCAGAGAATACTTTAAAGGTCAATGTCACTACAGTAAGGTCAAGGGTCAAATCAGCCACACATGACGTTGCACACCCACACCCCCTAACCAATGTCCCTAGTATCAACTTCCAACACCTTACGGTGGCCGAGATATAGCCTTGGTAAGATTTTATAGGTCAAGGTCAATACGACAAGGTTAATGGTCCTTGACGTAGCAAGCAACTTGACACCAGATAGCATCTGGTGGGTACAAATACCCACTTGTCTGCTGGCTCCACTAGTTTCACCTGTGTAGTCACAAACAGTGGCTTCTCATCAGCTTTGCATATTTTCCCACCTGATGGGACAGGGTTGTCAACCATTTCATACTCCTGAAATGAAATGAGTGCATTTGATAACTTTTTGAGTTATTTCTTTGTGCAGTCAAACCCTTAAAGCAGAACTCTGATAGAATTTTTTGTTGAGCTAAGCAGACATATCGGGTTGTACAAAAGCCTTTTTCATCACAACTTATCCTGTTACCTTGAATTTATGGTGGAGTGGAAGCTTGTTTTGCTCTTCCTTTGAGCAATAACATGGTCTGACTCTATTATCCAGGGCTCAATAGGACGAATTGGAAAATTTAATAGTAAATTAAATTTTTATAAGTTAATACCTTACCTAGTGGACAGATGCATTTGTCCGGCGCCTTGCCGGTCACGCCAAACGTTAGAAAAAAACGTCCTGAGCTGGGCTCTGGCCGGGACCAGTAGTGTCCTGTTCATTCGCCAGGTGGCTGTATAGCCAACCTGCTGGTATACTCTTCCTCTTTTTGTTGTCTACCTATGAATTTCCCCTTATACTAGAATAGCGGGGCAGGTAGGGTGGGAATCCCCTTGTCCACTAGGTAAGGTATTAACTTATAAAAATTTAATTTACTATTAAATTTTCCATTTTATTGCGTTAATACATCTTACCTAGTGGACAGATGCAGAATAACTACCCAGTGGAAGGAGGGTAGCAGAAGAAGGGGAATTCCTGAGAACTCTAGATACTAAGGGGTGATTCCAGCCATGGTTAAATAAACCAGTCCTTAGGAAAACACCCTCCCCCCCCCCCCCCCCCCCCCTTTTTGTTGAAATTTCCTTGTACCAACTCAACCGAGGGTACAGAGGGAAGGGGAGAGACGAGTTCATCACGTAGTGAGGAAGACGAACAGGAACTGAAAAACCTAATAATTCCCTGGAACCACTTAGGCTCGTGATAATCCAGGGGAAAAACTTATTTATGAAATTATGTACACTATATACAATAAAGCCCAAAAAAGGACTTTATTTGTCCGCCTGGACCTGTTGGGCAGCCACAATGGGCCCCAGATGGTACAGGTCCGAGTCGGCCCAAGCTAGGTCCTTCAGATAGAACTGAGTAAAGGTATTGTGGGCTTTCCAATGACAGGCCGAGAGAATTTGTTCCAAGGACACGCCTCCCTGAAAAGCCTTGGAAGCCGCAAAAGCCCTGACATCATGTGCCTTGACTTGAAGCAACTTGTGGGAATCCTCATCGGATACTTGGTAGCACAAGAGCACTGTTTGTTTAATCCAAGAGGAGATAGTAGCCGGAACAATATCTTTCTCAAAGCTCTTCCGGAAGGACACAAAAACCAGATCCTTCCCTTTGCGGAGATCCTTGGTCCTGTCTAGATAGTAACGCAGGGCCCTGACTGGGCACAAGGACCTATCCTCCTTAAGCTCTTTGTCCAAGGAGGGTGCCAAGGCCGGGATCACTACTGGAGCCACAGATGCCGGGCCTTCTTTGGCCAACTGATTCTTGGAAAGAAACATGGGAGATGGATAGAAAGACACCTGACTCCAGTTTTCTTGGTGCCGTATATTCTTGAATAGCCAAGCATGAATTTCACTTCTACGCTTGCCTGAACCTAGAGCTAGAAGAAAAACTGTCTTAAAGGTCAGATGCTTAAGGGAAGCTTTCCTCATTGGTTCAAAAGGAGGTCTAGTCAACTGGTGAAGAACAAGGGAAAGATTCCAAGAAGGCAGACCTCGTCTGCCCTTGGGCTTATCCCTATGAAAACTGTCCAATAAACGGGTTAAGTTTTCATCTTTGCTGATGTTCACCTCCTGGTTTCCCACCATGTCCGCAATAGCAGTTCTGTAACCGTCAATGGTGCTAGGCTGGAGTTTCCTTTCCTTGAATAGATAGAGCAGGAAATCAGCGATCTGGCTCACAGAGGGCGACCGGAAGTCCACCTTATGTGCGTCACACCATTTGATAAAAATGGCCCACTTTGACTTATAAATGGCTCTGGTTGAGCTTCTCTGAGGAGCCTCAATTCTTGCTGCCACTTCATCAGTGAACCCTTGTTCTTGAATGCAGGAGGCTCTAGGAGCCACGCATGTAGATTTAAGTTGGCTAGGTTCTTGTGAAGAAGGCCATTGAGAGGCTGAGTCACGAGATCCTTGCGGAGGGGGAGCTGGAAGGGGATTTGCACGGACAGATTGACCAGATCCCAAAACCAAGGCATGTTGGGCCAACCTGGGGCAATTAGGACCATCCTTAAGCATCCCTGATCCATTACCTTCGACGTCACCTGATTGAGCAGTGAGACCGGAGGAAAGACGTAAACATCCAGATTCCCCCATGGTATGCTGAGTGCGTCCACAGCCCAGGCTGCCGGATCCGGAACCGGTGACACAAACTGGGGGAGTTTGTGGTTGAACCGGGTTGCAAAGAGGTCCACCTGTGGGAGGTCCCAGTTGGAGAACAAGAGATTGAACACTGGTAGGGACAGGGACCATTCTGTCTGAATCACCTGACTGTGCCTGGATAGTTTGTCCGCTATCACATTCAGGCGACCCGGAATGTGCCTTGCCCTCAGGACTATTCCTCTGGGATGGCACCAAGCCAGAAGTCTCCACAGGAGGGCACAGAGAGAGCCTGATCTCATACCTCCTTGCTTGTTGATGTAGGCAACCACAGTTGTGTTGTCTGTGGCTATAAGAACAACCTGATCCCTGCAGAGATGCTCGAAACTCTTGAGGGCCAGAAAGACTGCTTTCAGCTCTAGAAAGTTTATATGGAGGTGACTTTCTGGTTCTGACCAAACGCCTTGTGCTATAGCCTCTCCTAAGTGAGCGCCCCAACCTTCGTTTGAGGCGTCTGTAAAAACTTGTAGAGCGTGACGTAGGGCATGTAGAGGTTGCCCTCGCAGTACATTCTTTTCGTCCAACCACCAATCCAGATGGGGGTGCAGGGACGGGGGAACCGGAATCACTTTTTCCAGGACCTCCGGTACATGCCAATGCTGTTTGAGATGCCACTGAATTGGTCTCATGCGGAGGCGACCCAACCAGACTTGCTTCTCTGTGGCTGTCAAGAGACCTATGAGGGACATAAACTGCCTGACCATGCAGGAGTCCCTGTTCTTTACAAAGAGAAGTTTCACCTTTAATGTCTCCCAGCGCTCTGACGTGGGTAGAACCCGTCCCGTCAGGAGATCGAACCGGTAGCCTACGAAATTGAACACTTGCTGGGGTACCAGTTCTGACTTCTCCAAGTTGACCACCCAACCTAATTCGCGGCAGAGGGCCAAGAGGGTCTGGGTATTTCGTTGGCAGGTTTCCGGGCACGGGGCTCTGAGCAACCAGTCGTCTAGGTACTGGTGGATTCTTATACCCCTTGTCTGAGCCAACAATTTCACCTCCTTTACCACCTTGGTAAATTCCAACGGAGCCGTGGCTAGTCCGAATGGAAGGGCTGTGAACTGATATGCCTTGCTGTTCAAAAAGAACCTGAGGTATTTTCTGGATCTGGGATGGATGGGGATATGAAAGTAAGCGTCGCTGAAATCCAGGGACGTGACCCATTCCCCTTTTTGTAAGGAGACCCTTATGGTTTCCGGTGTTTCCATCTTGAAAGTGTTTGTTTGGAGATAAAGGTTTAACTGGCTGAGGTCCAAAATGGGTCTCCACTTTTTGTTGGGTTTTGGGACCAAGAACAACCGGTTGTAAAAGGACAGGGAGGTCCGTACAACCACCGTTTCGACTACCAACTTTTTTCTTAGTGCAACCAAGGCCTCTGACAGAGCCCGGCTTCTTACCGAATTTGCATAACCACTTGTGATGAGAGGAAACCGTGTCAAGGGGGGCCTCATTTTGAACGGTAGGGTATAACCCTCCTTCAAAATGGAGACTACCCTGGGATTTGCCCCTAGTTCTTGCCACTTTGGCCAAAAGGTCTGTAGTCTCCCCCCTACACCCAACTCTTTGACAACATTGGGGACATCTGGAACAGGTTTGGCAGAAAGACAATGATTTACAAAAGAAGCACCTTTGACAAGCTTTATTTCTGTCTTTTTCACCACGGGTCTTATACCTTTCTTTTGCGGAAGCCCTTTTGAAATTGCATACTGAGCATGAGTTGCAACACGACAAGATACAAGAGGATTTGAATGTTTTGGAACAGTGTTTAAAGAAGGAACTTTGACTACTGTCTGAACATTTAAACTGTCCTGAACCACTGGTTGTACAGTCTGCTTTACTAACTTTGACGTCCTCCCCACATTTACTGATTTCTGAATGGGAGGAACCATGCTGTAATTGTCATTTAAAACCTTTATATCCCTTGGAACGAGAGAAACGAGGGTTAGAACCTCTTCCTCTGCCACGTCCTCTATTCCTAGGCCTACTAAATTGTCTCCATGGTTGTTGTTCTTGTTCCGTACCCGCAGATCTTTGATCCCTTCTGTCATAAGGCCGGTATCTGTTGGCTGTTCTCCAACCGGACTGCTGTGAAGCACCCGGACCGGGTCTCAGAGCAGTACCGGAAGCCTCATGCTTGATGATATCCTGTTCAGCAGTGGCAATGACTGCGTCGGGAAAGAGGCCATAGCCAAACATTGGAGCATTCCTAAGATGTAACCATGTATCTTGCTTGACACCAGGCTTCATATGTTCTAGATAAGCATCACGTCGGATCAAGATAAGATTAGCAAGATGCACAAACACACTGTCCGCGAGATGTTGCAAAGCCGTGCCCATGGCAACAGAGACACTTTGGTGAAAAGCCATAAGATCCTTGAGGTCGTTCAGGGCACCAGACACTTCCTTAGGGGCTTTGCCCTTGTTGATGCGGGAACATAACATGGCAACATTACTAGACATTTTATCTTGCAACTCACTAGCGCACCGGTTGAACCCTGCAGCATTGTTAATGATATATGAGTTCTCTCTAGCGCACTTCTCCCACCTTCTGAGGTATTCCTGGGAAATGGGCCTAGAAGGAGGGCCTGCAGCTGGATAGGCCGAAGCCTTAGTAAGCCTTGGAAACTGGGAATTAAGTTTCGCTTCTGTATTATGCCAACTGAAGAGTTTTCTACCCGGTCTGTGGGGGCCATCTTCTTTAATGGTATACATCTGATACCATCTTGCCTGTGACTTGGGGATCTTCACAAACTGGTCTTTTTTCAGTCCGGCCGAGTCTTGGGCCCTTGAAGGGTAGCCTTCCGCCACAACTGTATTGAGTCGCTCCAACTTCTGGCAGAGCCAGTCATCCGGCGGCATCTCAACTGAAATACGGGCAGGCCTTTTAGGATTCTTACCCTTCCAAGGGTTATTGGATTTATCCGGCTCATTCAAGTCACTTTCAAAGTCCGGTATGTGAGTCCACCCCATGAAGGAACGAACCGACCTTACAGTTTCTCTGTAGTTCATCTCTTCGGTTTGTTCTGGATGTTCCAGAGTATCAGAGGAAATCTCACCCTCGTCAGAGTCAGAGTGAACAGACGACACATCAGAACCGGCCATAGGGTCATCAAAATCAATGTCGTCCGGTTCCGGTGGAAGATTGAAGGTACCGGGGAAAGCAGAACCTGAGGATGATGTTGAAGACTTAGCCAAAAACAGGTCACCAGCAGAACCGGCTTGGTCATCTTCCGGTGTAAGGGTGACTGAAGATGCCGGAGGAGCTTTCGTCTGTACTGTAGCCTGCGCTACACTCTCCGGACCGGAGGTGCCCAAAGCAGGGACCGGCTTATCCAAGGAAACCGGTTTATCAGCTATTTTGACTGACTTCTTATGTTTTTTGTCTCTAGTTTTCTTGGGTTTATCCTCCCCAGATTTAACAACAGCCTCCTGCACTGCCGGGGACTCCACCGGACCGGTGGGCCGGGCAGCCGGGGCAATAAAGGGGGAATCAGAAGGCACAGCTTTTGAACTTGAAGGATTCACCGCCATCTTGGGGGTGGAGAAAACATTGCCTCTACTCAACAAGGCTTCTACACGTGCAAATTGCTCTGCCCATTTATCGTTCATCAGAGAAAACTGTTCTGCTGTAACAAAAGTGGCAGGTTGAGATGTACTCTGAGGAGGGGCAGTAAAAGTTGGCTCCGCAGAAGAATCCACAGAAGCAATGACTTCAACTTCTTTAGGGGAAACTAAAATACCTGCTTTACGGTCTTTTCTGATTCTATAAGAAGGGGTAGAAATCAACTCCTTTTGTTCATCAGAGAAGGAATCGCACACACTACACTGTTTGTCTTTAACACAAGGGTCATCCCCAATGCCTTTATCGCGACAGCGCGCGCATTTCTTGTGCAAATCAAAGGCGGCCATAATGTGGCCACATGACCCCCGCCTTTGTCCTTTCTTTTCCCCTGGTGAATCCATGATATATATAGCACAACACTACTAACACACTTTAAACAAATATCCACTATAACACTAGTAAAAATTTAAAAAGTTTCTCTTAAACTTCAAGCGTTTACAAAATGGACGCGCCAAACAAAAAGAGGAAGAGCGCATGCGCGAGCATGCGCAGTATACCAGCAGGTTGGCTATACAGCCACCTGGCGAATGAACAGGACACTACCGGTCCCGGCCAGAGCCCAGCTCAGGACGTTTTTTTCTAACGTTTGGCGTGACCGGCAAGGCGCCGGACAAATGCATCTGTCCACTAGGTAAGATGTATTAACGCAATAAAAGAATACAGTAAATGTAGCAACAATAATTTCACATCAGTTCTACACTGCCTTGTTGGTACAATTTATATGATATCAGTGATTTTTGTCTGAGTAACCAGTTCTGAATAAACGAGGGTTTTGGTTATAAAATTTTCAGCTGACACTTATGGAACTTGTCAGGATTACTTGAGTGTCACTCAACTTATTTACTCTCAAAATTAATGCAAGTTCCTGTTTTGCAATGCTTTTATTGGTGTTTCTCTCTCTCTGTCAAATACATTTTTTACTCACAAGCCAGCAGTTATATAGAATGCATATAGAAAGAGGACTTATTATTAATGTAAAAGCTATATATACAAATCCCTGAAGACCTTTTCACTGAAACTATCCATGGGATATTCAATTCATGGTTAAGTGGGTCAAGTATTTCCCTTGTCCCTTGAGGCTCTGTGTAAAATTCTTATGATAATTTTTGCGGCAGCATTAGTTAAAACACCAGCTCAAATATTGTACTAGTTGATATGTAGACCTTTTCAGCCTATATAATGATTATAACCCCAAATAGGGTGTTTTTTGGGAGACACTTTTCAATACCCTGTTAGGGACGTGTGTTAAATCTTCTATTACATAATTCATGGCATCGTATCTGAATTGTATACAATCACATATTACACATGTGGTAAGGAGTCCAAATCTTGACCATGACCTTAATTTTGGAATTTGGTAGTTAGCTACCCACGTCTGGTTTACATTGCAACTGGTACCTACAGTTGAAAACAAACTGGTACAAACCACTCCCATGACTCACTGCAATTAGACCCAGCAAAGAGAATTGTGAAGAAAAGTATACTGCAAAGTTGCCATGCTCCAATGCTATAATTTGATAAAATACGCAGGCCAAATTAAAAAAAGTTACTTGTCTTCAATTCAAAGCAGATAAATGAACAAGCAATCAGTGTCAGTGAACGAGCTCTGTTTCAGCTGACTGTGTTTCAAGTTTCAGAGTAGAAGTGATTAAGTGAAAGAAGGTCACAAAAGTTGTGCCCTGCAAATGGTATTCAGAAATAAGGTACAAAGATAGCTGTTAAGGTGCAAAAGTAGGTGAACAACATATTTTAACAAAATACTGTAAATGCAATAATTTTCAAGTTACAGCTGATTTACTCAACAGTGAGAACCTGGAAATAGCTATTGCTCAGCTGTGTAATGAGCTACAGGTCTGCAATTCCACTATGTTATAGCTGACTGAAAAGTAGGTGAATAAGATATTTACACAAAATACTCTAAATGCAATAGCTTTCAAGTTACAACTGATTTCCTCAACAGTGAACTTCAAAGTAGCTATTGTTTAGCTTTCCAATTAGCTACATGTCTGCAACTTCACTATGAAATAGCTGACCCAAAAGTAGATGAATAACATATTTAAAGAAAATCTGTAAATGCAATAGTTTCAAGGTACAAGCGATTTACACAACAGAGAAAATCTGAAAGTAGCTAATGCTCAGCTATGCTATGAACTACAGGTCTGCCATTCCACTATGTAATAGCTGACTGAAAAGTAGGTGAATAACATATGCAAACAAAATACTGTAAATGCAATAGTTTTCAAGTTACAACTGATTTACTCAACAGTGATAACCTAAAAGTAGCTATTATTCATCTATGCAATGGTGTACATGTCTACAATTTCACTATGTCATAGCTGCCCCAAAAGTAGGTGAACAACATATTTAAAAAAATTCTCTAAATGCAATAGTTTTCGAGTTAAAACTGATTTACTCAACAGTGACAACCTGAAAGTAGCTAATGTTCAGCTATGCAATGAGTTACAGGTCTGGAGTTTGACTATGTTATAGCTGACCCAAAAGTAGGTGAGTAACACATTTAAACAAAATACTCTAAATGCAACAGATTTCAAGTTATAACTGATTTACTCAATAGTGAGTACCTGAAAGTAGCTATTGCTCAGTTATGCTATGAGCTATAGGTCTGCAACTTTACTATGTTATAGCTGACCCAAACGTAGATGAATAACATATTTAAAGGAAATTCTCTAAATGCAATAGTTTTCAAGTTATAAGTAATTTACTCAACAGTGAAAACCTGAAAATCGCTGTTGCTGAGCTATGCAATGACCCACGGGTCTGTAACTTTACTATGTTATAGCTGACCCAAAAGTAGGTGAATAACATATTTAAAGAAAATACTCTAAATGCAATAGTTTTCAAGTTACAACTGATTTACTCAACAGTGATAGCCTAAAAGTAGCTATTACTCATCTATGCAATGATGTACAGGTCTACAATTTCACTATGTCATAGCTGACCCAAAAGTAGGTGAATAACATATTAAAACAAAATTCTCTAAATGCAATAGTTTTCGAGTTAAAATTGATTTACACAACAGTGACAACCTGAAAGTAGCTATTGTTCAGCTATGCAATGAGTTACAGGTCTGGAGTTTGACTATGTTATAGCTGACTCAAAAGTAGATGAGTAACATATTTAAACAAAATACTCTAAATGCAATAGTTGTCAACTTATAACTGATTTACGCGACCTCAAAGTAGCTATTTATCAGCTATGCAATGAGCTACAGGTCTGCAATTTTACTGTTACACCTGACCCAAAAGTAGGTGAACAACATATTTGAGGAAAATACTCTAAATGCACTAGTTTTCAAGCTACAACTGATTTACTCAATAGTGAGAACCTGAAAGTAGCTATTGTTCAGCTATGCTATGAGCTATAGGTCTGCAACTTTACTATGTTATAGCTGACCCAAACGTAGATGAATAACATATTTAAAGGAAATTCTCTAAATGCAATAGTTTTCAAGTTATAAGTAATTTACTCAACAGTGAAAACCTGAAAATAGCTGTTGCTGAGCTATGCAATGACCTACGGGTCTGCAACTTTACTATGTTATAGCTGACCCAAAAGTAGGTGAATAACATATTTAAAGAAAATACTCTAAATGCAATAGTTTTCAAGTTACAACTGATTTACTCAACAGTGATAGCCTAAAAGTAGCTATTACTCATCTATGCAATGATGTACAGGTCTACAATTTCACTATGTCATAGCTGACCCAAAAGTAGGTGAATAACATATTAAAACAAAATTCTCTAAATGCAATAGTTTTCGAGTTAAAATTGATTTACACAACAGTGACAACCTGAAAGTAGCTATTGTTCAGCTATGCAATGAGTTACAGGTCTGGAGTTTGACTATGTTATAGCTGACTCAAAAGTAGATGAGTAACATATTTAAACAAAATACTCTAAATGCAATAGTTGTCAACTTATAACTGATTTACGCGACCTCAAAGTAGCTATTTATCAGCTATGCAATGAGCTACAGGTCTGCAATTTTACTGTTACACCTGACCCAAAAGTAGGTGAACAACATATTTGAGGAAAATACTCTAAATGCACTAGTTTTCAAGCTACAACTGATTTACTCAATAGTGAGAACCTGAAAGTAGCTATTGTTCAGCTATGCTATGAGCTATAGGTCTGCAACTTTACTATGTTATAGCTGACCCAAACGTAGATGAATAACATATTTAAAGGAAATTCTCTAAATGCAATAGTTTTCAAGTTATAAGTAATTTACTCAACAGTGAAAACCTGAAAATAGCTGTTGCTGAGCTATGCAATGACCTACGGGTCTGCAACTTTACTATGTTATAGCTGACCCAAAAGTAGGTGAATAACATATTTAAAGAAAATACTCTAAATGCAATAGTTTTCAAGTTACAACTGATTTACTCAACAGTGATAATCTAAAAGTAGCTATTGCTCATCTACGCAATGAGCTACAGGTCTACAATTTCACTATGTTATAGCTGACCCAAAAGTAGGTCAATAACATATTTAAGATTCATCAAAAGAAATTAAGAAAGATCCAGTTCTGATACTCACATAAGGGAATCTACTTATGTTCTAGTACGTATATGCAAATATGAGAGAAATCCCTGCAACAGTCAATGAGTAAATTGTGATAAAGTGTTGAAATTTTCACACTTTTGGTGGTGGTACCTCACTTATAATGGTTCTAGCAAACAGAAGAACAAACAGATCTGCATGCCATGAAAAATTTTTCATCCTCGATAGATAAGGTATCTTTAAAAACAAGAGGAGAGTGCCCGTGAACGGGCACTGTGTCAGCTGACTGAATGTTTTTGATTTGTGATGGTGATAATGAGAGGAAAGCATAATTATCAGGAAAAGGGCTGTACAGAAATACAGTAAATGGTAACTGAACAGCATGTTCGAAAGATATTCCGAAGCTGACAGAAGAAAAGGACAAAAAAGTTGTGCCCTGCAAATGGTATTATGAAATAAAGTAACAAGGTAATTGTTTAAGTGTAAAAAGTAGGTTAAAAATATTTAAAGAAATACTATATATGCAATATCCTCGTTCGACCATGAAGAAGGGATCCAAAGGTCAAATCTGACCATACCAAAAGATTCCCAGCCAAAGAATTTAGGATGGTTTACCATCCCAAACCTCTCGGACCAATAATAAGTGAGTCATAGGCACTTTTTAAGTTTGGCTATCCTTGTTTGACCTTGACGGAGGGGTCTAAGGTCAAATCCGACCACACAAAAAAATTCCCAGCCCATGATTTCCTGTAGCTTGTTTACCATCCCAAACCTGTAGGACCAATAATAAGCGAGTTATAAGCAATTGTAAGTTTGGCTATCCTCAATTGACCTTGAAGGAGGGGTCCCAGGTCAAATCTGACCACACCAAAAGAATCCCAGCCCATGATTTCCTATATGTTGGTTTACCATCCCAAACCTCCAAGACCAATAATACGCGAGTTATAAGCACTTTAAGTTTGGCTATCTTCGTTTGACCTGGAAGGAGGGGTCTAAGGTGAAATCCGACCACACCAAAAGATTCCCAGCCCATGATTTTCTATAGGTTGGTTTTCCATTCCAAACCTCTAGGACCAATAATAAGCGAGTTATAAGCACTTTTAAGTTTGGCTATCCTCATTTGACCTTGAAGGAGGGGTCCAAGGTGAAATCCGACCACACCAAAAAATTCCCAGCTCATGATTTTCTATAGGTTGGTTTTCATTCCAAACCTCTAGGACCAATAATAAGCGAGTTATAAGCACTTTTATGTTTGGCTATCCTCATTTGACCTTGAAGGAGGGTTCCAAGGTCAAATCGGACCATATTAACAGATTCCCAGCCCATGATTTCCTACAGGTTGGATACAATGATTTACTCAACAGTGAGAACCTGAAAGAAGCTTTGCTCAGCTATGCCATGACATAGAGGTCTGCAATTTCACTATGTTATAGCTGACCAAAACGTCTGTGAATAACATATTTAACAAAATACTCTAAATGTAATAGTTTTCAAGTTACAACTGATTTACTCAAGAGTGAGAACCTCAAAGTAAGTATTACTCAGCTATGCAATGAGCTACATGTCTGAATTTTTGCCCTGTTATAGCTGACCTAAAAGTAGGTGAACAACATATTTAAGCAAAATACTGTCAATGCAATAGTTTTCAAGTTACAACTGATTTACTCAATAGTGAGAACCTGAAAATAGCTATTGCTCCGCTATGCCACGAGCTATAGGTCTGTAATTTCACTATGTTATAGCTAACCCAAAAGTAGGTGAACAATATATTTTAACAAAATACTCCAAATGCAATATTTTTCAAGTTATAGCCAATTTACTCAACAGTCAGTGCCTGAGAATAGCTATTGCTCAGTTGTGCCATGAGCTACAGGTCTGTAAATTCACTATGTTATAGCTGACCCAAAAGTAGCTGAATAACATATTTGCACAAATTTCTGTAAAGGCAATAGTTTTCCAATTACAACTGATTTACTCAACAGTGAGAACTTCAAAGTAGCTATTACTCAGCTATGCAATGAGCCACAGGTCTGGAACTTCACTATGCTATAGCTGTCCCCAAAATAGGTGAATAACATATTGCAACAAAATACTCTAAATGCAATAGTTTGCAAGTTATAAGTGATTTACTCAACAGTGATAACCTAAAAGCAGCTATTACTCAGCTATGCCATGAGCTACAGGTCTGAAATTTTACTATGTTATAGCTGACCCAAAAGTAGCTGAATAACATATTTATACTAAATTCTCTAAATGCAATAGTTTTCAAATTATAAGTGATTTACTCAACATTGAGAAATTCAAAGTAGCAATTACTCAGCTATGCAATGAGTCACAGGTCTGGAACTTCACTATTTTATAGCTGACCCCAAAATAGGTGAATAACATATTGAAACAAAATACTCTAAATGCAATAATTTCCAAGTTATAAGCAATTTACTCAACAGTGATAACCTCAAAGTAGCTATTACTCAGCTATGCCATGAGCTACAGGTCTGAAATTTTACTATGTTATAGCTGACCCAAAAGTAGCTGAATAACATATTTATACTAAATTCTCTAAATGCAATAGTTTTGCAATTACAACTGATTTACTCAATAGTGAGAACCTCAAAGTAGTTATTACTCAGCTATGCAATGAGCTACAGGTCTGAAATTTCACTATGTTATAGCTGACCCAAAAGTAGGTGAACAACATATTTAAGCAAAATACTGTAAATGCAATAGTTTTGAAGTTACAACTGATTTACTCAATAGTGATGACCTAAAAGTAGCTATTACTCAGCTATGCCATGAGCTACAGGTCTGAAATTTTACTATGTTATAGCTGACCCAAAAGTAGCTGAATAACATATTTATACGAAATTCTCTAAATGCAATAGGTTTTAAGTTACAAGTGATTTACTCAATAGTGAGAACTTCAAAGTAGCTATTACTAGGGGGTAAATCGTTTGGCTTTGTGGGTATCGATATTGAATGTAAAAATATTTCAATATCGGGCGATATCGGGGGTTCATATTGTCTACCAAATAGTCCGAATTCGGGAAACTGAAAACGTTTTATTTTAGTGTTTCCCGAACCGCTAACAGGAAGCGAAATGAATCAAAACAAAACAATGCAGTTTTCATCAAAAACACATTGAAAACTTCAAAAATGTGAGATAAAAGTGTACAATGTCTTCAGATTTTTGCTTTATTTCGAGTATTAACAGTGTAAGTTTACAGTTTTACTTAAAATGGCGATATTGAAATACGTGTTTAGATCTCGATATCGGGAGTCCAGTTCCAAAACAATAAATATCGGCAATATCGATAAACAATTTACCCACTAGCTATTACTCAGCTATGCAATGAGCCACAGATCTGAAACTTCACTATGTTATAGCTGATCCCAAAATAGGTGAATAATATATTGCAACAAAATACTGTAAATGCAATAGTTTCCAAGTTATAAGCGATTTACTCAATAGTGATAACCTAAAAGTAGCTATTACTCAGCTATGCCATGAGCTACAGGTCTGAAATTTTACTATGTTATAGCTGACCCAAAAGTAGCTGAATAACATATTTATACGAAATTCTCTAAATGCAATATTTTTGAAGTTATAAGCGATTTACTCAACAGTGATAACCTAAAAGTAGCTATTACTCAGCTATGCCATGAGCTACAGGTCTAAAATTTTACTATGTTATAGCTGACCCAAAAGTAGCTGAATAACATATTTATACGAAATTCTCTAAATGCAATAGTTTTTAAGTTACAAGTGATTTTACTCATGATGGAAGTTACTGAAAAGCCCAAAAGTAGCTATTACTCACTTAGCTATTGAGACAGGCACCCAACTTACTCACCATATTGTAGCTATGAAAAAAGTAGCTGAATAACATATTTTAACAAAATCTCTAAATGCAACACTTTTCAAGTTATAAATGATTTTGTGCATGATTTCATGAATTTTAATGCATTAAAAATTATTAAAAAAATTTATTAAAAAAAAAGTAAGACAGATCCAGGTCTCATACTCACACAAGAGAATCTACCTGTGGCCTAGTACATATATGCAAGATATGAGAGAAATCCCTGCAATAGTCACTGAGAAAATTGTGATTAAGTGTTGAAATTTTCACACTTTTGGTGGGGGTACCCCCCTTGTAATGTCTCTAGCAAACAGACGAACAGACAGATTTGCATGCCTTGAACAATTTTTCATCCTCGATAGATAAGGTATCTTTTAAAAAAAAACAGCACGTCTCTAGGCCTTGTAGTTTTGGAGGAGAAGTTGTTCACGCGTACGCCCACGCCGCAGAGTGACGACATAATGTCAGCTGACTGACAAGTCAGCTGACATAAAAACAGCATGTCTCTGGGTTTTGGAGGAGAAGTTGCTCACGCGGACGCCACAGAGTGATGCCATAATGTTAGTTGACTAACAAGTCAGCTGACATAAAAAGCTTACCAAATTCAAGCCTTCCACATAAACCCAGTTTCTCTCTTCTATGATACTGTTGACTATGCCCTGCTTCCCTTTGTCTTTACCAACCAAAACCTCCACCTGTAACAAAAACACACTAAATAACTTGTAAATCACAATCACAAGTATTTTTGTTGATAAATGATGTTCATTCACCTAAGGGGTGAAATGACTTCCCTCTTGTAATATGGTCAGCTACTACTTTTGAAAGTGCTGAAAAGCAGGTTAAACATCTATAAATATATTGTTTGGCAAAGCCTTGACACTTCAGTCCCTTTGTGACTAATATTTCAGACATCACTGGCCATAATTTTTTATGGCAAACACCTCATAACTATTCCTGTAACTTTTGGATGTTGTGTCTTAGAACTGATCCTGCAGTGATCAACCGTATGATGGTATGAAGTAAGTTTTGAACAGACTGGTGAAAAAAAGTTATATTTAACAAAGCCCAACAGACTTTATCAACAGAGATAAATGGTTTACATTATCTCATGACAAACCAACAGGTAACTACTCTAGAAAGGGAACTCTGGACATTCCGTAACCTTTCATAATTTATCAAATGCACATTTATAATTTTTAAAAATTTAGACAACCATAAATATATCACTGATACAAATACTATTTAAACTAAACACAACGGTGAGCAATTTCTCAAAACCATTCAAGTTCTGATGATTTTAACTCAAGCACTATAGTGTATGCTGAAGATATTTTCTGATCCTATAACAACTGGAGAATTCTTTGAAATAAAAATGTCTTGTATTGGATAGTATCATATTAATGCAACCGCCCCCACCAAACGACAGAAAAATCTGTCCTGACCATTAGGTAAGGTATTAAATTATAAAAATTTAATTTACTAATTAAATTTGCAAATTTATTGCATTAATACTTCTTACCAAATGGGCAATAGCTGACTTGGTTGGCCTAACCGGCTACTCGGACCCCTTAAATCTTCTGCCGGCCTGTTAGCCAGTCCTGTAGACCTGAATAGTACCATGCCCTAATGGGTGTAGTTGAATCGATCCTCTGTAACCGGTATCTGGTGGTTCCACAGTTCTGATATCCTCACTGGCAGAACTTGACTGGGATTTCTTCTTACTAGGGGCAGACTTATCTGAAGCTGCCTTCTTACCAGTAGTGGTGGGATCTGATTTCTCTGAAACAAGCAATTCTCTGCTCTGTAGCCGGCAAACCTCTATAACCGGTGGCTGGAAGCCCTGCTGTCATCACTGGACCTGGCAGTACTGGTAATTGCTGGATCACTTCTGTATGGCAAACTGTCGACAAATAGCTAGCACCCTTACACCCTTACAGTGGTAGGCCTGTTATAACTGGAAGGGCTGGAGGGCTAGCTGAGGCCACTACTGCAACTGTTTCCACTACCTCTGTAACCAGTTCCTGATAGCACTGGGTTGTCTGCAATCTTCTTATTATTGACCTGTACCCCACCAGTAGTCTGAAAAGAACTGGTACCAGTAAAACACATCACTAGAAGGGTATGTCTTGTAAACCTCTGTGACCACTTGTCATCTAGTATCTTCAGGTCAAACAGCGGAGGTTGCTGGGTTTCTTCTTGCTAACTTTACTGGTCGTTGTATGGGGATCTGTGCAGTCACATGACCGGTGCCTCAAACCTCGCAATTTTCTGTGACCACTTGTCATCTAATGTCTTCAGGTTAACAGAAGAGGTTTGATGGATTTCTTCTTGCTGGCTTTATTGCTGTTTCGTCTTCTTCTCATTTAAATTATGTGGTGAAAACAGCCTATGACACGATTCCTGCATTATTGAATGCATGTCAAGTGACCAGTTCAGTGTCATGTGACCAGCTATGGGTGGAAAGGGTAAGGTCAGATGATGCATTCATCTAATTTCTTCTTGTCAACCTGCCCTAGGACTTAACGTGTTACTCAACTAGGAAGGGACTAGTTCTGAGTGGTCATATTTATTATTGCTTCTGCTCAGAAGAAAGAATGCCACATAGACACATAAAAAAACATCCACAACTTGTGTCAACGAGTACAGGAACTTCATCAAAATAGCATCAGAGATGACCGTACCCCACAGCCTGGGGAAATAGTTTTCAACACCATAAGATATAGAAGCAGTGAAACAGTACAAAGATCGTGATACTTTCAGAGCAATGTCAGTTATATAAAGGTCCAAATAATGTTTAAGTAGAGAAAATAATGTCTAAGAGAAAGAAAATGTATGTTAAGATGAAGTATTAAAACAAGACAATCCAATAGCAAGATGACAGCATTAATCAGTAAACTAAAAATTATGATACTGTAAAATTTATTAACTGGAGAATAGATGTCAATGGAAATAGCACAATTATGCAAAAGTACATATAATAATCAGTTGCAGCAATCCATATATCTTTGTAATAAGAGAAACATGTCTCAAATATGGCAGGTGAACAAAGTTTGGCCGAGCCAATGCTAAAGGTCACACCATGATGCATACCTATACCCCAACCAATGTCCCTACCAAGTGTAAACCTTCTACACACACACACAAAATTCAACAGCCTAGACAAGATTTTAAAACTCATGGTCAATACAACAAAGTCAAAGGTCAAATCAAGATCATATCATGATGCTATACACCTACATGATGTTACACCCTTAGCAATGTCCCTACCAAGTATCAACTTCCTACACCTTATGGTTTCCGACATATAGCCCGGACAACATTTTATAGGTCACGGTCACTACGGCAAGGTCAAAGGTCAAATCAAGGTCACACCATGATGTTGCACATCTACAACCCCTAATAAATGTCCTTACCAAGTATCAACATCCCACACCTCAAAGTCTCTTAGATATAGCCCTAACAAGATTTTATAGGCCAAGGTCACTACAGGAAGGTCAAAGGTCAAACCAAGGTCACACCATGACGATGCACACCTACCTCACCTAATGTCCCTCCCAAGTATCAACTTCCTACACCTTACGGTTGCAGATATAGCCCGGACAAGATTTTATAGGTCAAGGTCACTACGGTAAGGTCAAAGGTCAAATCAAGGTCACACCATGACATTGCAAACCTATAACCCCCAACCATTGTCCCTACCAAGTATCAACTTATGGTTTCTGGGATACAACCCGGACAAACTTTTTCCCGCTGCCCGCCCACCTATCAGGACACCATGGATGAAAACAATACCCCGACAGCCCTTAAAGGGTGTGAGGGGTAAAAAACTTGCCATAATGTACATCTGCAACTGCCTCGTTTAGTCCTGGAGAGGCCATTATATGTAAGGAACAGAATATAAAAACTTCAGATGAACATAATTCAAATTTGTAGATATTCCAACTTTTCTTCAAACTTTGAGATCACTTCAAAAACACGCCTGCACACTATATGCACCAATCAAAAAATATGCCACGAGGTCATGTATTCTATACAAGAAGAAAGTATGATCAGCCACCTAGCAAATGCAGACTACTTGACTGGTCCTGCCGGTGTCTTATACACAGGACGGCTTTTTCTGTCATTTGATGGGGTCGGTTACACCAACCAGTATAGCTACTGACAATTGGGTAAGAAGTATTAACGCAATAAAAATATATTTTCTAACTAGTTCCACAGTCAAGAGTGGACAGTCAAGATGTTTAAAAACCTTCGCAAGTATGCATTTCTGTCACGACCAATCTTGTTTGATTTAAAATCATTTATGACTCATCTTTAGGCTATTATGACTTATCTCAGGGGGTTACCATTTATCTTTGGCATGTTATGATTGGTCTTGTGCATTCTTCTGGTAAATGTAGCTGAGGAATCTTCTCCCATTAGATGAATAGTTGTATGAATGTGCCAATTAATCTTATCTATTTCCAATGAGGCATCAGAGATTGGTGCTATTACTTCTCTTTACGAATTGTAGCACTATGGAGCAAACCCTAAGATTGATATTATCAAACAACTTATCTTTTTTCTAGGAATAAGTCATATGGTTAGTCAGTTTTCTCACCCTTTTTCAACAGTCAGTTATAGCAGCCAGACAAGTTATAAACCAGGGTTCTTACAACAAGTCTTGGAAGCAGAACTGGGGTGTGATGAAAATGTGAAATTTCAAATTTTATTCTATGATAAACAAAAAACAAGAGCACTCTGAGAGCACAGACCTCCACCAAGGTACATAACAATAAGTAAATGAGAAAAAAAATCAGTATTTTTTTTATATCCAGATACTTGTCCGGATCAGACTCCAAATTTAATGAGATCTTAGTTGGACCAAGACCCATTTTCCGAGTTTTTTCATGGAGTTCCAACCAGAAGTATTTGCATAATCCTGCTAGCAAATACACAAACAGATGGTCATGAAAATAATACCTCCCTGGTGGAGGTAACTAGTTAAAGTAGTATTTACTCCCCTTAAAGTCCCTATAAGATGGTCGTTGTGAGTTTAGAGTTACCTCAAGTAGGTGTCTCTCACGGTCAGGTTACACCAACATTGTAATTATAAATGTAATCTATCAAATAATTTTACACTAACCCTTGACAACGTAGATGGTTTATGTCCCTTTTTAGAACTATGCTCAGTCAGGGGAGGTTCCCAGTGAATTTACATCAGCTAAGTGATCAATGCCAAACTTTTTCACCACTTTTTCACCACTCAATCACTAAAAGCCATTTTAATTAACCTTCAGCGCAGAAATCATCAGTCACTATAACAAAGGAATTGTTGGGATTTATGGTCACCATAAGATTGATGTCCTCCTAAGACTTAAGTATATATCGACCAAACATGAATCTCATGGATTATAAATCTATGACACAAAGCAAGATAACATGTACACATATTAAGTACCACACAATTTATTTTGTCAAAACATTGACAGGTATTGGAAGACAGCTGAAGATAAGCCTCATAAACTCTCATTAATACACAGGTAAACAATGAATGAAAACCAATTCAGATTTTCAAAAGCTAAAATTATGTAAAATTTAACACAGCAATATAAAATTATAAACCTTTAAGCAAGCAAGATAATATACATAATACCATGCTAAAAACATTAAAAATTTAATAAAAACAACTGTAACACAAATCTTCATAACATAATAAAATATGGTTATACAATATGAAACATATTTCCTTCTGCAACACACCTGGTATGTTATCTACTTTTAACTTTGAATTTGCTAGTCTTTTTTTATATACATGCTAGCATGGCAGTAAATAATAAATATGGTATAAGGAAAACTTGAGGTATTTATTATCCATCACTATAAACTTTGCAATTGAAAAAAAAATTATTAAAGTTCTTTCAGATCAGTGTTTCAATGAACATTTCTAGATAATTAATGACAGCAGGATATATTTTTACCACAAAGAATAAATACCGTAATGAAATTTGAGATGTTACAAACTTCGTCACATTGGGAGTTGTCAAGTATATGACAAATCCTGAATAACATGAAAAAGTCAAGAAGCCGAAATTCATTTTTTTGATCTCGAAAAATGACACTTTGCTCTTTCTTTAGGTCATATTTAATGTAATCTTGGGAAATAACATTAATCCTATCTTGGTTCAATTCAATATAGAGTCAAAGTTGTGTGTTATATTAGAGTTATCATAGTGCTAATACATTGTGGAATACTATAGACTTTACTCAGTTGACACCAATACTATACAATCTGGTTTTATAATAATAAACTAGATTGGGCCAACTCGGCGCCAACATATCCCCAGACAGGTCATCACTCACGCCACAGGTTTTGATCGGGAATTTTTTAAAACATAATTACCCATTATTATATGAACTTCAGCACATCAATCTACTCTGTTTATATCTCCCCAAGGAAGATGGTGTATCCCCAGACGCCGAATACATAACTCAAATTATATTTTCAATCTTCCTGCAATGATAACTCTAAACCTATTTTCAAAGTATTTAAATGATTGATGATTGAATGTCCATTCTAAAATAATAATCCCAAAAGAGCATATCTGTTTCTATATTTGTTGACAAATAAAATATTATTTTTAACTCAACTCATCATATTTTTCAATCTTCCTTCAAAGTATTTAAATGATTGATGATTCAATGTCCATTCTAAAATTCATAATCCCAAAAGCGCATATCTGTTTCTATATTTGTTCACAAATAAAATATTACTTAAAAAAAAAATATTTATATTATTATTTTATTATATTATTTTTAGAATTTGCAAATTGTTTTCAGTTATTCATTTCCTCTATACCTATATATGTGGTCCATATATATGCAACCTAAATATGTGACACAATCTCAGTTCTGACTCCCCTTTGTGTTATATGTAATGAAGCCCACCACCTCCCACCCCACCCCTCTCCCCTTCTCCACACCTCTCTCACTATTACACAAGATCTGCAACCCCATTGAGTTCTTTGTTTCTCATCTGATATCATTAAATACCTTTGTTTATTTAGTGTCACTCAATATAGCTGGAGGTCCCAGAGGTGGGTGGGGGGAATCCGGGTGGGGGATGTGGGTTGAGCATAAATGGTAAACAAACAATCTATATAAAAGGGGTACTCAAATACAAAAAGAATTGAGAATTTTAAGTATGTGATTATCAACTGAAATGAGTTCATAACTGTAGGAGCTGTGCCAAAATTAACTGAGGCAAGTTGAATAAAATTGGGCTAGTTGAGGGTTAAAAATCCCCTAGTTTTACTACATAAGGATATAATTTCATTAATATTGGGACTTAAAGCTCACTTAAAGTGTCCATTTTGTCTACTTGAATATGTTTAACCAGTTTCATTTTAAAAAGTGAAAAACTCAGCAAGCAGAGGTATAACACACAAAAATAAGTTCTTAAAAGACTAAGATAGCCATAACATTATTAATATTCAAAATTTAAATAGACAGGCATTTCCTTTTAAAAATTCAAAGATTTCAGCTCTATAACCCACATAGTTTGACAGTTACTGGGCTTTAAAGTGGCATAATATCCATAAATTGGGTTTCTGTGGGCATTTTACAATTGTTAAAGAGACCTTAGCAATTAAACTACAGATCTGAAACTTTTTGGGGGACATACATAACAAACAAAAATTATATATAATACAGTTTAAGACTTGTCACACTAAGCATTTCCAAATAACAGGGCAAAATACGGAAAAAATGTCCAAAAAGGCACTTGGGCGAGTGTCTATGGCCCTCATACACAGGTTAAATGTCTACTAAAAACCTTGATTTTCGGCATATGTAAAAAGGACATAATAATGCATTCCCAGATGGGATTTCAGCTCCATCAATCACATAGTTTAACAGTTACAGGGCTTAAAGGTGGTAAAAAGTCCAAATATTGGGTCATTGTGGGCCTTTTAGAGATCTCGATGTGGCTTTCAAATTAAAGCTTCAGACTTAAAATTTGTTACATACTAAGATTACACATAGAATATGTATCTAATAAAGTTTGAAACTTCTCAGACTTACCATTTCCAAGTTACAGAGCAAAATATGTGAAAAATGTCTTAAAAGGGTCACTCAGGTGGGTGTTTAAGGTCCTCATACACAGGTTAAATGTCTACTTGAAGCCTTGATTTTTGGCACATGTAAAAAGAACATAATAATGTATTCCCAGATGAGATTTCAGCTCTATCAGTCACATAGTTTAACAGTCACAGGCCTTAAAATTGGCAAAAAGTCCAAATACTGGGTCTTTATGGGGCCTTCTAGAGACCTAAATGTGGCCTGTATGGCAAACTGTCGACAAATAGCTAGCACCCTTACACCCTTACAGTGGTAGGCCTGTTATAACTGGAAGGGCTGGAGGGCTAGCTGAGGCCACTACTGCAACTGTTTCCACTACCTCTGTAACCAGTTCCTGGTAGCACTGGGTTGTCTGCAATCTTCTTATTATTGACCTGTACCCCACCAGTAGTCTGAAAAGAACTGGTACCAGTAAAACACATCACTAGAAGGGTATGTCTTGTAAACCTCTGTGACCACTTGTCATCTAGTATCTTCAGGTCAAACAGCGGAGGTTGCTGGGTTTCTTCTTGCTAACTTTACTGGTCGTTGTATGGGGATCTGTGCAGTCACATGACCGGTGCCTCAAACCTCGCAATTTTCTGTGACCACTTGTCATCTAATGTCTTCAGGTTAACAGAAGAGGTTTGATGGATTTCTTCTTGCTGGCTTTATTGCTGTTTCGTCTTCTTCTCATTTAAATTATGTGGTGAAAACAGCCTATGACACGATTCCTGCATTATTGAATGCATGTCAAGTGACCAGTTCAGTGTCATGTGACCAGCTATGGGTGGAAAGGGTAAGGTCAGATGATGCATTCATCTAATTTCTTCTTGTCAACCTGCCCTAGGACTTAACGTGTTACTCAACTAGGAAGGGACTAGTTCTGAGTGGTCATATTTATTATTGCTTCTGCTCAGAAGAAAGAATGCCACATAGACACATAAAAAAACATCCACAACTTGTGTCAACGAGTACAGGAACTTCATCAAAATAGCATCAGAGATGACCGTACCCCACAGCCTGGGGAAATAGTTTTCAACACTATAAGATATAGAAGCAGTGAAACAGTACAAAGATCGTGATACTTTCAGAGCAATGTCAGTTATATAAAGGTCCAAATAATGTTTAAGTAGAGAAAATAATGTCTAAGAGAAAGAAAATGTATGTTAAGATGAAGTATTAAAACAAGACAATCCAATAGCAAGATGACAGCATTAATCAGTAAACTAAAAATTATGATACTGTAAAATTTATTAACTGGAGAATAGATGTCAATGGAAATAGCACAATTATGCAAAAGTACATATAATAATCAGTTGCAGCAATCCATATATCTTTGTAATAAGAGAAACATGTCTCAAATATGGCAGGTGAACAAAGTTTGGCCGAGCCAATGCTAAAGGTCACACCATGATGCATACCTATACCCCAACCAATGTCCCTACCAAGTGTAAACCTTCTACACACACACACACACAAAATTCAACAGCCTAGACAAGATTTTAAAACTCATGGTCAATACAACAAAGTCAAAGGTCAAATCAAGATCATATCATGATGCTATACACCTACATGATGTTACACCCTTAGCAATGTCCCTACCAAGTATCAACTTCCTACACCTTATGGTTTCCGACATATAGCCCGGACAACATTTTATAGGTCACGGTCACTACGGCAAGGTCAAAGGTCAAATCAAGGTCACACCATGATGTTGCACATCTACAACCCCTAATAAATGTCCTTACCAAGTATCAACATCCCACACCTCAAAGTCTCTTAGATATAGCCCTAACAAGATTTTATAGGCCAAGGTCACTACAGGAAGGTCAAAGGTCAAACCAAGGTCACACCATGACGATGCACACCTACCTCACCTAATGTCCCTCCCAAGTATCAACTTCCTACACCTTACGGTTGCAGATATAGCCCGGACAAGATTTTATAGGTCAAGGTCACTACGGTAAGGTCAAAGGTCAAATCAAGGTCACACCATGACATTGCAAACCTATAACCCCCCAACCATTGTCCCTACCAAGTATCAACTTATGGTTTCTGGGATACAACCCGGACAAACTTTTTCCCGCTGCCCGCCCACCTATCAGGACACCATGGATGAAAACAATACCCCGACAGCCCTTAAAGGGTGTGAGGGGTAAAAAACTTGCCATAATGTACATCTGCAACTGCCTCGTTTAGTCCTGGAGAGGCCATTATATGTAAGGAACAGAATATAAAAACTTCAGATGAACATAATTCAAATTTGTAGATATTCCAACTTTTCTTCAAACTTTGAGATCACTTCAAAAACACGCCTGCACACTATATGCACCAATCAAAAAATATGCCACGAGGTCATGTATTCTATACAAGAAGAAAGTATGATCAGCCACCTAGCAAATGCAGACTACTTGACTGGTCCTGCCGGTGTCTTATACACAGGACGGCTTTTTCTGTCATTTGATGGGGTCGGTTACACCAACCAGTATAGCTACTGACAATTGGGTAAGAAGTATTAACGCAATAAAAATATATTTTCTAACTAGTTCCACAGTCAAGAGTGGACAGTCAAGATGTTTAAAAACCTTCGCAAGTATGCATTTCTGTCACGACCAATCTTGTTTGATTTAAAATCATTTATGACTCATCTTTAGGCTATTATGACTTATCTCAGGGGGTTACCATTTATCTTTGGCATGTTATGATTGGTCTTGTGCATTCTTCTGGTAAATGTAGCTGAGGAATCTTCTCCCATTAGATGAATAGTTGTATGAATGTGCCAATTAATCTTATCTATTTCCAATGAGGCATCAGAGATTGGTGCTATTACTTCTCTTTACGAATTGTAGCACTATGGAGCAAACCCTAAGATTGATATTATCAAACAACTTATCTTTTTTCTAGGAATAAGTCATATGGTTAGTCAGTTTTCTCACCCTTTTTCAACAGTCAGTTATAGCAGCCAGACAAGTTATAAACCAGGGTTCTTACAACAAGTCTTGGAAGCAGAACTGGGGTGTGATGAAAATGTGAAATTTCAAATTTTATTCTATGATAAACAAAAAACAAGAGCACTCTGAGAGCACAGACCTCCACCAAGGTACATAACAATAAGTAAATGAGAAAAAAAATCAGTATTTTTTTTATATCCAGATACTTGTCCGGATCAGACTCCAAATTTAATGAGATCTTAGTTGGACCAAGACCCATTTTCCGAGTTTTTTCATGGAGTTCCAACCAGAAGTATTTGCATAATCCTGCTAGCAAATACACAAACAGATGGTCATGAAAATAATACCTCCCTGGTGGAGGTAACTAGTTAAAGTAGTATTTACTCCCCTTAAAGTCCCTATAAGATGGTCGTTGTGAGTTTAGAGTTACCTCAAGTAGGTGTCTCTCACGGTCAGGTTACACCAACATTGTAATTATAAATGTAATCTATCAAATAATTTTACACTAACCCTTGACAACGTAGATGGTTTATGTCCCTTTTTAGAACTATGCTCAGTCAGGGGAGGTTCCCAGTGAATTTACATCAGCTAAGTGATCAATGCCAAACTTTTTCACCACTTTTTCACCACTCAATCACTAAAAGCCATTTTAATTAACCTTCAGCGCAGAAATCATCAGTCACTATAACAAAGGAATTGTTGGGATTTATGGTCACCATAAGATTGATGTCCTCCTAAGACTTAAGTATATATCGACCAAACATGAATCTCATGGATTATAAATCTATGACACAAAGCAAGATAACATGTACACATATTAAGTACCACACAATTTATTTTGTCAAAACATTGACAGGTATTGGAAGACAGCTGAAGATAAGCCTCATAAACTCTCATTAATACACAGGTAAACAATGAATGAAAACCAATTCAGATTTTCAAAAGCTAAAATTATGTAAAATTTAACACAGCAATATAAAATTATAAACCTTTAAGCAAGCAAGATAATATACATAATACCATGCTAAAAACATTAAAAATTTAATAAAAACAACTGTAACACAAATCTTCATAACATAATAAAATATGGTTATACAATATGAAACATATTTCCTTCTGCAACACACCTGGTATGTTATCTACTTTTAACTTTGAATTTGCTAGTCTTTTTTTATATACATGCTAGCATGGCAGTAAATAATAAATATGGTATAAGGAAAACTTGAGGTATTTATTATCCATCACTATAAACTTTGCAATTGAAAAAAAAATTATTAAAGTTCTTTCAGATCAGTGTTTCAATGAACATTTCTAGATAATTAATGACAGCAGGATATATTTTTACCACAAAGAATAAATACCGTAATGAAATTTGAGATGTTACAAACTTCGTCACATTGGGAGTTGTCAAGTATATGACAAATCCTGAATAACATGAAAAAGTCAAGAAGCCGAAATTCATTTTTTTGATCTCGAAAAATGACACTTTGCTCTTTCTTTAGGTCATATTTAATGTAATCTTGGGAAATAACATTAATCCTATCTTGGTTCAATTCAATATAGAGTCAAAGTTGTGTGTTATATTAGAGTTATCATAGTGCTAATACATTGTGGAATACTATAGACTTTACTCAGTTGACACCAATACTATACAATCTGGTTTTATAATAATAAACTAGATTGGGCCAACTCGGCGCCAACATATCCCCAGACAGGTCATCACTCACGCCACAGGTTTTGATCGGGAATTTTTTAAAACATAATTACCCATTATTATATGAACTTCAGCACATCAATCTACTCTGTTTATATCTCCCCAAGGAAGATGGTGTATCCCCAGACGCCGAATACATAACTCAAATTATATTTTCAATCTTCCTGCAATGATAACTCTAAACCTATTTTCAAAGTATTTAAATGATTGATGATTGAATGTCCATTCTAAAATAATAATCCCAAAAGAGCATATCTGTTTCTATATTTGTTGACAAATAAAATATTATTTTTAACTCAACTCATCATATTTTTCAATCTTCCTTCAAAGTATTTAAATGATTGATGATTCAATGTCCATTCTAAAATTCATAATCCCAAAAGCGCATATCTGTTTCTATATTTGTTCACAAATAAAATATTACTTAAAAAAAAAATATTTATATTATTATTTTATTATATTATTTTTAGAATTTGCAAATTGTTTTCAGTTATTCATTTCCTCTATACCTATATATGTGGTCCATATATATGCAACCTAAATATGTGACACAATCTCAGTTCTGACTCCCCTTTGTGTTATATGTAATGAAGCCCACCACCTCCCACCCCACCCCTCTCCCCTTCTCCACACCTCTCTCACTATTACACAAGATCTGCAACCCCATTGAGTTCTTTGTTTCTCATCTGATATCATTAAATACCTTTGTTTATTTAGTGTCACTCAATATAGCTGGAGGTCCCAGAGGTGGGTGGGGGGAATCCGGGTGGGGGATGTGGGTTGAGCATAAATGGTAAACAAACAATCTATATAAAAGGGGTACTCAAATACAAAAAGAATTGAGAATTTTAAGTATGTGATTATCAACTGAAATGAGTTCATAACTGTAGGAGCTGTGCCAAAATTAACTGAGGCAAGTTGAATAAAATTGGGCTAGTTGAGGGTTAAAAATCCCCTAGTTTTACTACATAAGGATATAATTTCATTAATATTGGGACTTAAAGCTCACTTAAAGTGTCCATTTTGTCTACTTGAATATGTTTAACCAGTTTCATTTTAAAAAGTGAAAAACTCAGCAAGCAGAGGTATAACACACAAAAATAAGTTCTTAAAAGACTAAGATAGCCATAACATTATTAATATTCAAAATTTAAATAGACAGGCATTTCCTTTTAAAAATTCAAAGATTTCAGCTCTATAACCCACATAGTTTGACAGTTACTGGGCTTTAAAGTGGCATAATATCCATAAATTGGGTTTCTGTGGGCATTTTACAATTGTTAAAGAGACCTTAGCAATTAAACTACAGATCTGAAACTTTTTGGGGGACATACATAACAAACAAAAATTATATATAATACAGTTTAAGACTTGTCACACTAAGCATTTCCAAATAACAGGGCAAAATACGGAAAAAATGTCCAAAAAGGCACTTGGGCGAGTGTCTATGGCCCTCATACACAGGTTAAATGTCTACTAAAAACCTTGATTTTCGGCATATGTAAAAAGGACATAATAATGCATTCCCAGATGGGATTTCAGCTCCATCAATCACATAGTTTAACAGTTACAGGGCTTAAAGGTGGTAAAAAGTCCAAATATTGGGTCATTGTGGGCCTTTTAGAGATCTCGATGTGGCTTTCAAATTAAAGCTTCAGACTTAAAATTTGTTACATACTAAGATTACACATAGAATATGTATCTAATAAAGTTTGAAACTTCTCAGACTTACCATTTCCAAGTTACAGAGCAAAATATGTGAAAAATGTCTTAAAAGGGTCACTCAGGTGGGTGTTTAAGGTCCTCATACACAGGTTAAATGTCTACTTGAAGCCTTGATTTTTGGCACATGTAAAAAGAACATAATAATGTATTCCCAGATGAGATTTCAGCTCTATCAGTCACATAGTTTAACAGTCACAGGCCTTAAAATTGGCAAAAAGTCCAAATACTGGGTCTTTATGGGGCCTTCTAGAGACCTAAATGTGGCCTGTATGGCAAACTGTCGACAAATAGCTAGCACCCTTACACCCTTACAGTGGTAGGCCTGTTATAACTGGAAGGGCTGGAGGGCTAGCTGAGGCCACTACTGCAACTGTTTCCACTACCTCTGTAACCAGTTCCTGGTAGCACTGGGTTGTCTGCAATCTTCTTATTATTGACCTGTACCCCACCAGTAGTCTGAAAAGAACTGGTACCAGTAAAACACATCACTAGAAGGGTATGTCTTGTAAACCTCTGTGACCACTTGTCATCTAGTATCTTCAGGTCAAACAGCGGAGGTTGCTGGGTTTCTTCTTGCTAACTTTACTGGTCGTTGTATGGGGATCTGTGCAGTCACATGACCGGTGCCTCAAACCTCGCAATTTTCTGTGACCACTTGTCATCTAATGTCTTCAGGTTAACAGAAGAGGTTTGATGGATTTCTTCTTGCTGGCTTTATTGCTGTTTCGTCTTCTTCTCATTTAAATTATGTGGTGAAAACAGCCTATGACACGATTCCTGCATTATTGAATGCATGTCAAGTGACCAGTTCAGTGTCATGTGACCAGCTATGGGTGGAAAGGGTAAGGTCAGATGATGCATTCATCTAATTTCTTCTTGTCAACCTGCCCTAGGACTTAACGTGTTACTCAACTAGGAAGGGACTAGTTCTGAGTGGTCATATTTATTATTGCTTCTGCTCAGAAGAAAGAATGCCACATAGACACATAAAAAAACATCCACAACTTGTGTCAACGAGTACAGGAACTTCATCAAAATAGCATCAGAGATGACCGTACCCCACAGCCTGGGGAAATAGTTTTCAACACCATAAGATATAGAAGCAGTGAAACAGTACAAAGATCGTGATACTTTCAGAGCAATGTCAGTTATATAAAGGTCCAAATAATGTTTAAGTAGAGAAAATAATGTCTAAGAGAAAGAAAATGTATGTTAAGATGAAGTATTAAAACAAGACAATCCAATAGCAAGATGACAGCATTAATCAGTAAACTAAAAATTATGATACTGTAAAATTTATTAACTGGAGAATAGATGTCAATGGAAATAGCACAATTATGCAAAAGTACATATAATAATCAGTTGCAGCAATCCATATATCTTTGTAATAAGAGAAACATGTCTCAAATATGGCAGGTGAACAAAGTTTGGCCGAGCCAATGCTAAAGGTCACACCATGATGCATACCTATACCCCAACCAATGTCCCTACCAAGTGTAAACCTTCTACACACACACACAAAATTCAACAGCCTAGACAAGATTTTAAAACTCATGGTCAATACAACAAAGTCAAAGGTCAAATCAAGATCATATCATGATGCTATACACCTACATGATGTTACACCCTTAGCAATGTCCCTACCAAGTATCAACTTCCTACACCTTATGGTTTCCGACATATAGCCCGGACAACATTTTATAGGTCACGGTCACTACGGCAAGGTCAAAGGTCAAATCAAGGTCACACCATGATGTTGCACATCTACAACCCCTAATAAATGTCCTTACCAAGTATCAACATCCCACACCTCAAAGTCTCTTAGATATAGCCCTAACAAGATTTTATAGGCCAAGGTCACTACAGGAAGGTCAAAGGTCAAACCAAGGTCACACCATGACGATGCACACCTACCTCACCTAATGTCCCTCCCAAGTATCAACTTCCTACACCTTACGGTTGCAGATATAGCCCGGACAAGATTTTATAGGTCAAGGTCACTACGGTAAGGTCAAAGGTCAAATCAAGGTCACACCATGACATTGCAAACCTATAACCCCCAACCATTGTCCCTACCAAGTATCAACTTATGGTTTCTGGGATACAACCCGGACAAACTTTTTCCCGCTGCCCGCCCACCTATCAGGACACCATGGATGAAAACAATACCCCGACAGCCCTTAAAGGGTGTGAGGGGTAAAAAACTTGCCATAATGTACATCTGCAACTGCCTCGTTTAGTCCTGGAGAGGCCATTATATGTAAGGAACAGAATATAAAAACTTCAGATGAACATAATTCAAATTTGTAGATATTCCAACTTTTCTTCAAACTTTGAGATCACTTCAAAAACACGCCTGCACACTATATGCACCAATCAAAAAATATGCCACGAGGTCATGTATTCTATACAAGAAGAAAGTATGATCAGCCACCTAGCAAATGCAGACTACTTGACTGGTCCTGCCGGTGTCTTATACACAGGACGGCTTTTTCTGTCATTTGATGGGATCGGTTACACCAACCAGTATAGCTACTGACAATTGGGTAAGAAGTATTAACGCAATAAAAATATATTTTCTAACTAGTTCCACAGTCAAGAGTGGACAGTCAAGATGTTTAAAAACCTTCGCAAGTATGCATTTCTGTCACGACCAATCTTGTTTGATTTAAAATCATTTATGACTCATCTTTAGGCTATTATGACTTATCTCAGGGGGTTACCACTTATCTTTGGCATGTTATGATTGGTCTTGTGCATTCTTCTGGTAAATGTAGCTGAGGAATCTTCTCCCATTAGATGAATAGTTGTATGAATGTGCCAATTAATCTTATCTATTTCCAATGAGGCATCAGAGATTGGTGCTATTACTTCTCTTTACGAATTGTAGCACTATGGAGCAAACCCTAAGATTGATATTATCAAACAACTTATCTTTTTTCTAGGAATAAGTCATATGGTTAGTCAGTTTTCTCACCCTTTTTCAACAGTCAGTTATAGCAGCCAGACAAGTTATAAACCAGGGTTCTTACAACAAGTCTTGGAAGCAGAACTGGGGTGTGATGAAAATGTGAAATTTCAAATTTTATTCTATGATAAACAAAAAACAAGAGCACTCTGAGAGCACAGACCTCCACCAAGGTACATAACAATAAGTAAATGAGAAAAAAAAATCAGTATTTTTTTTATATCCAGATACTTGTCCGGATCAGACTCCAAATTTAATGAGATCTTAGTTGGACCAAGACCCATTTTCCGAGTTTTTTCATGGAGTTCCAACCAGAAGTATTTGCATAATCCTGCTAGCAAATACACAAACAGATGGTCATGAAAATAATACCTCCCTGGTGGAGGTAACTAGTTAAAGTAGTATTTACTCCCCTTAAAGTCCCTATAAGATGGTCGTTGTGAGTTTAGAGTTACCTCAAGTAGGTGTCTCTCACGGTCAGGTTACACCAACATTGTAATTATAAATGTAATCTATCAAATAATTTTACACTAACCCTTGACAACGTAGATGGTTTATGTCCCTTTTTAGAACTATGCTCAGTCAGGGGAGGTTCCCAGTGAATTTACATCAGCTAAGTGATCAATGCCAAACTTTTTCACCACTTTTTCACCACTCAATCACTAAAAGCCATTTTAATTAACCTTCAGCGCAGAAATCATCAGTCACTATAACAAAGGAATTGTTGGGATTTATGGTCACCATAAGATTGATGTCCTCCTAAGACTTAAGTATATATCGACCAAACATGAATCTCATGGATTATAAATCTATGACACAAAGCAAGATAACATGTACACATATTAAGTACCACACAATTTATTTTGTCAAAACATTGACAGGTATTGGAAGACAGCTGAAGATAAGCCTCATAAACTCTCATTAATACACAGGTAAACAATGAATGAAAACCAACTCAGATTTTCAAAAGCTAAAATTATGTAAAATTTAACACAGCAATATAAAATTATAAACCTTTAAGCAAGCAAGATAATATACATAATACCATGCTAAAAACATTAAAAATTTAATAAAAACAACTGTAACACAAATCTTCATAACATAATAAAATATGGTTATACAATATGAAACATATTTCCTTCTGCAACACACCTGGTATGTTATCTACTTTTAACTTTGAATTTGCTAGTCTTTTTTTATATACATGCTAGCATGGCAGTAAATAATAAATATGGTATAAGGAAAACTTGAGGTATTTATTATCCATCACTATAAACTTTGCAATTGAAAAAAAAATTATTAAAGTTCTTTCAGATCAGTGTTTCAATGAACATTTCTAGATAATTAATGACAGCAGGATATATTTTTACCACAAAGAATAAATACCGTAATGAAATTTGAGATGTTACAAACTTCGTCACATTGGGAGTTGTCAAGTATATGACAAATCCTGAATAACATGAAAAAGTCAAGAAGCCGAAATTCATTTTTTTGATCTCGAAAAATGACACTTTGCTCTTTCTTTAGGTCATATTTAATGTAATCTTGGGAAATAACATTAATCCTATCTTGGTTCAATTCAATATAGAGTCAAAGTTGTGTGTTATATTAGAGTTATCATAGTGCTAATACATTGTGGAATACTATAGACTTTACTCAGTTGACACCAATACTATACAATCTGGTTTTATAATAATAAACTAGATTGGGCCAACTCGGCGCCAACATATCCCCAGACAGGTCATCACTCACGCCACAGGTTTTGATCGGGAATTTTTTAAAACATAATTACCCATTATTATATGAACTTCAGCACATCAATCTACTCTGTTTATATCTCCCCAAGGAAGATGGTGTATCCCCAGACGCCGAATACATAACTCAAATTATATTTTCAATCTTCCTGCAATGATAACTCTAAACCTATTTTCAAAGTATTTAAATGATTGATGATTGAATGTCCATTCTAAAATAATAATCCCAAAAGAGCATATCTGTTTCTATATTTGTTGACAAATAAAATATTATTTTTAACTCAACTCATCATATTTTTCAATCTTCCTTCAAAGTATTTAAATGATTGATGATTCAATGTCCATTCTAAAATTCATAATCCCAAAAGCGCATATCTGTTTCTATATTTGTTCACAAATAAAATATTACTTAAAAAAAAAATATTTATATTATTATTTTATTATATTATTTTTAGAATTTGCAAATTGTTTTCAGTTATTCATTTCCTCTATACCTATATATGTGGTCCATATATATGCAACCTAAATATGTGACACAATCTCAGTTCTGACTCCCCTTTGTGTTATATGTAATGAAGCCCACCACCTCCCACCCCACCCCTCTCCCCTTCTCCACACCTCTCTCACTATTACACAAGATCTGCAACCCCATTGAGTTCTTTGTTTCTCATCTGATATCATTAAATACCTTTGTTTATTTAGTGTCACTCAATATAGCTGGAGGTCCCAGAGGTGGGTGGGGGGAATCCGGGTGGGGGATGTGGGTTGAGCATAAATGGTAAACAAACAATCTATATAAAAGGGGTACTCAAATACAAAAAGAATTGAGAATTTTAAGTATGTGATTATCAACTGAAATGAGTTCATAACTGTAGGAGCTGTGCCAAAATTAACTGAGGCAAGTTGAATAAAATTGGGCTAGTTGAGGGTTAAAAATCCCCTAGTTTTACTACATAAGGATATAATTTCATTAATATTGGGACTTAAAGCTCACTTAAAGTGTCCATTTTGTCTACTTGAATATGTTTAACCAGTTTCATTTTAAAAAGTGAAAAACTCAGCAAGCAGAGGTATAACACACAAAAATAAGTTCTTAAAAGACTAAGATAGCCATAACATTATTAATATTCAAAATTTAAATAGACAGGCATTTCCTTTTAAAAATTCAAAGATTTCAGCTCTATAACCCACATAGTTTGACAGTTACTGGGCTTTAAAGTGGCATAATATCCATAAATTGGGTTTCTGTGGGCATTTTACAATTGTTAAAGAGACCTTAGCAATTAAACTACAGATCTGAAACTTTTTGGGGGACATACATAACAAACAAAAATTATATATAATACAGTTTAAGACTTGTCACACTAAGCATTTCCAAATAACAGGGCAAAATACGGAAAAAATGTCCAAAAAGGCACTTGGGCGAGTGTCTATGGCCCTCATACACAGGTTAAATGTCTACTAAAAACCTTGATTTTCGGCATATGTAAAAAGGACATAATAATGCATTCCCAGATGGGATTTCAGCTCCATCAATCACATAGTTTAACAGTTACAGGGCTTAAAGGTGGTAAAAAGTCCAAATATTGGGTCATTGTGGGCCTTTTAGAGATCTCGATGTGGCTTTCAAATTAAAGCTTCAGACTTAAAATTTGTTACATACTAAGATTACACATAGAATATGTATCTAATAAAGTTTGAAACTTCTCAGACTTACCATTTCCAAGTTACAGAGCAAAATATGTGAAAAATGTCTTAAAAGGGTCACTCAGGTGGGTGTTTAAGGTCCTCATACACAGGTTAAATGTCTACTTGAAGCCTTGATTTTTGGCACATGTAAAAAGAACATAATAATGTATTCCCAGATGAGATTTCAGCTCTATCAGTCACATAGTTTAACAGTCACAGGCCTTAAAATTGGCAAAAAGTCCAAATACTGGGTCTTTATGGGGCCTTCTAGAGACCTAAATGTGGCCTTCAAATTAAAGCTGCAGACTTAAAATTTGTCACATACTAAGATTACACATAGAATATGCATCTAATACAGTTTGAAACTTCTTAGACTTACCATTTCCAAGTTACAGGGAAAAATATGTGAAAAATGTCTAAAAATGGTCACTCGGGTGGGGATTTATGGTCCTCATACACAGGTTAAATGTCTTCTTAAAGCCTTAATTTTTGGCACATATAAAAATAACATACTAATATCTTCTCAGATAGGATTTGAGCTCTATCAGTCACATAGTTTGACAGTCACAGGGCTTAAAAGTAGCAAAAAGTCCAAATATTGGGTCTTTGGGAGCCTTTTAGAGACCTCAATTTGACCTTCAAAATTAAAGCTTCAGACTTAAAATCTGTTACATACTAAGATTACACACAGAATATATATCTAATACAGTTTGAAATTTCTCAGACTTACCATTTCCAAGTTACAGGGAAAAAGATGTGAAAAATGTCTTATAAGGGTCACTCGGGTGGGTGTTTATGGTCCTGATACACAGGTTAACTGTCTATTAAAGGCCTAAATGTTGGGGCACATATAAGAAAACACATATATATATTCCCAGATGATATTTAACTTAGATGAGAGACATAGTTTGAAAGCTACAGTGCTTGAAAGTGGCAAAAAGTGCATAAATTGGGTCTCTGTGGGCACTTTTGAGACCTTAAGTCGACCCCTTTGGGTAAACCTACAGCCCTAAAATTTTCTACAGACAAGGATTACATATCAAAGTTATACCTAGTGCAGTTTGAGACTCATCAGAATTATCACTTCCAAATTATAGGGCAAAATATGTGAAAAGTATAGCAAAAAATCCCTAAGTGGGGGTATTTATGGGCCTCAAACACAATTTTCTCCTCAACTTAAAGTCATGATTTTCGGCACATGTACTAAGAACATATTAATGTGTTGTCAGGTAAAATTTCAGCCAGCTGAGCATCATAGTTTGTGACCTACAGGGCTCTAAGTGGCCAAAAGTGCAATTTCTGACCTTAAGGTGGCCATAAGTTCTTTTTCACTGGGAGTTTAAGGTCACCTTAAAATAGGGATCTTCCTTTGGGCACCCTTAACATGTGTACCAAGTTTGAAAAAAAAATATTAATTTGTTTTTGAGTTATCGCGTCCACAAGGAAATTTCTACGGCGGCGGCGGCGGCGGCGGCGCGACGGACCTGAATCCAATATATCCCCGACTTTCGTCTGGGGATATAATAACAAATGATATCTTATGAATACATTGTTATCACATTAACTGACAACATATAAATTGTAAACTACACATTAAAACCATGATTTCTTTTTCCCATAGTAAACATATTCATACTTATTTCTTCTATGAAAACATTTATATAAGGTATTACATCATATAATTCTATATAATGTTTAGAATGTGCTTATACTTATGCCTACTTATATTTTCTAAATTTTAGAACAGGGTTGGTTGGTTGACGTAAAGCAGAGAAATGATGAAATGAGCAGAGATTACCACAGCTACTTTTCAATTCCACAACTATCTATTCTGACAAGGCAGATACAACACATGCTTTCATCTTCTTCCCTCCAAACTTTAATACTTTAGGGTAGTTGCAGTTTTTATCCCTGAATACCCTAAAAACATGCCCAATCTGAGGTAGATAGAATTTTACTAATTCATCAAATTGACACGAATAACCAAACAGCATGACACATCTAATTCAATCTGTTACCTTGAGATTGAACATTTTTTATCAAACAGATATAACATAGAAAATTTATCTCAGTTTACTTCAAATGTCAGCACATTAGGTTAGTTATATGACTTATATTTCCAGTGTTCTATAGTAACTCTGGTAAACATACATATCACACATCTGAGCATTCAGTAACAGTTCTTCTTTTTATAAATTATTTTTCTGTGTGGGCAGATAATCCACATAATATAAAAATCAACTTCTATGTCAATGTCCTCAAAAGTTTGGCATTTTGGGATAGTTGCATCCCCAGTGCTCTATCACTACTCTGGCTGCATACATGCCACATCTTATGCAATCCTCTAGATCCTTGTCTTGTACTAATTGAGCAAGAAAGCCTCCAACAAATGCATCTCCACAACCATTAGTGTCCTTGATTACTTCCTTGGGCACATGCTCTACTGGATACTGTCTGACACTGCCCTTATAAGCTACAACAGTTGGATCTTTTCCTTGAGTGAATATCACTATCCTGTCTCTGTTTTTATTAGCTTTAGGTAACCCTGATGTGAGCAGAGCCATTTCAGAGATGTCTTCAGTAGGTAAACCCATGTGCTTGCAAAATGTGGCCGCCTCCGTTTCATTCCCAAAGAGGATGTCTATGTGTTGAAGTATGTTGTGATTTTGGTCAGCGAAATACTTGCAGAGGAAAGGTGCTGACAGGTTCATGGCCAGAGTTTTGTTATTTTCAGAGCAATGCTGAGCAATATCAAAGATGGCACCATGGCATACTGTAAACACAAAGCCACCAATATAGAAGACCTTGGCTTTCTCTATATAACTCCACTGTTCAGGCTGCTCCATCCATTCATGGGTAAAGTAATCAGCAGCTCCTAAGTGTGCAACCAGTGACCTGTTTTCTCCAGTGATTAATGCGCCACAAGTACCTGTGGGAGCGATATTATTAATGCAATATAACACCTTCACCCCAGCTTCCTCAGCTATCTTCCTTAAAATCTCAGATTTCTCATCATCTCCCACTCCACCAAAGAATGTGGTTGCATTTTTACGTTGGAGCAACCACTGAGCAACTCGAATAGAATTCTGGGTTGCCCCTCCTGCCATATAGTGAGGGTCAGGAAATTTCATCATTTCTTCAAACATCTCAAGATGTTTTGCCTCAGCTATGATGGCATTATTTGCTGACAGGCCATATTTATCTAGAAACTGTTGATCCGCAGTCACTGTGATATCCAGTAGTGGATTTCCGAGTCCGAGTAATACTCCTTCAGAAATATTGGCCATTGTATGCACTGACCTCCTAGCTCCACTCTGCAATGGAGTACAGCAGAATGTTAGGATTTATAAAACAGTTATAGCACTGCCTGAAATCACATAAACCTGGAGCTGTAAATTAATGTATCAACTAAAGATTTCAAACCTAAGGTTTATTAAAACTGGATTCTGTTACATTTTGGCTAATGGGTAAACACATAGACAAATTAGGATTCTGTTAAATTTGGGCTAATGGGTAACACATAGACAAAATATAATGGAATGTGTAAAGTTTTTCCAACAATTTACTTTAGAAACTCAAACTTTAAACCCGATTTCTTAAAATAAGACTGATATAATCTGATATTAACAGTCATGTTGCTGATATTTCCTGAAATAATTCAACAAAGAATGAAGTTTATATGAGCATGAGATAGAAATCACAACAAAAATAAGAAACTTTATCCTCAAATTCAAATTAACTGTTTTACCATCAAAATATGTCACGGCACAAATTATATCCAACAAATTTTCACCTCTATTTTTCAAATATTGACACAGCAAAATGTATTAGCACTTTAGCAGTCTTATGCGTCAAAGACAGGTATTTTTCAATGATTAAGTACATAACTATATCAGTCTTCTCAAATTTCATTGGACAGGTTTTGTGAGAAAAGATACCTTCATTGTAACAAATGCACCTGAAGCTTTTCTGAAAGTCGGGTTTTTTTTGTGTTTATTTTCATGTAAAGAATGCATTTTGTATGATGCAATGTTGTTTTTATTGAAGTTCCTAGGAATGCAATCTAATACCTGGTAATATATAAACAATATTAATGTAAATGTACTATAGTACGCATTGTGTACCTACATATTTTGCTTTTACAATTAAATTTAAGTTCGTTATAAAATCTTTTCATTCAGAATGTTTTCATAAACAATCTTAAAAAAATGCTTATGTATTTGTTAATTTTGTTTCAAATTGGAAATTTGCAATTATGGCTGAATAAGTAGTAATTTTTGTAATCCCTCCACAGTACTTTTTTTTTGATGATATCAGGAACAAGATTCTCTTTTCCTATTTTGTACATAGAAAACATCATCCCCACTACACATTGAAAACAGTAGCATACAAGGATCTAATACAATTTGGCCATTAAATTCTTAAAAACAAAGTTTCTTATTTTAAAGCCAAACATAGAATTCTAACAATTGATCATTATCATTTTGCTTTGCAATGATAACACAGTAACGTCTCAGTATATTTACTGCCTTTAATATTACACCATCTGAGAAAATAACAACTAACGCATAATATAAAGAAAAATATTCTTACCAAACTATTTAAAGATCTACATATATTTCCAAGTGTCAATCGTTACAAATATATCCTTTCAATAACACACACTGTAACTTTTTTACACACAGACAAGTATTTTCATTTTCCTCTGGATAGCTAGAAAAATACCAGTATATACTGGTGTGGTATCTTCCTTATTTACAAAAGCCATATTCAAAGCATGTTATTGATCAGATACACAAATACACACTACTCAGTACACAAAGCACTTCAGTTACTTTATCTGACACTTTGAGGGTCTTTCACCAAGAAGCACAAAAAACTGCAGTACAGTTTGAGTGGTAGATGGCTTGAATTGCCACCTGCTGGATACTTCCTCAGTTGTACTATCTGCTTGTCAGGGCTTTTGTTTATACACAAAGATGTGGGCAAATTTTATGCCCCCCACACCCATCCTTTCTGCAACCAGTTGAACTGAGATTAATTAAGATAGAGAACTAGAGTATTGCTTCACAAGAGAAAAATAAATTATTATGGCAAAAACAAAGCATCCCAATGAACATTAATAAATTTGCTGAAATGACTATCTTGGTCTGTTCAATATGTTTTTTCAATTTAAACAAAAATTCAAACTGCCAACAAAAAATGGTATTAAACTGCTTTCTTGAAAAAGTGGCAGATGATTCTCTGTTTTCCATTTTATGCAAAAATTCAAGATGACTGCCAAAAATGGAAGAAAGAAGATTTTTGGAAAAAAGTGGCAGATTACTGCTTTTACCCAAAAATGTTGTCGAAATCACTCTATCTTGCACTATTTCTGAGATAAATGTGTTTATCCAGAAATTAGAGATAGCCACCAAAAATGCCAGGAAAATGATTTTTGGCAAAAAGTGGCAGATGGCTCAGTTCTACAATAATAACTACACCTATGCATCGGAGAAGTGATGCAGATTTGTATCTCCCGGAAAGACAACTCACCAAAGCCAGTGAACCATCGTTTGACCTTGAAGGAGGGGCCAAAGGTCAAATCTGACAATATCAGAAGATTCCCAGCCCATGATATTCTACATGTTGGTTTCACATTGCAAACCTCTAGAACTAACTAGATGAATGCTTTTGCTAACAAAAGCGAAGCGTCCCTGAGAGTTTAAAATGCCTTGTGGTTTTAATAAGCATGCTGTAAAGCTAAGAGAATGCACAAAGCTGTACTGTACTGTTACATAAAGCAACCCCCTTAGTGATATCATGACAGGGAAAATCCTACAAAGGTCTTCTTTAATTAACATAAACAAGCGTTGTAGACATAGACAAGCTGGAGAAAGTGTTGTACATTGGATGTAGAACATTGGATGTAACTTTAGTAAATTTTGTGTAAATGCTACAAAGCATTTCAGTAACGAGTATTGATAACTTCATATAATCATATAATATAATCATATAATCATGTGTGCAAGTATGTATTGCTATTTAGATTGTCCACAGGGTTTTGCAATAGGTTTTAATACATTGTGAAAGCATAAAAGCAACAATAAAGGCAAAAGCTATTTCATGACCCCAGTTTGACTCATACATGGGGATCAGGAGGTAAAACTAACCAGCTATTTAGACTGTCCACATATGGTTTCCCAATACCTCTTAATACATTCCGAAGCTATAATAGCAACAATGAAGGAGATATCAGGTTAAAAACTCCAAAACAGCTATTTTTTACCCCAGTTTGACCCATAAGGGGGGGGGGGGGGGGGTCGGGTGGTAAAACTGACCGGCTACTTAGACTCTCCACATATGCTTTCCCAATACTTCTTAATACATTCTGAAGCTATAAAAGCAACAATAAAGGAGATATAAGGCAAAAACTCAAAATCAGCTATTTTATGACCCCAGTTTGACCCATAAGAGAGGGTCGGGGGGTAAAACTGACCGGCTATTTAGACTCTCCACATATGCTTTCCCAATACCTCTTAATACATTCTGAAGCTATAAAAGCAACAATAAAGGAGATATAAGGCAAAAACTCAAAATCAGCTATTTTATGACCCCAGTTTGACCCATAAGGGAGGGTCGGGGGGTAAAACTGACCGGCTATTTAGACTCTCCACATATGCTTTCCCAATACCTCTTAATACATTCTGAAGCTATAAAAGCAACAATAAAGGAGATATAAGGCAAAAACTCAAAATCAGCTATTTTATGACCCCAGTTTGACCCATAAGGGAGGGTCGGGGGGTAAAACTGACCGGCTATTTAGACTCTCCACATATGCTTTCCCAATACCTCTTAATACATTCTGAAGCTATAAAAGCAACAATAAAGGAGATATAAGGCAAAAACTCAAAATCAGCTATTTTATGACCCCAGTTTGACCCATAAGGGGGGGTCGGGGGGTAAAACTGACCGGCTATTTAGACTCTCCACATATGCTTTCCCAATACCTCTTAATACATTCTGAAGCTATAAAAGCAACGATAAAGGAGATATAAGGCAAAAACTCCAAAGCAGCTATTTATGACCCCAGTTTGGCCCATAAGGGGGGGGGGGGGGGGGGGGGTCGGGGGGTAAGTTTGACCCATAAGGGGGGGTCGGGGGTAAAACTGACTGGCTATTTAGACTCTCCACATATGCTTTCCCAATACCTCTTAATACATTCTGAACCTATAAAAGCAACAATAAAGGAGATATAAGGCAAAAACTCAAAATCAGCTATTTTATGACCCCAGTTTGACCCATAAGGGGGGTCAGGGGGTAAAACTGACCGGCTATTTAGACTCTTCACATATGCTTTCCCAATACCTCTTAATACATTCTGAACCTATAAAAGCAACAATAAAGGAGATATAAGGCAAAAACTCAAAATCAGCTATTTTATGACCCCAGTTTGACCCATAAGGGGGGGCCGTGGGGTAAAACTGACCGGCTATTTAGACTCTCCACATATGGTTTCCTATTACCTCCCAATACATTTTATGGCTCTAAATTTGAAAATTTTAATTACTTAAAAGCTTACCATGTGGGACTTAATGCTGATCTCGGGTTGCCACACCCGGGGCCAACGTCTTAGAAAAAAAGACAGTTCTTGTTAGCCACCGGATATACTGCTAGTTGTCGTCACGTGATAACCTCTGACCCCTCGCCCTACTTTCTCGTTGAAATTTTCTAAAACCTACCCCTCAGCTGTAAACAGCGGGGAGGCAGGGTGGGACTCTTCTAAGTCCCACATGGTAAGCTTGTAGCTTATAAAAGCTACATTTAAGTAATTAAAATTTTCAATTTTAGTACGCTACAATAGCTTACCATGTGGGACTTAATGCTGAATTCAACCGCCCGGTGGCAGGATTACAGCTGAGACTGGAAGATATGTCATTTTTTCTAAGATTTTGAATTAATATATATAGAATAGTGCCAGAAATACCAGTCTGAGTCCCATTTACAGTGCCCCGATCCCGAAGACTGGGCCTGTAACGAGCCAAAAACCTAAATAAAATGAGAGACAGTGCTGAAACTGTCTAGATGTTTGATTGTAGGACGGAAGTGCAGCAGTGCTCACTTCGACGTCTAAGGGTCCCTGAGGGCCCTTCACTAGTGACTGACCAACCCATGGTTGGACATCTCATAAATTTTTGCAACCTGAATATGAGATTAATGACAACTAAATAAGTCCTTAATAGAAATTACTTGATAACTGAAAAACAAAAATGACCTTACCCGTAACATCTTGAAGGTAAAGGAATACCTAGATCCTGGGAGAGACTCCTGAAGACTTGATTGTAGCGGATGTGCCCCCCCCCCCCCCCCTTTTTTCTTTCCGAGGACAACTGGTCTGAGGGGAAGGATCTAGGACTTGTTGTGCCGCCACTACGGGTCCCAGATACATATTGTTGTCGGTGTCCGACCAAGTAAGGTCTTTGAGGTAAAAATTTGTAAATGTGTTGTGAGCTTTCCAGTGACAGGCTTGCATGATTTGGTCCACCGATACCCCACCGTAAAAGGCCTTAGAGGCCGCGAAGGCCCGGATGTCATGCGCCTTGACTTGAACCAAGTCCAAGGCTTGTTGGTCTGCTTGTTTGTAACAAAGTAGGATGGTTTGTTTCAACCAGGAAGAGAGAGTAGCGGGTCTGATGTCTGAGGTATGTCCTTTCTTGAAGGAGATGAAAAGGAGAGAACGAGACCCTCTCAGGTCTTTGGTTCGGTCCAGATAATACCTCAGGGCCCGTACCGGACACAGGGTCCTGTCTTCTTTGAATTGTCTATCTACAATGGTAGTCAAAGCAGGGATAGTCACCGGAGACACACTTGAGAACCTTCTCTTGCTAGTTGGATTTTGGCTATGAAATCAGAAGAAGGGAACAAGGCAACCTTTTCCCATTGGCCTAAATTAGGTACTTTGTTTGCGACCCAGGCATGGATTTCGCTGCGGTGCTTGCCGGAGGCCAAAGCTAGCAAGAAAGCAATTTTAAGAGTGAGATGTTTGAGGTCTGAGTCTTTCATGGGCTCAAAGGGTGCTTTTGTGAGCTCATTGAGAACAACAGAGAGGTTCCACTTGGGGAGATTTCTGGAACTTTTAGGATGATCCCTGTGAAAACTGGAGAGTAACCTATGAAGGTCTGCATTGTGTGCAATATGTTGGGCCGTTGGGCCCAAAGTGTCAACGATTGCAGTCCTGTAACCATCAATGGTCGAGGGGCACCTGTTTAGGTCTTGGTACAGGTATATGAAAAAATCTGAGATTTGTTTCACAGATGGAGTGGAGAAATCCACCGAATTTTCTCTGCACCATTTTTCAAATAGGGCCCATTTGACTTGTAGATGGTCCTTGTTGATGACCGCTGAGGGGCAGCAATTCTCTCTGCCACCTCGACAGAGAAGCCTTGTTCTTGGCGTGGAGGTTCAGCTGCTGGGGGTTGTTGTGGAACACATACTTGTGGGACTGTTTTGAGTAGAGTCGTTGACACTGGGAGTTGAAGTGGGATCTCTGTTGAGAGCTGCACTAGGTCCCAAAACCAGGGCATCCCTGGGCAGCCTGGGGCTATCACGATAATCAGGCAATGACATTGCTTGATCTTTTGGATCACCTTGTGAAGGAGAGCCGTAGGAGGGTAAGCATAGGCCGTGAGGTTGGTCCAGTTTATGTTTAGAGCATCTATGTCCCAGGCCTTTGGGTCTGGGACAGGAGATATGTACAGTGGAAGTTTGTGGTTCAGATGAGTGGTAAATAAGTCTACATGAGGTGTGAACCACTTCTAGCAGATCTGTTCAAAGACCTGCGGATGTAGAGACCATTCTGTTGACTGCACTTGGTTGGACCAGGACAGTTGGTCGGCCATCACATTCAGGCACGCAGGAATGTGCCTGGCTTTCAATTTTATGTGGTAGTGAAGGCACCAGGTCATGATCTTCCACAGTAGAGCGCACATTTCTGCTGAGTGAGTTCCTCCTTGTTTGTTGATGTACGCTACCACTGTTGAGTTGTCCGTTGCAACTAACACTGTTTGGTTCTGGCATTGGTCCTTGAAGTCTTGAAGGGCCAGGGAGACCGCCTTCAATTCTAGGACATTTATGTGTAGCCTTTTTTTTTTTTTTTTTTTGATCTGACCACAGACCCATTGTAAAATTTTGGTCTAAGTGAGTGCCCCAACCTTCGTTTGAGGCGTCGGTAAAGAGTTGGATACTGTGGTCTTTGGGATGAAGGTCTGCACCTTCATCACGTTTGAGGGTTTTGCCACCAATCTAGGTGGGCTACAATGGCTTCTGTCCAAGAAAGGAGGTTGTCCAGCGACTGAGGATATCTCCAGTGCTCCTTGAGATGAAACTGAAAGGGCCTCATGTGAAGGCGTCCCTCCGGGACCATTTCCTCTGTTGAGGTTAGCAACCCAATTAAAGACATCAAACATCTTGCAGTCAAAACACGTTTTGACTTGAGATGTAGGATCAAATCCTGGAGTTTGAACCATCTCTCTTGAGTGGGTTTTACAAGGGCTGAATCTAGATGGTACTCGTAGCCCACGAACGAAAAACACCTGAGTAGGTTTCAGTTCTGATTTTTCCTGATTTATTATCCACCCCAAGGACTGGGTTAGGTCTACCACCGCCTGAGTGTTCACTTGGGCTTCCTCCTGAGACTGGGACCTGATCAGCCAGTTGTCCAGGTATTGGTGAATTCTGAGTCCTCTTGAGAGGGCCATTAGTTTTACTTCCTTTACAATCATTGTAAAGACCTGGGGCTGTGGCTAGTCCGAATGGGAGGGAGGTGAACTGGAACACCTGAGCCTTGTAGCAAAACCTTAGGTATTTCCTTGAGTTGGATGGGTGAGGATGTGTAGGTAAGCGTCCGACAAGTCTATCGACGATACCCATTGCCCTGGAATGAGGGAAGTCCTGATGGACTCTGGGGTTTCCATTTTGAACTTTTCTACATATAGAAAAGTGTTGAGCCTGTTTAGGTCTATGACTGGCCTCCACCTTAGGTGAGGGTTGGTACTAGGAACAGGCGACTGTAAAACCCGACAGATTTTACATTTTCCACCCTTTCTATTGCGTTCTTTGACAGAAGAGACTGGATACAGAGGCCAGGACTTGGTCTTAGAAGGGCCTTGTATTCTGACCGGGTCAGGATTCCAGCTGGATTTGAAAAGAATGACAGGATTTGTTGCCAGTCTTATCTGAAAGAACGGAGGCGACCTCCTACTGGTGGACTGGGTGAGGCTGGAGGAGTCATTGGGGGAAGGGTTTTCATGCCCTCATCCCCTGGAGTGGGTCGAAAAGACCCTGGAGCTACTCGAATTCCCCCTACCTGGGGAAAACGATAGATACTGCTAGGGATGGAATGACCCCCATTGGGGTGGTTCCTGTAGGAGCCTATAGATGTGGGGAATTGGAAAGGGTTGATTAATAGGGCCTAAACCCTAAGTGTTATGACGGGTGCCTTGATGAGGGACTGTCCCTCCTAAAGTAGTTGTGAATGGGGAACTTTAAGATCTAAAGACCCAGTATCTCACCTGAATTCACCATACCCCTTCTGACTACTTATATGCACCATGGAATTGAGTTTGACCTGTCTGGTAGTAGCCTTGCTACTGTCTTAACATATAAATAACCAGGTTGTATTCAGAAAAAAACCTAGTGAAGAGCAGCCTGAAGCTCAACTCTTGTTGACCAGAAGGGGAAGAGGGGCTTACCCAAGGAGGCCCCTCAAAAGGGAGATACAAAATTGAAAACTTGTAACTTGTGTTCAAAACAAGGTTGTTCCATTTTAAGGGAAATTAAACGGCCCAAGTTCCTGTTGGCCTAGTACATCATTCAGAGTCCAGACTGTGGAGGATCTAGGCATAAATTCCCTGGGGGCAGGGAGGTTAAAAAAACTGCCTAAGTTTCAATGTCCTCAAAAATGGTTAGGGTGAAGTCAGGCAACCTACTTCCCTAAAAATACAGAGCCAGGACTGAATGAAGGACCTTGTTTAGAAGGCCTCTTGGGCTTGAGGACTTGGACCCAAGCCTCCAATAATTGATATTTACTGCCAGGCTGGTGAACCATTAGTCCAAGTTTTTTTTGTTTTTTTTTTGTGTGTGTGAGGATTGTTCAGTGTTCTGATCTGGAATCATCATCCGAACATCAGATTAGATGATCCGATGATCCGAGGATCAGATCTACCCGGTACATACAATCAACCGAGCATTGGATTTCAGATTAGATGATGCGAGAGATGCAATAAAAATACTGCATCCGGTTCTCGGGTGCATTAAAAATCTCGGATGAACTAAGATCTTATCTGGGTTCAGATTTAAGCAGGGATCTGATCCACCCTGGAGAAAGAAGTTGGATATTATAATTTCTATGTAAGCTTTCCTTAAATTAAGCTTCCATGTAAGCTTTGCCTTTCCTTCTTTGAAGGAACTACACAACTGGATTTACGTAAGTAAATCAACAGTGACACAAGGTCACCTGGCCCACCCGCCTCACTGCAGGTAGGACTAGTTGTGAGATAAGGAAAGCAGTAATTACACAGAATTTAATTAAATAACATAGAATCTAAAAAACAAGTACAATATTTCTTATATTATAAAACTGGATGAATTAAAATATGATTAAAATAATGGGAAACCGAGGTTACCTTAGTTTAAAGCAACACGTAGTCTAGACGATTTGAGGAAGGATTCTATTCCTGTTTATTTAAGTATTAACATTATATATGGTCAATAATACAGGAAAGAAGGGATAAAATATTTAATTTAATTTTATTTAATTTTATTTATATTTATAAAAGTACTGTAAGAAATCCGCGTCTCTCAGCACATGCGGTCTAGACGTGACGTCATCACAGAGGTTTCCCCGAGGATTCCCCCAAGTTAGAATCGTGCTTTATATCATATTTTAACCCTTAAAATGGACCAATAGAGTAGAAGAATGGGGATAAACCCTTGCAAAATTTATTTTATTTGATTTCAACAGGCATATATTCCTGTATATAAACTACCAACACGAGACATGCAAATTGCAAGAAATGCTGTCTCGATAAAAAACGGAAGTGGTTTCGATGATTTCACTTGACAAGGACTCGTTTGTGTTACATTTATACACTTTTAAACCCTAAAAATGGTCAAATAATGAAGCAGATAGGGGTTAAATCTTTTATTTTATTTTATTTTACTGACAGGCATATATATATATCCTGTATTAGAAACCACATAAACGAGTCACTGTTCTTTACAATGTGAACCCGGAAGTGGACTTCAGTTGTAAAATATGCTAAAAATACTTATCTGAACTATGAAAAGACATCGAATTATGATTCTATGTAATAAAATAAAGAAACTGGTGTAGTTTCCATATCCAACGACTAGAATATCCTAGTAAAAATGAAATAATATTCCTTGTAAAATAAAGCATTGCTAATTCGCGTGGCCAACGAGAAAGTAGGACGAGGGGTCAGAGGTTATCACGTGACGACAACTAGCAGTATATCCGGTGGCTAACAAGAACTGACTTTTTTTCTAAGACGTTGGCCCCGGGTGTGGCAACCTGAGATCAGCATTAAGTCCCACATGGTAAGCTATTGTAGCGTAATAAAAGCAATACTTAAGAAGATAATAGGGGGGTTGACCTAAATTTAAGGCTCTCAGATTGGAAGGTGTGAGGAAATCACCCATAAATGAGACATTTTTCAAGGGATTGCTCCCAAAATCTAATCAGCTCGCGTTTTCGATAGTATGAACAGGTGTGTCAAAGCATAAGGCTGTGTAGCAAGTAGTTTTTCCTTAACTGTGATGACGGGGGGAGGGTGTACTTAAAAAAATTGTTTTTGATCATGTGACCTTCATAAAGGTCAAAGGTCAAATTTAATCATGCAGAAAAATTTCAGGGACGCTTAATAATTAGTGAGTTATAAGCACTTTTAAGTTTGGCTGTCCTCGTTTGAGCTTGAAGGAAGGGCTCAAGCTTAAATCTGACCACATCAAAAGATTCCCAGCCAATGATTTCCTATCAGTTGGTTTCACATTGCCAACATCTAGGACCAATAATAAGCAAGTTATAAGCACTTTTAATTTTGGCTATCCTCATTTGACCTAGGAGGAGGGTTCCAAGGTCATATCTGACCACATCAAAAGATTCCCAGCACATGATTTCCTATAGGTTGGTTTCACATTGTAAACCTCTGGGATCAATAATAAGGGAGATATAGGCACTTTTAAAGTCCACTACATGGGGTACTTTGGCACTCTGTGGATGACCTTGAATGAAGAGCTTCAATGTCAAATGTCTGCAAGGTTGTTGAGGACATGTATATTTGTTATACATATGACTTATGAAGTGAGTCAACCTTCTACCTTTGTGAACCAGCCAGTAAACAAGAGGAGTCAGCTGACTGAGTGTTTTTGATTTATGAAGGTGATAATGAGAGGAAAGCATAATTATCAGGGAAAGTGCTGTACAGAAATACAGTAAATGGTAACTGAACAGCATATTCGAAAGAAATTCCGAAGCTGACAGAAGAAAAGGACAAAAAAAGTTGTGCCCTGCAAATGGTATTATGAAGGAAAGTAAGAAGGTAATTGTTTAAGTGTAAAAACTAGGTCAAAACATATTTAAAGAAATACTGCAAATGCAATATCCTCGTTCGACCTTGAAGAAGGGGTCCAAGTTCAAATCCAACCACACAAAAACATTCCCAGCCCATGATTTCCTACAGGTTGGTTTACAATCCCAAACCTCTAGGACCAATAATAAGCGAGTTATAAGCACATTTAAGTTTGGCTGTCCTCATTTGACCTTGAAGGAGGGGTCCAAAGGTCAAATCTGACCACACCAAAAGATTCCCAGCCCATGATTTCCTATGGGATAGTTTACCATCCCAAACCTCTAGGACCAATAATAAGTGAGTTATAGGCACTTTTAAGTTTCCCTATCCTTGTTTGACCTTGAAGGAGGGGTCCAAGATCAAATCCAACAACACCAAAAGATTCCCAGCCCATGATTTCCTGTAGGTTGGTTACCATCCCAAACCTGTAGGACCAATAATAAGCGAGTTATAAGCAATTATAGTTTGGCTATCTTTGTTTGACCTTGAAGGAGGGGTCCAAGGTCAAATCTGACCACACCAATAGATTCCCAGCCAATGATTTCCTATAGATTGGTTTACCATCCCAAACTTGTAGGACCATTAATAAGCGAGTTATAAGCACTTTTAAGTTTGGCTATCTTCATTTGACCTTGAAGGCAGGGTCCAAGGTCAAATCCGACCACACCAAAAGATTCCCAGCCAATGATTTTCTATAGGTTGGTTTCCATTCAAAACCTCTAGGACCAATAATAAGTGAGTTATAAGCACTTTTAAGTTTGCCTATCCTCATTTAAACTTGAGGGAAGGGTCCAAGGTCAAATCGGACCACATCAACAGATTCCCAGCCCATGATTTCCTATATGTCTGTTTACCATCCCAAACCTCTAGGACCAATAATAAGCGAGTTATAAGCACGTTTAAGTTTGGCTATCCTTGTTTGACCTTGAAGGCGGGATCAAAGGTCAAACCCAACCACACCAAAAGATTCCCAGCCCATGATTTTCTATATGCTGGTTTACCATCCCAAACCTCTAGAACCAATAATAAGCGAGTTATAAGCACTTTTAAAAGTTTGGCTGTCCTCGTTTAACCTTGAAGGAGGGGCCCAAGGTCAAATCCGACCACGCCAGAAGATTCCCAGCCCATGATTTCCTATATGTTGGTTTACCATCCCAAACCTCTAGGATCGATAATAAGCGAGTTATAAGCACTTTTAAGTTTGGCTATCCTCGTTTGACCTTGAAGGACGGGTCCAAGGTCAAATCTGACCATATCAGAAGATTCGCAGCACATGATTTCCTATAGGTTGGCTTCACATTGCAAACCTCTAGGACCAATAATAAGGGAGATATAGGCACTTTTAAAGTCCGCTATGTGGGTTACTTCGGCACTCCGTGGATGACCTTGAATTAGGAGCTTCAAGGTCAAATGTGTGCAAGGTTGTAGAGGACATGTATATGTGTCATACATATCACCTATGAAGAGATTCAACCTTCTACCTATGAGGAACAGCCAGTAGAAAAATGTAGATTATTTTCAAAGAAATGCCCGTGGCGGCCATCTTGTTTTTCAGAATGAGGTTACTTTCCTTCCCAGAGAAGCTTACCCCCCAATGAAGATATCCTGCAAATTTGGTGAACCTAGCTGCTGTTGTTTTCCTCTTAGAGCGTTAACGCCGAAAATCTCTCTATGCGCGGTGGCGGCGGCGTAGCGAACGCTAAACCAAAGTATCCACCGGATGCTTCCGGTGGATACAATAAGGTGACTAAGCCTTGGTAAACAGGTAGGATTTAGGAGAGGTGGCAGATAAAATGTCATTAGGCATTTTATTCTGTATGCTATATCTATCACAGGCAAAGCTCTGGCTGAAACATTTGAAAAGTGAATGAAGTGAGCCAGTGATGTTGGTGTTGAGTAATATTTTTATAATGTGACGATGCATTTTCTGTGGGGACTCCATCAACAAGAATATGTACAGTATTTTCATAAAATCACTGACGCTTACAACAATGAAGTCAAACTGGCACCCTAAATGATTTCTCCCTATCCATATTTTTCAAACCTAATATTCAACTCATATTGAGACCTAGGGATCTAAAAACTGTACAGTAAATTTAACAAGATATATATATATATATGTCGTATCAGAAAGTCCAATTCATCATAATTTGAAATTCTGACAGATGTATCCATCAGAAAGTCCAATTGGACTTTCTGATGTCACAAACTCCAATTGGACTTTCTGATGGATAATTCTGTCAGAATTTCAAATTCTGATAGAAATATCCATCAGAAACTCCAATTGGACTTTCTAACATCAGAACTTCAAATCGTAATTTTAAGATGTTTTATTTTGTTTACTTTGTGAAAAGTACATGTTTTGTTATTTTTCTTTTGTTGCAAGTAGCTTTCAAAGTTTTAATCTTTTCAGTCAATTGTTGCTTATGATTTTTATGGTGATGAAGTTTCTTTGATAGGATTAAATACCAACTCATTACTCTTTTGATGCCAATAACTTACAAACTTGTAATCCAGTCAGTTAGTCTATTATTAATTGTGATTTATTAAAATGCTGAACTTTCTTTGATAGGATTAAATACGTACTCATTACTTTCTTTAAGTCAACCCAATTAGCTCATTCTGCATATTATATGTCACATAATGTGTTCAATAAAGTTTATATAAGAAACCTTATTTTTTGTTTTAAAAAATTCCAACAGGATTAGAGTTTCTGATGGATTGGAGTTTCTGATGGCCAGGAATCAGAAAGTCCAATCCATCAGAATTTGAAATTCTGATGTCAGAACTTCAAATTTCGTACCACAGAGCAATCACTCATAGAAAACATACCAGGATTTGAGTTTCTGATGGATTAGAGTTTCTGATAGCTAGGTATCAGAAAGTCCAATCCATCAGGATTTGAAATTCTGATGTCAGAACTTCAAATCCGTACCACAGAGCATTATTTTAGTTAAATATTAAGATTGGACTTTCTGACATCAGAAAGTCCAATTGGACTTTCTGATGGATAGTTCTGTCAGAATTTCAAATTCTGATGGATTGGACTTTCTGATACGACATATATATTAACTTAATCAAAATCAAAATGCAAAAAAAAATCAACACTTTTTTTAGATAAACGCTATTAGGACACAATTGGGAACCATCAATTGTCTGTCACCTGATTTTTTTTCAATCAACACGAAATTTGGCATAAAAGCAGATACTTTACCAGATGCACATGCAAAGCTACAAGAAATTTTGCCAGGTGAAACATTTGAATAGGTGTGAAAATGGGTCAAAGTCCAGTATTTTGTTCAATATTTTGGAGACATGTAGAAATAATGCCTAGTGGGAAAATGCCTTGTGGAGAGAATGTTTGGTCTGTTTTGATAAAATGGAAACTATGATCATGTAGATAAAAATAATCCTTACAGAATTTAAATTCTTTGTTCCAAATTGAAAGTACGATTAAAAGATTATGTAAAGGTAATTATTCTGAATAAATACACAAGCTAGCCCTGTTGAAATGGCCTGTAAATCCAATCGTCAGTTGAATTATACATTAATTTTTCAATATAAAGACCGGAAGTGCGCGGTGAACGAAAACTTGTCTGTGCGCATAGAATCAGCAGGGACTAAAACATGCGATAACCGCCTGCTGAAAAACGGAAGTGCTGTTTCGAATTGCTCGACTGTATGTTGGTAGTAAAAATCGTCGGCTTTTACAAGAGCGATCATACATTTAAAACAATATGGCAGCGTCCTTGTTTGTGTCACCTCAGAAAAATAAAGGGATATTTCTTGAAACCAGGTAGGCCGGTCTTTATAATAGTAATAAATACCTCATGCTCGTGCGTATATCCTGTAACAAATGCCCTCACAATTGGTATTTATTTCTACAATAACATTTTTTAAACATTGCTTAACTTTTCAATAACAATCATTATAGGTTTTCAAATTTAATATCCTTACCAAAACTGTTAATTCCAATATCATTTTAAATATATTAGGAGGTAGTATTTTCCCAATATCATTGTCATTTTGTAACTCTTCTATATCTTGATAATCAATATTTTCATTTGTTGAAAAATTTCTTTACAGCAATCGTGCCTGAAACTTAAAATCTTTTTAGGAACTACAATTCAATAACTGACAGTAAGTTGTACAAAATCCCACAAAATAAATACACTTTCATATATTTACAAAACAATAAACTATTCAAGATCCCACATAACTGACAAGACTAAATACTAGTAAATAGAGATGACGAAGTTCATATTCTCATAAAGTTTCCTCCCAATTAAGAATATTATAAAGGAATTGAGATTCAACCAATTTTGATAGCTCCCTTTGCTTAACAAGTGTGATTTAGTGAATAGGATAAAAATATTCTCAAAGAAAATATTTATCACAAGCTTAAAACATGAAGAAGATCCAAAACCAATTTAGGGACTAGACTGTGCCACAGTGCCAACATATCCCCAGACAGGCCATCTTTCATGCTACAGGTGATCACTGGGTATCTTTTTTACTCATTTTCTGTGTACTATAACTATTATGAATCATTTTTCATTATTTTATTTTTAATCTTCCTACTGATTTCCAAGTTACAAGGCAAAACATGTGAAAAATGTTGAGAAAAGTCCCCTGGTGGGATCTTTATGTGCCTCAAACACAGTTTTGACTTCAATTTAAAGCCTTGACATTTGACATAATTATGTAAAAAGAACATATTAATGTGTTCTCAGGTAAAATTGTACCGACCTGAGCAACAGAGTTTGTCACCTGGAGGGCTTTAAGTGACCAAAAGTGAGAAAAGTCCCCTGGTGGGGTCTTTATATGCCTCAAACACAGTTTTGACTTCAATTTAAAGTCTTGACATTTGACATATGTAAAAGGAACATATTAATGTGTTCCCTTGTAAAATTGTAGCAGCATGAGCAACCTCATAGAAGTTGAAAGCTCTTTATTATTGGGAGTTTAGTTCACCTTAAAACAGAATTTCTCTCCTGGTCCTATAATATGTGTGTGCCAAGTCTGAATGAAATCTGTGAAAATACCTTTGAATTATTGGCCACATAAGTTGAAAGGTACAGTGTGACATGGGTGAATCCAGTTTATCCAGACTTTTGTCTAGGGATAAAATGAAATACAAAATGCTATAACAAATTAAAACAAGCATTCTGACGCATGCATTTATCTCCCGCCATATAAATTAGATGTACTAAAGATAACATATTTTAACAAGGTGCTCTAAATGTAATACTTTTCAAGTTATAATTGATTTAGTGCATGATTTCATGAATTTTAATGCATTAAAAATTATTTAAAAAATTCGTTAAAAAAATTTAGCATGTAAAAGCTCTCCAAAATGTAGGTGAATGAGTTATTTGAGAAATATTGGCTATCTGCAATACTTTTAGTGATAATAGGCAGTTACTCATTTTGAATAGGTGAGTAATTAGCTACGGGTGTGAAACTTCACCAAGTGAAAGCTCTCCCAAAAGTAGGTGAATGAGTTATTTGAGAAAAATTGGCTATCTGCAATACTTTTACAGATAATTCACATTTACTCATTTTGATTAGGTGAGTAATTAGCTACGGGTCTGGAACTTCACCATGTGAAAGCTCTCCCAAAAGTAGATGAACGAGTAATTTGATAAAAATTGGATACCAGCAATACTTTTAGAGATAATTAGCATTTACTCATTTTGAGGAGGTGAATAATTAGCTACGGCTCTGAAAATTCACCAAGTGAAAGCTCTCCCAGAAGTAGGTGAATGAGTTATTGATAAAAATTGGCTATCTGCAATACTTTTAGAGATAATTCACATTTACTCATTTTCAGTAGGTGAGTAATTAGCTACAGGTCTGGAACTTCACCATGTGAAAGCCCTCCCAAAAGTAGATGAATGAGTTATTTGATAAAAATTGGATATCCGCAATACCTTTAGAGATAATTCACATTTACTCATTTTGAGTAGGTGAATAATTAGCTACGGGTCTGAAACCTCACCAAGTAAAAGCTCTCCCAAAAGTAGGTGAAGGAGTTATTTGAGAAAAATTGGATATCTGCAATACTTTTACAGATAATTCACATTTACTCATCTTGAGTAGGTGAGTAATTAGCTACGGGTCTGGAACTTCACCATGTGAAAGCTCTCCCAAAAGTAGATGAACGAGTAATTTGATAAAAATTGGATATCCACAATACTTTTAGAGATAATTAGCATTTACTCATTTTGAGTAGGTGAATAATTAGCTACAGGTCTGAAACTTCACCAAGTAAAAGCTCTTCCAAAAGTAGGTGAATGAGTTATTTAAGAAAAATTGGATATCCCCAATACTTTTAGGGATAATTCACATTTACTCATTTTGAGTAGGTGAGTAATTAGCTACGGGTCTGGAACTTCACCATGTGAAAGCTCTCCCAAAAGTAGATGAATGAGTTATTTGATAAAAATTGGATATCCGCAATACTTTTAGAGATAATTATCATTTACTCATTTTGAGTAGGTGAATAATTAGCTACGGGTCTGAAACTTCACCATGTGAAAGCTCTCCCAAAAGTAGATGAAGCAGTTATTTGAGAAAAATTATGTCATTATTTTGCCACAAATAAGAAAATAGCTATTACTCACTTATGGCATGCAATAGAACCCCATACTATATGCATTTACCCTGCAGTCACAATTTCAAAGTAGGTATTACTCGGCTTATCCAATGTGCAACAGGTCTGAAACTTTACTATGTGATAGGTTATCAAAAACTAGATGAATAACATATTTGAAAATATTTCCCTAACTTTAATACTTTTGAAGATATTTGACAGTTACTTACGTTGTTATTTTGCTACAAATAAGAAAATAGCTATTACTCACTTATGGCATGCAATACAACCCCAAAATATATACCATCTTATAGTTAAGGACAAAGTAGCTGAACAACATATTTGAAGAAAAAGGTGTAACTGCAATAGTTTTGGAGTTACAATGGATTTACTCAACAGTCACAATTTCAAAGTAGCTATTACTTAGCTATGCAATGTGCAACAGGTCTGAAACTTTACTATGTGATAGCTTACAAAAAAGTAGATGAATGACATATTTGAAAAGAATTCCGTAACTTTAATACTTCTGAAAATATTTGACATTTACTTATGTCATTATTTTGCTACTAATAAGAAAAAAGCTATTACTCACTTATGGCATGCAATAGAACCCCAAACTACATGCCAGCTTATAGCTAAGGACAAAGTAGCTGAACAACATATTTGAAGAAAAAGCTGTAACTGCAATAGTTTTGGAGTTACAATGGATTTACTCAACAGTAACAATTTCAAAGTAGCTATTACTTAGCTATGCAATGTGCAACAGGTCTGAAACTTTACTATGTGATAGCTTACAAAAAAGTAGATGAATGACATATTTGAAAAGAATTCCGTAACTTTAATACTTTTGAAGATATTTGACATTTACTTCTTCTGTTGTTTAGCTACAAATGAGGAAATAGCTATTACTCACTTATGGCAAGCAATAGAACCCCAAACTATGTACCATCTTATAGCTAAGAACAAAGTAGCTGAACAACATATTTTAGGAAAACACTCTAACTGCAATACTTTTTTAGTTACAATAGCTTTACTCAACAGTCAGAATTTCAAAGTAGCTATTACTCAGCTATCCAATGTGCAACAGATCCGAAACTTTACTATGTGATAGCTTATGAAAAAGTAGATGGATAACATGTTTGAAAAGAATTCCCTAACTTGAATACTTTTGAAGATATTTGACATCTACTTATGTCATGATTTTGCTACAAATAACAAAATAGCTATTACTCACTTATGGCATGCAATAGAACCCCAAACTATGTACCATCTTATAGCTAAGGACAAAGTAGCTGAACAACATATTTTAGGAAAATACTCTAACTGCAATAGTTTTGGAGTTATAATCGCTTTACTCAACAGTCAGAATTTCAAAGTACCTATAACTCAGCTATCCAAGGTGCAACAGGTCTGAAACTTTACTATGTTATAGCTTACCAAAAAGTAGATGGACAACATATTTGAAAAGATTTCCCTAACTTTCATACTTTTGAAGATATTTGACATTTACTTCTTCTGTTGTTTAGCTACAAATGAGGAAATAGCTATTACTCACTTATGGCAAGCAATAGAACCCCAAACTATGTACCATCTTATAGCTAAGAACAAAGTAGCTGAACAACATATTTTAGGAAAACACTCTAACTGCAATACTTTTTTAGTTACAATAGCTTTACTCAACAGTCAGAATTTCAAAGTAGCTATTACTCAGCTATCCAAGGTGCAACAGGTCTGAAACGTTACTATGTCATAGCTTACCAAAAAGTAGATGGACAACATATTTGAAAAGATTTCCCTAAGTTTAATACTTTTGAAGATATTTGACATTTACTTCTTATATTATTTAGCTACAAATGAGAAAATAGCTATTACTCACTTATGGCATGCAATAGAACCCCAAACTATGTACCATCTTATAGCTAAGGACAAAGTAGCTGAACAACATATTTTAGGAAAATACTCTAACTGCAATAGTTTTGGAGTTACAATCGCTTTACTCACCAGTCAGAATTTCAAAGTAGCTATTACTCAGCTATCCAAGGTGCAACAGGTCTGAAACTTTAGTATGTGATAGCTTACCAAAAAGAAGATGGACAACATATTTGAAAAGATTTCCCTAAGTTTAATACTTTTGAAGATATTTGACATTTACTTCTTATATTATTTAGCTACAAATGAGAAAATAGCTATTACTCACTTATGGCATGCAATAGAACCCCAAACTATGTACCATCTTATAGCTAAGGACAAAGTAGCTGAACAACATATTTTAGGAAAATACTCTAACTGCAATAGTTTTGGAGTTACAATCGCTTTACTCACCAGTCAGAATTTCAAAGTAGCTATTACTCAGCTATCCAAGGTGCAACAGGTCTGAAACTTTAGTATGTGATAGCTTACCAAAAAGAAGATGGACAACATATTTGAAAAGATTTCCCTAACTTCAATACTTTTGAAGATATTTGACATTTACTTCTTCTGTTATTTAGCTACAAATGAGAAAATAGCTATTACTCACTTATGGCATGCAATGGGACCCCAAACTATGTACCATCTTATAGCTAAGGACAAAGTAGCTGAACAACATATTTGAAGAACAAGAGGAGAGTGCCCGTGAACGGGCACTGTGTCAGTTGACTGAGTGTTTTTGATTTGTGAAGGTGATCAGAGGACAGAATAATTATCAGAAAAAGGGCTGAACAGAAATACAGTAAATGGTAACTGAACAGCAAGTTCGAAAGAAATTCCGAAGCTGACAGAAGAAAAGGATAAAAAAGTTGTGCCCTGTAAATGGTATTATGAAGGAAAATAACAAGGTAATTGTTTAAGTGTAAACAATAGGTTAAAATATATTTAAAGAAATACTACAAATGCAATATCCTCGTTCGACCTTGAAGAAGGGGTCCAAGGTCAAATCTAACCACACAAATACATTCCTAGCCCATGATTTCCTATGGTTTACCATTCCAAACCTCTAGGACCAATTATAAATGAGTTATAAGCACTTTTAAGCTTGGCTGTCCTCATTTGACCTTGAAGGAGGGGTCCAAAGGTCAAATCTGACCATACCAAAAGATTCCGAGCCAATGATTTCCTATGGGATGGTTTACCATCCCAAATCTCTGTCACCAATAATAAGCGAGTTGTAGGCACTTTCAATTTTCGCTATCCTCATTTGACCTTGAAGGAGGGTTCCAAGGTCAAATCGGACCATATCAACAGATTCACAGCCCATGATTTCCTGTCTGTTTACCATCCCAAACCTCTGGGACCAATAATAAGCGAGTTATAAGCACTTTTAAGTTTGGCTATCCTTGTTTGACCTTGAAGGAGGGGTCATTGAAGGTCAAATCTGACCACACCAAAAGATTCCCACCCCATGATTTCCTACAGGTTGGTTTATCATCCCAAACCTCTAGGATCAATAATAAGGGAGATATAAGCACTTTTCATGACTGACAAAAAACACCTGTGGCGGCCATCTTGTTTCTCAAAATGAGGCCAAAAATATTCCCAGACAACATTTTATGGTTATTAATATATACTGCAAACTTAAGAAAGCTAGCTATAATATTTTTTTTTATCAGAGCAGTAATGGTGAAATCTCTCTCTACACACTGCGGCTATCCAGTGGATACAATGATTTACTCAACAGTGAGAACCTGAAAGTAGCTATTGCTCAGCTATGCCATGACATAGAGGTCTGCAATTTCACTATGTTATAGCTGACCAAAAATTCTGTGAATAACATATTTAACAAATTACTCTAAAATTACTCTAAATAGAACTTATAAAAATTTAACTGAGAGTGTACAAACTATTCATGAATCTATATCTGATATTTCAAATCGAAATTTTCAAGTTAAAGTTTCTCATCAGTACTATCATATGTAATCTGTAACTAGTAAATAATGCAAATCTCTAAAATTACAACATTTGAGTCCTACAAATAATTAATCGCCTGAAGTACAAATTGCTTACTAACAAGATATAAAGCTAACAGAAACCCAATGGTTAAAAGTTAATATTCAATCTGTTTTATTTTGTAATATCAGTACGAACAGAATAGTTACAAAAATAGTTACATAGTACTGTATTGTGATGCATACATTGTTAACATTTCCTTTTCTTTGTTCTTTGAATAGGTACTGCGGTTTAAAACTAGTTAAATATTCCATTTGACTACACTCTATGGATACTCTATGATTCCAGACAGTCCAGCTGTTAGGCATTGCTAGTTTGAGTGCCCACAGTATGATATTACTGAAGGGTGCACTATTACCATGAATTTAAAATATTAAAGCTAATTTGCACAAAAATTTCTTCACTGAGAGAACTGTATAATTGCGAGTCAAATTTATAGGCACTCAATGTATGATGATAGTGGAGGTTTTTGCCTTTGCAGAAAGTAAAATAGCAAAGCTAATTAGTGAAATAGATCTACTTTTTATTTTTATTTTTTTCTTCATACATTTCTCTTTGAATATCTTAAGGTATTTTATTTACATAATTTAATTTGGTACTATTTGCTCACCTATTCCAATCAATTTATTTATAATTATTATTTTCTTTTACTTTATTCCAAAGTCCTTGTTTTCTCTCCTTGTTTGTCCTCAACTTGGATGTTTTGTATACTAGGCCATGTTGTAAATAAGTGCTTGCCCATGCAGCATGTTTTTTCTTTTGTTTATCTTCATTTAATTATGTATTCATTTGTCCTTGTGTTGCAAAGGGAATTAAGATGTGTTACTCAATTGTTTTTTCCTTGGATTTTGTACAACACGTATGAAAAGATAATTTGCTTGATGTTGTTGATTTTGTATTTTACATGCTTCCTGGTACATGGTTTCTCAGATTATTGTTTTTGTATTGAATGGCATACCTATGGAAGATACACTTAACATTTACAGTTTCAACTGTAGAGGTCTTGGCAATAGGACAAAGAGGGCTTCAATTTTTGAGTGGCTCAAGCATTTTAAAGGTGATATCTATTTTTTACAAGAAACACATTCCTCATTAGACACAGAAGATAGTTGGCGGCAACAGTGGAATGGAAACTTAATATTTTCCCATGGTGAATCAAATAGTCGTGGGGTAGCAATTTTGACTGGAAAAGATTTGGAACTTAAAATTAATTTGCAAATTCTTGACAATGAGGGTCGTTTTATTTTACTAGATTGCTGTGTAAAGGCAATAAGCTATATCTTGGTTAACTTATATGCTCCAACTATTGATAAATCATCTGATCAGGCCAACTTTGGAGCCTATATTTGGGACAATTTAAAGATGTATCTAGGACACAATATTGTAATTGGTGGTGATTTCAATAAAAATATAGAATCCCTAAAAAGTATTATAACCAATCCACATAATCATTCATATAATAATTACCTACACAAACTGTGTGACACAATAGATCTTGTAGATATCTGGAAACTACAAAATCCAGAATCTGTTAGATATACACGGCGCGAAAAAACAAAATATGGACTCGCTCAATCACGAATTGACTTTTTTCTTATCTCATCCAATTTGGAATATACAGCAAAATTTTCTGATATACTTCCAGGTCTAAAATCTGATCATAGTTTGCTCCAAATATGTTTACTTCTTGAAGACCAACCTAAACGTGGTAAAGGTCTGTGGAAAATGAACACAAATTTACTTGGAAATGAAGACTTTATTAATCTTATTAAGGCCACAATTAGGGAAGCAAAATTAGATGTTTCAAATCTAAAAGTTCAAGAAATGGCTTGGGACTACATAAAATGTCGAATTCGGACAGAATCAATTTCCTTTTCAATAAAAAATGCAAGGAAAAGTCGTGAACATATTGACTCTTTGAACTCACGCTTAAAAATCCTACAAGAAAAGATCTCTATTATGCCTACACCACATCTTCTTGAAGAAATTGCTAATATTGAAAAAGAAGTAGAAAATTTTTATGACCAAAAGGCAAAAGGTGCCCTAATTAGATCAAGATGTAAATTTATTGAGGACTATGAACGACCATCGAAATTTTTTCTAAATTTAGAAAAAGCAAAGCAAAAGAAGTGCCAAATAAAAGCACTACACATACACGGCCAACGTATCAGTAATCCAGCTGAAATATTGAAAGCGCAGAAAGAGTTTTATCATAAACTTTTTTCAGTTGATTACTTAGATCACAATAAATCACTGTTAGATTGTATGAACTATACAAATGCATATGATATTCCTCGTATATCTGATGCTTCTAAAGAAATTTGTGATGCTGATATCACACTGCAGGAAATAGAAGATGCAGTTAAAGGTTTAGCAAACAACAAGGCTCCTGGCCCAGATGGCCTTCCAGGTGAATTTTACCAAATGTTTTGGAATGATATCTCTAAATTGGTGACAAAAACCTTTCAGGATGCTTTTAAAAAAGGTCATTTATGCCAGTCTCAGAGACAGGGTGTAATTTGTTTGATACCAAAACAGGGCAAGGACTTAACTAAATTAGAGTCTTGGCGTCCTTTGTCAATTTTAAACACTGACTATAAGATTATAGCAAAGGTATTAGCAAAAAGGCTCAAAGTTGCACTATCTGAAATAATAAATCCTGATCAGATTGGTTATATGCAAAACCGCTTCTGTGGTGAAAATATAAGACTAATCAGTGATATAATTGACTATTGTACATTGCTCAAAACCCCATGTCTTATTTTGCTAGCTGATTTTGAAAAGGCATTTGACAAAATAAGTTGGAACTTTCTACATTGCTGTCTAAAAAGATTTGGTTTTGGCAGTTCGTTTCAAAAGTGGATTTCTATACTTTACAATAACATTGAAAGTTGTGTTTCAAATAACGGGTATCAGTCTGAATACTTTAACATTTCTAGAGGTATCAGACAAGGCTGTCCACTCAGTGCTCTCTTGTTCTTGTTGCCGGCTGAAGTTATTGCTATTATAATCCGTAGCCTCGATTCAATAAAGGGAATTTGTGTCAAAAACACCTGCATAAAGCTATGTCAACTCGCGGATGACATGACCCTGTTTTTAAGTGACAATCAATCCATTCTGAAAGCACTACAATCTTTTGAAGAATTTTATAAATATGCTGGGTTAAAGTTGAACAAAGCAAAAACTGAAGCAATAATTGTACAAAATGATGGCTCAATGTATGAAGACACAAATCTTGGAATTAGTTGGATAAGAAATAGTTTCAAAACACTGGGCACTTATTTCACCCTCAACTATAAAGATACTGCTATTTTGAATATAAACCAGAAAGTGCAAGTTATCAAGGACATACTAAATGCTTGGCAAGCTAGGTCTCTATCACTGAAAGGCAAAATCACAGTTGTAAAATCCTTAGTAATACCACATATTCAGGTGCTGGCCTCAACGTTACCAGTAGACTCAAAAACTATAACTGAACTCGATACCTTGTTGTTTAGCTTTATTTGGAACAATGGAAAACCTTTAATAGCTAAAAACACTCTGATTCAGCCTTTGGATCTGGGTGGTCTAAAAATGGTATCGGTATTAGAGGTAGTTAAAACAGCACAGATCATGTGGTTTAAACGACTTATGAACCCAATCAATGCGAAATGGAAAGTTTTGTCTTTCTACTTGATGGGCATTACCAAGGAACATTTATTTAGGAAATTAAAATTTTCTTCTCTATTGACTTTTCCAAGAAACATATTTTATTGTGGTATATTATCAAACTGGCTTGACTTTATCAATGTCAAACCAACAAGTTTTACTGAACTTCTTGCTGAACCATTGTTTTTTAATGATGTATTTCAAATTGGAGGCCAACACATATCCACAGAATATTCTGATTGGATGCAAGCTGGTATTTCAAATGTTTCAGATATTTTACAAAGCAATGGTTCCTTTAGAGGGAAAATAGAACTTGAAAACCAGTTTAACATTGTGATTCCCCACCTAAAATATAATAAAATAGTAAGTTCAATAAAACAAGTATCATCTTCCATAGAAACAATACATGTTACTGCCAGTAGTGTCGAATCCTTTGGCCCGAAAAAGTTAAATGAAATTAGTAGCCAACAGATTTACTGTCAATTGATTAAGCACTTATATCAGGCTCCCACTAGCCAGAACAAATGGGTGGAATATTACCCTTTCTTAGACACAATTAATTGGAAATCTTTTTATTTACTGCCAGGAAAAATCATTCGTGCCACACATTTATTAAGTCTACAGTATAAAATACTCCATAGAGTTTTTAACTGTAGACACAAACTTTTTTTGTGGAAGATTGTTGAATCTCCAAATTGTCTAGAATGTGGTGAAATAGATAATTTGGAACACTTTTTCTACTATTGTGAATCTTCTAGAAGATTCTGGATTTACTTGGAAAATTGGCTTAGCAATATATTCTCTAAACCTGTAAATTTCACAATCTTAGAAATTTTGTTGGGATGTATCCATGTTGATAAACTACATTTTTATGCCATGAATTATATTATCCTTTATGGTAAATACTTTATTAATAAACAAAAAAGGTCACAGAAAGAAATTTACTGGGATCATTTCTGCAGAGCCCTAAAATCTAATTTGGTTACAGACCATCTTTCACACATAAATCGAGGCAAAGAACAGGTTTTCTTTCAAAAATTTGGTGTCCTTTTTGAAAATTTAAGGGCATTATGATTTGTCATCTACAATGATAGTGTTTGGGAGATTTTGTATCAGTATGCATGACCAGATAATTAATATGCAAATTGTTTTTCAGTTTTGTCTGTAAACTCTTTTTTTTTACTGTATTAATGAGTATATCTATATTACTCCTTTTCTGTATATTTGCTTCATGTAACACCTTGACTTGCTTTTGAAAAAAAAAAATGAATAAAAGATAAAAAAAAAAAAAAAATTACTCTAAATGTAATAGTTTTCAAGTTACAACTGATTTACTCAACAGTGAGAACCTCAAAGGAACTATTACTCAGCTATGCAATGAGCTACATGTCTGAAATTTTACTATGTTATAGCTAACCCAAAAGTAGGTGAACAACATATTTAAGCAAACTACTGTAAATGCAATAGTTTTCAAGCTACAACTGATTTACTCAATAGTGAGAACCTGAAAATAGCTATTGCTCCGCTATGCCATGAGCTATAGGTCTGTAATTTCACTATGTTATAGCTGACCCAAAAGTAGGTGAACAATATATTTTAACAAAATACTCCAAATGCAATATTTTTCAAGTTATAGCTGATTTACTCATCAGTCAGTACCTGAGAATAGCTATTGCTCAGTTGTGCCATGAGCTATAGGTCTATAATTTCACTATGTTATAGCCAGGCCTGGGGCGAGTACAAGTACTTGTACTTGGTACTTGTACTTAATTACTCTTTTTCAAGTACTTGTACTTGTACTTGACAGTTGAAAATTAAAAGTACTTGTACTTGTACTTGGCTAAAATATCCAAGTACTTTTCAATTACTTTCAAGTACATTCCAAGTACATTGATTTTGTAGTTTTATAACTTTAATTAAGTGACTTATTAGGTGTAAATTATTACTGTTTCTTTCAGCAGAGTGTAGATAGATTATAGTTTGTGTTGTTTTGTCAAAGTACAAAGGGCTGTTTAGTTAGCCAGAACTTTGGTTTTCTTTAATTATAACAAGGCTGCATTTAATCAACACCTTTTTACATTTTAAACAAAATACCCACTCATTCAGAATATAGCTGTGTTTTAATCATAAAGGTGCTGCATTTAATCTATCCTTTTTCACTTTTACACAAAAGATCCACTCAGTCACAGCATAGCTTTGCTTTTGTCATATACCTACCCTTATTCATTTTCACACAAAAGACCCACTCAGCCTGAGTGTTGATGCCAAGCTTAGTGGACAGGAGGGCCAATTACTTGTTTATGTAAGACAAACAAGCTAATCCCTTACACAAATAAACTGTTGACTCATTCATTTCAATACACCCCTTTATAAACAAATATCAATGTTTAGTATATCTGCTTTGGCTTTTTACACTATACAATTGCCCTTAAATATAAAGTTTTATTTCACTTGTTCATTCATTTATTTAATAAATGTATTCCAACCACCAACCATATGTAATATCAGTTTTACATAAAGGACTGGTACAAACCCTTTTAAAATGTTTTATGTGCCCCAAGTAAATAATTCATCATCTGTCAACACAAGCATACTGATGTCCAAGTGGATCTTTTGAAATCAGATTTTTTAGCATTGCAAGACAGGATTTCCATGCATTCAGGTGTTTACTCACACTGTGAGTCTCACAGACAAAATTTTTGAAAGACCTGTATTTATTAAGTGTAACCAGAAAAGTAATGGAGCAGATTTTAGCTCATCAGTGTTTATTGAATGATTGCTTTAAATTGTATGTCTCAATAAATAATTAATTTTAAATAAATAGTGATTATCTAGTTATTATAGTTTTGGGGTCGTACGCTATAAAAGTACTTGTACTTGTACTTGCAATTTTTCAAAGTACTTGTACTTGACTCTTGAGATCAGTACTTGTACTTGCAACTTGGCAAGGTAATTGTACTTGTACTTGGCTCCATGTACTTGACCCCAGGCCTGGTTATAGCTGACCCAAAAGTAGCTGAATAACATATTTGCACAAATTTCTGTAAATGCAATAGTTTTCCAATTATAACTGATTTACTCAACAGTGAGAACTTCAAAGTAGCTATTACTCAGCTATGAAATGAGCCACAGGTCTGAAACTTCACTATGTTATAGCTGACCCCAAAATAGGTGAATAACATACTGAAACAAAATACTCTAAATGCAATAGTTTTCAAGTTATAAGTGATTTACTCAACAGTGATAACCTAAAAGTAGCTATTACTCAGCTATGCCATGAGCTACAGGTCTGAAATTTTACTATGTTATAGCTGGCCCAAAAGTAGCTGAATAACATATTTATACGAAATTCTCTAAATGCAATAGTTTTTAAGTTACAAGTGATTTTACTCATGATGGAAGTTACTGAAAAGCCCAAAAGTAGCTATTACTCACTTAGCTATTGAGACAGACACCCAACTTACTCACCATATTGTAGCTATGAAAAAAGTAGCTGAATAACATATTTTAACAAAATGCTCTAAATGCAACACTTTTCAAGTTATAAGTGATTTACTCAACAGTGATAACCTAAAAGTAGCTATTACTCAGCTATGCCATGAACTACAGGTCTGAAATTTTACTATGTTATAGCTGACCCAAAAGTAGCTGAATAACATATTTATACGAAATTCTCTAAATGCAATAGTTTTCAAGTTATAAGCGATTTACTCAACAGTGATAACCTAAAAGTAGCTATTACTCAGCTATGCCATGAGCTACAGGTCTGAAATTTCACTATTTTATAGCTGGCCCAAAAGTAGCTGAATAACATATTTATACGAAATTCTCTAAATGCAATAGTTTTTAAGTTACAAGTGATTTTACTCATAATGGAAGTTACTGAAAAGCCCAAAAGTAGCTATTACTCACTTAGCTATTGAGACAGACACCCAACTTACTCACCATATTGTAGCTATGAAAAAAGTAGCTGAACAACATATTTTAACAAAATGCTGTAAATGCAACACTTTTGAAGTTATAAGTGATTTAGTGCATGATTTCATGAATTTTAATGCATTAAAAATTATTAAAAAAATTTATTAAAAAAAAAGTAAGACAGATCCAGGTCTCATACTCACACAAGAGAATCTACCTCTGGCCTAGTACATATATGCAAGATATGAGAGAAATCCCTGCAATAGTCACTGAGAAAATTGTGATAAAAAGTTGAAATTTTCACACTTTTGGTGGGGGTACCCCCCTTGTAATGTCTCTAGCAAACAGACGAACAGACAGATTTGCATGCCTTGAACAATTTTTCATCCTCGATAGATAAGGTATCTTTTAAAAAAAACAGCATGTCTCTAGGCCTTGTAGTTTTGGAGAAGAAGTTGTTCACGCGGACGTGTACGCGTACGCCCACGCCGCAGAGTGATGACATAATGTCAGCTGACTGACAAGTCAGCTGACATAAAAACTTGTTACTGCAATAGTTTTTGAGTTATGAGCCCTTTACTCAAAGTAGCTAAGATTGCTATTACTCACTTATCTTTAGGCCTAAGTCAATAAAACCAAAAAAATTTTCAAGGGCATGAAAATTCATTGGGACAATTAATTTACAAAAAATCTGTAGCTGTAGCAGTTTTGGAGAAATCTGCGTGACTAACTAACGCACACACGCACGCACACACGCACACACATAGACATCATTTCATAATCTCCCTCCCGGGCTAAAGCCCAGCGGGAGATAATTAGGCCCATGCATCAGAGAACTGATGCAAATTTGTATCCACCGGAAAGACAACTCACCAAAGTCAGTGAACCATTGTTTTGACCTTGAAGGAGGGTCCAAGGTCAAATCTGACCACACCAAAAGATTTCCAGCCCATGATTTCCTATAACATGGTGTCACACTGTAAACCTCTAGGACCAATAAGAAGCGAGTTATAAGCACTTTTAAGTTTGGCTGTCCTTGTTTGATCTTGAAGGAGGGGTCCAAGGTCAAATCTGACCACATCAAAAGATTCCCAGCCAATGATTTCCTTAAGTTGGTTTTACATTGCAAATCTCTAGGACCAATAATAAGCAAGTTATAAGCACTTTTAAGTTTGGCTATCCTTGTTTGACCTTGAAGGAGGGACCCAAGGTCAAATCTGACCACATCAAAATATAGCTTCAAGGTCAAATATTTGCAAGGTTGTAGAGGACATGTATATTCGTTATACATATCACCTATGAAGAGATTCAACCTTCCACTTGTGAGAACCAGCCAGTAGAATAATGTAGATAATTTTCAAAGAAATGCTCATCACGGACATTTTGTTTTTCAGAATGAGGCTAGTTTCAGTCCCAGAGAAGCTTACCCTCCAATGAAGATATCCTGCAAATTTGGTGAACCTAGCTGGTCTAGTTTTCCTCTGAGAGCATCGAAAATTTCTCTATGCGTGGCGGCACAGAGGCATAGAAACACTAAACCAAAGTATTTAAAGTGTATCTCCTGCCAAATATTAAAGGGGAAGAAATACTGTTTCCAGGATATTCACATTTTTCATTTTCCGCTAAAATCCAAGATGGCCGCCAAAAGTGGCGAAAATTGAAATCTTTCACCTAGGCACAGGATACTCCTGTACTTCCCTGTGGGTGAAAAATTCGTTTGAAATCGCTCTATCTCTTACCTTTTTCTAGATATTTTCAATGTTTTATTTTCCGCTAAAATCCAAGATGGCCGCCAAAAGTGGTGAAAATTGAAATTTTTCCCCTTTGCATAGGATACTCTTATACATCCCTGTGGGTCAAAACTTAGCTCGAAATCGCTCTATCTCTTACCGTTTCTGAGATATTCACACTTTTTCATTTTCCGCTAAAATCCACGATGGCCACCAAAAGTGGCGAAAATTGAAATTTTTCCCTAGACACAGGATGCTCCTGTACTACCATGTGGGTCAAAAATTCGCTCGAAATCACTGTCTCTTACGGTTTGTGAGATATTTGTGATATTTCACATTTACACTAAAAGTAGCAATAAAGTAGCCATTACTCACTTGTACATTGAGCAACAGTTGTGAAACTTCAATATGTTACAGTTCACAAAAAAGTAAATGAACAACATATTTGAGAGAAATTGTGTAGCTGCAATACTTTTGAAGATATAAGCCATTTACTCATTATGGTTACCACTAAAAATTGACGAAGTAGCTATTACTGACTTATCTATGGAGATACACATCCAAACTACTGACCATGTTGTAACTGTGCAGAAAGTAGCTGAACAACATATTGGAACAAGACCACTGCAGTAGTATGATCTCCCGCCGGGGAGCAAAAAAAGTGCTGTTTAAAATGAGTTTTACAACCCAAACGTCTGGAAGCAATAATAAGCTAGATATAGGCACTTTAAAGCTTGACAATCCTCATTTGACCAATAGTAAGACCAATAATAAGCGAGATATAGGAACTTTTAATTTTGGGCATCATCGCTTGACCTTGAACGAGGGGCCCAAGGTCAAATCTGACCACATCAAAAGATTCCCAGCACGTTTTCCTATAGGTTGTTTTCACATCCCAAACCTCTAAGACCAATAATAAGCGTGATATGGGCACTTTTAAGTTTGGCCACAGCAGTTTGACCTTGAACGAGGGGTCCAAGGTCAAATTTGACCACAGCAAAACTTTCCCAGCACATGAATTCCTATAGGGTTTGGTTACACATTACAAACCTCTAGGACCAATAATAAGCAAGATATAGGCACTTTTAAGTTTGGCCATCCTCGTTTGACCTTGGAAAAGGGGCTGAAGGTCAAATCTTACCACATCTAAAGATTCGCAGAACATGATTTCCTATAGGTTGGTTTCACATCCCAAACCTGTAGGACCAATAATAAGCGAGATATAGGCACTTTTAAGTTTGGCCAAAATCAGCTAAGTAGGGTACTTTGGCAGTCTGTGGATGACCTTAAACGAAGAGCTTCAAGGTCAAATGTCTGCATGCTTATAGAGGGCATATATATGTGTTAAATATCTGCATTTTATAATCTCCCGGGCAAAAGTTTACTGTTAAAAGTGATTTACTCAAAGTAAAACAATCAAAGTAGCTATTACTCAGTTGGCTATGGACTTACAGGTCTGAAACTTTGCCACGATACAGAACATTAAAAAGTAGGTGAACAACATATTGGACAAAAATCCGCTAAATTTAATAGTTTTGCAGTTATAAATGATTTACTCAAAGGAGAACCATCAAAGTAGCTATTACTCAGTTATGGACCTACAGGTCTCAAAATTTGCCATTACACAGTACATCAAAAAGTAGGTGAACAATATATTTGATAAAAATACTTTAAATTCAACAGTTTTGCTGTTAAAAGTGATTTACTCAAAGTAAAACAATCAAAGTAGCTATTACTAAGTTATTTATGGACTTACAGCTCTCAAAATTTGCCATTACATAGTACATAAAAAGTAGCTAAACAACATATTTGAGAAAAATCCTTTAAATTCAACAGTTTTGCTGTTATAAGTGATTTACTCAATGAAGAACTATCAAAGTAACAATTACTCAGTTAGCTATGGACCTAGAGCTCTCAAAATTTGCCATTACACAGTACATCAAAAAGTAGGTGAAGAACATATTTGACAAAATCCTCTAAATTCAACAGTTTTGCTGTTAAAAGTGATATACTCAAAGGAAAACAATCAAAGTAGCTATTACTCAGTTAGTTATGGACTTGCAGGTCTGAAACTTTGCCACGACACAGAACATTAAAAAGTAGGTGAACAACATATTTGACAAAAATCCTCTAAATTTAATAGTTTTGCAGTTATAAGTGATTTACTGAATGGAGAACCATAAAAGTAGCTATTACTCAGTTAGCTATGGACCTACAGCTCTCAAAATTTGCCATTACACAGTACATCAAAAAGTAGGTGAAGAATATATTTGACAAAAATCCTTTAAATTCGACAGTTTTGCTGTTCTAAGTGATTTACTCAATGGAAAACCCTCAAAGTAGCTATTACTCAGGTAGCTATGGAGATACAGCTGTGAAAATTTCCCATGACACAGTACATCAAAAAGTAAGTGAACAACATATTTCACAATAATTCTCTAAATTCAATAGTTTTGGAGTTATAATTAATTTACTCAATGTTGAAATTCAAAGTAGCCATTACTCAGTTAGCTATGGAGATACAACTCTGAAACTAAGCCACGACACAGAACATTAAAAAGTAACTGATTAATATATTTGACAATAATTCCCTGAATTCAATAGTTTTGGAGTTATAAGTGATTTACTCAATGTTGAAATTAAGAAATTTCAAAGTAGCTATTACTCAGTTAGCTATGGACTTACAGCTCTGAAAATTCACCACGACACAGTACATCAAAAAGTAGGTGAACAACATATTTGACAAAAATCCTCTATATTCAATAGTTTTGGAGTTATAAGTGTCTTGCTCAATGGTCAAATGTTAAACTTAGTGTAGCTATTACTCAGCTAGTTATGGTGCTACACCTTTGAAACCTCAACATGATGTAGTACATGAAGGAGTTGTTCAACAACATATTTGAGAACAATATTGTAAGTAACAGTTACAAAGATAAAAGCAACTTACTCATTTTGCTCATTGTTAAAAACAGAAAATAGCCATTACTCACTTAGCTATCAAGATAGACCCCTAAAAATGGTACCATCTTGTAGGCATGGAGAAAGTAGCTGAACAACGTATTTTACAGAAATGCTCTAAATGCAGTCATTTTGGAGTTATGAGCACTTTACTCGAAGTAGCCACCATTGCTATTACTCACTTAGCTATGGACCTAGGTCTGAAAAAAACAGGATCAAATGAAAAGACATAAGCAATAAGGTCATAAAACATTGAAAAGGCCAAGGAAGAACAACCAGTGTGATGTACAGCCCTTTTTAAAAACGTGACACACACACACACACGCATGCACATGCATTTTATAATCTCCCACCTGGCGGGCCGGCGGGAGATAACAAAATACTCTAAATGCAATAGTGTGAGAGTTATAACCCATATAACTAGAAATAGGATGCCCTGTTGATAGTAGCTGCGACATATGAATTGAAACAGGATAGCATAGAACACACATTATCATGTGTAATGTCCACCCCATGAACCTTTTGCCAAAATTGTACAGTAGTCTTACAAGACCCTGTTTCATTTGTAAAATATATCAATGATGCTTAAATATTTATTAGTATACATGTAAATTATTTCAGCTTCATGCCTTTTTGCATTGGTTGGGTCAAAAATTTCGACAAAATCGCTCTATCTTGCACGGTTAAGGAGATAGAAGCAAATTTGTTTTTTCCCCATTTTTAAAATTTGAAAATTCAAAATGGCCGCCATTTTTGGGAAGAGGAAAATTTTTTGAAAATTGCAAAGAGTACATTTCTCAGATACCCTGTGGATCGAAAATTTCGACGAAATTGCTCGCACGGTTAAGAAGATAGTAGCAAATTTGTGTTTTGCCATTTTTGGCCAAAATTCAAAATTTCAAAATGGCCGCCATTTTTGGGGAGGGGAAAATTTTTTGAAAATTACCAAGAGTACATTTCTCACATACCCTGTGGGTCGAAAATTTCGACGAAATCACTCTATCTTGCACGGTTAAGGAGATAGAAGCAAATTTGTGTTTTGTCATTTTGGCCAAAATTCAAAATTTCAAAATGGCCGCCATTTTTGGGGAGGGGAAAATTTTTTGAAAATTACCAAGAGTACATTTCTCACATACCCTGTGGGTCGAAAATTTCGACGAAATCACTCTATCTTGCACGGTTAAGGAGATAGAAGCAAATTTGTGTTTTGTCATTTTGGCCAAAATTCAAAATGGCCGCCATTTTTGGGAAGAGGAAAATTTTTTTGAAAATTACCAAGGGTACATTGCTTAGATACCCTGTGGGTTGAAAATTTCGACAAAATCGCTCTACCTCGCACGGTTAAGGAGATAGAAGCAAATTTGTTTTTTTTTTCCCATTTTTGAAAAAAAATACGAAAATTCAAAATGGCCGCCATATGTGGGAAGAGGAAAATTTTTTTGAAAATTGCCAAGAGTACATTTTTCAAATATCCTGTGGGTCGAAAATTTCGACGAAATCGCTCTATCTCGCACGGTTAAGGAGATAGAAGCAAATTTGTGTTTTCCATTTTTTGACAAAGTAGCTAAGTAGCTATTACTCAGTCAGTTATATAGCTATTATCACTAAAACCAATCCCAAGCAAGTTATCGACCTAAGTAATGCTCATACTAAATTTGGTAAAGATATGTCACATATTTTTCCTTAAAATGCCCGGAAACAAAAGAAGTACACAAAAGTAGCTAAGTAGCTATTACTCAGTTAGCTATATACCTATCTTCACTAAAAGCAATCCCATATGCAAGCTATTAATCCAATAAACACCCATGCCAAATTTAGTAAAGATAGGATAAATACTTTTCTTTCAAATGAGCGGATACCAAGCGTCCGGACGGCGGAAACGGACACCGAAAAAAGCAAAAATAATATGTCAACCCCCCACTGGGGTGGACATAATTATATTAGGTAAAAGTGCTATTACTCACTCAAAAGAAAGCCAAAGTTCACCAAACCCAAAAAATATTGAAGAGCATAAAAATTCATTAGGACATATAATTGACCAAAAATGTGTAACTGCAGTAGTTTCAGAGAAAACTGTGTGACACACTCACACACGCACACACATGGTGCAAATTATAATCTCCTGCCAGCGTGCCGGGCGGGAGATAATAAAACTAGCTGTATAAGCCCGCTTAAAGAAACAGTGGAGTTAAAATGGACATTTGTGAATACTCACTACATCTCCTTTGAATATGTTCCACTCATCCAGCGGCTTCACCAGGGTTGGTTTCTTCTTACTTATAATAAAGGCATTCTCTTTCCTAAACTCATCAGTCCACGGTCTATTTTCTCCATAGTACCAATCGGTTCTTTTCTTCTCTTTCCAGCCACCAATTGGGTGCCACTGAAGACTTTTATGGTCCCTCTGCATTTCCTTTTCAACATAACGCTTGAAGTATTTAAAGTGTCTTGCACCCAGTAATTGTGTCAACCTCATAGCAGAGTTTCTGCAATAAAGTACAAATTTTGTCTCATTGCAACATAGCCCCAGAGAAGATAAATTCAGTGCAATAATTCCCTCAACTGACGTTCAATGGCTCAAAGTATAATGGTATCTTGATGTAATTTGACACTAAATGAGACATCACAGGTAAAGAATGGAATACAAAAACAAACAAGCAGTCAGTGCCCATGAACAGACTCTGTGTCAGCTGACTTTGTGTTTTGAGCTTCTGAGTAGAAAAGGAAGTATTTCAAAATAGCTACTGCTCAGTTAAATAACTAGATTGGGCCAACTCGGCGCTAACATATCCCCAGACAGGTCATCACTCACGCCACAGGTTTTGATCGGGAATTTTTTAAAGCATAATTACCCATTATTATATGAACTTCAGCATATCAATCTACTCTGTTTGTATCTTCCCAAGAAGATGGTGTATCCCCAGACGCCGAATACATAACTCAAATTATATTTTCAATCTTCCTGCAATGATAACTCTAAACCTATTTTCAAAGTATTTATTAATAAATGATTGATGATTGAATGTCCATTCTAAAATAATAATCCCAAAAGAGCATATCTCTTTCTATATTTGTTGACAAATAAAATATTATTTTTAACTCAACATCATACTTTTCAATCTTCCTGCAATGATAACTCTTAACCTAATTTCAAAGTATTTAAATGATTGATGATTGAATGTCCATTCTAAAATTCATAATCCCAAAAGCGCATATCTGTTTCTATATTTGTTCACAAATAAAATATTATTTAAAAAAAAATTATTTATATTATTATTTTATTATATTATTTATAGAATTTGTAAATTGTTTTCAGTTATTCATTTCCTCTATTCCTATATATGTGGTCCATATATATGCAACCTAAATATGTGACACAATCTCAGTTCTGACTCCCCTTTGTGTTATATGATGAAGCCCACCACCTCCTACCCCACCCCTCTCCCCTTCTCCACACCTCTCTCACTATTACACAAGATCTGCAACCCCATTGAGTTCTTTGTTTCTCATTTGATATCACTAAATACCTTTGTTTATTTAGTGTCACTCAATATAGCTGGAGGTCCCAGAGGTGGGTGGGGGATGTGGGTTGGGACTACAGCATAAATGGTAAACAAACAATCTGATATATATCAAAGAAAGGGGTAATCAAATACAAAAAGAATTGAGAATTTTAAGTATGTGATTATCAACTGAAATGAGTTCATAACTGTAGGAGCTGTGTCAAAATTAACTGAGGCAAGTTGAATAAAACTGGGCTAGTTGAGGGTTAAAAATCCCCTAGTTTTACTACATAAGGATATACTTTTATTAATATTGGGACTTAAAGCTCACCAGAAAATAACAGTGTCCATTTTGCCTACTTGAATATGTTTAACCAGTTTCATTTTAAAGAGTTAAAAACTCAGCAAGCAGAGGTACAACACACAAAAATAAGTTCTTAAAAGACTAAGATAGCCATAACATCATTAATATTCAAAATTTAAAGAGACAGGCACTTCCTTTTAAAAATTCAAAGATTTCAGCTCTATGACCCACATAGTTTGACAGTTACAGGGCTTTAAAGTGGCATAATGTCCATAAATTGGGTTTCTGTGGGCATTTTACAATTGTTAAAGAGACCTTAGCAATTAAACTACAGATCTGAAACTTTTTGGGGGACATACATAACAAACAAAAATTAGATATAATACAGTTTAAGACTTGTCACACTAAGCATTTCCAAATTACAGGGCAAAATACAGTAGAAAATGTCAAAAAAGGTCACTTGGATGAGTGTCTATGGTCGTCATACACAGGTTCAATGTCTACTACAGGCCTTGATGTTCGGTACATGGAAAAAGAAGACGCTTAATAATGTATTCCTAGTTGAGATTTCAGCCCTGTCAGTCACATAGTTTAACAGTCACAGGGCTGAAAAGTGGCAAAAAGTCCAAATATTGGGTCTCTGTGGGCCTTTTAGAGACCTCAATGTGACCTTCAAATTGAAGCTTCAGACTTAAAATCTTTCACAATCAGAGATTATACATAGAATGTATATCTAATATAGTTTGAAACTTCTCAGACTTACCATTCCAAGTTACATGGCAAAATATGTAAAAAATGTCTAAAAAGGGTCACTTGGGTGAGTATCTATGGTCGTCATACACAGGTTAAATATCTACTAAAGGCCTTGATGTTCAGCACATGTAAAAAGAACATAATAATATATTCCCAGATGAGATTTCAGCTCTATCAGTCACATAGTTTAACAGTCACAGGGCTTAAAAGTGGCAAAAAGTCCAAATATTGGGTCTCTGTGGGCCTTTTAGAGACCTCAATGTGAACTTTAAATCAAAGCTTCAGATTTAAAATCTTTCACAATCAAAGGTTACACATAGAATGTATATCTAATACAGTTTGAAACTTCTCAAGACTTACCATTTCCAAGTTACAGGGAAAAATATGTGAAAAATGTCTAAAAAGGGTCACTCGGGTGGGTGTTATGGTCCTCACACACAGGTTAAATGTCTACTTAAAGCCTTTATTTCTGGCACATGTAAAAATGACATAATGATATATTCCCAGGTGAGATTTCAGCTCTATCAGTAACATAGTTTAACAGTCACAGGGCTTAAAAGTGGCAAAAAGGCAAAATATCGGGTCTCTGTGGGCCTTTTAGAGACCTCAATGTGAGCTTCAAATCAAAGCTTCAGACTAAAAATCTTTCACATTCAAAGGTTACACATAGAATGTATATCTAATACAGTTTGAAACTTCTCAGACTTACCATTTCCAAGTTACAGGGAAAAATATGTGAAAAATGTCTTATAAGGGTCACTCGGGTGGGTGTTTATGGTCCTCACACACAGGTTAAATGTCTATTAAAGGCCTAAATTTTGGGGCAGATATAAGAAAACACATAGATATATTCTCAGATGATATTTAACTTAGATGAGAGACATAGTTTGAAAGCTACAGTGCTCGAAAGTGGCAAAAAGTGCATAAATTGGGTCTCTGTGGGCACTTTTGAGACCTTAAGTCGACCCCTTTGGGTAAACCTACAGCCCTAAAATTTTCTACAGACAAGGATTACATATCAAAGTTATACCTAGTGCAGTTTAAGACTCATCAGAGTTACCACTTCCAAATTATAGGGCAAAATATGTGAAAAATATAGCAAAAAATCCCTAAGTGGGGGTCTTTATGGGCCTCAAACACAATTTTCTCCTCAACTTAAAGTCGTGATTTTCGGCACATGTACTAAGAACATATTAATGTGTTCTCAGGTGAAATTTCAGCCAGCTGAGCATCATAGTTTGTGACCTAGAGGGCTCTTAGTGGCCAAAAGTGCAATTTCTGACCTTAAGGTGGCCATAAGTTCTCTTTTATTGGGAGTTTAAGGTCACCTTAAAATAGGGATCTTCCTTTGGACACCCTTAACATGTGTACCAAGTTTGAAAAAAAAATATTAATTTGTTTTTGAGTTATCGCGTCCACAAGGAAATTTCTACGGCGGCGGCGGCGGCGGCGCGACGGACCTGAATCCAATATATCCCCGACTTTCGTCTGGGGATATAATGACATACTGGTCTGCAATTTTTCTATGTTATAGCTGAGACAAAAGTAGGTGAATAACATATTTGACAAAATATTCTAAATGCAATATTTTTCAAGTTACAAGTGATTTACTAGACAGTGAGAAACTAAAAATAGCTATTGCTCAGCTATGAAATAAACTACAGGTCTTCAATTTTATTAATCAATAGCTGACCCAAAAGTAGATGAATAACATAAAGGCAATAGTTTTTAAGTTACAAGTGATATACTCAACACTCAACAGTGAAACTTATAGCTGTTAATGTTATAGCTGACCCCCAAAAAGGTGAATACCAGATTTAAACAAAATACTGTAAATGCAATAGTATTGAAGTTACAACTGATTTACACAACAATGATAACCTGAAAGTAGGTATTGCTCAGCTATTCCATGAGCTACAGGTCTGCACTTTTACTATGTCACAGCTGAATAACATATTGAAAGGAAATTCTCTAAATGCAATAGTTTTCAAGTTACAAGCGGTTTACTCAACATTAAGAAACCTGAAAGTAGCTATTGCTCAGCTATGCAATGAGCTACAGGTTTGCTATTTCACTATGTTATAGCTGTCCGAAAAGTACGTGAATAACATGTTCAAGAAAATACTCAAAATACAGTAGTTTTCAAGTTACAACTGATTTAATCAACAGTTTAGAACCTCAAAGTAGCTATTGCTCAGCTATCTACATTTTCACTGTGTTATAGCTGTCCCAAATATAGGTGAAAAACATATTTAAAGAAAACACTCTAAAAGCAATAGTTTTCAAGTTACAAGCCATTTACTAAACAGTGAAAACCTGAAAGTAGCTATTGCTCAGGTATACAATGAGAAAGAAAATACTCTAAATACAATAGTTTTCAAGTCACAACCGATTTACTCAACAATTAGAACCTTAATGTAGACATACCTTAGCTTAAGCAATCAGCTAAAGGTCTGCATTTTTACTATGTTATAGCTGACCCAAAAGTAAGTGAATAACATATCTAAAGAAACACTCTAAATGCAATAGATTTCAAGTTACAAGCAATTTACTCAACAGTGAGAACTTGAAAGTAGCTATTACTTACGTATGCAATGAGCTACAGGTCTGAAATTTGACTATGTTATAGTTGACTCAAAAGTAGCTGAATAAAATATTTATACAAAATTCTCTAAATGCAATAAATTTTCAAGTTACAAGTGATTTTACTCATTATGGAAGGTACTGAAAAATCAGAAAGTAGCTATAACTCACTTATGTATTGGGATAGACTCCCAAGTGACTCAAGATTTTGTAGCTACAGAAAATGTAGCTGAATTACAGTACATGTACATATTTTAACAAAATGCTCTAAATGCAATACTTTTCAAGTTATAAGTGATTTAGTGCATGATATCATGAATTTGAATGCATTAAAAATTATTTCAAAAATTCATAAAAAAATTATTAAGAAACATCCGGCACTGATACTCACACCAGGGAATTTACAATAGTGCATTATGATAAAGTGTTGAAATTTTCACATTTTGGGTGGGGTACCTCACTTGTAATGTCTCTGGGGAACAGTCGAACAAACAGATCTGCATGCCTTGAACAAATTTTCATCCTCGATAGATAAGGTATCTTTTAAAAAAATAGCATCAAAGATGTCTGTATCCCACAGCCTGGGGAAATTGTTTTCGACACCATGAGATACAGAAGTAGTGAAAGAGATCCTTTCAGAGCAGTGTCAGTTAAAAAAGGTCCAAATAATGTGTAAGTAGAAAAAATAACATCTAAGAGAATGAAAATGTATGTAAAGAAAAACAGCATGTCTCTGGGCCTTGTTGGTTTGTATAAGTTGTTCACATGGACGCATATGCCAATGCCACAGAGTGATGACATAATGTCAGCTGACTTACAAGTTCCTAGCCATTTACATTTTTTACAAATCTGATGACACCAGTACTAATATTTTAAAATTTACAACATATCAATGATTTTTGAACAATCAGCTATGGTGGCCATGTTGTTCTTTTTCAAATGAATACACAATTTGCTACAGAGATATTTTCATAGCCATAAACATTCTCTGCTAATTTGGTGAAGATATCTTCGTAAATGAATGAGATATAAAGTTTGATTTAAAAATGTGACAAACACACACACGCACGCATGCACACAAACACACACGCACGGAATGAGTTTTATAATCTCCCGCCCGCCCGGCGGGAGATAACAAATAAAAGAAACGAAATAGTTCGTTTGAACAAATAACCTCAAATTGTCCATAGGTGAAGGCTGACTATTTTACAACATACAGCATGCAGAAAATGTTATGTCCTAGTATTTCATATTTTTACAGGATTTCATCAATTAGTTTGACATAAAAGGTAAGAAAACAGAATTTTTTCTTTTTGATGTTTATGTGTCGTGATTCACTTTCTTAATGTGTAGGAAGTAATGTATTTCTCCAGTTAATACCACATAATACCACGTAATACCACTTGTACTTGCGTACTTTGATGAAAAAAGGACTTGTACTTGTAAATTAACAAAGTACTTGTACTTAAATAAATTTCAATGTACTTGACCCCAACCCTGCCTTGATTCGAGGGTCTTGTTGATTTGAGTATTGCCGTTTTTCTTGGGTATAAGATCAGCTATTTACAATATTTACAACATAACATGCTGCTATGCTATTTATAGCTTTATAAAACAAATCCAAATTGCTGCAAAATAAAATATTTAGACATGAAATAAGCTCATAACTGAAACCTTAAAACTCACGAATCATCAAGACTTATGTCAGTTGCACCAGTAATCATGCTACTCAATAAAAATATCAATGAAGTATATGATAAAACAAGTCCACATCAAGCTCTCCAAAACTATAAAATACTTCAGGCATTATTTATACTGAATTATGCAGAAAATATCCACTAAAATGCTAAAACATATTAGTTGCATTCATTTAATTTTGAATGTGAAAGGTTATATGTGACAGGGTTACTGAACCAGTTTTCATGCTATATGTTGGTTATTTCAGAAACTTTAAAATTAAATCATTTTTGCACGATATTACACAAAAAAGACATAACTATAGAACTCTACACAATAATCTTTCAAACGGTGTTTTAAATGTAAAAATTGGTTCTGTATTGACAAATTTACAAGCAACTAAAGAGAACAAAATTGCACATTGCATGCATATAAATTTATTCAAAGCGACTCCTGTCACGGCATCATGGGTTTAACTTTTTGTCTAAAGTCACGGCATTGCAAATAATACCACTGGTTCGCACTAATAAAATGTAACAAAACCCCAGAATACCGTGACGTCATAAATAATGAAGTAGCCCACAAATTTTTATCTTTAAGTAAAGTATTGTAAAATGAACAAGAGGGTCAAAGATGCACCAAAAGGTGGGTTGTGCAGGCAGCAATAAGGTTAGCAACTGTTATTACATTTAGAAACAAGGAAAGAAATGTTAGGTTACCCAGTTAAGTTGAATATGTTAGACATGCTAAGAAACATAAAACTTGTAATCTAGGTTACATAATTGTATCTTAGACCGAGTTACTGTCCCGTCGCCAATTGCTTTTGATATATTGATGGACACAATGGCGAGGGACAGAGCTCACATGTACTTGCTTTCTGTGTAAATTCTGAACTGTGGGGAATTATTGTATTCATTTTAAAAAGTTATTGTAATGTCTATTACAGCTGTATCCAGTTTCTAGTTCATATGCTGATAAATTCAACTATTTTTAGAAGCCAGGAATTTTTTTGTACAGAACTATGTAATGTTAAAGGTTTGTTTACATTTTGAAAATAGGTTGAAATATATACATGCCAGTTTGATTGGCATGGAATATAGGTGAACGGCACATGTACATACCTTAAAGAACCAAATAGCACTTTATACTTGTGGTAATATGTGTACAAATATGCCATTCAAAATTTACACAGAAAACAGGTACATGTGAGCTCTGTCCCTCGCCATTGTGTCCATCAGTATATCAAAAGCAATTGGCGACGGGACAGAAACTCGGTCTAAATTGTATCTATGCCTTAAACGGACAAACGAAAGGACGGAATTACACCAATTTCGAAAGCATCTTAGCTATGATGTATCTGCCAGTCAAGTTGGAATTCGATTGGACAAAGCGTTTTCGAGTTAGAGTCTGGAAACGAAAATGTGGACTGGATGAACAAACGGACAAAAAAACAAACAAACAGACGGAATTTCACCAATTTTGAAAGGAACCTAGCCATGATGGTGATCTATCTCCCTGTCAAGTTTGAATTCGATTGGACAAACCATTTTCGAGTTAGAGTCCGGGAACGAAAGGTGTGGACGGACAGACGAACGTCGGACACATCAATCTAATAGATCTAGCCGGGTTGGTTACACGCAACCCGCCTAAAAATCAGAAAATATGGCTATGACACCACCATGGAAATCCGTGACGTCATGAATATTAATGAGTTGTCTGGGAATTTTGATCTTCAAGTAAAATATTTCCACATACATTGTTGGAAAACCCTCAGATTTATATTATCGCTCATTAAAAACGAGTGTAAAAGGTTAATTATTTTGATATTATGTGACGAACTTCACTGCGGTGACGAAAAAAATCGCTAGATGAGCAGTAGATGGTAACTATATTCACATATAATCGGCTTAAGATTCACCTTGTCTGAAACGAAAATTTGACATCCAATGTGAAAATTAAATCTCATGCACGCTATCTTAAATTTTTCGCATCCGTTTTTTTCATCTAGCAAAAACGTAAACAAAATGATGTGGCAGGACCCTTCTTGATTCAGAGGGGCCTTGATACAGCATGATATCTTAGTATCAAAGTAATCATATTAACTAAAAGGGGGGACAGCGATTCGCCCATAAAAACAGCAAAATGCAGTTTCTTGAGAACAAATATGCAGTGTGGTTTTATAAAACTTATCAGAATGAAAAGAGGTTCCTCAAACTGTAAAATGATAGTAGCATCATAAAATATATTTTATGATAAGTACAAATACAACCATAGAACTTGTCCCATGGCAATAAGATTAGGGCTGTTGGAAAGTGGACAGCATTTCGCCGATTATTTTATACTTTTCCCCAAAAAGTTACAAAGACTGTTAAATACTTTGCAAACAATGATTAAAGCTAAAGATCAATTCTTTTCGTTGTATTCTGGCACTTAATGAAGTTATAAATAGTATTTATATTGACCCCAGACAGAGTTTAGAGAATGTTCTGCTCTTTGCATCAGTCAGATGCAGTTTGTTAGGCGTATTTTTCACTGACATATAAACTTTTTTATTCATCTTTATAATCCTGCATGCTGTCAGTTCTAAAATCTTAGAAAAGTATCAAGACATATTGCACACTTTGCTATGCTATAAGGCTCCTTCAGTATCAACACAGATGTTACTTTTAAATGAGGTACAATAGAAATTGGCGAATCGCTGTCCCCCGCGAATCGCTGTCCCCCCCTGTAAGTATATCAATGTTAAAAACATACAATATTTTTTTTTTTCAATTTCATGAACAATATCTAAAAAACAGAGTTCTTGATACAGTGTTAGTAGTAATCTAAGTGCCACACCAGTTACACGATCACTATTGGGTATTTGTAAATCAACTGTAAAAGCTTTTTATTGTCAACTACCAAACACACAACTCAAGCATATGATCTCATTAGCCCTAACCCCCCAACTAACAGCTGTGTAAACACCTATTTAACCCATGTAACCCCATCCCCTAACCTTGAAAGCAAATAATCTCCTAATCAGGTAAGTAACCCCAACCCCTAACCCCAAAAATATTTTGAAAGCAAATAATCTCAACATAATCAGAGGAATGTAACCTTTATGTAAACCCATAAATATCTCCTTAATTATGACCTAACCCTGGGAATGTAACCAACCCTAATATCTACTCAAGTTATGATCTAACCCCAGCTATGTAACCCCAACCCCTAACCCCAAAAATATTTTGAAAGCAAATAATCTCGACCTAATCAGAGGAATGTAACCCCCCATATCTATATCTCTTGTCAATGGATATCATGATCTAACCTATGTAAACCTTTATCCCCCATCATATGATTTAAGCCCAGGAATGAATCTCTGTTTATCTAACCTAATATCTATATCATAAATATCTCCTTAATTATGACCTAAACCCAGGAATGTAACCCCAACCCTAATATCTACCCCAAGCCTTTATCTTCAACTTATGATCTAACCCCAGCTATCTGACCCTGACCCCTACCCTCAATAATCCTGAACATCTGAACTGTCAAACTTTTTGTATATCTCATTAATCCGAAATCCCTAGATATCTAACTCCTGTACTTAAAAACAACTAAGTAAACAAAATCCTAAACCAGACCTTTAACCTCCAATAACACTCATATCAACAACTTTGTATAACTCAAATATAATCAACCCTACCATTTAGTCATGATATGTACCCCAGGTATGTAATAACTCTAACCCATAGGCTCTAATAAACCCAACAATAATAATAACCATACAATTACTTTCTCATGGTTCTATTTCTCCTATTGCAATGATGTTAAATCTCAGGGACCAATGTAAGCTCATTGTAATAATATCATAATTTCCTTCAACCATAATCAAAGCCTAAATAATTGAATTTGGAACAACCTACAAATGAAAAATGATAATAATAATAATTATTTATTTATTTATTTAATTAATTAAATATTTATATAATTGAAATACCTATATGAACCTAATGCGAATAACATTTCGTGTCATAGTTTTAAATAAATATCCTTTTTCTCACACACTATGGAATTGCTGTATGTTTCAACACTAGCAATATTTGTACTTTACAGTAAATAATCTAATCACGAGAACTACAGACCTCCTACCGAAGAAAACTATGGGATCCAAATCACAATCTGACCAACCTTGACCTAATTACATCTCCTCCAATGGATGAATTTTGATCCCTCTCACATTTGGATCCCATCACGTGACAATCCGTTTTCAATATAAATACCCAAGCGACCTCTACACACACACTCACTCGCATAAGGTGCTTCCAACTGAATACCTGACGAAGTGAAGTCATATCTCAAACCCAATAACTGCAGAATGTTACATCAGCAAAATATCTAACACTATATAAACGACCCTCATAATTGAACCCATATCATTTATTAACCTCAAATATACAAGTAGATACAAGTTAAATATCCTTTAATCTAAATCATTTCACCAAAAAAGAAATGTTTGCTAATCAAACAATTTTTGATAAGAAAGATGAAAGAAGCAAACCTGAAGATGTTACAGATGCAGTTAGACCTGCTTCTAAACCACCATCTCAAGGAATCATGGCTGGGTTTTCTTTACAGAATAATCAGAATATGAAGTATACATATAAAGGAGCTGTCAACCACACCTCCCCACCAATTCCAACTTTAGGACATTCACTGAGGAAATGTGTCAACAATGACTTTACATCATTTTATGACCTGTCCATATACTCCAGCTACAGAAGAAGACACGATACCTTTAAATCTTGGCCTAAATCGCATCCAATACGTCCTGAAAATTTGTGTAGGACTGGTTTCCTATACACAGGAGAGGGTGATAAAGTATTATGCCCTTGGTGTAAGTTGATGTTAATTGAGTGGGAAGTTTATGATCTACCCTTTGAGGAGCATAGAAGGCATTCTCCTTATTGTTCCTATCTGGACATGGTTATGCCATGAAAATTGCTGTGATCCGTCTATTGTCGACATAATGGAAGCATTCTTTAAACAGATGAGACTGATAATATCATAGAATATAATATAATATATGTATAACTGTCTATGTAATTATGTAAATATAGCACTATTCACAAATAAAATTTTCTCCACATCATGGGACATTGTTTTCTTATATTAACATATATTCATTCTGTTCTCATAACCCTTTAACCCTACCACATCCTAATTATTTATATATTGCATGCTGAATCTTTCACCCCAGCTCAATCCTCAAGGTTATAAATATGTACGCATAACTCAGTACTATCTCATCTAATCTACCTCAGGTTAACCAAATACGAAGTGTACCCCAGGAATCATAAAAATTTTAATTAAACCTAATTTTTTTTAAATTTTTTTTTTTAATCTCAAGTATGTTTGGATATCATAGATACGTTTACATATAAATATTTCAAGAATTTTTGCTGACCAGTACACAAATTACGCACATGTTGTATATAAGCCATAAGCTGACACTGTTTGCAGGTCATTGTGGGCTGACCAAGACAGAAATTGCATTTCAAAGGAATGATAAGAAGATACAAGAACTAACTTACAAATTTACAAGATTTTAAAGTAATTTTGACATAAAACTCAGAATAAAATTTAAGGAAATGGCAGAGGCAAGTCTATCTATGCAACCTAAGGGCTGTAACACAAAGAAGAGGAAATCAGAAAATGGTCAAATGACAAAGAACAAAAAGGCTATATCTCATTGCTCAACCTCAGCTGACATTAATTTAATTGGAGGTACGGACATGGACCACATGGAGGTCAACCAAACTGTTAATCAGATATATAGGAAGAACTATCATCTGGGTGGGCGTAAATATGTCGTATTTTATGGCACTGGTGGTATTATTGAGGAAATATACATAAAAGAATGGGATGGTGAGAAGGTCACAATGGAGGGGGTTAAGTTGAACCTATCAAGGTTTCTTATGATATTACATAATGTAGAGATAATCGATCATACAATTGATAAAATTTTAAAAGGAGCTCAGGATCAGGACACCAAGATTCATATTGGGGCCTCTTATTATCTCTCAGCCAACAGTCCCTACAAAACTGTGGCAATTAGGATGTGGAAAAAAGGTGCCTCAGGCGATTTATTTCCAACCAAATTAGGTATAAGCCTTACACTCAATCAATGGAGAGAATTTTGTAAAATTTCTAATATATTATATGCGGAGAGGATGGAAATTTTTACTTTCATACCATGCATTATGGAACCTGGAAAAAAAGGTCATAATAAATTGAAATGTATTGAATGCGCTGATATTGACCAAGCACCTATGGGGGAGGTGGACTTCGATATCCCCATATAACGATAAACTAATAACCCCAACTCATCTCTATATATCTGTTTGAATTATGTATAATCTAAACCCCAAGGACATAAACCAAAGATCTAGTTTAGTATAATCTCTATATATGGCTAACAACCTTCATGGTCTATGCACACTGTATAAATCTGTAAATATAAAATCTGAGACTCTTTTATCAGATAGCTTCCTCTGCTAGATGGATCTGAGGTGTATGCAAGTCATCAGTGGTATTAAAGGATAAAATCATACTTAGATCATAGCCATTTTCATTGTGATAGACAGACAGGGAATAATATCAATACTCAGAGGTAATGGATCACTTCATTGAGAATGAAATGAACATTTTTTTAGGTACTCGCTACAATATATACTATCCCATTCATATGCCGTCTGTGATGGTTACATTTGTTCAATTGCTTCAATATATAGATGAGGGAGCCTTCCACAACGCGTTTGCTTGCGTGCTAATGATGGGAGAGATACTTCCGGACTACTTTATGTAAGTATTTTAACTTATCTGGACTCTACGTTTTGATAAAATATTTGCAGCTAAACACTTCACTATTTATACAGTATATTATGTCACGTGATGGGATCCAAAAAACCTTGCAGAATAAAAAAACTGATTGGCTAATACATATCTATGTCAAGGACGGGTCAATCGCATTTGGATCCCATCGCGAAATCATATATAAATGACCCGTCGCTTTTCTCAGTGTGCGAATTTTCAATCTGCCTGAAACTGTTAAACACAATAAATTTCTCCTAGCATCTCACATCAATTTATTTATTTATATCTTGTTTAATTTTAGCAAGAAGTATCCAGATTTTTCAAAGTATTTCATCGAGGAACTTACTAAAGCCAGCTGTGGTATATGTAGCGAGTCATTAAACAGAGAACAGATAGTATTAACTAATCCTTGTGGCCATATCCTTTGTGTCACCTGCTCCACACAACTGTGCAAGGTTTGGAAGGAAAATGGTACCACCAGAAAGCGATGTCCTATCTGCAGAACTCTGATGTTAGGTCATCTTTTTGCAAAACCAGCTTTGTTTAATTGTAGTAGGTTAAACAGCACATCTTTGTTCATTTGGGTGCCCACATCTGTGTATGTTAGACAGAATTATCCCCAGTCTCTGTTAGAGTGTCTTAATGAAAGAAACTTTAAGAAGGCATTTTAATATACTTTCCTGTTGAATTCTGTACCAACTAAATTGGAGGAATCTTTGGCACCAGGTTGGGGGGATTACTATCAGAGCCGAAGGAATAATTTGTCTTGCACAATATGTGGCCTACCCATCAGATTCGAAATGGCCTTTGTAGCTAGATGTGCCCATTTTTTTTGTACTATTTGTTCATCTTACACAGTTGAAAGACGTAGGGTAACCCCCCTAAAATGTAAGGAATGTGATGAAGATTTGGAAGATGACATTACAGATATACTCTTTATGAGACCAAGTGCGGAGCCTCCAGCTTTAGAAAACAGTCTGGAGCGTATTGAGTAGGTTGTTTGATTTCTTTGTTGCATAATAACTGAAGGGAATTTTGAAGCAGTTTAAAGATAAGCAATCTGGCAGTCTGTTCTTGCTTTACCACATGATATGCCTCTCTCTTGATGTATATATACCAAAATTTCGAACGTCAGGGAAAGCACTCATACATACCACAATTTCGAACGTCAGGGAAAGCACTCCAGAAAGGTCTGACCTCATTTAAAAGTCGTATCTAGGTTTTTTTGTTTTTTTTTTTAAGATATACACCCATAGTACCTTACCCAAGAAATAAATATTCAGATGTTTTGTTTTTTTTTCAAATTTAATATTACTTTAATGAACATTCTTTACAATGAGACCAATGCATGCACTATATTTTTAAAGCTTATTATATATGTCTCTGCTAATTATAAACTTTCAGAATGCTAACAATCTACTTTTGGATATGTACATGTGTCTATTGCCTCAAACACAAAGTTAACAATTATATAAAAAAAACAAAAAAAAATACAAAAAAAAAACAAACTGGTTATATTAGTACAATATGTTTACTTCAAATATTAAAAAGATTAATTTCAAAACATTTCAAAATATAACTGTGTGCAATATCATCTTTAATTGACATTATAACATAAGGGAGGTGGTTTGGCGACGTATTACTCTAGGATATCTTTGTATCTAATGATGAATTATTTTTCATTTCTTTTTTTCTTTTTTGGTACATCCACTTAATTAAATGTTGCACTAAAGATATTCTTGTGTATAATAAAAAGTTAAAACAGTAAATTGTAGTTTTCATATGTCTTTATAGAACCTCTTCCCGGATCTGGTGAGAAGGTAGTTATTATTGGAATCACTACGGTCTGGAGTAGTTGTTGTGGATGAATCCTCACAATCCGAGTTACACAGTTCGTCCTTGCTAACTTGAGTGGACTTGTCTTCAATTCTGACCGCGCATGGGTTTGAATCTGTGTTTGTTTCAATACTACATCTCTCTATAGTGGAGGAGGGAGGTGTTGATACCTCACTGATCATAGAAGGTTTGGAATCGCTATGTGCTGATTCGAAATCAGAATCAAATAAAATTTTCTTGCGAATATTATTTGCCTCAGTCCCTATCATACTATTCCAGGGTATTTCCTTGGAGGTTAATGAATCTTGCTGCTCAATCTCCTCTTCAGGGTAGTAGTATTCTTTGATTCGCATGAAGATGATGTAATTGATAAAGTATCCTGAGATAAAGCATTTTGAAAATTTTGACAGAAACAACACCTGCATATGAAGAGGATAATCCAACTATATATCCTATTGAGGATATCATGCCTAAATTTCTTTAGAATATATGCAAGAAACAGTAGTCCAATAAGGCTGAGGGGAAGAAGAAACAGAAGATTCAGCTGTGGAGCTCTATTAATTTGTGATTCCTCTGTCACTGCATATTGGATGCTACTGCTGGTTACTTGCTCCATCTCCTGGACTGTGAAATATATATACATAAATTAACATCTGAAATATTTGTTTTTGATGAAAGATTACATGAATACAGGTTGATTTATACGAAGCATTGTGATGTGAAACACTGTACCTCCAACATACACATAAAAATGATATCTTGCAAATATTCTTGCTAATAATATTTCAATTTACACCCACAATTTATACCTACAACATAGTTCAATGCAAATCCATGGAAACCATTAACAATATCATTTCCTGAATATTCCTCGTAAATATGAACATCTGAGAAGGAATTATCTGCGAAAAAAAATTTTTGAAAAAATTATTATATATATATATATATATTATATTCTTTATAGATTACAGAAATATAACCAAAATTTACCTTCTGTACAACCCTCAACATAAACAGCGGACCTTGTGTAGACACAAGTGCCTTTACAATACCAATATAAGCGCTTCAATGATGGGTAATTCACTTGGATCCTTTCGACAGGAAGAGATAGATACCCTACATAGCAGTTCGTGTACAACAATATTTTAATAGTTTCATCACCACATCGATTCAAGAAGTCTTTAAACTCTTCATATCCCTCTAGACCTTCCACTGTACCAGTAATACTGTTCTTATGAAATCTACATTTCACGTGATAGCAATTTGTATAGTCCAATACATAGGTTATCCACAAACTTATCAGAAAATTAACCAAGATATTATAAGCCGCCATTTTCTTCGTTTCAATGATGAATTTCTGAAACGCAGAAAATTCATACATAATATGTCATGACATAATTCCGTCATGGGCATGTGACGTCACAGTCAAAATTCACCGAGGTAAATAGAAATTAAATATTGTATAAGCCTTTTACCTACAATTTCGGACAGTTCGCAGAGGCTACATTCTTCCTCATTCCATAGTGCACTCTCTGTAGGTGTTTGTTTTCTAGCTCAATCATTTTGACAACAGCTTGGTTTCATGTAATGGCTATAATTTGACAGCAAAATAAACTCGAACTATATACATATAGGGAATTTATTCATATTTAATATCTATGGTTTTTTCGTCAAAATATATATTTTTATATATAAATACATATTTACATAGCTTTTTTAACTGTTATCATTGATTGTCCTACCATTCCTGCAATTCTATTCCCTCCAAATTGCCCTCATTGATAACACTGGTGATTTGCATCATCCCTACATCACGCACAATTCGAGCTCTCTCTCTAGATCTCCTTCTCCTCATTCTTCTCCCAGCTCCTCCACCCCTTTGAAGTAGCCTCCATTGAAATTTCTGTGATAGACATTTGATAAAAAAAAACCAATGAAAAGCAAGCCTAAGATGGAGCTGGGGATGGATGCTAAAAATATAACCAATTTCAAATGCCCCTGAACAAGAGCATCCACAGTGACCCCTGATTGGTAGACAGGAGATGTTTCTTCAGTGGATTTGGATTTATAGGAGCTAGTTTTTTTGTATGTGAATGAGGATGTGTCTCTACCCATGGTGCCTATATCCGTGCTACTAGGTCTGTTTTCAATGCTAACATCCTGATATGTAGGTTTCCATGAGGAGGCAGGTGTTTTTGAATGCAAAATGTCGTCCTTTGAACTCGAACTCAAGATCTCCCCATTGGTGGTTCCCGATTTACCCTGAATTGTGACTATTGACTTGGAGGTGATGTCCCCAGGATATGTTCTTGGGGTACTACTATCAATGCTTGGGTAATCTACAGAGTAAATAAAAAATATATATTACATACTATATTTGAGTCGAGATTAAACATGAAAAGGTCTGATGTATCACAGGTTTTTTTTTTCTTTTCATATGTTGTTGACGACAGAAATCTAGCTTTTATATGATCCACGATGGGATCCAAATGCAACTGTAACCGACCTTGACCTAAATAAATCAACCAATAAAGGGTTTATATTGAAACCTCAGATATTTTAGATCCCATCACGTGATCCAAACATCTTTCATATATAAATGGAACAAATTTTACTTCAATCTGTCATAATCAGTTACTCACCTCGTGTTGGAGTACTGCTCCCCCAGTCAGATTGGCACATATTACCCATCAATTTTATTTGTTGAGGCATATCCTTTATCCAGTTGCAGTTGAAATACAGCATGTCGATTAAAGTTAAATATTCTAGAGAGGGTAGAGAATTAAATATATTTTGCATACCCAGAACTTGTACCCTATCCATATGCAGTCTACTCACACTGGGTCTATATATAAAAGATGGGGTGATCACATCTAAACAGAAAATTGACTCATCATCACAACTACAGAAATCTTGTATACAGCTAGTGGTTGCACCCATATCCCAGGAAAGTATCAGGGATATGTAAAAAACACAAAGATATCTATCTTTCCTCATCATTTCAATTCTGTTTATTTGCCTGTAGTGTTCTAGTCCAGCCTATTTTCAAAACTGCCTACGATAAAGTGTGCAAAGAAATGAGAGGTAGAAATAGATGCAAATAGTATGCATATGTTACATGCATTTCAAATTCGTTTGCCTATAAATAACCGCAATATATCCTGACATTTATATTTGGGAGGTGAGAGGTTAGGTTGTAAACACCTAATTTATCAATCTAATTGCTGATAAAGGAAACCAACCAGAATGACCTCTATACCATTTTTATCGCCTTGTACAGCTATTATATCAGGACCTACAGCATCGGGAAAATCTACATTTATATTTAAGGTTTTGAGAAATCTAAGATACATGTTCAATGAACCTGTTTATAGGGTTTATTATTTCTATGGGGTTTGGCAAAAACTTTTTGAGACCATAGAGGCTCCTAATGTCGAATTTATTAAGGATTTACCTACCCAAGAACATTTGGAATCGATTGCAGATGACAAGCATAACTTAATTGTTATAGATGACCTACAGTTCTCGGCTTTGAACAATGCATTCATAGCCAATCTTTTTTCTCGAGAGGCGCATCACAGAAATATTAGTGTATTTTTAATTTTACAGAACCTATTTCATCAGGGCAAATATTGCAGAGATATATCTCTGAATACTCATTATTTTATACTTTTAAAAATCCCAGAGATGTACATCAAATCAGACATTTGGGGTCACAGTTGGGTATTTGTAAGAAATTATTAGAGGCCTATAGAGATGCCACTGCTTCACCTTTTAGTTATCTGTTGATCGACCTCGCTCCTGCCTCTGATAGTTCCTATATGTTGAGGTCAAATATATTTCCAAAAGAACTAGCAATCGTATATAAGTAAGCATCAGAGGCAATTCCTGCTTAGTTTTCAATTTGTACAAACAGATTGAGGATGCCATATATTTCTAGGATATGAAATTGAGAAGATATGTCAAGAAACCTAAAAAAATCTAAACATTATATATATCTGCTATTAGATAACAATCTGAATCTTAATAAACATATATTGACACATGCTGGAAGGAGAAACCTACAGTCTTTAGCAGAAATCTTCTATAACATATTTAGACTGCCTCTATCCAATAAAACTAGGAACAAGTTCCATAAGAATATTAAAATTTTAAGAAAATTTATTCAATCACCAGCCAATAGAGACAAAATTGCTAGGAGGAATTACAAGGTTTTTTCAGATCTCCTTGGATCAATAGCGAAATATTTAAAAATAATTCTGAAATGAATAAATTCATACTGGTCCCTAAAGAACAATTTGAAAATTTGAGAGAAAATCAGATCTCTGAAACGGGGACAGATAGTAAAAATGAATCGGCATTAGAAGAGAAAAATAGTGAGGAGGGGCAGAAGATTATAAAAAATCAAGACACCTCCACAAAGGGTGATAAAATTATAAAAGGACAAGACCCTCCACCTGGTCTACCCAATCATTATCTAGAGGTAGATAAAAAAAAATTTCAAAATATGACAGAGATAGAGCGGTCAGAAATTCCAGTGGAGGAAGAGGTGGAAACAAGGATCCAGAATGAGTCAGATTCTGGAACAAAAATATCAGATGAGGAGAGCGACTACCTCAAGGATATATATTATAGCCCTCGGAGTCCTGTGGCTTTCAGCGGTTTTCAAAAGATTTACAAATTTATAAAACAGGAGGGGAAAAACATCAAACCTAAAAAACTGAAGGTTTGGTTAAGCAAACAAGAAGCTTATACATCTCATTATCCAGCTTCATTGTTGAATTGGGTGAGAGATTAAATCTAACCGGTAGATGGTTGGTGGGGCTATCTGATCTCAATTTAAATGTATCAAGTACTGAAACTTTGTATATATTTTGTGATATTTGTGACAATTCATATTTCCAAAATTCAATGAAACCTATCTTGAGAATGATTTATCCGACTGATTCATCAAAGTCGGTTAATTTTTCTGAGAGATATTATATTCCACTAGCTCAAAAAAACTTCACGCGCTTGCAAATATATATAAGAGACAAGAGCATGAATGTGCCATCTATTATGACAGAGGATCTACAGCTGACATTACATCTACAGAGGGATTATTAAAAATGAATAAATATCTCGATTTCTGTAACAGATGCATGCAAGGAAAGATAAATTTTCATAAGAAATTTTATAATCTTGATAATGACCTAAAACTGGAAAATAAAACAGGGGAGGGGGAGAAAACGAGTAATGTAGACATATCAGTGGTCACTCCTACCCAGGCGGCAGTAGAACAGGCGCGGAGTGAGGTTAAACAGGAAAAGGCTATAAATAGGGGTAAAAAAAGAAAGTACAATCAGTTTGGGGGGAGTACATCATCAATCAAAAGCAAATCCAGGAAAAAGGGGAAAAATACTAAAACCCAAAAAACAGTGTTGAGGTCCAAGAAAGGTGGAAAGAAAAAAATTGTTAATATAACCAGGACCAAAAAAGGTTTAATTAAAAAAAAAAAAAATCAAAAAAAAAAATCAAAGGGGGTGGTTATAGTTCAATATGGATGTAGTTCAGACATCTCTAAGTCTGTTTCAACCCCCACCTATTGACAAGTCAATTCAGAGAGAATATTGGGTTGAATTTAACCCTATTGCTACAATATCTGAAAGTGGGGCTATAGAATTTAATATTCCTGGTACCTCCCTTGATTACATAAATTTGGCTAAGACTAGATTGCAGGTTACTTACGTTTTAACTACAGAAGATGGGAATCCGATCAAGGATGAGAGGGGTGACCAAGGGCAACCTCTGGATACCTCGGATCAGGTCGCCCCCGTTAATCTGACTCTACATTCAATATTTCGACAAATAGATTTGTCTTTAAATCAAAAAGTAATTTCGCCAGATGTAGGTGTAAACTATCCATATAAGGCTATGATAGATTTTCTTTTAGGGACAACTACTGATATGATCAATTCTCAAGGCCAGGCTGTTTTATTTCATAAGGATCAACCCGAAAAAATGGAAATGGTCACATATTTAGGGGGTAATCCAGCGTTTACTTATAGAGCAGAAAAAACCAAAGATGGGGGGTCAATAACTTTAGAAGGATCCTTGTACCTAGATTTTGCCTTTGGTCAAAACAGAGCTATTTTAAATGGTGTGGCTATCAATGTTAAGTTATTTCAGGCGGGGAATGACTTCAGATTAATGAGACATGGTGTGAAGGTCTATAAATTAAAGATACTGTCAGCTGTGTTAAAGGTCTGTCATGTAGGACTGAACCCCTCTGTAATTCTAGCACATAACGAGGCTCTAAAATTAGCACCTGCAATATACCCCTTCTGGAGGAGTGACATAAAAAGTTTCAGTGTTGCTGCTGGTTCTCAAACCTTTATGACAGATAATATCTTTCATGGTAAGGTACCAAGTAAATTGATAATAGGAATGGTGTCAAATTCTGCCTATTCAGGTGACTTTAGTAAAAATCCCTTTAATTTTCAGCATATGAATGCCAATTACCTGGAGGTCACTGTAGATGGTCAACCAGTACCTAATAGACCCCTCAAAATTATGTGGCGTCTTATCTGAGCTTATTGGACAGCGACCTTAATCGCAAGAAAGGAATCATAATTCGTATGGGAGATTATCCTGGTGGTTATGCACTCTATCTTTTTGATATACAGAGTTTCCTCAGTGGAAAAATTATGTCAAGTCCAATGAAAGGGCATCTTAGGTTGAGCTTAAGGTATGCCAAGGACTATTAATGTCATAGTTTATGCAAAATTTCCAGAAATAGTTAGGATTGATCAGAGTAGAAATGTGACTATGAGCTGAGATCTAACAGACCACGTGATGTGAATGACTGGTTTATATACTCAGATTTCGAACGTCAGAGAGATCTCTCATCAAAAATCCGAGCTTCAAGGAAAGCACCCTAGATATTTCGAACGTAAAGGAAAACACCTGTACTACATAGAGAGAGATTTCGGATCAAAAAATTCCGAGCTTCTGGGAAAGCACCCTTGATTATTTCGAACGTAAGGGTAAACACCTATATTTAATGTGGTCATGTGATATTGTTAGAGTAGATATAACTGAAAGAGGATGTGGAAGTGCAGGAATTTCTGTTTTACAAGTTGGTAGAGTAGGGATAACTGGGCAATATAGCTTGAATCTAATGTGCATGTGTTGAATAATGGATTCCAATACCCTTGCAAGATTAATGACAAGTGACAGAATGATTGAGAGGCGGTTTCGTGGGATATATCCACTAGATATGATTCCCAAGAATATTCCTGCTAATTCTTTAATTGTTGTAAATCAAGACAGGTCCATGGAGGCGGGGAGTCATTGGATTGTACTACATTATAAGGAAAAAGACATAGTTGAACATTTTGATTCAGTAGGAAAACCACCAAAAAAGTTCATACATAATTTATTAATAGGTAACAGGAGTAAATATATGTACAATAACAGTAGATTACAGGCATACAATACTAATACATGTGCATTGTTTTGTTTATACTACAGCTTCTATTCCTGCAGGTTCATGTCCTTTCAAAAAATACTACAAGGATTTAGTTCCGATTTATCGGATAACGAAAAAATTGTAACTAATTTCTTCTTGATGAATTTCAGTTAAAAGTGTATCAATAGGTAATTTCTTGTCAGGTTTGGGGGGGCCACGGTGGCAGAGTGGTAACACTCTCGCCTCCCACCTCTGCGGCCGGGGATCGATCCCCGTCATGGCCGTAAGTGGGAAAGCTGGTAGTTGCTTGCCGTTGGTCGGCAGTTTACAGTACACAACCCTAGCGAACTCTATGTACTGGTTTCCTCTGCCCTTCCAACTACCCGTCGTGATATGACCTGTACAGTGTTGAAAGCGACGTTAAACCCCAAATAAACAAAATAAACAAATTCTTGTCAGGTTTGTCATTCTGAAGCCAATAAAGATATGCTAATTTATGGTGACTCTTGGTTAATTTTTGTAGCATATTCCATCAGAATTTGTCCCATAAGGTTGTTGCCGGATATTGAAGAGAGAGAAATAACCTGAGCTATTCTTGATGACAGAGGAGTACCCCAAAATGTCTCTTCATTTTTCGCTAAATTCATTTGTTTATAAATTATGCATTTATCCTTTGCATTACACAATTCATTCCTGAACTGATCAACTTGATGTATCTTCTGCATAATAACGAATCTCATAATTCTCTCCTTTTCAAATCGATTGGCTAATAATTTCCCATATTTCCCAATAACTGCCTGTATTTCTATAGGGTCATCAGATTCCTTTATCTTAGTAGCTAGATCGACCTGATTGTAAAATTTAGCCAAAAGATGATAAAACATTTGTTCAGCTGAATGATAGTTATTATCCCCATTTTTCATTTCACATGAGTAGAGGTTAGATAATGGATGGTGGGCTTTATCCACAACTAGGTTAGTAGACTCCCAGGGTGATAATGTAATATTTAAGGGTTTGGTAGAAACGCCATCGGCTAGCACCTCCCTTTTACAGTAGAAATAATTAAAACCTATCTTATCCTGCGAATAGGTGTATATATCCGACTTTCTGATCCGAAATCCGACATTATTGGATTCAATTGTGGTCTTGTTGTGTAGAGCCTCTTGAAATTTTTGCATTGGATCTTTCAGGTTCTTTTTGGAAATACCTTTACATGATACTTTTTGATTTCCATTGGCATCTTCTATTATATATGATACCATCTTAACGCCCTCCCATTCCCGCTTATAACTACCTACATGTCTCCCATCGACCACCAGATGGCGCTGGCAACATCTTCTAGGAAACCAGGTGGGACTTTTTTCATCTGAGCAAGATTTAAAAATTTCTTTCTGATATCTATCATGGTGTGAGGATCTAATACACTCGTCTATGCTTGCTTGATTAATAGCCATGTATATACTATCAGTGTCTGTTTCTGTGAGTTCAAAACTATCTTCAATAAAATATTTGGAAATGCAATCATAAAAGAATTCTAGCATTCTCAATTTAGCATATTGTAGAATGAAAAACCCAATTTGAATGGGGTTATCCATTATAATACTTTTCTTATAGGATTCAACTTCAAAAATTTGGTTATTTAATTCTTCTAAAGTTTTAAAATTGGGCGAATTAATCATTTGTGTGACCTTGACCTTGTTGTACATATATCTTGTCTGTGTATGTTTAGAACGGTCCATTAAAACAGATCCATAGCTGGAGTTGCTTAACAATTTGTATGTGTCCCCAATAATTGCTTTATCAGGATTCTGATCTCCTCTAATTCTATGCATGGTGACTGTGTCTATAAAAGACTTGAAAGAGGTAAGTGGTTGGTACTCGACCAGCTGATATATCCTCTCTATCTCACAATGATTATTCAAATACCATTGTAAAAGTGGAGTAGCAAGTAATATTTTTTTTGCCTTAAGTCCACTAATTAATAGTCTTTTGTGTGAAAACTCTATGCCATTTTCCTTACAGTACTGCTGCATATGAGGTCCTATGTCATCCATTTCAACATTGCAGGTGCAAAAAAATGGGGGATATTCTTGAAATTTTTCGATAAATTGAGGTATAACTCTGATATCAACCTCCACAGCACCGAATAGCCTACCGTTCTTTATGTCTTTAATTATTTTTTAAATGACAATGGACCCTTATTCCTTTGGTAGTATGATGGCAAATATTTATCATATATCTTACTGCATTTAGGTTTTATTTGAGAAATAAATTCACATTCCTGAATGGTAATCACTTCATAGCCTTGGGATATAAGAAAATTTCTTCTGATCATATCCTTTGTTTTGGTTTTTTGTAATTTAGAAAGCCATGTCTTACTCTTTATTCTAGATGCAATATTACAATTATGAGGACAATGGTGATAATAACATCTGTTGTACTCATAAACTGTTTTGCTTCTAATACAAAATCCATCCACTAGGTAATTACCAATTCTTATCTCTTTGGAATTATTCAGTTTATGTAAAATTTTGATTTTCTTATCTTTCATAAGAAAATCCATCCAAACGTAAGAATCTATATACTTTTCACTAACCTCTGGTCTGAAATCGCTGTGTTCAAATCTTCAAATATATACACCTGTTGGCATCTTCTGTTTAATGGCATATGAATAAAGTCCATTACAATCGTACCCTACCACAGCTTTGCATAGATTATTCTCTATATTTTTTATATTTGTAACATCCTTCTCATGATACCTAGAAAATATTATGCTGGGGCCTCCTACAATATTTTTTTTCATGGTATAATATAGATCAGCATTTTCTTTATTTATTAATGAAAATTTGCTACCTGATGATTCATAGAGCATTTTTCTAGCTACTCCAGGTAGTGTCACAAAATCTTTAAAAATGTCTATACCCTCTTGCTTATAAATATCTATAAAATTGGTAAGGGCAATGACAAAGGGACCTGTGTCTAAATTATTATAATACATCAGATAATCTTTAAAGGTCTTCATATTATAACGACTCCAAATATCTTTAAGGTGATCGTAATCTTCGTCAGTTTGAATTGGATTGGTTCCACTTAATTTCGAGTAAAATGCTTCTGGTGGTGGTAAGTATGGGTCATCTAATTTTGAGGGTGAATCTAACCATTCATAGGGAAAAATTCCTTTAGATATTTCACATCCATATGCTTTAAGAAATTTGCTATATGAACAACCTGCAGCTAGATAATTTGTAATATCTAAAAATTTCATTTCAGGTACTGCAATAGAGATGTAGGTGTTATTCCTTTTTATTGTAAATATTTCATTCTGTTTATACGTGTACGAAATATATGCCATTATATGCCTCTTTATAAGATTTAAATCATACTTTCCAGAATTAAAACCTAAAACTGGTATCTGCCTAAGGTATCTGTCAAATTCTTTCTTCAAATTTATAATTGGGTTTGAGGAATGTTTCTGGTTTAGGATATGATTTGAGGATTCGTTTGATTCAGTTTCTGAATCTTGATTTTGTGTACTTTCACAGCTTTCTATTAGTTGGATCAAAGATGCATACTTTTCTGTTAATGTATGATAGCAAGCATTACTGATATCTTGAAGTGTGGTCATCATCTTATTAATCAGTTTTTCCTCGTTTAAATCTACTATACATTTAGGTTCTTCATAGCCAGAGACATTGGAGGCGATACTAATGCTGATAGGTACATGTTTGGTCAACCATTGCAGCTTTTTATCCTGTGAATCAGAGGTAGATTGGATTTTTTGTAACATAGCCTCCATATCCCATACAATAAAATTTGGAAAATATTTTTCTGATTGTGGAACATTAATTCCCACTGATTCTAATTTATCAAAAATAGTAGGCTGTGTTTTATGAAAACCCCCTGGAAATAGATATTTGGTTCTTTCATAACATTGTGATGTGTGTCTCTTCAGATGCCATATCTTTTAAAAAATTTTAGAGCATTTTTCGCATTGAAATTTTTTTGCATACTTTGAAAAATTCGTAATATAACTATAATGATTATGGTAGACATTAAGATACATTTTAGAAGAATTTTGTGACATAGTTTCGTATACACAGCTCACAGTTCCATTTGAGTTAAGATTGTATATCAAAATCTTAATATTATAACATTTCTCAATCTCTATGATATCCTGAAAATTGATTCCTGGAAATTGGCTCTCATCCATATTACTGTTGTTTGTATATTTCAGCCACATTCGTAAATAGTCTTTAACCTTTCGGTTATTATTCCCAAAATGTAACTTGATACATCTAAAAAAACATAAATTATCCTGATATGGTTGATTTTTTCTGCGATTCATTACTACATTTTTTAAATATCTGTTAGTGGAGACATAGGATGGTAGTTTGATGTTGGCTCCAAGTGGAAAATCTGTTAAAAATACATTATACTGGACATTGGTTATGAAAGCTAGAGTCCATGCAGTGGAAGGTCTAACAGCTCTGGCTTGTTCAATAATATCTATTCTTAAGATTTTGTTCATCAACAGACGTAAACTATTTCTATTAGATACTGTAAAAGGATATGTTAGAATTCTACTGTTGAAATATGGTATATAATACCTATATTCCCCTGTTTGATTATTGAATAATATCATACCAAAGGCAAAATTAATTCTATATGTCACATTTAGGTCATCATAAATGTCATTTAAGTGTCTCCTGATTTCTGCATAACCATCATTCAGATTGTTAGTTGAAAAGTTATATACATGCCTCATGATGATAATCCTTAATATGATTCCTGTTGGTTACATAAACCTCTCGAATGTTTTCGTTTTCTTCATTCTGTATATAGTCTGGATTATCCTCATTATCAGTGTCATCATCATCATCATTCCCTCCATGTTGGTTCATTCTATGGTGGTAGAGCTCTCGTCTACTTGTACAAATTCTCTTACATAGAGAGCATGCATATGTCCTGGCATTGTTGAGGTTTTCATTACGATGATTTAGATGAATATGAGAATTCAAAGCAACAGTGGTCAAAAAAGGTATATCACAGTTAAAACATTGATACTTGCCACATTTCCTCAGATGAAACCTGAGTTCCTCTGAGGTGTTGAACTTCTTTGCACATATTTTACATATTTCCTGTGATCTTCTGTCAGATAGGAGGCATACTCTTTGATGATGTTGCAGATTTGAATTAGTAATCATATCCCATCCACAATAACAACATCTATAACACCTTGGTGGTGTGGTTGGATCCATGGCGACGTTTCTTAAAAGATTGTATAAGATGATGAAAAAAAATTTTCATAGTATCAAGAGAGTATCTTGGATAGTGGTAACAACAACATCCAGCATACATGAAACACACCCAAAATCTCCTAAGAGAGTTTATATCGACAGAAAATAATATTACATCCAAGATTGGGCATGGATTCTGGTTATGTACATGTGGAATGAGCCTATTTATCTCCCTCAAACCTTTCAAATTGATAAACATATTTATCATTTATGTTATCATATGACGCGCATTTAAAGTCTGAGTGTGGATATTTATTGGTGTTGTTTATATAATAAAAACAGGGTTAGGCCTCTTGATAACGCAAGGAAAACAGCTGATTAGGTCACGTGATGGGATCCAAATGTGTAGGTTGTAAATTCTGTGATTGGTCAGGTGGTTAATTAGGTCAAGGAAGGTCAATTCGGGTTTTAGATCCCATCGCGATTTCATATAAATAGCGAGTGAGAAATTCCACTTCATCATTTACGCAGAGATGTTTCGAGAGTCCTCAAGTATGCTTTGTACCCTATTACCCTTGTGTTTATGTTACATGTAAATTGTTGGAGTAGTAGTTTAAAGAGGAGCCCCCAAATATACACTCACTTGGTAATTATTCCTACACGAGAGAAGCATTTGACAGGAGCATTTAATCATATGATATTATTATTAAGTTTATTGCATCTTGAGGTTAATTTAATATTAAAGGTTTACATACCTGAGGATAGGTCTACAATAATATCAAGGGTTTACATACCTGAGGATAGGTGATGGAAAAGTAATTGTAGGGTTGATTATATTGGGGTTACACAGAGTTGAGGGTATGAGTGTTATTAGAGGTGTTAACAGATTATTGGCTCAGTTCATGGAAATATTGGTGTTAGGGAGGGTTTAAATAACTCTGGTTAGGTCATAGTGTGAGATTATTTGGTTAGTTGATCAAAATATGTGGGTTGGGGGTTTACATTCCTGGGGTTAGGTCTTAATTAAGGAGATATTTATGATATAGATATTAGGGTTGGGGTTACATAAATAGAGATTCCTGGGGTTAAATCATATGTGGGTAGTCAGGGTTAGATATAGATATTGGGGTTAGGGTTGGGATTACATTCTTGGGGTTAGGTCATAATTAAACCCAGATAAATAGGTGTTGGGTATAAACCTTTGGTTAGGTTATACGTACCTAATTAGGTCGAGATTATTTGCTTTCAAAATATTTTTGGGGTTAGGGGTTGGGGTTACATAGCTGGTTGAGATTATTTGCTTTCAAAATAATTTTGGGGTTAGGGGTTGGGGGTTACATACCTGATTAGGTCGAGATTATTTACTTTCAAAATATTTTTGGGGTTAGGGGTTGGGGTTACATACCTGTTTGCTTTCAAAATATTTTTGGAGTTAGGGTTAAAATAGGTGTTTACACAGCTATTAGTTGGGGATTACATTCTTGGGGTTAGGTCATAATTAAACCCAGATAAATAGGTGTAGGGTATAAAACTTTGGTTAGGGTTACGTACCTAATTAGGTCGAGATTATTTGCTTTCAAAATATTTTTGGGGTTAGGGGTTGGGGTTACATAGCTGGCTTTCAAAATATTTTTGGGGTTAAGTTAGGGTTAGGGCTAATGAGATCATATGCTTGAGTTGTGTGATTGGTAGTTGACAATAAAAACCTTTTACAGTTGATTTACAAATACCCAATAGTGATCGTGTAACTGGTGTGGCACTTAGATTACTACTAGTGTTCTAAGGACCTTGATAAATAATTTGATCCTTTATTTAAGATAGAAATATTATACCTTCTCATTTTTCTCTAAACAGATCAATAAACTCAAATAAAACATTCTTCAATTATTAACCATTGATGAATAATATACCATTTACCCAAAAGTAGCCATTGTTATCACTATTTAGAATTACAAAATTACTTTCAGAAATAGTAAATTTTGCATATTTTATCTTAAGTTTTTATTTCAGCCAAAATTCCATTCTTATTACAATTGTAAATGTGGTGTTCAATTGTGTCTATATTGAATTTCAGTATTTATTTGTTTATTTATTTATTCAGTCATCACAAGTGCTGTGGTTATTATTTTCCACTTGAACAAATTATAATTGTAATTCAGAAACCTGTTTATTATTTTATACTGGAAAGACTCTAAATATAGTTCTGAGGTTATTTTGTTTACAAGGCTAAACAAAGATTTCAAGCTTTTTATTCTAATAATGGAAATAAACCTTGCATACTAATTACTGTTAGTGAGGTGTTGGTGCGGGTCTTGATAATATGTAATGTTCCCGGTGTAAACTCTGAAAGTATACCCCCACTTAATTTTATACCCGGGTACATTCGGGGGGATCTCCATCTGGTGGCCTCCCAGAACCTATCCCACCCTCCCAGATTACCCCCTGGGGTAGATTTTCGGAGGCCTTCCAGAATCAACCCCCCCTCTACTTAGATAATACAGTTAATGATAAGTCTAAGTATTTAAGCTTTTTAAAATTGGTCACTGTAAAATTTACATGATTTGCACAATTCTAATTCTAATTGGACTTTTATAGCGCTTAATCTCCCCAAATAAGAGGACTCTAAGGCGCAACTAAGCTATAAGCAGACATCAAATTTCTGTATCCAGGGGCATAGCAGGGGTCAAGCACCACGGAGAACGCCAGGGGAATGATCCAGGCTAAGGTGGGTATGCTTTGGTGTACAGGTGGGTTTTGAGCTGCTTTGTGAAGGAGGCCAGTGAGGGAGAGGCACGAATCTCATCAGGGAGAGCATTCCACACAGTGGGAGCATCAAACGCAAAACTATTACCAAATTGTTTGACAGATTTGTGAACAGAGGAGCAAAACTTAGGAATGACAAGGAAATTACCACCACTTTGACTGCGCCTAGTGCTATAAGAACTGCTGTAGGAGGACAGATATGGGGCAAAATACCTGGGAAAGCCTGTGTGAAGATACTTATAAACAAGTGTGGCCGTCTTGAACACTGTGCGCTGTTCAACAGGAAGCCAATGCAGTTTCTTTAGCACAGGAGTTATACTGGTGTATCGACTGGTGTTTGATACAATTCTAGCTGCACTATTTTGGATGCACTGTAATTTGCGTAGATTGAACTTGGAGAGGCTCCTGAAAAGTGAGTTGCAGTAATCCAACCGACTACTAACCAGAGCATTAGCCACAAGCACAGAAACATCATGAGTGAGAAACCGCCTGACATGTCTGAAGTCACGGAGTTTAACAAAACAACTTTTGCAGACATTCTGAACATGCTTGGACAAAGAAAAGTCTGAATCAAACCACCCTCCCAGATTTTTTACTGAATCAGCAGGGCAGAATGAGTTGCCCAAGATATTAATTGCAAAACATGCTTTCAACTTGTCCCGCTGTCTCTTCGAACCAAAGATGATAAACTCGGTCTTGTCTGGATTCAATTTGAGCTTACTAGTGGACATCCACTCTTTAACATCGTCTAGGCACCTATTTAGCTTTTCAAAGGCAGCAGATGCATTCTTCTGGGATAAATGTATATAAACTTGGCTATCATCTGCATAGAAATGAAACTTTATTCCCTTATGTCTACTAATAATCGAATTAAGGGGGGTGGTGTACAATGAGAACAGCAAAGGGCCCAGGATGGAACCTTGGGGAACGCCGAATAGGAGTTTACAAACATCTGACAAAGTAGATCCAATTTTTATTGATTGGTAACGGTCTGTTAGGTAGGATGTGAACCATTTCAAAACACAACCGCCGACACCAAACCAGTTTTGGAGGCAACTAAGAAGAGTGGAGTGATCTATGGTGTCGAAGGCGGCAGACAGATTGAGCAATACCAAGGCAGTGGTTTCACCTCTTGACAATGATAAGTGAACTTCATTTTTTATGTAGAGAAGAGCTGTCTCAGTTGAATGGCCGGCTTTATATGCTGACTGGTATGGATTGTCTAAGTTATGGACGTGAATATGTTCTAATAGCTGCTTAGCAACCACATGTTCTACCAGTTTTGAGATCAATTTTGCACAACTGTTTATGCAAATGATTTGTCACTGAAAGTGTGTGATTTGTATTTCACTAAATGCATGGGTAATAGTTGAGCCAAGTTATTATGTGAAAATTAGTTAATAATAAAGTGATTGGGTATTAGCATTGGTAATTCTGATTTTTCAACAGAGACCCTGTTAGGCTGTTAAATTGATAGAACCTATTTTATGTACACTGAGGCCCAGCTTCAGTTAATCCCAAATTATTAAGGAATATAAAGACCAGAAGTGCACAGTGAATGAAAACCTGTCTGTGCGCATAGAATCAGCGGGGACTAAAACACAGGATAACGGCCTGCTGAAAAACAGATGTGCTGTTTCGATTGCTCGATTGTATGTTGGTAGTAAAATTGTCTGCTTTTACAAGAGCGATAATGTATTCAAAACAATATGGCGGCGTCCTTGTTCGTGTCACCTCATAAAAATAAAGGAATATTTCTTGAAATCAGGTAGGCCCGTCTTTATAATACTAATAAATACCTCATGCTCGAGCATTTGTTATATCATATACACCCGGCAAAAATTCCTTAATAATGCCTTCGCGCCTCACGGCGCTCTAGCATGGAATTTTTGCCGGGTGTATATCCTGTAACAAACGCCCCCACAGTCGGTATTTATTACTACAATAACAGGACTTTTGATATACACTGAGGGCCTGTTTCAACTAATCCCAATTTTGAAAACAAAGAATAACTAGGCTTTTGATGTACACTAAATCCCAACATAAACTTATCGCAATTTATGACATCAAAAGAATAAACAGACTTTTGATGTACACTAGGTCCTGGCTTTACCTAATCCAAATCAATCAAATCAAAATGATAACTACACTTGTAGTGTGTAAAATGAGGCACTTCATCCACAAATCTTAATTGGTGAAATTCAAAGGAATAACTAGAATAGTAGCTTGCTTTCACAAATAGATCAGTTATGTCAGTCAGTGGTATAAATATTATTAAATGGTAATACAATAAACTGTTATTGGTGTGAGGGGTTTGCTTAGAAGTGTATATAAGCACATCATTTAACCCCAGTACTATCACTTATCATAACAGAAAACTGGATGACAATTGTATGCAGATCTTTTGAAATATGTCAGCTCTATAAATAGTGTGACAAGACAGACAAATTTTTATTATACAGAGGGTATTACACAAATACATTACACAAAATGTAGCACTCAGCCTAAAAAGCTTATAATTCAATTTAAAATAATATGGATAAAAATTGTGAGTATCATGTTGTGTGCAAACAAAAAAAAATAAAACCATGTCACCATATACAGCGCACAAAGCTGTCTGAAGGTTAATTTTACAGTTAAAATAGCTTTAACATTCCTTTTATCGATATTCTAAAACTCTATGATACTAATCACAAGGGGGTAGATTCTGGGAGGAGGGGGTAGATTCTGGTGGTGTTCATAATCTACCCCAGGGTATACTTTGGAATCTACCCCGGGGTAGATTCTAGGCCCTCCCAGAATCTACCTGTGTATAAAATGAAGGTGGGTATAATCTGGGGCCTTACACCCGCAAAGATCTTGGTTGCATAAATTTGATATTAGTTTTGGACCATACTGGTTCACTGACTTTGCCTTCTTCAAAATCTACTAAAAGTCCATGAAAATGAACACAAAAAAAGCAAAATATTCACAGGTTTGAGTTGCTATATAAATTGTATATAAATATTTATATAAATTTGACTATTATTGTTTTAGTAACTTTATTGTTCTAATCAAATTCTGTAAGCAAATAAAAATTGTGCAGAAAGTTTAAACCTTGTCTATCTTAAGATGGGCTAGAACATGTTAGCCCAACTTTTTTGTATCACCACCCTCCACTGCAAAATGCCTCAGTATTTCCTTAGGAAATAGTGCAGCTCAAAATGTTTAATATCTAGTCTGGGCTCCCGAGTGGAAAAGCAAAAATGTGAAAACTGAGTGTGAAAACTCAGTTCCAGAGCATTCACCACAGAAAAAAATCAGGTTTTAGACCTAACACACAGAGAAACTATAATGCTATGCTCTAATTCTAATTCTAATTTGACTTTTATAGCGCTTAATCTCCACTGAGTAGTGGACCCTAAGGCGCAACAAGACAATAGCAATATGCAAATTCAAAGTTCAGAGACAGAAGTAGGTCGGCACCACAGAGAAGCCATAAGAGAAAATGAGCTAAGGAGGATAAGCCTTTGCGTAGAGATAGGTTTTGAGCTTCTTTCTGAAAGAGGCAATAGTGGGTGATGCACGAATGTCTTCAGGAAGCAAATCCCAAACAGTGGGAGCATCAAAGGCGAAACTAAAACCAAACTGCTTAGTGGACTTGTAAATTTTAGGTTGAAATGTTGGTACATTAAGGAAATTGGCAACACTCTGACTATGGGTCTAGTATTGTAAGTATTGTGGTATGTGGATAGATATGGAGCAAAATATTTAGGGAAGTCAGTATGAATAAACTTGTACACCAGGGTAGAAAGTTTGAACTCTGAGCGAAACTGAACAGGGAGCCAATGGATTTTCCTGAGTACCGGAGTTATCCGAGTATATTTACTCGAATTTGTAACAATTCTGGCTGCACTATTTTGGATAGACTGTAATCTGTGAAGATTGAATTTGGAGAGACTCCTGAAAAGTGAGTTACAGTAGTCCAACCGACTACTAGCAAAAGCACTGGCAACCGACACAGCTGCATCATGAGTCAAGAACTGCCTAATATTTCTAAAATCCCTCAGTTGAATAAAGCAGCTTTTACAAACATTCTGGACGTGTTTAGAGAAAGAGAAATCAGAGTCAAACCACATACCCAGGTTACTGACTGACTTAGTGGGATGAAGGGGGTTACCCAAGATGTCAGTTGGGAAACATACATTTAACCTTTCTCTCTGTTTCTAGGAGCCAAAAAGTATGAACTCAGTTTTATCTGGATTAAGTTTAAGTTTGCTAGCCGACATCCATTCCTTAACATCGTGAAGGCATCTGTTCAACTTATCAAAAGCAGTTGAGGCATTCATGTGTGACAGATGGACATAAAGTTGTGAATCGTCAACATAGAAATTAAATTTTACGCCTTTGTGTTTACCAATCAGAGTACTAAGGGGAGATGTGTATAGAGAGAATAGCGGAGGACCCAGAACAGAACCCTGAGGTGCACTGAACAGCAATTTTTGTAAATCAGACAAAGTAGAACCAATCTTAACAGATTGAAAGCGTTCCATCAAATAGGAAGAGAACCATTTGAGAGCCGAGCCACCAACACTGAACCAATCCAGAAGACAGCTGAGGAAAGTGGAATGATCAATAGTATCAAAGGTGGCCGAGAGAGCCAGAAGTACCAAGGCAGTAACTTCACCCCACGACAGTGACACGTGAATATCATTTTTGATGGAAAGCAGAGGCGTTTCCGTTGAGTGACCTGACTTATATGTTGACTGGTATGAGTTATCCAAGCCATCTCGATGAAAATGGTCAACCAGCTGTTTAGCAACTACACGTTCCACCAGTTTGGAAATGAAGCTAAATCCAGATACTGGGCAGTAGTTTTTCAAATCGTCAATGTTAGGCTATTTCTGGGTTTTTATTGGTATATGCCTGAAAGATTTAAGTGTGGGTGCCATCATGACTTCCATGGAGATTTTGGTGACAAATGGTACTTTTTTTCCTTGGTCACAAATCATGTGTCTGCAGTTAAAACAATGTTATTGTTCTAAAATTTTGTTGTAGATTTGTTTTCAAAACCAAAAACTAAACTGTTTATCAAGTCTCTTCAAATAAATTGACCTCTCAATGTCTCAAACAGCAGTCATTCATGTGGACCTTTTATATCGGATTGTCACAATGACTGATTCATTGTGCATGTGCTATATACCCTCTAGCCTATTTCAGTTTCATAAGACTTTCTTAGTTCCCCACTCCATGGCTCAGTGTGGCCCTGGCAGACATTTGGCTAGAGGTGATGTAATAAAAGCTGATTCTTCACTCAAAATAATTATAAAATGGACAAAAACTCTGCAGACTAGGGATCGTATAAAATGTGTAGATATTCTTTGTCTAGGAAGATCTCTCATTTATCAAGTAAAGGCTCTGTTCCTCTTAGTTCCCACAGGGAAAATTTCTCCCCTTTTCCAGGTAAAAAGTAAGTCCTCACAGATTCTAAAGTCAGGTACTATCTGTCGTTGGTCCTTAAAAAATTGGGATTGCATGGGAAGGGTTATTCATACCATAGTTTGCGATGATCTGGAGAATCCTATGCTTTTAATCATCATGTTAGCACTGCAGGACATTCAGACACAAAGTATGTGGACATCTGATGCAGCATGGAGGTATTTCATTCAAGACCAAAATTCTCCCCCCAAGGTTTCACTGGCCTTCCAATAAGATTTAGCTTCCTTTACTACTCCCTAGGTCGGGCTTGGGATTTTTTCTTGCTTTATTAGTTAGATCGCAAATTTTGTTTTATATACATTTACAATCTTGAAATGCATCTTTAAATTTGAGGGAGTACTAAATTTGAAATAAAAGTAAACTTAACATACTTAATGTGACACAAGAGTAAATTTCTCATCTGCCAGACCTATTAACTACCCTCTTAGGGGCATTTGTTTCATGTAGGTTCGACTGCTCACTGCCACCACGAGATTATGGTCTCCCTTGAATAACGGCTATGCCTTTGGAAATTTTTTTCCTTTCATTCTTTTTTAATACTATGGCGGTGGGAAAATTTTGTGAATAATTCTTTCAGACCTTACACTTTATATAAGGTCACCTTGAGCATTTTTCTGAAAAAAACGCTTGAACCAGCACTCTAAAACTTTGCAGGTACTTTCTAGAACTAAATTTTCAGATCAGACTAGATGCTTAGTTTTTTTTTTGGTTTTTTTTTTGGGGGGGTGCATTTGATTTTCGAAAATTTTTTTTAAAAAGGTATTTTGTCTGTATCTCAAAACTGCCAGGATTTCAGCATTAGTTATTCATTATTATTACTTTTTCATGATCTTTTATGTGCCAAAGTATCAGCCTATATCTGCAACCTTAAGGTCACCTTAATGTCAAACAAGCAATCAGTCCCCCATGATCGGGCTCTGTGTAAGCTGTGTGTTTTGAGTTTCAGAGTAGAAGTGAAAAAAGAAAAGGACACAAACATTGTGCCCTGCAAATGGCATTCAGAAGTAAAGTACCAAGTACACTGTTGAGGTATAAAAAGTTGGTGGGAAACATATTTAAACAAAAATACTGTAAATGCAATAGTTTTCGAATTACAACTGATTTATTCAACAGTAAAAATGTCAAAGTAGGTTTTTCTTAGCTATGCAACGTGATACTGGTTTCCAACTTTACTATGTATAGCTGATTTAAAAGTAGAGAAATAACATTTTAAAGAAAATACTGTAACTGCAATAGTTTTAAAGTTATATCCGATTTACTCAACAGTGATATCCTCAGGCATTTATGCAATGATCTACAGGCCTGCAATTTTACAATGGCATAGCTGACCCAAAAGTAGCTGAATAACAAAATAAAACAAAATATTGTAAATACAATAGTTTTTAAGTTACAACTGATTTACTCAAAAATATAACCTGAAAGTAGCTTTTACTGAGCTATGCAATCAGCTAAATGTCTACAAATTCATTATGTTATAGCTGACCCATAAGCAGGTGCATAACATGTTTAAACAAAATATTGTAACTGCAATAGTTTTCAAGTTATAACTGATTTACTCAACAGTTATAATCTCAAACTAGCTGTTACCCAGCTATGCAATGAGCCACAGGTCTGCAATTTCACTATGTTACAGCTGACCGGAAAGTAAGTGAATAACATATTCAAACAAAATACTAAAATTGCAATAGTTTTCAAGTTATAACTTATCTTCTCAACAGTGATAACACCAAAGTACCTATTACTCAGCTATGCAATGAGCTACAGGCCTGCAATTATACTATGTTATAGCTGACCCAAAAGTAGCTAAATAATACAAATTATATATTCAAACAAATATTCTAAATGCAAGAGTTTTCAAGTTACAACAAATTTACTCAACAGTGAGAAAATGCAAGTAGCGATTGCTCAGCTATGCAATAAGCTACAGGGCTGCAGTTTTACAATGCTATAACTAACCCAAAAGTAAGTGAATAACATATTTCAAGAAAATACTCTAACTGCAATAGTTTTCTAGTTACAACCAATTTACTCAACAGTGATAACCTAAAAGTAGCTTTGCTCAGCTATATGCAATGAGCTACAGGCCTGCAATTTCACTATGTTATAAAAGACTGGAAAGTAGATGAATAACATATTTAAAGAAAATACTGTAAATTTTATCGTTTTCAAGTTACAACTGATTTACTCATCAGTGAGAACCTAAAAGTAACTATTACTCGGCTATGCAATAAGCTACATGTCTAAAATTGTTTTATGTTAAAGCTTACCCAAAATTAGCTGAATAACATATGCTCAGTTCTCTAAATGCAATACTTTTTAAGTTAGAAGTGATTTTACTCATGATGGGAGGTACTGAAAAGTTAGAAAGTAGGTATTACTCACTTACCTATGGGGATAGACACCCAAGTTACTCAACATGTTGTACCTATAGAAAAAGTAGCTGAATAACATATTTTAACAAAATGCTCTAAATGCAATACTTTTCAGGTTATAAGTGATTTAGTGCATGATTTTAGGAATTTAATGCATTAAAAATTATTTTAAAAATTCAAAGATCCAGGCCTAATACTCACTCAAGGGAATATACTTATGGCCTAGTATATATATGCAAGACAAAAGAGAAATTCCTGCAATAATCAATGAGAAAATTGTGTTAAAGTATTGAAATTTTCACACTTTGGGTGGGGGTACCTCATTTGTAATGGCTCAGGGGAACAGATGAATGAACAGATCTGCATCCCTACAAAATTTTCATCCTCGATAGAGGATGTATCTTTTAAAATTAGAGCAAATAGTCCTCACTACCTAGGGTATCCAAAAGTTGTTTGAGTTTTACTTACTCCAAACTCTTCAGCAATGTTTAGAGGATTTCCCACTTGAACTAAAATTTACTATATCTAGAAGTCTTAGTGAAATAAGAAAAAGTGAAAGCAAACAACATACATTTGAAAGAACAGCATACACAGTCTTTTTTTTTAATTCCTTTTTTTACACGCATTACATGCAAAAAAAGTATACACATATAAAAACAAGGACAAAAGACGCACACTTTACATACTCATACAAAATTTCAGTACAATACAAACTGTCAAAGAAAGTACATAGATGTACAAAATTCACAGGAAACGGTGACTGAATTTAACTGGAACAATTTCAATTATTTCAGACAAAACTAATATTTATTCTGCTGCTCTTTCATATTCTCTATCATTTTATTAATATAAGGAACAGTAATCAAATGCTTTGTGTTACCTAATGAACAAACATTTCTTTTATAATTTTAAGTCTTGCTATTCAAACTCTTCCATTTTTCTTCCAATAGCTGATAAAGGTCTCTATTAACTCCTTCAGTTTCTGCCCTGAAAATGCACTTGCAAATATTTAATTTTTCTCTCACAATACTTAAAAATAAGTAAAATTTAATTCTTTTTTGTTTGTTCTACAGTGATTTAAGTACCATTTTGCTATTGTTATTATAATATTTATTAATTTATTCACTGATTGTGTTTCTCCTGTAGGTTTCGTTCCAAAAAGGACTTCACATATAGTAAAGTTTGGATTGCTGGGAAGATCCAGAGAATTTAACATCCATTTTTCTAATTTTTCCCAAAATTGCTTTCTGTAACCACACAGATATAAATGATGTTCAATTGTATCAACATGATTGCAATAATTACAAAAGGGGTTATCAATAATTTTCCATTTGTAAAGGTTATAATTTGTGTTAAGTATTCTATGCACTATCTTGTACTGAAAAGTTTGGAAATATGTTTCCAAACATGTATAATGAGTTACCTTAAAAATTTTATTCCAGGACACCATTTCAAGAAAGGGAAATATATCTACCCAGGTTGTTAAAGATAAAGGTTCTTTGCAATGTATCATTTCCCAATATAAGACTTTATTCCTAATACCTTCAAACGTGACAAGATCATCTTTGATTCTGACATGAAAATCACTATAAAAATCATTTTTTTCCCCACTCTTTTGGTATAGCTTGGGTGATGATGTTATAACTAAATATATTTGTGTTTCACTTAATTTTATTCTTAGCTTGTTGAAAGTTCAATAAATGGCCGGTATTATCCCTAAGCTGTTTTACTTAAGAGTAGTATATCTTTGGCAGTAATCTGTGGTATTTTTTAAATTGTAGATAATCTAGGGGTTTATCATTTGACCTTATATATGTATTATCAAAGATATATTCATTTCCAATTTCTTCCGTTTTCAGAGGAAATTTACATTTTATTTTGAACCAGCTTTCTATAATTTGTTGGTGGAAAATGGTATTGCATGTGTTTTTGGAACAGATCAGTAAATTGGAATTTTACACTTAAAAGGGTGTTTTTCTAAGTTCACCATCTTCCAAAACAATTTAGACCATCTAAGCTTTACCCCTTCTGATATTAACCTGTTAACCCTCTTACTTTTGGCTACAGCATGTACAGTGAAAATATCAGGCATTCTTAACCCTCCCAAGCTATAATCTGCAATTACTGTTTTGATTTTTGATGATTTCTTACCCCATAAAAAGTTAAATAGTACCTTGTCTATTTTTTCAAGCATTGTATGTGGACAATAACACATTGACAATAGATGGTTAATTTGAGGTAATATCAGAGATTTTATAACCATCACCTTTGCTTTTAACGATAAGTTTCTCACTGTCCAAGTATTTGTTAGATTTTCCTTCTTCTCAATCTTCTTTTCAAAGTTTAGCTTAGCCATTTCATCATCATTACCCGAAAATCAAATACCTAAGGTTTTAAATCGAGATTTTTGAATCAAGGTTTGGTTACAGTGTTTTGTTAAGATGACTTTCTTTTCTCTTGCTGTGCCTATAGGGACCAATACGGTTTTTTGCATATTTATTTTTAGGCCTGAACATTTTTGAAAGTCTTCAACAATTGAAATTGCCGACAATATTGAAGGAATATTTTTTAAAAATAAAGTAGCATCATCTGCTAATTGACAGATTTTGTACTCTTCTTTGTTGATCATAATTCCACTGATTTTTTTTTCTTATTTTAACAGCAAGTGCTTCTGCTACTGATATAAAAAGTAAAGCTGATATTGGGCCTCCCTGCGTGATGCCTCTCCCAAGATAGAAGTACTCGGACAGGTAACCATTGTTACTAACACATGACTGGGTCTGATTGTGAAGAATTTTAATCCATTTTATAAACTTACTGCCCATGTTATACTTTTGTAGGCACTTCATCATAAATGGTCATTCGATACTATCAAATGCTTTTTCAAAATCCAGTAGCAATACATAGCCTGTTAAACCTTCTAGATTGACATACGATAACACATCTTTAATCAACATTTTGACCTATATATCTGTTTTTGACATACCCTACTTGATCTGGATTAATTAATTTTGATAAAACCCTTTGAAGTCTGTTTGCCAATGTTTTTGTTAAAATCTTGTAGTCTGTATTCAAAATACTTACTGGCTGCTAACTGGTTAAAAATCTAAGATCCTTTCCTTCTTTTGGAATCAAAGTAATAACACCTCGGCGTTGATCTGCTGATAGCATACCATTTTGGAAAGAGTACTGAAAACTGTCAAAAATAATTCCTTGAGATCAGGCCAGAAAAATTTGAAAAAGTTTGAAGTAAATCCATCACTACCTGGTGTTTTATGATTCAGAAGTTCTTTTAAAGCCTTGGCTATTTCTTCTATTTGTAAGTCTCTTTCTAATTCCTCATGCTCAGAGTCATTCAATCTTGGAAGAGTATCATCACACAAGAAATTTTGGTATGAAGAATCTATATTGTTTTCCCTACTTGAGTAAAGGTTTCGATAAAATGACTGTTGTTCTGACAGAATGTTTTCAAGGTTTACAATTTCTTCACCTGATTGATTTAGTAACTTTTTAATATATTTTACATTATAATTTCTTTTTTCAAGACTCATGAAATATTTAGTATTCTTTTCCCCAAGCTCTATACACTGTACCTTTGATCTAAAACTGACACCATCTGTTTTTATAGTTTGTAACGCTTCCTATTCTGTTTTTGTTTGATAATATTCATCCAGCATACACAGTCTTGATAAAGCTCAGTGATAATAAATCTTCCCATTTTCTTTTATTTTCAGAAGAGAGACATATTTAACACCCCTACCAGATTTCTTTTTGTACAATTTAGCATTGTACAGTTTATGTAGGTAATATTTAACTATGCAATATGCTACAAGTCTGAAATTTTACTATGTTATAGTTGAAAGAAAAATAGTCGAAAACCATATTTAACAAAATCCTCTAAATGCAATACCTTTCAAGTTATAAGTGATTTACTGCATGAATTCATGAATTTTAATGCAAAAATAAATTAAGAAAGATCCAGACCTAATACTCACAGAAGGGAATTTACTTGTGGCCTAGTACATATAAGCAAGATAAGAGAGAAATCCCTGCAATAGTCAATGAGAAAATTGTGATGAAGTGTTGAAATTTTCACACTTTTGGTGGGTTTACCCCTCTTCCAACAGCTCTGAGGAACATACAGACAGATCTGTATGGATTTTACAATTTATTATCCTCGATAGATAAGGTATCTTTAAAAGTAACAGCATTTCTCTGGGCCTTGTACTTTTGGAGAACTTGTTCAAGGTGGACACAGACTCAGCCGACATAAAAATGGGCTTTTAACCCTCCAGTTCACTTGGTTCTTCATTTTTTTTCAACCAAACTCAGCTTACATAAACTGAAAATTATTAAGTTGTTAAACTGGTAACTAAAACAACAAGTTTCCTAAATGATAATATTTAAATGTCATTTTCTTGTTGAATGATAACCAAATCTTGATAACTTATTGATCAAATTAACTGAAAACTCATGACAAGAAAATAAGTGCATTTAAAATTAATTTCATAAGAATGTGACCAATAAAAGATGCCCAAATTGGCAAATTAATTGGACTATCAAGGCTATTTTCTTGCCAAGTTTGTCAGTTAATTTGTTCACCAAAAAATGGCAAGTATAACTTTGCCAATTAGGAATTTAGTCGTTTTAAGGAACTATTTTGACAAATTATTGATGAATTAATATTTGTCGGACATTTTCAGTGTATAAATATTTGTCAAAGAATATCTTGACTTTATAGTGACCTAAAACTCTTAACATAAGTGGAGCTATGATCTACTTAAAGCTATAAAATTGGAATAAAACCCTCTGCCTCCTTTTTATTTTCTATTTTTTTAAAACCTAACTTACCAATGATATTGAAATAGATCAAAAGAAGACTCTAGCTACCTTATGAATTAAATATTAACACTGGTATGGTTAAATACACTAGAAATTTTTGGTAATTTCTCAGGATTACGTATGAACAAGGAAAAGACCAAGATAATCTGGATTGGAAGGAAACGCTTTTCAAAGTTTAAATTAAATGTATCGCAAAAACTCGACTGGGGCTGTACCGATTTCACCTTTCTAGGTCTCCACTTCTCAGTGAACCTTGATGATATGTGTAAAATTAATTATAGTAAAACAATAAAAATAGCTGAAGCTGAAAGCATAAAATGGCAATCTAGAAATCTCACTCCAATAGGTAAAATAACAATTATAAAAACAAAAATCCTCTCTAAATTTATTCACTTATTCTTGTCAATTCCAATAACAAAGTGTTTCCTTGAAAAACTTAATAGAATTCTATTTCAGTTCCTATGGAACAAGAAACCAGATAAAATAAAACGTGCTACTATTTGTACTATGTATCAAAACGGCGGGCTAAATATGGTTAATATCTATAATTTTGAAAAATGCTTAAAAGTTAGCTGGATGCGTAGATTACAAAGCCAGTCGCAATGGTGTATTCTACTACAGGAGACTATTAGTGAATTTGAGCGAATTTTTGTTATGGGCCCAGAGTGGTGTAACTTTTTAAAACAAAAAGTTTCAAATAAATTTTGGTCAGATGTTTTTCAAAGCTGGGCATATGTTGGTAAAGAATTGAGAATAAATTCAAACTCAGATATTATGCAATCTTGTTTATGGTATAATAAGCATATATCTGAAAACCAAATGTTCCTCCCTCTGTGGTTTAAGAAGGATATCTATACAGTTGGCGATATTACCGATTCATCTGGCAAAGTATTAGGTTTGGTAGAAATAAATACAAAATTCAACTTGAAAGTTAACTTCCTACACTATTTTAGATTGAGAGCAGAAATACAAAGCTTCATTCAGAAAAATAAAAAGGACAACTTTTTTCCTCACCAAAATCCAGTTTTTCCCCCACACTTACATTTGATAATGCATCAGAAAAAAGGCTGTAAGGACATATATTTAATCATAAATGAAACAGATAAAAAAGAACAAACAAACTGTGAACTAAAATGGTCACAAGCTTTAAGCATCAACAATGATGACATTTGGCCAACTGTCTATAAAATCTGCTTCAAAAGTATTTCTGATAATGTCCTTGTGTGGTTTCAGTACAGGCTTCTTTATAACATATTAAATACAAATGACTACCTTCATAAGGTGAAAATTAAAGAAAACAAGATGTGTAATATGTGCAATGAATACACTGAAACATGTCTTCACTTGTTTAGTGATTGTATTAAAGCTGAAGAGTTGTGGAATAATATAGAAACTTGGCTAAAAAATAAAACGGGGATACCTCTTGTGTTCACTGCCAAAATGAAGATACTTGGATATCTAATATATGATCAGTTCTTTTGGCCCATAAATTTCATACTTCTCCTATCAAGGAATTACATTTTTCAAACATCGAGAAAAAACAGCCATCTTAACATATTTTGTCTGCAGAAAGAATTTAAAAGAAAATTTCTAGAGCAAAAATATTTGGCAGAAACAGATACTGGTATAAACTTATTTAAAACCAGATGGGGACATTGGGTAGATATTTTTTCAGAAATTGAACTTTAAATATTGTAAGTGTTTATAATTTTATGAAAGTACCTACAGTAGCAGATACGATATTGCTTCCTCTCCTTCCTCTTCAGATTTTTAAAATTACCCGTTACATTAGTCTACAGTTTTACCTATCAATTAAAGGTTTATCATTAATATCTGTTACTTCTGATTTTCTTTTATACATTAGTTTACAGTTTTACCTATCAATTAAAAGGCTTATCATTAATATCTGTTACTTCTGATCCTCTTTTAGTACTAGTACCTTATTTGTATACATTGTACAAGTTTCTAGGAAGTAAAGATGTTAAACTTTCCTTTCTGTATAGTGATGTAATAATGTAATTACAGAAAAGCACTAAAGTCTGTATAACATGTGAAAAGTTGGAATTGTATATATGTTACTCTTTATAAAAAATTAAAAAAAAAACAAAAAAAAAAAACACTGGTATGGTCATCTTAGACTTAAAATGTGGAGTTTTTAGCCCTAAGCTCGATAAATGTTTAAAATTTTAAAATAAAACCTAGCACATTTATAAAGTGTGGCAAAAGAGATATTATTTTTGTATGATCACTTTAAAGTCCAAATATGAATGAAATTATGGCCACCCTTAAGGGAAAATAGGAGGTTATCAGCCTCCAGCTAACTTATTGTTCAACTGACCTCAATTAAACTTTGCACACTTATTAAGGATGAAAACGGGAAAACAGCTCTTATTTTCTAGTCACCTTTAAGTTCCAATATGAGTGACGGTGTGAGCCATCTCACAGCAAAATAGGTCACCTTTCTATCAGTACAAAACACAAGAAAGTTTTTATTCCAAGTTAAAGTCTGATACTGCAACTACTACAGGCTTTAATAACCCACATCTCAATCAGGGTCACTAGTTTTTGTTAGCAAAAACCTTTTTCTAGTTCATTTGTAATTCCCAGTAAATCCTTGATATTTTATTGATGTAATTGTTCACTCATGTGATGCTCTCATTAATAATGGTAAATTTCTCAGGATTTGCTTTTGCTATATGTAATACTATGCGTGATCTTCAGTAACTGGGCTTAACAGGTTCATATGGAAATTAATGAATATTCTAATAATGTCAATTTGGGTAATTACATTTAATGGTATAATCTCATTCTGGGGTAACCTTCTTGTGGTCATCTGACCTTAAGTAACTGTAAACTGGAGCTGCAAGTCACCCCCTTTCTTTGATAAAGTGTATTATTTTTGTGTGTATAATATATGTATATACTAATCATAATTATTCTCATATCCAAGCTAGCATACATCCCTCAGCCAATGTATTCAAAGTAAGCCATGGTTACAAGTAAACACAACAAGCATCTGCATTTAAAAGAATTATCTAGCCAGAATTAAGGCTCTACTTCTTAAGAAGGTTACCTAGCCAGAAAAGAGCCTCTTTTGAATTAAGAAGACCCAAAAATCATAAGAGTTGCCATAGCAGCAGCTGTTGCCTGATACCACCCAAAATCTAATCAGCTCTAGATCCTTTTGGGGTAAACATATCCTGAAAAATTGGTTCAAATCAATGCACATGTTTAGGCTGTAGAACACCCACAAACTTGTGGCATGTGTGGCACCACTGGGCAGATTGCGCAGGGGACAACTATAATTCTAGCCTTTATGGGATTGGGTGAAAATTATTTTTGTTTTGATCGTGTGTGACCTTGATCAAGGTCAAAGATCAGATTCGTACCTGTCAAAGAATTTTCATACAATTATAATGGCCACAAATCATTTTGATATGACTTATATTAAGGGACATATAGTACTCATAATTGAAATTAGAAAATACTGAAGTGGTGCAGGTTGTCTGAAAATAGGGGGTGAAACCAATAAGCATCCCCTTTTCAAGGGATGTTTAAATACATGAAGAAATACTCCAAATTTAATTTTAAGAAGCCACCATTAGTTTTATAGCAGCCAAAAACAAAAGTTACAAATATTTTTTAAGTTATCGCGTATGATATAAAATCTATGTGGCCACCTGACCATGTTAAAACCCTGACTTTCTTTAAGAGATGCACTGAATAAATCATTATAATGTCGTGTGAAAACAGTTATACTCAATAAAGCAATACTCAGTGTTGTGTAAATTTTGATCACTTGATTTTGGAATCTATTTTAGGAAGACACTTTTAAGCACAAGCTCTCTACAAGGCTAATGCTTCTAGAAATATTTTTTTCTATTTTTGATTTTTTTTTGGACTTTCTTGAATTATGTACTCTGGTGCACTACTCATATTTCTGATTCCTTTGTAGAATGCCCATATAAACCAATTGAAAGTTCAGATTTTTTGTTATGTGAAGGTGTTCCATTGGGTGTTATACAGTGTAATTACTGTGGTTCCCTTCATAAAACAACAGATGTATTCTACCTTTATTTCCCTGAGGTATTTGGGAAATACATAAACTGACAAAGTTTCAACTGAGTGAACACATACAGCAACTTCTCATTCTTTATTTAGTTTATAAAAAACAGCATCTCTGAAAAGAAAATAGCATTGGAGATGCCCGTACCCCACAGCCTGGGGAAATAGTTTTCAAGACCATGAGATATAGCACCTAAACCTATGTCTCTACCTAGTGTCAGTATTCTACACCTTACAGAATTCAAGAAATAGCCCTGACAAAATTTTAAAACTCATGGTCACTAGGACAAGGTCAAAGCTCAAATCAAGATTGCAGCATGACCTGTCACACCTACAACCTCTAAGCAATGTCCCTACCACGCATCAACCTCCTACAGGTAATGGTTTCAGAGATATTGCCCAGACAAAATTTTAAAGGTCAATCTCCCTGTGGTTAGATCAAGAGTCAAATCAAGGTCACATAATTACATTGAACACCTACAACTCCCAACCAATGTCCCTACCAAGCATTAACTTCCTATACCTTACAATTTCCGAGATATGGCCCAGACAAGATTTTATGAGTTAAGGTCACTATGGCAAGGTCAAAGGTCACATCAAGGTAACAACATGATGTGGCACAGCTATAAACTCTAACCAATGTCCCTACCAAGTATCAAATGCCTACACATTGCAGTTTCCGACATATAGCCTAGACAAGATTTTATAGGTCCAGGTCACTACGCTAAGGTCAAAGGTCAAATCAAGGTCATACCATGATGTTGGACACCTACTGCCCCTAACCAATGTCCCTACAAAGTATCAACTTCCTACACCTTACGGTTTCTGAGATACAGCCCGGACAAGAGGTCAAGGTCACTATGGCAAGGTCAAAGGTTAAATCAAAGTCACAGCCTGACATTGCACAACTACATGACATCAAGGGATTTTGGTTTTCAAAATATAGGAATATAGGAACTTACCTAATGAAAATATAGGAGATTTCGAGCAAAATATAGGAGATCTAATACCCTATTTCACTCGTCAATCTGATGAGAAATGCATGTTTTTTTTAATATTATGGCCTCCTCCACCCCTTATAGCCATCATTACCTCCTTTTTATTATAACTCTTATGAGATAAACACTCAGATAAACACTGTTCAAGTGCATACTTTTGTGATAAGTTCACAAATTGAAAGAAAATCTTAATTCTTTTTTAGTTTTCTGAACACGACAGACCTGAATCCAATAAATCCCCGACTTTCGTCTGGGGATATAACTAGATGAATGCTTTTGCTAACAAAAGCGAAGCATCCCTGAGAGTTTAAAATGCCTTGTGGTTTTAATAAGCATGCTGTAAAGCTAAGAATGCACAAAGCTGTACCGTACTGTTACATAAAGCAACCCCCTTAGTGATATCATGACAGGGAAAATCCTACAAAGGTCTTCTTTATTAACATAAACAAGCGTTGTAGACATAGACAAGCTGGAGAAAGTGTTGTACATTGGATGTACAACATTGGATGTAACTTTAGTAAATTTTGTGTAAATGCTACAAAGCATTTCAGTAACGAGTATCAATAACTTCATATAATCATATAATATAATCATATAATCATGTGTGCAAGTATGTATTGCTATTTAGATTGTCCACAGGGTTTTGCAATAGGTTTTAATACATTGTGAAAGCATAAAAGCAACAATAAAGGCAAAAGCTATTTCATGACCCCAGTTTGACTCATACATGGGGGTCAGGAGGTAAAACTAACCGGCTATTTAGACTGTCCACATATGGTTTCCCAATACCTCTTAATACATTCCGAAGCTATAAAAGCAACATTAAAGGAGATATAAGACAAAAACTCGAAATCAGCTATTTTATGACCCCAGTTTGACCCATGGGGGGGAGGGATCAGGGGATAAAAGTGACCAGCTATTTAGATTCTCCACATATGCTTTCCCAATACCTCTTAATACATTCTGAAGCTATAAAAGCAACGATAAAGGAGATATAAGGCAAAAACTCCAAAGCAGCTATTTATGACCCCAGTTTAGCCTATAAGGGGGGATTGGGGGGTTAAACTGACTGGCTATTTAGACTCTCCACATATGCTTTCCCAATACCTCTTAATACATTCTGAAGCTATAAAAGCAACAATAAAGGAGATATAAGGCAAAAACTCAAAATCAGCTATTTATGACCCCAGTTTAGCCTATAATGATGATAGGGTATAATTAAAGCATGAGAGGTGCATGTTTTTTTTCTGCTCTGTGGATAATTACTTTTTAAGGCAGTTTTGAGTGCTGGAATATATCAGTTATTATACCATTTTAAAGCTAATGGTATGTAGATTATAGTGGTACTTATAGTTCTTGAAGATTGTTCACAAAAAAGATAGGAAATTAGGAAAAAGTATTGGTATATCTGTAACTAATATTTAAAATATTTGATTGTGACATTCAGTCTGAGAACTTAGATTGCAATCCAAACATTCAGAGATGGAGAATTAGGACATAATTTAATCAGTGAAGTGTGTTAATAGATTGGGTGCTATGCCAGCCTGCAGTGGAACCCCTAATGGGCCTTGTCCTTACAAGGCCACTGGCTCTGATGTTCATTTTAATTATGCTGAACTGGACCTATGTAACAGGTGTGAAAAGGAACACAGAGATGCATTTAATTCAATGAGGAATAATGAAACAGAGCAAACATTAGTAAAACAACAAACTGAAAAGTCAAAACCCCACCAAACAGTTAGGTCATTAAGTCAAAGTGTTGTTGACTCTGTGTGTGGACCCATTAGTGGAACTATTGAAAACAAGAAAGTGTTGATTCAGCCACTGCTGTCTTATATGGTGTTTTCACTCCAGAGTGGTTCTGTAGCTAATGTAAGAAGTGCAATTCTTGGGAAATTCACAGAGCCTCATATTCTTGAAGCCAAAGATGCACTTTGGCACCATTGTGGCACACAGATAATTGGTGAAAAGATCCAGAGAAAGAATTCAACTGTAAGGTCAGCAGCAGATGCCCATTTGCACGATATTCTCACTGCCTGGGCCAAGTTGGATCAAAGTGACAAATGTCCATTGTTGGTGATAAATGCTTTATCTCTGAATGACATACCATGCTCACATCCTGAAGAGCTCAATAATATCACCCTACTGGATAGGTTAAACCGGCTAGAAGCAAAAATATCTACAATGCAAGAAAATATGGACAGTGTGTTTGCAGAAAACTTTGAAATAAAGGACAGATTACAGGAGATTGGTAGCTTTGCATCAAGAGTAAAACATGGCCCCACCAAACATACTCAAGGGAATCAAGGTTTTGTGTTGTCAGATGTAAGTGGAAGTCAAAAGGATTTATCCTCAAACCTTGGTACCTCTACAAGTGTCAGAGGTAAAGCTGGAACTAGGAAAGTGGATACAGTTGTCAGTACTATAGTCTCTGATCCATCTAACTCCATGACTAGCAAAGTAACTACTGAAGCAGAACAGGAGAGTAGAAGTGTCTCAGAAGAGTTTTCAATGCCTTCTTATGTCCTAAAGCAGCAAAGACGTCGTGAAAATAAGAGTAAAAGAAATATTATCAAAGGAAATGCCAAGTCTTCTACTTTACGTGGGGCTCCGGAACCAAGTCGGGACATTTTCGTTTACAGAGTAGATCCTGAGACCGAATGTGAAACATTGAAAAATCATCTGGAGTCTGTGTCTTTAACCGTCAGACATATAAAACTTATGTCTCGAGAAGAGTCACAGTTTAGGTCTTTCAAAGTCACAATACCAGCATCACAGTTAACCTCAGCCTTTGACTGTGAAAAATGGCCAGAGGGGATATGTGTACGTAGATTTTATGAATCACGAGGAAACCAGCATTCTAAACAACCAGAGTGATGGATAAAACACAAAAACTAAGTATTTGTTCGTACAACAGTCAGGGACTAGGACCTGGTAAGGAACATTTTATCCAGTATTTATGTAACACAAATCACTTTACTTTTATTCAAGAGCATTGGCTCCATGAAAGTAATGTTCATTGGTTTGACAATCACATAACATCGATACAGTCACATGTTGTGTCTGGTATGTCTGATAAACTAGTCAATGGACGGCCCTATGGAGGTACTGCCATATTATGGAGAGATGACATCCTTTTATCTGTGGTACCAGTTCTGCATGACTGCAAAAGACTCTGTGCAGTGAAGGTCTCTGTTGATGAAATGAACATTATGCTTTGTAATGTTTATCTTCCTAGTAATCCTGATAAAAGTAAGGAGAATCTAGATGACTTTAAAGAGGTTATTAATTCTGTGTGTTTCATTCTTCAAGACTCGGATATTGACTATGTAATATTTGGTGGGGATGTAAACACTGATTTCTCACGTTTTAATGCTGAAAGTGTTAAAATACTAAAATCAATGATTGAAAAAGAAATGCTCCATAAGATTGAAGTTTGCTCCATTGACTTCACATTTAAAAGTAAAATCAATGATTCTGAGTCTGTATTAGACTACATTTTTGTAAGCAGTAACCTTATAGACTGTGTAGAAAATTACTCTGTATTGCATCGTGGGGATAACTTGTCAGATCACAGCCCTGTTATGTTAAAACTTAATGTACCTATCCACTGCTTTCAAATTGGCAGTTACAATGTTAATAAGCTTCAATGGCACAAGGCTAGTGCTGCTGACTTACAAAAGTTTAAATATACTATTGAGTCAAAACTGCAAGTATTAAATACTCCTGATGCATTCTATTGTACTGACTTTAACTGTAATAATAAATCTCATAAGGAACAGTTGAGTAAGTGCTATAACAGTATACTAAATGCACTATACACCTCAGGCAAGGAATGCATACCAATATCAGGTACTCGCAAACAAAAGTGTAAACCTGGTTGGGATGTCTATTGTGAAGAGGCCAGGCAAAGATCAATCCTTTGGCATAAGATTTGGTGTGAAAATGGTAGACCAAGAAATGGGGTAATAGCTGAAATAAGGAGGAAAACTAGAGCAACATATCATTCTTGTGTTCGCTATATAAAATCTCATCAAAGTAAAATATGTGCAGATAAAATGGCCGTTTCTCTACTAAACAAAAATGCTAAAGAATTTTGGAGTGAATTCAATAAACATAAATCTTCAAAGACTAAAATTCCAAAGACTGTTGATAATGCAATTGGTGAAGCAGAGGTATGTGAAATCTTTAGTCAGAAATATAAGACACTGTATAATTCAGTGTGTTATGAAAAAAGTGACATGAAAACTCTAAAAGATGAGATTGGTGATTTGGTAACTCAAAAGTGTATTAAAGGTAACTGTTACAATACACATGTTATAAATATGTCTATGGTTATGTCAGCTATAAAATCTTTGAAAACAGACAAAAGTGATGGCAATGTTACAAAGATGTCAAACTATATTATACACTCTCCTCCATTGCTGAGTGTCCATCTAGCATTATTATTCACTAGTTTTATGATTCATGGATTCCCCCCTGATGAAATGCTTAAGGGAACCATTATTCCTATCCCCAAAAACAAACGTAAATCTGTAAATGTTTCAAGCAATTATAGAGGCATTGCTTTAAGCAGCATCTTTGGTAAACTTATTGACAATATTATACTTATGGTTAATGCACAAATTTTAAGATCTTGTGACCTCCAATTTGGATTTAAACCTAACCACTCAACAACTCAATGTACTTTTGTACTGAAAGAAGTGGTACAGTATTATATGAACCAAGGTGGTAATGTCTATGCTTATTACTTGATGCGTCAAAAGCATTTGACAATGTCCATTATGTAAAACTGTTTCAATTACTTATAAAGAAGGGTTTGTGCCCATTAACAGCTAGATTTTTAATCAACTTATACACGTCTCAAAAACTGAATGTCAGATGGGGCAATTGTGACTCCTTCAATTTTCATGTTAGCAATGGTGTAAAACAAGGGGGTGTTTTATCACCTATATTGTTTTGTGTTTACCTTGATGAATTGTTACTGAGGTTGAAGTGTTCTGGACTAGGTTGTCATATTGGAAATGTTTCTGTTCCTGCAGTCAGTTATGCTGATGATATTTCCTTAATGGCCCCCACTGTCTCCAGCTTAAAATGCATGTTAAATATCATTAAAGACTTTGGACAAGAATATTGTGTCAAGGTAAACCCGGATAAAAGCAAACTCCTTGTGTTTGGTAAAGTTTGTAACTGCCGTATTAACATAAATTTCGATGGGTACTCAATATCTCAAACAGATTTTGCAGATCATCTTGGCCATATAATTGGCGCCAACTCTAGAACAAAAAGCCTTGACAAAATTTGCAGTGACATTGTTTTGAGAATTAACTTTCTTTTGAGTAATTTCTCCAGTTGTAATTATCTTGTGAAATATAAGTTGGTGAAGCTTTACTGTATGGCATTGTATGGTGGAATGTTATTAGATTTAACAAATAAAGACATTGATAGACTCTATGTTACTTGGAGAAAATGTATACGTAAACTGATTGGGATCCACTATAGAACTCATTCACAGTACCTACCAGTAATATGTAACGATATACCTATTGAGAATCAGATTCATAAACGGTACATAAAATTTGTTAGGGGAATAGTCAGAAGTGAGAATGAAGTAGTCAGCCTTTGTGGTAAATTAAGTATGAAAGGAAGTCAGTCTGCAGTATCTAAAAGTATAATTTTCCTCATGTCAAAATATGGTATTTCTGAGAATGAAATATGTGGCGAAGACTTTATTTATAAGAGATTAACCAATCTTCCTGAATTATGCGATAATGACATCATAAACATAGAAAATATAAGGTCACTATTAGCTTTGAGGGATGACATAGAAAATTTAGAAAAAACAACCATGTTCACAAAACAAGATATCGATATTATGTTAGAATACTTCTGTATCACGTAGCAGTTGTCTGCTTATTTGCTGTGTTGAAATGTATATAATTATCTAAATAGTTCCTTGTTTGTTTGTTTGTATGTTTGTAAACTGTGTATATCAATATATACGAGCAATAAATAAATATATAAGGGGGGGTTGGGGGGTAAAACTGACTGGCTATTTAGACTCTCCACATATGCTTTCCCAATACCTCTTAATACATTCTGAAGCTATAAAAGCAACAATAAAGGAGATATAAGGCCAAAAACTCAAAATCAGCTATTTTATGACCTCGGTTTGACCCATAAGGGGGGGTCGGGGAGCAAAACTGACCGGCTATTTAGACTCTCCACATATGCTTTCCCAATACCTCTTAATACATTCTGAAGCTGTAAAAGCAACGATAAAGGAGATATAAGGCAAAACCTCCAAAGCAGCTATTTATGACCCCAGTTTGGCCCATAAGGGGGGCCGTGGGGTAAAACAGACCGGCTATTTAGACTCTCCACATATGGTTTCCTATTACCTCCCAATACATTTTATGGCTCTAAATGCAATACTTAAGAATAGGGGGGTTGACCTAAATTTAAGGCTCTCAGATTGGAAGGTGTGAGGAAATCACTCATAAATGAGACATTTTTCAAGGGATTGCTCCCAAAATCTAATCAGCTCGCATTTTCGATAGTATGAACAGGTGTGTCAAAGCATAAGGCTGTGTAGCAAGTAGTTTTTCCTGAACTGTGATGACGGGGGGGTGTACTTAAAAAATTGTTTTTGATCATGTGACCTTCATAAAGGTCAAAGGTCAAATTTAAGCATGCAGAAAAATTTTCCCACGCCTAAGGTATATAAGTGCCAAATATGGTTTGAATCCTTCTAATAATAAGGGAGATATTCAAGGGAGACCATAATGTGGCGGCGGCGTCGAGGAAACTGAGGTGAAAACAAATAAGCGCCCTTTCAGGGACGCTTAATTAAAGTTGCCAATATAAATACAGGGCTGATCATTTGTACTGTATTTATGCTGGAAGCCCACCCTAAAGGGAGCATACATTGTATGTATGGTACCTTATGGGTAAATCTAGCTACCAGTATTACATGAGTGAATCATCAAACATGAAGAGAAATACTGGTTAGCAATGAAGTGTTTTTTTTTAATAATTAATTTAATTTAATAATTAATATTTTTATTTACCCTTTTATAACAAGGTGCATCAGGACTGGGCAGGCGAGGGTAGCAAACTTGCCATGAATTCAATTTACAGTGCCATTCATACACAGTATGAAATTATATTTGTAAAGCTCTTTTACATCACATACATTTTACATTTTCACTAGAAGAATACAAAGCAAATCACTTTCTGATAAAAAACATCCTTCATAATTAAAGCAATCTTTAACATGGACAATTCCAGCATTAACCCAGTTTTTAAAATACATTTTCCCTTAAATTGAAAATATTTATTACCCCATATGATGCTAGTTAAGAAATTATAAGGGGATAGGTCTTGTATTTCAATTTTAGGTCTACATGAGTAATAGGAAAGCCAAACCTCTTTGTAGAATCTTGGCATTTTTTTCAGTATAGAGTCATTGCTGTCACATATATTCATATTCAAGAACATGTCATAATACAGCCAGTGCATTGTAAGAATTAGTTTCGTAAAGCTACCCAAGGTGCTTCATTTGACCACCAACATATCCATGATGCCTTTAGAGCTGATATTTTGCATCCGATATCTACAAGATTTATGCCAGCATTTTCAACTGTATTGATCAAACATTTACGATTTAGACGCTGCCTACTTTTAAACAGGAAGTTTATTACCATATTTTCAAGCTTCTTTATAACATATTCCGGTACAGGTATTAAAAGGAAATTGTATACAAGCTTTGATATACACAATGTATTTATAACAACAGTCTTTCCAAATATTGTTAAGTTTCTTTTAACCCATAAATTCAAAATATTTTGTATTTTATTTTCCATTCCAGTTAAGTTCTTCACATTGTATCTGGGTATTACCAATGTAAATTCCTAAAACTTTTGTGAGTCTATTTGTTATTGAAATACCCATATATTCCTCAATGTTACTGTTTTTGAGGTTTCCAATAAGCAAACCTTCTGTTTTATCTAAATTAAGCTTTGGCCCAGCATTCTTTGAGAATTGCTTAATTGTATTTATGCTTGATGAAACAGATTGAAGATCAGAAAGTATTAGAGTTAAATCATCAGCATATTGGCTTATTTTAAATGTAGTATCTTGAATTGATAATCCAGTGACAGCTTCATCATTGCTTCAAATTTTAATTGCTAATATTTCAACCACTATGACAAACAATAAGGCTGATATTGGACAACCTTGTCTCAGTCCCCTGGTTAATCTTATTTTTTTAGTAAAGTAACCATTATTTTTTACAACCATTATTGGGTCAGTATATAATACCTCAATCCATTTGATAAAGTTTTCACCAAAGTTGAACTTTCTCAGACATTCATACATAAAGTTCCATTCAACTGTATCAAATGCCTTTTTAAAGTCTACAGAAAGGAGAGTACCATGATATCACTTAACAATCCAACATTATTACCAATGAATCTTTCCTTTATATAGGCTGTTTGATCTTGTGAAATCAAATTTTGCATAACTTTTTGTATTATTTCTAATAAAACAAAAGCTATTATCTTATAATCATAGTTTGTTAGGCAAATAGGTCGATAATTCTTGAGCAACTGAGAGTTTTCTTTTTTGAAAATGAGTTGAGCTACAGCAATTTTTTGAAGATTCTGGAAGACTACCTGTTTCCACCATTTCACTAAATGGCATGCATAAATCTTCCCAAAAACATTTATAGAATTCTGGCGTTAAGCCATGTAAACCAGGAGATTTGCCAGATTTTATTTTTTTAACGTAATATCAAGTTCTGCCTTTTGTATTGAGTGATTGAGTTTCATCTTCTCAGTTACTGAGAAGGATTTTGATACACTAACTGTGTTTAAATAATTTGTTATGTCACCTGTTTTAATCATACTACTTTTAAAGAAGGAATCATAGAACCTTTGAAGTTCAATTAAAATATCATGGTCATTACTTATTATATTGCCATCACAATCTTGAACTTGTTCTATTACATTTGAAGTTTGCCTCTTTGTTTCTAAATTAAGAAAAAGCTTGTTATATTTTTCAATAATTTCACACCATTCAGCCTTTGATCTAATAAAGGCCCCTCTTGTTTGTATCTCCAACAGTGCATCAAGTCTGATCTTAGTTTCTTCAATTTCATTATCTCTATTTAGTGTAGCATTTTTATTTAACAAATCAAGCTTTTTCTGCAACTCTAGTATCTCATTTTTTTGTTGTTTTGATTTATTTTGACAATAAACAATAGTAAACTCTTTGATTTTTACTTTTATTAATTCCCAAATATCTTTTTTGTTTAACACATCTTATAACTTTGCATCTTTATAACTTATATCTTTTCACAATACATTGTGTCTTTCAGCAATTCTGAATTAAATTTCCAGTAGTCACTACCTTTTTTACGAGGATGCAACTGAAAATTAGCTGTTAACATTTTATGGTCAAAAAGTATATTAACTTGAAAATTTTAATTACTTAAATGTAGCTTTTATAAGCTACAAGCTTACCATGTGGGACTGATTGATGTTCTTGGATGGCCGCAAGGCATCATGGCCAACGTCTAAGAAAAATAGACATTTATAGTTGGCCGTAGCCTCAGTTTGTCGTCTTGCGGTACACTCTGACATTTGTTTCCTTTTTCTCATTGCAATGTTAAATCATACCCCCTCACTGTAATACAGCGGGGAGGCAGGGTGGGACTCTTCTCAGTCCCACATGGTAAGCTTGTAGCTTATAAAAGCTACATTTAAGTAATTAAAATTTTCATTTCTATTGCGCTACAATAGCTTACCATGTGGGACTGATTGCTGAATCCAACCGCATGGTGGAGGGATTACAGCTGAGACTGGAAGATATGTCAATTTTTCTTAGATTTTGAAGTAATAGATTAGAATGGACGTTTAGAAATACCAGTCTGAGTCCTGTTTACAGTGCCCCAATCCCGAAGATCGGGCCTGTAAAGAGCCAAAAACCTCAATAGAATGACAGTGCTAAAACAAGATGTTTTGATTGTAGGAGAGAAGTGCAGCTGTGCTCACTTAAGGAGTGTAAGGGCCCTTAGGGACCATCCACGAGTGAAAAACCAGCCCAATGGTTGGTATTCTCATAAATTTTTGCCACCGAACATGAGATTAATGACAACCTTGATACAAGTCCTTAATACATATTATACTTGATAAACTAAAAATAAAAAATGACCTTACCCGTAACATCTTGAGAGGTAAATGTATACTTGGACCCTGGGATTAGACTCCTGAAGACTTGGCTGTAGCGGAGGTGCCCCCCTTCTTTTTTTTCCAAGGATGACTGGTCTGAGGGGAAGGGTCTAGGACTTGTGCCGCTACCACTGGTCCCAGATACATATTGTTGTCTGACCAAGTAAGGTCTTTTAGGTAAATATTTGTAAATGTGTTGTGAACTTTCCAGTGACAGGCTTGCATGATTTGGTCCACCTATACCCCACCGTAAAGGCCTTACAGGCCGCGAAGGCCCTAATGTCATGCGCTTTAGCTTGGACCAAGTCAAAGGCTTGCTGGTCTGCTTGTTTATAACAAAATAGGATAGTTGTTTCAACTAGGAAGAGAGAGTAGCGGGTCTGATGTCTGAGGTATGTCCTTTCTTGAAGGAGATGAAAAGGAGGGATCGAGACCCTCTCAGGTCTTTGGTTTGATCCAAATAGTACCTCAGGGCCCGCACCAGACACAGGGTCCTGTCTTCTTTGAATTGTCTATCTGCAATGGTAGTCAAAGCAGGAATAGTCATCGGAGACACACTTTGAGAACCTTCTCTTGCTAGTTGGTTTTTGGCTATGAAGTCAGAAGAAGGGAACAAGGCAACCTATTCCAACTGGCCTAGATTAGATACTTTGTTTGCTGCGGCACTTGCCAGAGGCCAAAGCTAGCAAGAAAGCAGTCTTCATAGTAAGATGTTTGAGGTCTGTGTTTTTCATAGGCTCAAAGGGTGCTTTTGTGAGCTCATTGAGAACAACAGAAAGGTTCCACTTAGGAAGATTCCTGGAACTTTTGGGACGATCCCTATGAAAGCTGGAGAGTAACCTATGAAGGCCTGAACTTTGTGCAATATGGTGGCCCGCTGGGCCCAAAGTCTCAACAATGGCCGTCCTGTAACCATTGATGGTCGAGGGGCACCTGTTTAGATCTTGGTATAGGTACATGAAAAAATCTGAGATTTGTTTCACAGATGGAGTGGAGGAATCCACCGAATTTTCTCTGCACCATTTCTCAAATAAGGCCCATTTTGACTTGTAGATGGTTCTTGTTGATGACCTCTGAGGTGCAGCAATTCTCTGCCACCTCCACAGAGAAGCCTTGTTCTTGGAGCTGTCCACTCCTAGACACCAGGCGTGGAGGTTCAGATGCTGTGAATTGATATGGAACACAAAATTGTAGGACTGTTTGAGAAGAGTTGTTGACACTGGAAGTTGTAGTGCGATCTCTGTTGACAGCTGCCCTAGGTCCCAAAACCAGGGCATCCCTGGCCAGCCTGGGGCTATTACGATGATCAGGCAATGGCATTGTCTGATTTTTTTAATCACCCTATGAAGGAGAGCTGTCGGAGGGTAAGCATCGGCAGTGAGAGCCGTCCAGTTTATGTTCAGAGCATCTATGTCCCAAGTCTTTGGGTCTGGGACTGGAGATATTTACAGTGGAAGTTTGTGGTTCAGATGAGTGGCATATAAGTCTACATAAGGTGTGAAGCACATTTGGCAGATCTGTTTGAACACCTGCGGATGCAGTGACCATTCTGTTGACTGCACTTGGTTCGATCTGGACAGAAGGTCGGCCATCACATTCAGGCACCCTGGAATGTGTCTGTTATGTGATAGCGATGGCACCAGGTCATGAAGTTCCACAGGAGAGCACATATCTCTGCTGAGTGAATTCCTCCTTGTTTTTTATGTAGGCTACCACTGTTGAGTTGTCCGTTGCAACTAGCACTCTGGCACTGGTCCTTGAAGCTTCGAAGGGCCAGGGAGACCTCCTTCAATTCTAGGATGTTTATGTGAAGCTTTTTTTCCCAGTCTGACCACAGACCCTTGTAGAATTTTGATCTAAGTGAGCGCCCCAACCTTCGTTTGAGGCGTCTGTAAAGAGTTGGATACTGTGGTCTTTGGGATCAAGGTCTGCACCTTTCATCACGTTTGAGGGATTTTGCCACCAGTCTAAGTGTGCTGCAATGGCTTCTGTCCAAGGAAGGAGGCTGTCCAGCGACTAAGGATATCTCCAATGCTCCTTGAGATGAAACTGAAAGGGACTCATGTGAAGGCGTCCCTCCAGGACCACTTTCTCCATTGAAGCAAGCAACCCAATTAGCGACATCAAACATCTTGCAAAGTCAAAGTCAAAGTTGGGGGTTTTACGTCCCGTTCAACAGCCAGGGTCATATTGGGACAGGTCCTCAGAATTGCCACTTGCGGGACTCGAACCCACAGAGGTGACAGCCTATGATTAGATGCCAAACTTGCTAACCACTAGGCCACTGAGGACCTCAAACATCTTGCAGTCAAAACATGTTTTGACTTGAGTCTCTCTTGAGTGGATTTACAAGGGCTGAATCTAGATGGTATTCGTAGCCAATGAACGAAAACACCTGAATAGGTTTCAGTTCTGATTTTTCCTGATTTATGATCCACTCCAAGGACTGGGTTAGGTCTACCACTGCCTGAGTGTTCGCTTGGGCTTCCTCCCAAGACTGGGACCTGATCAGCCAGTCATCCAGGAATTGGTGAAGTCTGACTCCTCTGGAGAGGGCCATTAGCTTCACTTCCTTTACAATCATCGTAAAGACCTGCGGGGCTGTGCCTAGTCCGAAAGGAAGGGAGGTGAACTGGAACACCTGTGACCTGTGGCAAAACCTTGGGTATTTCCTTGAGTTTGGGTGGATGGGGGTGTGAAGGTAAGCGTGCGATAGGTCTATCGACAATACCCATTCCCCTGGAGTCATGGAGGTCCGGAGTTTCCATTTAGAACTTTTCTAGGTGTATAAAAGAGTTGAGCCTGTTGGGGATTATAAACAGGCGAATGTAAAGCAATTGTTGCATGGTGCAAGCAATTGCCGTCTCGACAAAAAAACGGAAGTTGTTTCCGATGATTTCACTCGACAAGGACTCGTTTGTGCTTAAATTTATATATTTTTAAACCCTAAAAATGCTCAAATAATGAAGCAATTAGGGGTTAATTTATTTATTTGGGGTTTTACGTCGCTTTCAACACTACAGGTCATATCACGACGGGTAGTTGGAAGGGCAGAGGAAACCAGTACATACAGTTCGCTAGGGTTCTGTACTGTAAACTGCCGACCAATGGCAAGCAACTACCAGCTTTCCCACTTAAGGCTGTGACGGGGATCGAACCCCGGCCTCAGAGGTGGGAGGCGAGAGTGTTACCACTCTGCCACCGTGGCCCCCCAGGGGTTAAATATTTTATGTTATTTTACTGTCAGGCATATATATATCCTGTATTAGAAACCATATAAACGAGTCGCTATTTCTTTACAACGTGAACCCAGTTGTAAAATATGCTAAAAATAGTTATCTGATCTATGAAAGGTCACCAAGTTTGATTCTATGTATTAAAATAAGGAAACTGATGCAGTTTCCATATCCAACAAAAAGTATATCCTTGTAAAACTGAAAACTTTTCCTTCTAAAATAAAAACAAGTTAAGATCACGTGGCCAACGAGAAAAGTGTACCGCGAGACGACAACCTGAGGCTACGCCCAACCATAAATGTCTATTTTTCTTAGACGTTGGCCATGATACCTTGCGACCATCCGAGAACAGCAATCAGTCCCACATGGTAAGCTATTGTAGCGCAATAAAATGGCTCCGTTAAAGTGCAATTACTTTTTTCAAGAAAAGTTTGGGTTACCAAGATATAATCTAGTCTGCTCTCTGTTTTCCTAAATTTATCAATGTATGTAAAACAAGTTTGGTCAATACAATTTTCATTCCATAAATCAAATAAATTGTGGTTCTGTAAAAGATTTTTAAAATTATTTCTACTCCCATCTGTAAGTCTCCCCCTAAAATCAAACTATTTTGTTTAAAGCATGGGTATTAATGAAAAGTTCAATTTCTCTGAAAAAGGACTTTCTTTTAGTTTTTGAATTGGGTGCATAAATATTAATAAGTGACATAATTGTTCCTTCAACTTTTATATTACACAGTAAAATTCGGCCATCAGATGGATAAGAGTCTAGTATCTCTATGTGATTTAGCATTGACTAAAATACAAACCTGAAAATTTTAATTGTAAATTAAATTTCTATTTGTTAAAATCTTACCTAATGGACAGAGCCATTAGCGCCTGCCGGTCCCGCCAAACGTCAGAAAAAGACATCCTGAGTTGCCTCTGGCCAGACCAGTAGTTCCCCTTCCACTCTCCCGGTGGCTAGTTCTCCCAACACTAACAAGGTGGAGCAAGCGAACGCATCTCTCATCTTTTCGTGTACATCCCAGGATATGACATGTCCCGAGAACTGAAAAGCGGGGAAGGAGGGTGGGACTTCCCTGTCTGTTAGATAAGATATTAACTAATAAAAATTTAATTTACAATTAAAATTTTCAGTTTTATTGCGTTAATATATCTTACCTAACAGACATAGCCAGAATAACTACCCAATGGTTGGTGGGCAGTGATTAGGGACTGTGTCATGAAGTCTAGGCTTCCTCAAACATGAACATCTTTAAAGGTTCCAGGAGTCAACCCAAATCCGTGAACTGGATAAGGTGCCCCCTTTTTTGTTCTGCCTCCCTAAAAGAGGGGATAGAGGACAAAAGCCCAAGACACTGAAGGAGCTTGTTAACTGCTCATTGTCAGAAGGTGTTGTACCTGATGAGTTCAAGAAGGCTATTGTAACCCCATTGATTAAAAAGTCATCACTACCACCCAATGACTTAAAAAACTACAGACCTGTTTCTGGGTTGGGCTTCATATCCAAACTTGTTGAACGTGTTGTTGCTTCTCAATTGAATGACCATGTCAGTTTAAATGGACTGGAGAATGTCAGGCAATCTGCCTATAAACTGGGTCACTCAACTGAATCTGCATTGCTCTCAATTAAGAATGATGTTCATTTGGCTTTTGCTAAAGGTGAGGCTACTGCAGTCGTTCTCTTGGATCAATCAGCAGCGTTTGATACTATTGATCATGATACGCTACTTAATTCTCTTAGCTCCTGGTTTGCTGTGAGCGGGGTTGTCCTCGATTGGTTTAAGTCTTATCTCTCAGACCATGTTCAGTGCATTAAGATTGGGTCAATTTTATCTGATGCCAAAAAGTTGTTGTATGGTGTGCCTCAAGGCTCTGTCCTGGGGCCAATCCTTTTTTCACTCTATACTACTCCACTGAGTAAAGTCATACGGAATCATCCTGGTATTAGTTTCCAGTACTACTCTGATGACACACAATTGTATGTACATCTCACACATAAAAATGTTGCCTCGGCCCTTGATAAGCTGTCACACTGCCTTGAAGATGTAAAGAGATGGCTCTGTACAAATAAGCTCAAGCTAAATCCTGATAAGACCGAATTCATTGTGTTTGGCTCAAAGTCTCAGCGCGAAAAACTTAATCAGTCCTTCCCGGTCAACATACTTGGTAATCTTATATCACCAATAGATGCAGTTAGGAACCTTGGTGTCAAGGCTTGTTTTGCTCATGTCCGGGATCTTAAGCGACTCCGAGGACATCTGACACATGAAGCGGCTCTTATGGCTGCCAATGCTCTGGTCAGAAGTCGACTTGATTACTGTAACTCTCTGTTCAGAGGTCTCTCAGTTCTAGATCTGCGCAAACTTCAATGTGTTCAGAATAGCCTTGCCAGAATTGTTGCCAACACCAACAAGTACTCACACATCACTCCAGTTAGAAAAGCACTACATTGGTTGCCAATTAAGTACCGTTCTATCTTTAAGACGGCCATGCTGGTATATAAGTTCCTACACAGTGGTAACCCCAAATACTTTGAACCCTTCCTGATTCCTAGACATAGTGCATATAACACACGTCGAAGTCAATCTGATGGCATATTTCTTGAGGTTCCCCACTTTGCTTCAGTTTTCAAGTCTCGAAAACATTTTGGACTCAGTTTTGCATATGACGCACCTATGATTTGGAACGACCTTCCTGACGAGGTCCGCTCTGCAAACTCACTTGCCTCTTTCAGGTCAAAGTTGAAGTCATACCTCTTTGGAAAAGCATACCCACCCTAAATTTCCAATCTCCTTCTGCTTTCTCCACGGTGCTGACCCCTGCAATGTCTCTGGTTTTTGAATATTGAACAATGCGCTATAAAAGTGCTATTAGAATTAGAATTAGCCCAGCCACGCCAAGGAGTGAGACTAGGGGTGATAAGTACTTCCAAAACCCTGCACAAGAGGTACATGGTAAAGGACCCTCAAAGTGATTAAGTTCCTTAACTATCAGAACTTAAACTCAAAAGAACTAAAAACCAAAGTATGATACATTATGATACAAATGCTGGTTTCTGGGTTCAAGGTTGTAATTCCTGCTATGACAGGACCCAAATGATAGAGCTCTGTATCAGCCCAAGCCACATCCTTCAGATTAAATTAGGTGTTATGTGACTTCCAGTGACATACTGACAGAATCTGGTCCAAGGAGACCCCTCCTTGAAAGGCTTTGGATGCCTCAAAGGCTCGGACATCGTGTGCTTTCACCTGGTGCAAAACATAGGACTCCTGATCCGACAATTGATAACAAAGGATCACTGTTTTCTTGATCCAAGAAGAAATGGTTGCCGGAGAAAGGTCTCTATCAAAACCTTTCTTAAACAAAACCAAGTCTAACTCCTTGTCTTAACACAAGTCCTTGGTTCGGTCCAGGTGGTATCTAAGAGCCCTAACCGGGCAAAGAGACCTGTCTTCCTTCAAAGTCTGGTCCAGTGTAGGAGCCAAATCGTGTATAACCACTAGAGCCACACTGCCTGGACCCTCCCCAGCCAGATGGTTTTTGGCCAGAAAGGAGGGAGACGGGTAAAGGGACACCTTCGACCAATCTGTCTGGTGTCTGATATTCTTGTGTAACCAAGCATGAATTTCACTCCTGCGTTTCCCTGAAGCCAGGGCCAGGAGAAATATTGTCTTGAAAGTGAGGTGCTTCAAGGAGGCATCCTTTAATGGGTTCAAAGGGTGCCTTAGTGAGCTGGTGAAGAACCAAAGACAGATTCCAGGAGGGAACACCACAACAGCCTTTTGGTCGGTCCCGATGAAAACTGTCAAGGAGTCAATTCTTGCCAATATTGATCCTGGAATTGCCAATCTTATCAGCAATGGCCAAACGATAACCATCTATCGTGCTGGGTTGGAGGTTCCGTTCCTGAAATAGGTGCATCAGAAAATCGGCAACCTGAGTCAGAGAAGGTGAGGTGAGGTCCACCTGATTTGACCATCTGACAAAAACGGACCACTTCGCTTCATAGACGGTTCTGGTTGAACTTCTCTGAGGAGCCTCAATTCGTGTTGCCACTTGATTAGACAATCCTTGTTCTCTAATGGTCATGACTCTAGGAGCCAAGTGTGCAGGTTCAGGTTGAGAAGATCCCTGTGTAGGATCCTGTTGAACGGCTGAGTCAGAAGGTCATCTGGAATCAGAAGACGTAATGGAATCCTGGTTGACAGTCAGCAGATCCCAAAACCACGGCATCCCTGGCCAACCTGGGGCTATCAGGATGAACCTCTTGAAATTTTGTTCCAGGAGCTTGGCTATCACCTTCCCCAGGAGCGCTACCGGGGGAAACCCGTAAAGATCCAGTCCCTCCCAGGAGAGGCTGAGAGCATCTATAGCCAAGGCCTTCTGATCCGGTACGAGAGACACAAACTTTGGAAGTTTGTTGTTGTATCTGGTGGCAAACAAGTCTATCTGAGGCCAGTGCCATATGTTGCAAATCTGATTGAACACCTCTTGATGCAGAGACCACTCTGTCTGAATGATCTGGTTATGCGGAGACAGTTTGTCTGCAATCACATTGAGACGACCCGGAATGTATCGGGCCTGTGAGACAATTTGTCTGTGGTTGCACCACGACAGGAGCCTCCAAAGGAAAGCACGAAGCGAGCCTGATCTCATACCTCCCTCCTTGTTGATGTAGGAGACCACTGTGGTGTTGTCCGAGGCAATCAAAACAATCTGGTTTCGACACAACTGCTGGAATTGTTTGAGGGCCAGGAGCACTGACTTTAACTCCAGAAAGTTTATGTGTAAACGACTTTCTGGGACGGACCAAACCCCTTGGCCGGTGTGATTGCCTAAGCGAGTGCCCCAACCTTCATTTGAGGCATCTGTAAAGATTTGATGGGCATGTTGGAGCAGATGCAATGGTTGGCCTAGGACATGATCTTCTTCTAGAGGTGTAGAGATCTGGGGATGGGAATAAACTTCTCCAGAGACTCCGGAATATGCCAGTTGTTCTTCAGGTGCCACTGAATTGGTCTCATATGAAGACAACCCGAGGGCATCTGCTTCTCTGTTGCCGTCAGAAGTCCTATGAGCGACATGAACTGGCAAACAGAACACTGAGGGCTCTGTAGGAGGAGGTGGATCTTGGCCTGCAGAGACTGCCACCTGTCCAGTGTGGGTTGGACCACTCCTTGAGCTAGGTTGTACTGGTAACCGACGAAATTAAAGATTTGCTTCGGTTCCAGTTCCGATTTTTGGAGGTTCACCAAACAACCCAGCTCCTGACATAAGGCCAGTACAGTTTGGGTATCCTGGTGACAAGAATCCTTGGTTGGGGCTCTTATCAACCAATCATCGAGGCATTGGTGGATCCTTATACCTTGGTTTTGGGCCATCAACTTGACCTCCTTGACCACGACTATGAACGCCATAGGAGCCGTCGGAAGGCCAAAGGGGAGGACCTTGAACTGGTAGGTTTGACCTTGGTAATGGAACCCGAGGTATTTTCTTGACCGAGGGTGAACGGGAATGTGGAAGCTAGGGAACTTTGAACTCGAACCTTTTCTACCACTAGTTTTTGCAGGAGGGAATGCAAAGCCTCCTGCAGGTGAAAGTCCCGGAGGGGTTTGCATAACTGCTCAATCATTGGAGATCTGGTGAGAGGTGGCTTGATTTTGAAGGGCAAAGCATAACCTTCTTTCAAAATTGAGGCCACTCTGGGGCTCGAACCCCGAGAGGCCCAGGTTTGCGAAAAAAGTTGCAACCTGCCTCCGACTGGTAAGCTTTCTACAACACTGGGGACACTTTCCACACTTGGAGCAAAAAGACAATGATTTACAACAGAAACACCTTTCACAAGCTTTATTGGGTGAAGACTGCAGTTGGGACTTAAGTCTTTCTTTTGTGATGGCCCGGTTATACAAACAGAAGGTGCATGAATTACAACATCTAAACAACTTGCAACATTTTTTGAACTTTGAACAGTCTGAACATAACGGATTGGTGGACTGTGATCCACAAGAGCTACACAATAATTGTCATTTAAATTGTTTAGTGTCCTTGGCCTGCTTGGAGGAGCGACTCGAGACGGCAGGAGCTCCTAAACCTCTGCCCCAGCCACGAGTAGGTCTGCCCCGGTTGGATTTATTTATTTGGGGTTTTACGTCGCTTTCAACACTGTACAGGCCATATCACGACAGGTGGTTGGAAGGGCAGAGGAAACCAGTACATTAAGTTCGTTAGGGTTCTGTACTGTGCCGGGAATCGAACCCTGGCCTCAGAGGTGGGAGGCAAGAGGTAGGTCTGCCCCGGTTGGATTGATTTATTTGGGGTTTTACGTCGCTTTCAACACTGTACAGGCCATATCACGACAGGTGGTTGGAAGGGCAGAGGAAACCAGTACATTAAGTTCGTTAGGGTTCTGTACTGTGCCGGGAATCGAACCCTGGCCTCAGAGGTGGGAGGCAAGAGTGTTACCACTCTGCCACCGTGGCCCCCTGCCCCGGTTGGAAAAAGACCTAGAGGCTGGAGGCTTCTCCTGTCCTGGCGGTTGAGGATTGCGACCTGCCTCCTGAGACCGATCCCAAGGTGTCCAGTACGGCTGATACCTATTGTTATTTCGCTTACCCCCAACCTTCCCGCCACCCGATCCGGGTTGGGAAGGGCGGGAGGCATCATCAGGAAATAACGCTCCTATCTGGAGAGGAGCATTTCGGAGGGCTGCAAATGTATCGAACTTGATACCGGGCTTGATGTGATCCAGATAAGCTACCCCTGGGGAGCTGAATAACATATTTACAAAAAATCTGTATATGCAATAGTTTTCAAGTTATAGGTGATTTTATTCATTACAGGTAGTACTGAAAAGTCAGAAAGTATCTATTAATCACTTAGCTATTGGGATAGACACTCAATTTACTCACCATGTTGTAGCTATGGAAAAAGTAGCTGAATAACATATTTTGACAAAATGCTCTAAATGTAATACTGTTCAAGTTTTAATGCACTAAAATTATTTTAAAATTCATAAAAAATGATTAAGGAAGATCCAGGCCTGATACTCACACAAGGTTATCTACTAGTGGCCTAGTACATATATGCAATATAAGAGAAAAATCCCTGCAATAGTCAATGAGAAAATAAGTGATTTAGTTCATGACTTCATGAATTTTAATGCATTAAAAATTTTAAAAATTAATAAAAAAAATGAAGACAGATCCAGGTCTAATACTCACACAAGGTAATCTACTAGTGGCCTAGTACATATATGCAAGATATGAGAAAAATCACTGCAATAGTGCATGAGAAAATTGTGATAAAGTGATGAAATTTTCACACTTTGGGTGGGGGTACCTGACTTGTAATGGCTCTTGGGAACAGACGAACAAACAGATCTGCATGCATTGTACAATTTTCATCCTCGATAGTTAAGGTATCTTTTAAAAAAACATGTCTCTGGGTCTTGTAGTTTAGGAGAAGTTGTTCACGCGGATGCTTACACCCACACCGCAGAGTGACGACATAATGTCAACTGACTGACAAGCGAGCTGACATAAAAATGACTTATTGTCTTAAAATAAACCTCAAACTCTGATGTGATTCCTTATATACAAAATTTAGTACAGCCATGTCCAACAGATTTTGAGAACAAGTAGTAGCAAGGTATATAAAGCGTGTCACAGTCAAAATGTTTCGAGCCCTTAAGGTGATCTTAAAATTAAATGCAGAAAAAAGTCTCTGGATGGTGCCTTTATGTATCTCTTAAACAGTTCAAATTTCATATTTTTAAATGTAAAATACATTTTTATGAAGAAAAATGTATATACTTACCATATAGCTTTCTTAGATGAGATCTTGAGGCCAAAACCTGGCAATTACCAAGGAAGGCTACAAGAAGCATGATACAGCTCTGAAAGTTGATTAACTTCCTGGCCATAGAACCAAGAGCTGCAGGAGGGAAGGAGTAAAACAAGTACTCCGGACCAAAACACTCCAGGGCATCTGTTGCCAGAGCCTAAGGACCTAGCACAGGAGGCACATGTAAGAGCAGCTTGTGATTGAATCACATGGCAAAAGAGATCTAAATAAGATGAGAAGTCTGAGACTACCATCTGAAGATCCAAGAATTGAGGGGCCACCTAAAGGTGAGATAAGACCTCCAGAGATTGTCTGCCAAGGATTCATGCCCCTGGAACATGAGAAGGTGGAAGAACAGACTTGTTCTTGTAAAAATAATGGCAAAAGATGCCAAAATACACATGTCCCAAGAGTGGAAGCTGTCTTGATATAAAGAAAGCCCAGACAACAGTGTTACCTGGACTATCTGAAGAATCCCTTAAAGAAAGGACATGTGAGGAACAAATGTCTTGAGAACAAGACATCTGAGTTGTTTGAGGCTGAAAGGATGATCCTTTGATGAAAGGATAATACAGGAACAAATGTCTGAGCAAAAAGGACAGCTATGAGCTCTAGAACTGATGAACAGACTGGACTGCTACATCAAAGATAGACCTTAGGTGGTCCACAGAGCACAAAGAACTCCCAAACCCTGAAGTGAAACATCCATGAAAGTAGATGTAAAAACTAGGGAATTAAAGGAAAGTATGCAAAGACATAGTTCCCAGGATAGTACCATCTTGAATGAACCTTCATAGAAGGATCAAGGAATGGAAAATCCAGAGCACCTTTGAGAAGGAAAATCAAGTGTCCTGAGATGACACAGGAGAAGTGTCATGTGCAGGGAACTTGAAGAAGTGGCTTCCAAGTGGAAGCCAAGAGAAATAAAGGAGCCCAGTTGGAGAGGAAATTAAGAAACAGGTTAAGAACTTGACCCAGGAAGGAGACCTGTTAAAGACATAGATCTAAATACTTCCTGCTAAGAACCACTCCAAGTTGAATGTCAACTCTAAGAGAGTTACTAAATGAGCCTCTGACAACTATTGGCTCTAATGAGCCAATTTGTAGTCACATGTGCACTGGGATACCCAACCTCAAAGCCAACTTTCCTTACTTCCTTGACTAAGGAAGTAAATCCTGAAAGGCTAGTGCCTAGACCATAAGGCATTGCCACAAAGTGGTACACCTTGCCCAAAAGCAACACTATGAGCAAGAGTGAACCAAAGGAGCCAAAGGAGAGAAAAGAGGCAAATTGAGGAAGAGAAGTGGTCCACTGGCCAATTGAGAAAATGATCAACTGATAAATTGCATCCTGATAGTCTGGAAAACCAGGAAAAGATATAAATCTAATGATGATTTCCAGAATATCTTTGTCAAGGATAATGACAAAGAACAGCATTCTTCTGTAGAGAAGAGCTGAAGAAGAAATCAGGAAAGTGGAATCTGAGAGACCACTGGTAGATGAACCTAGTTCCAGAATGCTGGAAAAAGAAAGGCTGCACCCAAACATTTCAAATGAAATGGAAGAAATCAGTTGACCTCCCACTGGCAAGTGGAGGGATCTGGAAGTAAGAGTGAAAATTTGAGTAAAACAAAACACTCTTATCTCCTGAAGGACACCATAATAGAGGTTGAGGCTGAGCCTCTACCTCTGGAAGGCACTCCACCATCTGAATGTTGGAACCTGGAAAGGAACCACATCCTTTAAGCACTAAGTTAGAGAGAAAACTCCCTGGATGGGAGGAAAAAAGGTCCTAATTGGAGTGCCTCAAGAGGCTAAAGCAGATAGCTTGAAAGAGGCACCTTGAGTAAGGGCCACATGAAAAGCTTCTGCTTATACTGTTATATGCGAGAAGAAATGGTCTCTCAAGAGAGACACCACAAAAAACAGCATAAGACCAAAATAGGACCAATTTACCCTCAAGTGACTAAGCACAAGTGAGGGAAATGGATAAAGAAATCTCTCAAAACAAAGTGCAAAGATGGCTGAAAAAGGGCCATAGATCAACCAGCTAAAATGGAGCTAGAAGACCCATTGAAGAGATGTCCAAAGCATGGTGGATGAAAAAGACCACTGAGAAAGAATTGCCTTGTCAATCAATTTGAATAAGTGATCAACAAAACAGGACTGAAGGAAAAAATTCCACAGTACTAAGGACCCTAAGGTCCATCTCAGATCTCCCCTAATAGCAGAGGAACTCTACCTAGGGAAGAGAAGGTCTTAAGAACCCCACCAGGCTAGATCCCAGGTCCGGAAACCTGAGCAAGTCAACCCAAAAAACCCTCTGAAGAGCATTTGTACCTGGCCAAACTAAGTTTTGGAAGGTAATTTTGGGCAATTACCCAACCTATAAAACTTAGAATGAGAAGATCCCAAAATGAATGAGTGACAGAAAGTAAGTATCTGGCCTCATGAAGGAACTTCTGAGCCTGGGAAAAGTGGCTGACTTGGAGAAAAATAAGACTGATCAAAAGGCAAGAGCAGTCAAATTATTCCCTAATTCTGTTAGACAGGAAGCTTGAAAATCTTCTGTGTAGAAGATTGAAGGCTGAAGTGCTAAGCATCCTAATAGTCCAACAGACTGGCACCAAAAAAGTAGGAATAGGGTCCCTGAAGTCTGCCTAAAGGTTAACTATAGACAGAGGGACCCCAAAACACCCAAAAGGGAGATGTGCCCATTGATCGTCAGATCTAAGAAAAGGTGAAAATGCAATAGAAAGCTGTTGAGTAACAGAAGATTTCCACCAAACCCCAAACAAGAATTTTCTAGATTTAGAAAATGAATGGAGTAGTGTTTAGGAAGTAGCAAAATCAGTTGGATTCAACTGATAAACTCTTCCCAAGGAACCCTTAGCAAAAACGGTCTTGAAAAGGAAATCCCAGCACCAAAAGACAGCCTGATTAGGCTGAGCCTTAGGCACAAAATAGGCCCAAGGACTAAAAATGGGCTGAGAACCAAATGGCCAAAATGACATAAAATTGGAATGCAGGAAACTGGTAACAGTGACATGAATCGCCAAAGGTGGAAGACCAAGTCCTCCCCAAGAGCCGTAAACCACCATCCTCCAAAATTGAAGGTGGGGAAAGGCTTAAAGGGTCTGTATCCCAGATATGTCAAATGAAAGGGCCTGCAAATAATGAACCGTGAATGGTAGTGAATACCGTAATGTTACGCTATGAAATATGCGTTAACAACAGGAATTATTACACATTATGCTCTGAAAGAATAATAATCAAAGAACTATGAAAAAGGAATGCATAAACAAACCTAGAAATGCTGTAATCACTGAGAAAACTAGATTGGGCCAACTCGGCGCCAACATATCCCCAGACAGGTCATCACTCACGCCACAGGTTTTGATGGGGAATTTTTTAAAACATAATTACCCATTATTATATGAACTTCAGCACATCAATCTACTCTGTTTATATCTTCCCAAGGAAGATGGTGTATCCCCAGACGACGAATACATAACTCAAATTATATTTTCAATCTTCCTGCAATGATAACTCTAAACCTATTTTCAAAGTATTTAAATGATTGATGATTGAATGTCCATTCTAAAATAATAATCCCAAAAGAGCATATCTGTTTCTATATTTGTTGACAAATAAAATATTATTTTTAACTCATCATACTTTTCAATCTTCCTTCAAAGTATTTAAATGATTGATGATTCAATGTCCATTCTAAAATTCATAATCCCAAAAGCGCATATCTGTTTCTATATTTGTTCACAAATAAAATATTATTTAAAAAAAAATTATTTATATTATTATTTTATTATATTATTTTTAGAATTTGCAAATTGTTTTCAGTTATTCATTTCCTCTATACCTATATATGTGGTCCATATATATGCAACCTAAATATGTGACACAATCTCAGTTCTGACTCCCCTTTGTGTTATATGTAATGAAGCCCACCACCTCCCACCCCCACCCCTCTCCCCTTCTCCACACCTCTCTCACTATTACACAAGATCTGCAACCCCATTGAGTTCTTTGTTTCTCATCTGATATCATTAAATACCTTTGTTTATTTAGTGTCACTAATATAGCTGGAGGTCCCAGAGGTGGGTGGGGGGAATCCGGGTGGGGGATGTGCTACAGCATAAATGGTAAACAAACAATCTATATAAAAGGGGTACTCAAATACAAAAAGAATTGAGAATTTTAAGTATGTGATTATCAACTGAAATGAGTTCATAACTGTAGGAGCTGTGTCAAAATTAATTGAGGCAAGTTGAATAAAACTGGGCTAGTTGAGGGTTAAAAATCCCCTAGTTTTACTACATAAGGATATAATTTCATTAATATTGGGACTTAAAGCTCACTTAAAGTGTCCATTTTGTCTACTTGAATATGTTTAACCAGTTTCATTTTAAAAAGTTAAAAACTCAGCAAGCAGAGGTATAACACACAAAAATAAGTTCTTAAAAGACTAAGATAGCCATAACATTATTAATATTCAAAATTTAAATAGACAGGCATTTCCTTTTAAAAATTCAAAGATTTCAGCTCTATAACCCACATAGTTTGACAGTTACTGGGCTTTAAAGTGGCATAATGTCCATAAATTGGGTTTCTGTGGGCATTTTACAATTGTTAAAGAGACCTTAGCAATTAAACTACAGATCTGAAACTTTTTGGGGGACATACATAACAAACAAAAATTATATATAATACAGTTTAAGACTTGTCACACTAAGCATTTCCAAATAACAGGGCAAAATACGGAAAAAATGTCCAAAAAGGCACTTGGGCGAGTGTCTATGGCCCTCATACACAGGTTAAATGTCTACTAAAAACCTTGATTTTCGCCATATGTAAAAAGGACATAATAATGCATTCCCAGATGGGATTTCAGCTCCATCAATGACATAGTTTAACAGTCACAGGGCTTAAAGGTGGTAAAAAGTCCAAATATTGGGTCTCTGTGGGCCTTTTAGAGATCTCGATGTGGCTTTCAAATTAAAGCTTCAGACTTAAAATTTGTTACATACTAAGATTACACATAGAATATGTATCTAATAAAGTTTGAAACTTCTCAGACTTACCATTTCCAAGTTACAGAGCAAAATATGTGAAAAATGTCTTAAAAGGGTCACTCAGGTGGGTGTTTAAGGTCCTCATACACAGGTTAAATGTGTACTTGAAGCCTTGATTTTTGGCACATGTAAAAAGAACATAATAATGTATTCCCAGATGAGATTTCAGCTCTATCAGTCACATAGTTAAACAGTCACAGGCCTTAAAATTGGCAAAAAGTCCAAATACTGGGTCTTTATGGGGCCTTCTAGAGACCTAAATGTGGCCTTCAAATTAAAGCTTCAGACTTAAAATTTGTCACATACTAAGATTACACATAGAATATGCATCTAATACAGTTTGAAACTTCTTAGACTTACCATTTCCAAGTTACAGGGCAAAATATGTGAAAAATGTCTAAAAATGGTCACTCGGGTGGGGATTTATGGTCCTCATACACAGGTTAAATGTCTACTAAAAACCTTGATTTTCGGCATATGTAAAAAGGACATAATAATGCATTCCCAGATGGGATTTCAGCTCCATCAATGACATAGTTTAACAGTCACAGGGCTTAAAGGTGGTAAAAAGTCCAAATATTGGGTCTCTGTGGGCCTTTTAGAGATCTCGATGTGGCTTTCAAATTAAAGCTTCAGACTTAAAATTTGTTACATACTAAGATTACACATAGAATATGTATCTAATAAAGTTTGAAACTTCTCAGACTTACCATTTCCAAGTTACAGAGCAAAATATGTGAAAAATGTCTTAAAAGGGTCACTCAGGTGGGTGTTTAAGGTCCTCATACACAGGTTAAATGTGTACTTGAAGCCTTGATTTTTGGCACATGTAAAAAGAACATAATAATGTATTCCCAGATGAGATTTCAGCTCTATCAGTCACATAGTTAAACAGTCACAGGCCTTAAAATTGGCAAAAAGTCCAAATACTGGGTCTTTATGGGGCCTTCTAGAGACCTAAATGTGGCCTTCAAATTAAAGCTTCAGACTTAAAATTTGTCACATACTAAGATTACACATAGAATATGCATCTAATACAGTTTGAAACTTCTTAGACTTACCATTTCCAAGTTACAGGGCAAAATATGTGAAAAATGTCTAAAAATGGTCACTCGGGTGGGGATTTATGGTCCTCATACACAGGTTAAATGTCTTCTTAAAGCCTTAATTTTTGGCACATATATAAATAACATACTAATATCTTCCCAGATAGGATTTGAGCTCTATCAGTCACATAGTTTGACAGTCACAGGGCTTAAAAGTAGCAAAAAGTCCAAATATTGGGTCTTTGGGAGCCTTTTAGAGACCTCAATTTGACCTTCAAAATTAAAGCTTCAGACTTAAAATCTGTTACATACTAAGATTACACACAGAATATATATCTAATACAGTTTGAAACTTCTCAGACTTACCATTTCCAAGTTACAGGGAAAAAGATGTGAAAAATGTCTTAGAAGGGTCACTCGGGTGGGTGTTTATGGTCCTGATACACAGGTTAACTGTCTATTAAAGGCCTAAATGTTGGGGCACATATAAGAAAACACATAGATATATTCCCAGATGATATTTAACTTAGATGAGAGACATAGTTTGAAAGCTACAGTGCTTGAAAGTGGCAAAAAGTGCATAAATTGGGTCTCTGTGGGCACTTTTGAGACCTTAAGTCGACCCCTTTGGGTAAACCTACAGCCCTAAAATTTTCTACAGACAAGGATTACATATCAAAGTTATATCTAGCCCAGTTTGAGACTCATCAGAATTACCACTTCCAAATTATAGGGCAAAATATGTGAAAAGTATAGCAAAAAATCCCTAAGTGGGGGTATTTATGGGCCTCAAACACAATTTTCACCTCAACTTAAAGTCGTGATTTCGGCACATGTACTAAGAACATATTAATGTGTTGTCAGGTAAAATTTCAGCCAGCTGAGCATCATAGTTTGTGACCTACAGGGCTCTAAGTGGCCAAAAGTCCAATTTCTGACCTTAAGGTGGCCATAAGTTCTTTTTTAATGGGAGTTTAAGGTCACCTTAAAATAGGGATCTTCCTTTGGGCACCCTTAACATGTGTACCAAGTTTGAAAAAAAAATATTAATTTGTTTTTGAGTTATCGCGTCCACAAGGAAATTTCTACCGCGGCGGCGGCGCGACGGACCTGAATCCAATATATCCCTGACTTTTGTCTGAGGATATAATGAATATTTTCAAACAACCGATCGGTTGACCTCCATTTTGGATGTGAGGTCATAGTCACGTGACCTGGTGAATGATTCGTAAAAAGCTAAAAAAATAGGGTCAATATATGTGGTGAAACGAAGAATTTCGTGGGAGGAATGAAGGAAAACCGTAAATGGGAAATTATAATGCCTGTAGAAGTGCATAAATGAGTTAATTCACCACGGAAATGAATATTTCCAAAGGAAATCCAACATTCTGACACCACATGACCCGATAAGCGATAATACCAAATCAGTACTAGAGATTGCGGCTCGCCACAGTGTATCCCCGGACGGGACATAGTTAAGGCGTGAATATGTCGGTCTTGAGCCTGTTTCCTGGAGCACCAGGTCAGGATTCTCCATAGTACCAGATTACTCCCAAAAGCTAATCACTAGTTCTTTCACTTATATCTGTCTTTAAAAATTACATTTCATGGATCCAGAAGATCCATATAGTGATCCGGATCACTTCCAAAATTCAATCATTTAATCCTTTTACCTTTTCAGACATATTCTAAAAATTTCATCAAAATCTGTCCATAAGTTTTTTAGTTATCTTGTACACAAACACATCTGGCAGCCTGGATCCACATGATCCAGACAGTGATCCACATTACTCCCAAAAAGTAATCACTTGTTCTTTGTCCCATTGAAGACATTTCCTGAAAGTTTCATAAAAATCCATCCATCATTTTTTGAGCTATTTGTCTTTAAAAATTACATTTCTTGGATCCAGAAGATCCAGATAGTGGTCCAGATCACTCGCAAAATTGAATCATTTCTTCCTTTTACCACTTCTTCCTTTTACCACTTCTTCCTTTTACCATTTGTAACATATCCTAAAAATATTAAAGTCCATCACAAGATTATGTGGCAGCCTGGATCCAGATGATCCAGACAGTGATTCAGATCACTCCAAAAATTTAATCACTTGTTCCCTGTGCCATTTAGGCCATTTGCTGAAACAATCCATCCATAACTTTTTACGGTATCTGTCTTTAAAAATTACATTTCATGGATCCAGAAGATCCATATAGTGATCCGGATCACTTCCAAAATTCAATCATTTCATCCTTTTTCAACCTTTTCACACATATCCTGAAAATTTCATCAAAATCCGTCCATAAGTTTTTGATTTATCTTGTACATAAACACATCTGGCAGCCTGGATCCAGATGATCCAGATCACTCCCAAAATCTAATCACTTGTTCCTTGTCCCATTTAGGACATTTCCTGAAAATTGCATCAAAATCCACCCATGACTTTTTGAGCTATTTGTCTTTAAAATTATATTTCATCGATCCAGAAGATCCAGATAGTGGTCCAGATCACTCGCAAAATTGAATCATTTCTTCCTTTTACCACTTCTTCCTTTTACCATTTCTAACATATCCTAAAAATATCATCAAAATTCATCCTAAAATTTTGTTGCAGCCTGGATCCAGATGATCCAGATCACTCCAAAAATGTAATCACTTGTTCCTTGTCCCATTTAGGTCATTTGTTGAAAATGTCATCACATAACATCCATCCATAACTTTTTGAGGTATCTGTCTTTAAAAATTACATTTCATGGATCCAGAAGATCCATATAGTGATCCGGATCACTTCCAAAATTCAGCCATTTCATCCTTTTACCTTTTCAGACATGTCCTGAAAATTTCATCAAAATCCGTCCATAAGTTTTTCAGCTACATTGTACACAAACACATCTGGCAGCCTGGATCCAGATGATCCAGACAGTGATCCAGATCACTCCCAAAATCTAATCACTTGTTCCTCGCACCATTTAGGTCATTTGCTGAAAATGTCATCACAATCCATCCATAACTTTTTGAGGTATCTGTCTTTAAAAATTACATTTCATGGATCCAGAAGATCCATATAGTGATCCGGATCACTTCCAAAATTCAATCATTTCATCCTTTTACCTTTTCAGACATATCCTGAAAATATCATCAAAATCCGTCCTTAAGTTTTTGATTTATCTTGTACACAAACACATCTGGCAGCCTGGATCCAGATGATCCAGATCACTCCCAAAATCTAATCACTTGTTCCTTGTCCCATTTAGGACATTTCCTGAAAATTTCATCAAAATCCACCCATGACTTTTTGAGCTATTTGTCTTTAAAAATTATATTTCATGGATCCAGAAGATCCAGATAGTGGTCCAGATCACTCGCAAAATTGAACCATTTCTTCCTTTTACCACTTCTTCCTTTTACCATTTGTAACATATCCTAAATATATCATCAAAATTCATCCTAAAATTATGTTGCAGCCTGGATCCAGATGATCCAGACAGTGATCCAGATCACTCCAAAAATGTAATCACTTGTTCCTTGTACCATTTAGGTCATTTGCTGAAAATGTCATCACAATCCATCCATAACTTTTTGAGGTATCTGTCTTTAAAAATTACATTTCATGGATCCAGAAGATCCATATAGTGATCCGGATCACTTGCAAAATTCAACCATTTCATCCTTTTACCTTTTCAGACATATCCTGAAAATTTCATTAACATCCATCCATAAGTTTTTGAGCTATATTGTACACAAACACATCTGGCAGCCTGGATCCGGTTGATCCAGACAGTGATCCAGATCACTCCCAAAATCTAATCACTTGTTCCTCGTCCCATTAAGGACATTTCCTGAAAATTTCATCAAAATGCAGCCATAAGTTTTTGAGTTATCTGTCTTTAAAAATAAATTTCATGGATCCAGAAGATCCATACAGTGATCCAGATCACTCCCAAAATGTAATCATATCTTCCTTTTACCATTTTGGACATATCCTGAAAATTTTATCGAAATCCATCTGTCAGTTTTTGAGTTATCTTGTTCACAAACAAACAAACAAATAGAGGGCCAAAAATGGTACTTTGGCGGTCAGTGGATGACCTTAAATGAAGATCTGTAACCGGTAAGCCTGGATGCTGGTACTCCATCATGTACTCAATCTCCAAAGCCATTTTCAATAGTTTCCATGCAATGTAGTCAGCATTAAGTGTGAAAATATCTCCAAATTTGCCAAAAATGACCCTTGGTCAGGTACTTTGGCGGTCAGTGGATGACCTTAGATAAAGATCTGTAACCAGTAAGCCTGGATCGTAGAAGTCCATCATGTACTCAACCTCCAAAGCCATTTTCAATAGTTTCCATGCAATATAGTCAGCATTAAGTGTGAAAATATCTCCAAAAAGGCCAAAAATGACCCTCGGTCAGGTACTTTGGCGGTCAGTGTATGACCTTCAATGAAGAGCTTCAAGGTCAAATTTCTGCCTGCTTACAGAGGACATATATATGTATTATATACACCAGCCATAGGATGATTGGACTTTCTGTATAGGAGAACTGGGCCAAAAAGTGAAAAAATGGCCAAAATCTGACCTTTAAGAGGCCACCAGTGACCTTGAGATTGAAGGTCAAGGTCACAAAACAATAGCATTCGTGGCATTGCCCATATATACCCACATACCAAATTTGAAAGTTCTAAATAAAATATTTTTTTAAGTTATCGCGTCCAAAAGGAAATCTCTGCGGCGGCGGCGTGACCATACTGAATCCTAAGTATCCCCGACTTTCGTCCGGGGATACAAATACGTGAAAAACAATGCACAGTCAAGGTGACAATACGGTCAAAATACGTGGAAAAACGAAGAATTTCGTTGAAAGAATGAAGGAAAACCGTAAATTAAAATGATAATGCCTGTAGAAGTGCATAAAAAGAAATAATTCACTGAGGAAATGAATATATCCAAAGGAAATCCGACATTCTAACACCACGTGACCAGATGAGCGATAATACGAATTCTAAAGAAATACGTAAAAATTTTGCTCAAAGTATATAATAAATTCACCAGGAATCGAAGTGAAAGGTAAATATAATGGAGGAGGAGTGAATAAAACAGCAAAGAACTACTTACAGAGCATAAAAAACGTGTAAATGCAGGTCTAAATGAGGTAGCAAAAAAGCCTGTTGCTAGTTCAACCGTCACAAAAAGATACAAGTACAGTGCCTTGAACAAAATAAAAGAATATCATTTTATGTCAATAATACCTTCACTCACTACTGTTTTATTTGTAAATTTGCATAAAAACATAAAATACATTCACAAGTACTCTATCCTACTGTAAACATTAAGAGCATTGTAATAGACTTCAATTAAAGCCCAAAGTTGAAGTCAGAGAGTATTCAAAATCACTTATTCCTCAGTCAAACACGATGCTAAAGTAGTATCTTATCAAATAGATGGTTAGTGCCGCTTATTAATGTACATCTCAAAGTTGTAACACTGCTGCGCATAGAAAGATTTACAGAGGATTTCACTGTCAGGCAGATGATATGCAATAACTCGGCAGAAAGGTTTGTTTGTTTATTCATCTAGATACCACATATAAATATGCCCCGAGTGACATTTAATGAGATTTTTGTCCTGGGATGAAAACTTCCCCTTTAACTGTTTCCACTTAAAGTGTAAGCTATGCATCATTCACCTTTTGCTACAATGGATTTGTGTTCAATTGTGGATACAAGTCATACCACATATAACAGTAAATACAAACTGGAACAATGTGAAATTTATGTCTCAATGGACAAAATAAATTTTGTCTGCATCTATGAATAATCACATAAGGATAAGGCTGCTTTTGCTTACAAAACTTTATTAATGGAAGTATTTTGAAACATTCTTTCCTGTAAACTAAGACCTACTAAGTAATGCACGTGATACTTTGTAGTCCTATATCTAATGTACAAAAGACTAAATTATTTATATTGGAGATTTAAAGAACAAACTAAAACTAAAATCTGTGGCACTAATGTAAAGCTGCAGAAAGGCCCTAGAAACAAAAGTAGGCTTCAATGGTCATTACATTATACTTTGAAAATATTACTTATTACAAAATGTAAGTTAATGTCAATTGTAAGTCTCTACACCTAAAGAATATATACACTGCCAATACCAAACACAGCTGGATTTCATTTAAGCCATTTCTTAATGTAAATGCTGAAACTCCTGGAGTTGTATAATCCAATAAACAGTAAGATCAATGCATAAAATATCATCATCACAGTAAACTTATGTTGATAGATCCAAGAAGTCTTCACACTGAAATGACAACAATAAATAAGGTCTAAATTTATAGCGCACTGTGGTTACCAAATACATAATATCACAAATTCTGACTGTCCTACTTAAATAAGGTTATATGAGGCATTTGAATGATTTTGGAATAAAAATTTATCAACCTTGATTCAACAAACTCATAACGAGCAATATCCTTTTTTTGTGATAGAAACCAAAGCATACTTTTAATATCTCAGTATTCTGTTCTATATTCTGTATTTCAGATTGTATTATATCTTAATAAAAATAAAATTGCACACTGATGTTAAAACCTGTTAAACAAATAGTATATTAAATCATTTCAAATACATTTTATGTCCTAAAGACTGAGTACTACTATGTAAGATATTTTTGGAAATTGTCTATCCTTTATTTTAGACAATAAATTAATATACCTGTTAGATACAGGTGAAAATTATTACTATTATGAATGAATTTCAAAATATGGTTTTCTTACCTTTGAGATGGAGAAGACTGGCCATACACCAACAAATATTTAACTCGTACTAACTCATTATTTCTGACAACATAATATTTCTCTGGAATTTCTCCCCCAATACTTCCTGCAATACGACTTCTGGATGCAGGACTCTTTTCTGCAACTTAAAAAGCAACAAAAAATGCATATACTAAAGGAGAGGTGTTGAGAGAGATTAAAAATGAAACAAGGCTGAAAGGGGTTTCAGTCTGTTAGCACAAAGCCATCAGAAACACAAGTAGTGCACTGAAGCAGTCACCCATCCCAGTACCAATGTAGCCCATTGCCGATTAACTTCTGCAAAAGACAGACAGTGAGTGTGGCCATGCCACAACTTCTCTCGAAGAGAGAGAGTCATTGTGGGAATGCCACAGTTCATGAAAATCCGGAGACAATGAAAAAAAAACAAGCAATCAGTGCCCGTGAACAGCTGAACACAACTCTGTGTCAGCTGACTGTGTGTTTTGAGTTTCAGAGAAGAAGTGAAAGAAGAAAATGGCACAAAAGTTGTGTCCTGCACATGGTATTCAGAAGTACCAAGTTAACTGTTAAGGTGTATAAAGTAGGTGGAAAACATATTTAAACAAAATACTGTAAAAGCAATCGTTTTCAAATTAAAAGCAATTTACTCAACAGTGAGAGTAGCTATTGCTCAGCTATGCAATGAGCTACATATCTCCAATTTTACTATGTTATAGCTGACCCAAAAGTAGGTGAATAACTTATTTACACAAAATACTCTAAATGCAATAGTTTTCCAAGTTACAACTCATTTACTCAACACTCATTCGCTCAAGGGAATCTACTAGTGGCCTAGTACATATATGCAAATCAAGACCAAGAGAGAAATACCTGCAATAGCAAATGAGAAAATTGTGATCAAGTGTTGAAATTTTCACACTTTAGGTGTGCGTACATCACTTGTAATGGCTCTGGGGAACAGACAAACAATCAGATCTGCATGCCTTGAACAATTTTTCATCCTTGACATTTAAGGTATCTTTTAAAAATAGCCAGTGTCTGCAGGCAAGAACAGTAGCCTGTAAGTACAACTAAATGGGCAACAACATTGAGATTTGGCAAAATCTTAGGAACAACTCCAGTTGTAAGAAGTATACATAATCCACGAAATGTTGTCAGATGTAACATTTGCAGGCCACGATTTCTTACAAGTTGTTTTCATATTTTGAAGCCCTAGAACAAATTATAAGGGAAATGTAAGTCCCTTTTAGCATGATGACATTCCAAACCCTAGGAGCAATGATAAGGGAGATATTAGGGCTTTTTGATATGATCACCTCATTTGACATAAAAGATGTGATATGGCAGCCATTTATTTTCAAAACAAGGCCAACATTATCCTCAGACAAGCATTCCTAGCCATTCTCATTTTGTGCAAATCTGACACAGCTAGCTGCAATATTTTAAATTTTAGAACATATCAATGATTTTCGAGCAATCAGCTATGGTGGCCATGTTGTTTTTTTCAAATGAGCACCATAATTTTTAGACATGTTTTCACAGCCATAAATATTCTCTGCAAATTTGGTGAAGATATCTTCATAACTGAATGAGAAATAAAGCTTGATCTTAAAATGTGACAAACGCACATGTGCATGCACACAAAAGCATTTCTTGATCTTCCAACCCCGGCCTTGGCCGGTGGAAGATTAAAATGCAACTGTAGTAACATTGGTATAAATGGTTTAACAGAAGTTTAAGACTGAAAAGTATTTAAAGTGTTGCCATGGCAACAGGTATTGTCAGATACCCTCCCAAACCTACTCAGCTATAGATCCTGTTTCGGTTAAGATGTCTTGAAAATTTGGTGAAAATCCATATATCGGTTTAGGCTGTGGAACACCCACAAACGTTAAAATCCAAAAATATTCAAAGCATTATGATTGCAACAGTTGTTCCCAGATACCCCAAAAAACCTAATTAGCTCTAGATCCTCTTGGGGTAAACATATCCTGACAATATGGTAAAAATCCATGCATGGGTTTAGGCTGTGGAACAACCACAAACTTTAAGACCCAAAAATCTTAAAAGTATTGCCATGGCAACAGTTTTTGCCAGATACCCAAAACCTAATTACCTCTAGGTCTTCTTGGGGTAAACATAACCTGAAGATTTGGTGAAAATCTGTACCCCCAAAAAACCTAATCAGCTCTAGATCCTCTTGGGATAAAGATACCCTAAAAATTTGGTGAAGATCTGTTCATGGGTTTCGGCTGTGAAACACCCACAAGCTTTATGCCCACTGCCGCTGCCTGGACGATGCAGGGGACGACTATAACCGAAGCCTTTATGGGCTGGGATTAACAAAAAACAGCAATAAGAATGTCTCTGGGCCTTGTAGTTTTGAAGGAGAAGTTGTTCACATGGATGTGCGATCTCTAGAAGAGCGAGCCTCGCTAGAGCCCACGCTCAAAAAACACTAACACATACATATAGTATCCTCACTACATCATCAAAGTTACAATATGCTAATAAGCATGCCATGATTCACTATGTCTGAGGCTTGTATAATTGTTCATGTTCAATTGTTCATCTAAACCAACAAGATATTCGGGAGTGTATGAGAGAAGCTATCTGTATATAATAATGTCTTTTGTAGATCCACAGTAATGTGAAACTCCTTGAGCACACAACCAACCAACAATGGTAAAATCATTTCAACAATTCGTAACATTTTATTCCAACTTTGCAGAAACCTTTGTTGTCTTATGTGGGTGTTCCACCACACGACTAAGGCTCCCGATTAAGGGTTTTTGAGGGTCGGTTTCAAAAATATGCTTAGTCCCAGGCTTCCTGTAAGGGTCGGTTGTGGTCGGTTGAGGCCGTGTGAGAAATCAAACATGTTTGATATTTCTCCCGACCCCAACCGATTATTTTTTCCCGCCATAAACAAAATGTCCAGTCCCAGGCTTCCTCAGGCCTCCTCAGATCAAATTTACACAGTCCTATGTTGTCCCAGGCCGCCTGCGACCCTTAGTCGCCGACCCTTAGTCCCAGACCCTCTATACCTTAGTCCCAGGCTTCCTGCGACCCTTAGTCCCATTGCAAAGCAAAAATCGGCTATCTCGGTCTGGGGACGCCTGGGGACGCCTCAGGACACCTTGTGGGGTCGGGACTTAATCCTGGGTTAGTCGGGGCTTAGTCCCAGGAGGCCTGAGGCGTCCTGGGACCCAGTCGGTTTGTCTATGACAGGATCGTGGTTCAAACCGACCAGAAAAATGGCTTAGTCTGTTTTAGTCCCAGACCAGTTAGGGACGGTCTGGGGCCTCCTGGGGCGTCCTGAGGCCGATCTGTAGTTAATCCCAGACCTTCATACCGATTCTGTCTTCCACCCCATTGGTCAATTTTTTTTCCATTTTTTCCAAGACTACCCACGATTAAGGGTCGCCGACAGGATCGGGGCTTAATCCTTTGGTGGAACAAGGGCATATCACACACTATCTATGCCTCAGAAAAAGCTAAATAAATCCTAAATTCACACATAATTGCCTAAACCCTGGTTCATATTAACACATGACTCAAAAGCTTACAATCACAAACCCAGGCCTTCAATTTAGTGTTTGTTAAATTTTCAATTATTATCCTAACGTAAATATGCCACTCACCTTTTTCCTGACATTTGACTCCTGCAGGATCATCAATAATTTCACAGACAGCAATACAACTGAGCTTTGACCCAATAATACTGTTATGCCAACCAGAACCTATCATATACAAATTGAACAATATTTTTTCTGTTTGCAAAGTTTGGGAGCTTAACATGAGATACGGAAAATATTAAGACTGTCACAGACAAAAATATGTGACAAGAAATAGTGGCATGACACTAGTAGATATGAGAAAATTAAAAATCATTCATATTAAGGGGTGATTACTAAAATGCTTTCATTTCTTTATAAGACATACCAGAAGCACCATGGTTGTTTCTGTGTACATACCTGTGGGTGCATATGGTAAGGAAACAGATAGTTCACTGGATAGGTAGATACCTTCACCAAATAATGCATTCTGTAGAAATTGTAAAAAAAATTTTAATGATTTAACTTTTCTCAAGTTAAATACTTTGTTTATCCTAACTAGTGCTGTATATTGACGAGAGCAAACATCAACAACCTACTAACATTTTAAAAAATATTCTCGTCCGTAGTACTGCACATTTTGTTGCTGCGCATATACTGCATTTCAAGTTCTCTGTTATAACTCACATTTCGTTTTGGGAGTATGGAAAATTCATAATTTCCTATCCGGAAACCACCAAACGGAATGCAGACAACACTGGGAAAAACAACCACACAACCATGTAGCAAACAGTCTCCAGAAGATGGTTTTGCAAAACTTTCTACCTGCTCATCCTCCCCCTCCCACACACTCTGTCCTATTGTTGACTAGAAAATTGGTTTTATATCGATTATCTGTCTTTTAGCTTAACTTCACAAACATATTTGAAGGCATGAAACCTATACCTGTTCTATCATCTTAATGTGGATGTGGGGATGTTAACTGGACTCTGTATGATGGGGGAAATCTCAACAACACATTGAATGGCAGTGTTGGTAGCTTTGGATAAAGTTAAGAATAACTGGGTTTCACTTGTTAAAAATGGATTGTTTAGATGTGGTTTTGGTTTTGCCTTTGACTATCATGAAGTTGGGTATCAAAAGCGGGTTTTATGTATGTTTCACTTAAACAGAGATTGATCAACAAATATGTTATGGGAAAAGGCCAGTAGTACAAATGAAACATCAAAGCTAAAGTAATATTGCAAGAACAAAAGCATTTTTGAAATGCAAAAAATACTTTGTTGGCATTAGAAAGTACAGAATTGGGTTGTCTAAGTTTCCTTGCTCAAATCATAACCTTTGCGTGAAAGTGGTAAGCAACAAAATGTGTCATAAAAATTGAGACTGTGTCTTTTGTCTAAAAAAAGGTCTAAATCACATAGAATGAATTTTATGTACTGTTAACTTGTCCTTTGTATGAAGAACTGAGAACAAGATATCTCCCTCAAGCATATTATGATATCAATATGTTCATAAACATAAAAAAAAATTATTATCACTGAAAAATGCATCAAGGATAACCCAAGTGAGCTTGTTATGTATTCTATTGCTTAATAAAAGATCTTCATGACTGATGAGTCAGCTATAATTCATAGATGTCTGGCTAGTATTTTGTGTTCGCAAACATACTGTCAATAAAAGTGTATCCACATTAACTGAGTTAGCTTGTCATGTATGTCATTGTTTTCATATAAGACCTTCATTTCTGTAAAACATGTATTTTTCATGTTACATAGCAAACCTTTGTGCAAGTATTAAACTTATAACACGGAATGTGTCCAATGATATATTGTTATGTTAAATGTATTGTGGGCAGGTGACCTTAAAATATGTATAAACTTGTTTGTTTGTTTGTGATAAATATGTGAAATAAGCCCTGTCCATAAACCAAGGTATTGCTATTGAGGTACCAGTAATCATTGCCAAAACTTATTTTATAAGAAAAAATAAAATGAAAAAACATTATTCCCTGAGTTTCAGCATGTTTATCAGAACTGGATGAACTTAAATATCAATATCTCTGCTAAAAGAATCATCACCAGCCTCAGTGAAGAATCTCCTCCATACTTGAGATACATGTGAGTTGTTACTCTCCCATCTATATCAAGCAATGGTCCCAATCTCATCACGGTCAGTATATGTGTTGATAGTAGAGGGTCACGATCAGATTTTTGGTCATCAACAAGCCCAGAATCTACTCTGTAAACCTCACTACAGGAAGCAAATCTGTTACTTGAATTCAAACCTCTGAGGTTGAGGAAGGTGGATTCTCTATTGACCAGAGACTGGTATGTCTTCAGAGTGAAATAAAGGGTCTTTGACTTCTGTAAAGATGTTGTTAACTCAGTCATCATAAAATACAACTTCTGCTGTATAAACCTCACCAGAGGAAATAGAAGATGAAAACACTTTTAATTTCATCCATCTTGAAGAAATCCAAAAGTAAAATGGTGTACTATAAAATGTTTACTCTCTTGCATACCAAGATTAATGTGAGGAATAGCCGGGAACTAGAGACGTGACACATTTGCAGTAACAATATGCACAGTACAACCAACAAGAATATTTTTTAAAAGAAAAACTAAGGTGCACTACAGGCATTAGAAAGTGCAATAAGAGTGCCTGTCTATCACATGTTTTGTCAACTGTCAGTTTGTTGGGAAGTCTAGAATATATAGAAAAAAACACTTATACATGTAAATCAGAAAGACTTCCTTTCTAACATAGTGTAAAACGTGAATTCTACACTCACATCATTATAAATTTTTATTATGATGAATTGGCATAGATAAACAAGCATATCTTCTGTAATTTTAATAATTAAAATCTTGATACTTTTCAAGATTTTGAGCTTGTAAGATAATTATCTGAAAGTTGATGCATTGTGTGCGAGTCCATTAATCATTTTTATGTTTGTCATGAATGGCTTTAAGTTAACCTTGTGTGTAGTTAACACAGTCCACAGACTAGTAATGAACTTTCATCAATTGCAATTATAGTGGGAGATTGTGTCCCCCAGAGTGTAGAGTTTTGGAACAAGTACCAGTTCTGTACCAGCTGTAACTTGGCACTGTAAGGAGATTATTGTCTAGTCTAGGTTGATGCCTGTACAATAAACAGAATCAAAACACAATTGAACCAGACAATATACACCACACCATTGTCTAGACAATGGTGTATATTGTCTAGTTCAATTGTGTTTTGATTAAGAATATTTTTTAAATTATTAGTTGGTCAATGACGCATGCTAGAAAGAACAAGAACACTCAGAGAGGGCATACCTCCACCAAGGTTCAATACCTCCAATACTGACTTATGAGTGGAATGATCAAAAGCTGATAAAAAATTCCTGGATCCAGATAGTGACACAGATCACCACCAAAATTTAATCACTAGTTTGTGTCATTTTCAACAGTTCCTGAAAATTTCATCAAAATCCGTCCAAAATATTTTGTTATTTTGGTAACGAACAAACAGACAAAACACCACCAGAAATATATACCTCTTTGGCCGAGGTACATAAATGCAGACTCACATGAAATTTATTCTAAATACGTTTCAACTTTAATCAGAACCACAAACCAGACTTGTAAACAAAGTAATAGAAGTAATAGAAGAGTAATAGATTGGAGTCAACTTCGATGTAATAGTAATAGTAATAGATTGAAATTTTTCAAATGTAATAGTAATAGATTGAAATTCTATCTATTACATCTATTACTTTCTATTATTTTTCTATTACAATTTACCCTTTGCAATTTTTCAGAAGGAGGTTGTAGAAAAATGATCACTTAACATGGACTTTAATGCTGTAATGAATTAGTTGTCATATAAATTAATACTTTAAATGGACTTTGATACAATAATGAATTAATTGTCATAAAATCATCACTTTAAATAAACTTCAAAACAATAATGAATTGATTTTGTAGCACTCATAAGTCAAATTCATTTTAAACTTTCATACATAAACTTTTCAAATAATCAACTTGTCATCAAAGAATACTAAATATAACACACAAATGTTAAAATAAATAACTTTGAAATATCAAGGGACCTTTAATTGTCCCTCTTTGATTGAATGTTCTAAAACAACTGTCTTTGAGGTGGTATTATTAACTTACGATAATGAGTGCTTTAACCCGCCGAAGGCGGGTTAAAAGGCGTGACATCAGCTGAGATGATGTCTTTTACCTGACTTGTTCTTGCCTTATTTGAAGTCGCTTGGCTCCTTGGCTGAAGCGTTTGGAAGCAGGGCTGAGTCGGCTTGGGTCTTGTGACTGTGGTAGTCGGTCAGGGGGGTACAGGCTGTGTGGTTTCTCAGGTCGAGGCCGGTTGCTGTGGTCCCTCTGTGGGCTGTTTTATTCATCTGTAGATTGCAGGTTGGGTGTTTGCTGGTGATCTGGATCTGTGACTGTTACATAGTGTCCAGGATGCCATCTAGGTGGGCTTGGAGCGAGGAGCCCTGATACCTGTTAAGGGCCTTGGCCCTGCAGGTGGACAGGTACTCCTGGATGCTCGGTAGGTTGAGCCCTGCACGGAGTGTGCGAGTGGGAACTCTCCTAGGGTTCCAGGTGATGATCCTAAGGCATCTGTTCTGGATTTTTTCCAGGTCTTTGATGCTCTTCTTGTGGTCGTGGGTGAGGTGATACCCAGTCTCCAGTATGGGGCGAATCATGCTGAGGTAGAAAGTCCTCAGGCCCCTCTTGGGAACACCTTGGATGGTTAGGTGTCATAGAGCTTCTGTTCTTGGGATGGCTTTAACCTTTATTTTCCCGATGTGGGCTGTCCTGGTCATCCTTCTGTCGAAGGTGGAGCCAAGGAGGGTGGCTTCATCTGTAGTCCTGATGTAGCTATTCCTAATTTTCACTGGTAGATCGACAATTGTACGTTTGTTGTTGACCTGTACCAGCTGGGTTTTCTTGGGGTTGAGTTTAAGGAACCAGGTAGCGCACCAGTCCTCAAGGCTGTCGATCTGCCTTTGCAGATCCGCCCTGAGGTAGTTCTTGTTGCGATGGCTTGTGTAGATGGCTATGTCATCCGCGTACTGTGTGCACTGGCATCGTGGACTCGTGGGGATGTCATTCACATACAGAATGAAGAGTAGTGGACTCAGGATGCTGCCTTGAGGGGTCCCTGCCAGGAGGTGAACCTTGTCTGAGAGGTTAGTTCCTGTCTTCACTTGTATGGTCCTGTCCTTTAGGAATGATGCAACCATGCGTAGGAGGTCAGGCGGGATGCCTTGTTGGTGTAGTTTCTTGAGAAGGCCATTGTGCCAGACGGCATCAAAGGCTTTCTCAATGTCGATCAGCAGAAGTGCTGTGATCCTCTTGGTGTTCCTGGCCTTCATCAGGTACTGATTGATGATGTGGATGTGCTCGTTGGCTTCCTTCTGGGGCTGGTATACCCTTTGCCACTTGTTGATGAGGTTGTGGTCATCAGCGAATTCTTGGATTCTGGTGGCGATGACCTTCTCGAATAGCTTCCCGAGGCAGTTTAGGAGACTGATAGGTCTGTAGCTTGTGGCTAAGTCCTTTGGCTTCTGCGGCTTGGGGATCATGCTCCCTATGGCGTGCTTCCACTGGATTGGGAAGTACCCGCGTCGGAGGCAGAGGTTGTAGATCCTCGAGATTGCTAGAAGTCCGTCTTCAGGCAGGTTCTTCAGGGCCATGTAGGGGATTGTGTCCTCCCCTGGGCTGGTGTTGTTTCGGCAACCTTTCAGCAGACTTGTGACCTCCACCAGTGTGATCGGCCTTGAGTATCCATCCGCCCCCGGTCTGGGGGGATCCAGGATGTCAAACAGGTGTTTGTTGTCATCCACCCACTGATCGACCTCGGCCTTGTGGTCGTGGTCAAAGTGGGTGTCCTGGTGTACCCTGTGTACCCCTGACAGGTGACGGGCGAAGACGTCGGCAGTGGCCTTGTCGGAGACGGTCTTTCGGTCTGTTGCCGGGTCTTTTAGCCGTGGCGGCTTCTGCTTCTTGGCAGGGTTGGTCAGCCTCTTCAGGTCCTTCCAGAAGGTGGGGTTCGTGCCAGGGTCTAGTGACTCGTACTTCTCCTGAAGCTGATTGTGTCTCTCCTGGGCCAGCCGAGCCTTGATCTCCTTGATCAGTTGGCGGTGGGCCTGTCGGAGGGGCAGGTAGTCAGGGTGCTGCCTGATTTCCCGTTGGAGTTCATGCTTCAGTTGAATCCTCTCTCTGAGTCCTGGGCTGATTCGTTGGAGTCCTATCCTGAACTTCCTGACTGGACAACTCTCATGGAGGCTTGTGGCTATGGCAGTGGTTAGGGCACTAATGTGTGCGTCCAGTTCCTCTGTAGGTGAGCCGTCTCCGGGTTTCGGTAGGGTTGAGATCTTTGCTGAGGTCAGTTCACGGAACTTTGTCCAGTCACACTCCTTGAGGCTCCTGATGGTCCATACTGGATGGTCCCTGACGCTGGTCCGGACTTTCAGCCGTACTGGGCAGTGGTAGGTCGTTTCACCAAATATCGGTTCGTCGACCCCCATGGTGGTATTATTAAAGGCTTAAAGAGGCCAATTTAACCTTTGGAAGGATTAACTAAATGTTCCTGAGTAAGGAGAAACTGTGACACATGAAAGGCAATCACACAGGTCACTCTAATAATTGTGTATAATAAGGGCAGCATTGTGACATGTGTTAGCTGTTTCACTGATTTACATAAAATTACCGGAGTTATTATTTTCAAACATAAACGTCACTCTTGAATCATTTTGGGGTGGGCTCTGCATGCAAAGAATTTGAAAGAAAGGGGTTCTTTGAATGCAGTGTTTTCTTTTTTAAACACTGCTCATCAAGTATTTCTCATAATAATAAGAGTTTTTCAAATCTAACAACTCATCATAAAGTGAATAAATATGAGAATTGTTTTACAACAGTGTATTTTCCCCCAGATAATATTTACTGATAATAACATATTTTTCAGCATTTAAAAAGCTTTGCACGGAATTTGCCAGAAATATACTTCTCATTGCAAAATTTACAGCACTTAAGTGGCTTTGTATAGAATTCTCATAAATTCTCCAAGTAGTCAAGTCATTCATAAAAAGATTAAATACGGGATCTATTTATTTAATTGTAAATATACCAAGTGATATATTTGTAATATTTTATCCTTGTATGGCATAATCTGAAGCATTTTCAATAAAATTAGATGTATAAAGTATCCTGTCAGTTTTATTTCTGTGTTAAAATTACCTCTCAAGTTTGCGCCAAATTGTAATAGAATGTAATAGAAAGTAATAGATGCCAATGTAATAGTAATAGTAATAGATTTAAAATTTTAAAATGTAATAATAATAGTAATAGTAATAGATTGAATATTTTCAAATGTAATAGTAATAGTAATAGATTGGCTGTAATAGATTACAAGTCTGCCACAAACACCTAAATAACTGTAGTATTTCTAGCTCCTGATAGTGTAAATGCCAGTTTCTAACTACGCTAACGTCTACCTGGTCACTAAAAGGTCTTGTTTGATTCTGTTACATTCAACATTTCCTTATGAATACAAAAATGAGTCAGATTATAAAACACATTTCAAGTAAATACACAAAGCAATTTCAATCATACCTTTGTCATGTTCTGTTGCAATCCATGGTGAAGAATGGAATAAAAATTTTCCACACGACTCCCATGATAAGCATAAAGCAAGTCCCTGTCTCTCCTGAGCTCATTAAATTTTTCTTCCACTGAATCATGGTACACTACTGAATCACAGCAAATTACATACTGTAGGGCCTTGTAAATCAACAATGTACATTATTACACATCAGGGATAAATATGTCAATTTAAGTTGCTAAAATAGGTTGCACCACCCTTTGTAAATACAGATAAAGCAGGCTATAATAGGTCAGAGAGACATGTGATTTTAAGTTCCTTCTAGTAAGCAAAAATATGTTACTTAACTAAGATCGTGTATAAACTTGCGAGTGTGAGAAACATATTGTATCGTGTTATTTTAACCTAGCCAATATATACTACTAAAATATTATTTGGACATTCCGAACAATTACATGTATTCAAATTAGATACTTTGGTACAATCAGCAGAACTAAATATGGCTTTCACTGACCATAATCTTTAAGCCATATATAGAACTGCCCCAGGGTCAAAAGTCCTGATTTGACCCTATCAAAAATCTCATAGTTTGGTGTGCATGCGTTTTATAAACGGTGCACAGAAAAGTGCCCTCCTAGCAGACTGCCCTCCAAGAAAAGTGCCCTCCTAGAAGACTGCCCTCCCGGCTGGAAAAGTGCCCTCCTTTTCTCAAATGATAGTGACAATATATTTATGATAATACACAAGTAAGCACATATAGGAAGTAAGCACTAATTTCACTATCAACATGGTTATGGTGATAATATATAGGTATACATAAGAAGTATTTTTTTAAATAAACATTGACAAAAAAAACGCATTTATGTGACCATAAATATCTTTAGAAATGTCTAATGCAGTGTCCAACACCTCTCAGGAACTCTACAAGATTTAACTGTACCTTTAATCATGAAACCCTGAGCAGCTGTTGGAATTCACATAGAGCACACTTCAAATGCTAACAGATTTAACTGTATCTTTTATCATGAGAGCCCTAGCAGCTATTGGAATTTACATGAAGCAAACTTCAAACACTAGCAGATTTAACTGTACCTTTAATCATTCAAGAATGAGCAGCTACTTTGTGATTAAAACATTTTAAAGTTATTTCAGAGTGCATCATCAGAGAAAAGGAGGGCAGTTTTCCACCCTTTCAAAATTGAAGGAGAGCAGTCTTCTAGGAGGGCACTTTTCTAGGAGGGCACCTTTCTAGGAGGGCACTTTTCATGGATTCTTTATCAACACAAAACAGACTCACTTGGTAAAACACTGAAAAACTTACCCTCAAATATGTAATTTGGTGCAGGAACACTTGTAAGTTGTCCTGTTAAAGCTTCTATCACTGAAAACTAAAAGAACAGATTTAACTAACCATGCAAAAATGCAGGCTAGAATGAAATAGGAAAACTTCTTGAATGAAATAAACAGAAAAAATATATCACAAACTAGAGATTGCGTCTTGACGCAGTGTATTCCCGGACAGGACATGGTTGAAGCGTGACATACAGAGTATTATGGTTGACACAAATATACCCCTGTGGGGAGGGGGCATAAGTGTTTATGGGAGCAACTTGTACTGACACCAGGGTTGGGGTCAAGTACATTGAAATGTACTTAAGTACAAGTACTTTGATCATTTTCAAGTACAAGTACAAATACAAGTCCTTTTTTTCATCAAAGTACTTAAGTACAAGTACTTTTCAAAGTACTTAAGTACAAGTACTTTTCATTCGTGAATGACAAAGATGATGGAAAACAATACTAAACTAGAGGATCGCTCACAAAAAAAAAGATAATGTTTTTGCATAGCAAAAACAAAGCGTCCCGAAAAGGCTATAAAGGTGAGTGCTAAAGTATTAAGAAAATGCTTCGTTTCTAGCCTTATACTGTTGTGGCAACCAAAGTCAGCGCAGTCTGCTCTATCTAGCACAGTTTTCAAGATATAAGCATTTTTGTGTTTTGCAAAAAATAAAAAAATTAAAAATGTCCGCTATATTTGGCGAGACAAAAATATTTTGAAAATTGGTATGGCTACTCTACAGAGATACCCAGCAGGTCCAAAATTTTGTTGAGTTCGCTCCATATAGCACAGTTTTCGAGATATAAGCATTTTTGTGTTTTGCAAAAACTTTGAAAATTCAAAATGGCCACCATTTTTGGGGAGACAAAAATTTTTGTCAAGACCACTGCTGCGGTGTGTATCTCCCGCCGAGCATTAAAGCGGAAGAAATAGCTTTTCCGAGATATTCACAATTTTTCATTTTCGTGTGTGAAAGCTCTCCCAAAAGTAGGTGAATGAGTTATTTGCGAAAAATTGGCTATCTGCAATACTTTTAGAGATAATTCACATTTACTCATTTTGAGTAGGTGAATAATTAGCTATGGGTCTGAAACTTCACCAAGTGAAAGCTCTGCCAAAAGTAGGTGAATGAGTTATTTGAGAAAAGTTGGCTATCTGCAATACTTTTAGAGATAATTAGCATTTACTCATTTTGAGTAGGTGAGTAATTAGCTATGGGTCTGAAACTTCACCAAGTGAAAGCTCTCCCAAAAGTAGGTGAATGAGTTATTTGATAAAAATTGGCTATCTGCAATACTTTTAGAGATAATTCGCATTTACTCATTTTGAGTAGGTGAGTAATTAGCTATGGGTCTGAAACTTCACAGAGTGAAAGCTCTCCCAAAAGTAGGTGAATGATTAATTTGAGAAAAATTGGCTATCTGCAATACTTTTAGAGATAATTCGCATTTACTCATTTTGAGTAGGTGAGTAATTAGCTATGGGTCTGAAACTTCACCAAGTGAAAGCTCTCCCAAAAGTAGGTGAATGAGTTATTTGAGAAAAATTGGCTATCTGCAATACTTTTACAGATAATTCGCATTTACTCATTTTGAGTAGGTGAGTAATTAGCTATGGGTCTGAAACTTCACCAAGTGAAAGCTCTCCCAAAAGTAGGTGAATGATTAATTTGAGAAAAATTGGCTATCTGCAATACTTTTAGAGATAATTCACATTCACTCATTTTGAGTAGGTGAGTAATTAGCTATGGGTCTGAAACTTCACAGAGTGAAAGCTCTCCCAAAAGTAGGTGAATGAGTTATTTGAGAAAAATTGGCTATCTGCAATACTTTTAGAGATAATTAACATTTACTCATTTTGAGTAGGTGAATAATTAGCTATGGGTCTGAAACTTCACCAAGTGAAAGCTCTGCCAAAAGTAGGTGAATGAGTTATTTGAGAAAAATTGGCTATCTGCAATACTTTTAGAGATAATTAGCATTTACTCATTTTGAGTAGGTGAGTAATTAGCTATGGGTCTGAAACTTCACCAAGTGAAAGCTCTCCCAAAAGTAGGTGAATGAGTTATTTGAGAAAAATTGGCTATCTGCAATACTTTTAGAGATAATTCGCATTTACTCATTTTGAGTAGGTGAGTAATTAGCTATGGGTCTGAAACTTCACCAAGTGAAAGCTCTCCCAAAAGTAGGTGAATGAGTTATTTGAGAAAAATTGGCTATCTGCAATACTTTTACAGATAATTCGCATTTACTCATTTTGAGTAGGTGAGTAATTAGCTATGGGTCTGAAACTTCACCAAGTGAAAGCTCTCCCAAAAGTAGGTGAATGATTAATTTGAGAAAAATTGGCTATCTGCAATACTTTTAGAGATAATTCGCATTTACTCATTTTGAGTAGGTGAGTAATTAGCTATGGGTCTGAAACTTCACAGAGTGAAAGCTCTGCCAAAAGTAGGTGAATGAGTTATTTGAGAAAAATTAGCTATCTGCAATACTTTTAGAGATAATTAACATTTACTCATTTTCAGTAGGTGAGTAATTAGCTATGGGTGTGAAACTTCACCAAGTGAAAGCTCTGCCAAAAGTAGGTGAATGAGTTATTTGAGAAAAATTGGCTATCTGCAATACTTTTAGAGATAATTCGCATTTACTCATTTTGAGTAGGTGAGTAATTAGCTATGGGTCTGAAACTTCACAGAGTGAAAGCTCTCCCACAAGTAGATGAATGAGTATTTGATAAAAATTGGGTATCCACAATACTTTTACAGATAATTAGCATTTACTCATTTTGAGTAGGTGAATAAATAGCTATGGGTCTGAAACTTCACGAAGTGAAAGCTCTCCCAAAAGTAGGTGAATAAGTTATTCGAGAAAAATAGGCTATCTGCAATACTTTTAGAGATAATTCGCATTTACTCATTTTGAGTAGGTGAGTAATTAGCTATGGGTCTGAAACTTCACCATGTGAAAGCTCTCCCACAAGTAGGTGAATGAGTTATTTGAGAAAAATTGGCTATCTGCAATACTTTTAGAGATAATTCACATTCACTCATTTTGAGTAGGTGAGTAATTAGCTATGGGTCTGAAACTTCACAGAGTGAAAGCTCTCCCAAAAGTAGGTGAATGAGTTATTTGAGAAAAATTGGCTATCTGCAATACTTTTAGAGATAATTAACATTTACTCATTTTGAGTAGGTGAATAATTAGCTATGGGTCTGAAACTTCACCAAGTGAAAGCTCTGCCAAAAGTAGGTGAATGAGTTATTTGAGAAAAATTGGCTATCTGCAATACTTTTAGAGATAATTAGCATTTACTCATTTTGAGTAGGTGAGTAATTAGCTATGGGTCTGAAACTTCACCAAGTGAAAGCTCTCCCAAAAGTAGGTGAATGAGTTATTTGAGAAAAATTGGCTATCTGCAATACTTTTAGAGATAATTCGCATTTACTCATTTTGAGTAGGTGAGTAATTAGCTATGGGTCTGAAACTTCACCAAGTGAAAGCTCTCCCAAAAGTAGGTGAATGAGTTATTTGAGAAAAATTGGCTATCTGCAATACTTTTACAGATAATTCGCATTTACTCATTTTGAGTAGGTGAGTAATTAGCTATGGGTCTGAAACTTCACCAAGTGAAAGCTCTCCCAAAAGTAGGTGAATGATTAATTTGAGAAAAATTGGCTATCTGCAATACTTTTAGAGATAATTCGCATTTACTCATTTTGAGTAGGTGAGTAATTAGCTATGGGTCTGAAACTTCACAGAGTGAAAGCTCTGCCAAAAGTAGGTGAATGAGTTATTTGAGAAAAATTGGCTATCTGCAATACTTTTAGAGATAATTAACATTTACTCATTTTCAGTAGGTGAGTAATTAGCTATGGGTGTGAAACTTCACCAAGTGAAAGCTCTGCCAAAAGTAGGTGAATGAGTTATTTGAGAAAAATTGGCTATCTGCAATACTTTTAGAGATAATTCGCATTTACTCATTTTGAGTAGGTGAGTAATTAGCTATGGGTCTGAAACTTCACAGAGTGAAAGCTCTCCCACAAGTAGATGAATGAGTATTTGATAAAAATTGGGTATCCACAATACTTTTACAGATAATTAGCATTTACTCATTTTGAGTAGGTGAATAAATAGCTATGGGTCTGAAACTTCACGAAGTGAAAGCTCTCCCAAAAGTAGGTGAATAAGTTATTCGAGAAAAATAGGCTATCTGCAATACTTTTAGAGATAATTCGCATTTACTCATTTTGAGTAGGTGAGTAATTAGCTATGGGTCTGAAACTTCACCATGTGAAAGCTCTCCCACAAGTAGGTGAATGAGTTATTTGAGAAAAATTGGCTATCTGCAATACTTTTAAGAGATAATTCGCATTTACTCATTTTGAGTAGGTGAGTAATTATCTACGGTTCTGAAACTTCACCATGTGAAAGCTCTTCCAAAAGTAGGTGAATAAGTTATTTGATCAAAATTGGCTATCTGCAATACTTTTAAGAGATAATTCGCATTTACTCATTTTGAGTAGGTGAGTAATTAGCTATGGGTCTGAAACTTCACCAGGTGAAAGCTCTCCCAAAAGTAGATGAATGAGTTATTTGATAAAAATTGGGTATCAGCAATAGTTTTAGAGATAACTAGAGGATCGCTCGCAAAAAAAAAAGATAATGTTTTTGCATAGCAAAAACAAAGCGTCCCGAAAAGGATATAAAGGTGAGTGCTAAAGTATTAAGAAAATGCTTCGTTTCTAGCCTTATACTGTTGTGGCAACCAAAGTCAGCGCAGTCTGCTCTATCTAGCACGGTTTTCAAGATATAAGCATTTTTGTGTTTTGCAAAAAATAAAAAAATTAAAAATGTCCGCTATATTTGGCGAGACAAAAATATTTTGAAAATTGGCATGGCTACTCTGCAGAGATACCCAGCAGGTCCAAAATTTTGTTGAGTTCGCTCCATATAGCACGGTTTTCGAGATATAAGCATTTTTGTGTTTTGCAAAAACTTAAAAAATTCAAAATGGCCACCATTTTTGGGGAGACAAAAATTTTTGTCAAGACCACTGCCGTGGTGTGTATCTCCCGCCGAGCATTAAAGCAGAAGAAATAGCTTTTCCGAGATATTCACAATTTTTCATTTTCGTGTGTAAAAGGTCTTCCAAAAGTAGGTGAATGAGTTATTTGAGAAAAATTGGCTATCTGCAATACTATTAAGAGATAATTCACATTTACTCATTTTGAGTAGGTGAATAATTATCTATGGGTCTGAAACTTCACCAAGTGAAAGCTCTCCCACAAGTAGGTGAATGAGTTATTTGAGAAAAATTGGCTATCTGCAATACTTTTAGAGATAATTCGCATTTACTCATTTTGAGTAGGTGAGTAATTAGCTATGGGTCTGAAATTTCACCATGTGAAAGCTCTCCCACAAGTAGATGAATGAGTATTTGATAAAAATTGGGTATCCGCAATACTTTTACAGATAATTAGCATTTACTCATTTTGAGTAGGTGAATAAATAGCCATGGGTCTGAAACTTCACAGAGTGAAAGCTCTGCCAAAAGTAGGTGAATGAGTTATTTGAGAAAAATTGGCTATCTGCAATACTTTTACAGATAATTCGCATTTACTCATTTTGAGTAGGTGAGTAATTAGCTATGGGTGTGAAACTTCACAGAGTGAAAGCTCTCTCAAAAGTAGGTGAATGAGTTATTTGAGAAAAATTGGCTATCTGCAATACTTTTAGAGATAATTCGCATTTACTCATTTTGAGTAGGTGAGTAATTAGCTATGGGTCTGAAACTTCAAGTGAAAGCTCTCCCAAAAGTAGGTGAATGAGTTATTTGAGAAAAATTGGCTATCTGCAATACTTTTAGAGATAATTCGCATTTACTCATTTTGAGTAGGTGAGTAATTAGCTATGGGTCTGAAACTTCACCATGTGAAAGCTCTCCCACAAGTAGATGAATGAGTTATTTGATAAAAATTGGGTATCCGCAATACTTTTACAGATAATTAGCATTTACTCATTTTGAGTAGGTGAATAAATAGCTATGGGTCTGAAACTTCACGAAGTGAAAGCTCTCCCAAAAGTAGGTGAATAAGTTATTCGAGAAAAATAGGCTATCTGCAATACTTTTAGAGATAATTCGCATTTACTCATTTTGAGTAGGTGAGTAATTAGCTATGGGTCTGAAACTTCACCATGTGAAAGCTCTCCCACAAGTAGGTGAATGAGTTATTTGAGAAAAATTGGCTATCTGCAATACTTTTAAGAGATAATTCGCATTTACTCATTTTGAGTAGGTGAGTAATTATCTACGGTTCTGAAACTTCACCATGTGAAAGCTCTTCCAAAAGTAGGTGAATAAGTTATTTGATCAAAATTGGCTATCTGCAATACTTTTAAGAGATAATTCGCATTTACTCATTTTGAGTAGGTGAGTAATTAGCTATGGGTCTGAAACTTCACCAGGTGAAAGCTCTCCCAAAAGTAGATGAATGAGTTATTTGATAAAAATTGGGTATCAGCAATAGTTTTAGAGATAACTAGAGGATCGCTCGCAAAAAAAAAAGATAATGTTTTTGCATAGCAAAAACAAAGCGTCCCGAAAAGGATATAAAGGTGAGTGCTAAAGTATTAAGAAAATGCTTCGTTTCTAGCCTTATACTGTTGTGGCAACCAAAGTCAGCGCAGTCTGCTCTATCTAGCACGGTTTTCAAGATATAAGCATTTTTGTGTTTTGCAAAAAATAAAAAAATTAAAAATGTCCGCTATATTTGGCGAGACAAAAATATTTTGAAAATTGGCATGGCTACTCTGCAGAGATACCCAGCAGGTCCAAAATTTTGTTGAGTTCGCTCCATATAGCACGGTTTTCGAGATATAAGCATTTTTGTGTTTTGCAAAAACTTTAAAAATTCAAAATGGCCACCATTTTTGGGGAGACAAAAATTTTTGTCAAGACCACTGCCGTGGTGTGTATCTCCCGCCGAGCATTAAAGCAGAAGAAATAGCTTTTCCGAGATATTCACAATTTTTCATTTTCGTGTGTAAAAGGTCTTCCAAAAGTAGGTGAATGAGTTATTTGAGAAAAATTGGCTATCTGCAATACTATTAAGAGATAATTCACATTTACTCATTTTGAGTAGGTGAATAATTATCTATGGGTCTGAAACTTCACCAAGTGAAAGCTCTCCCACAAGTAGGTGAATGAGTTATTTGAGAAAAATTGGCTATCTGCAATACTTTTAGAGATAATTCGCATTTACTCATTTTGAGTAGGTGAGTAATTAGGTATGGGTCTGAAATTTCACCATGTGAAAGCTCTCCCACAAGTAGATGAATGAGTATTTGATAAAAATTGGGTATCCGCAATACTTTTACAGATAATTAGCATTTACTCATTTTGAGTAGGTGAATAAATAGCCATGGGTCTGAAACTTCACAGAGTGAAAGCTCTGCCAAAAGTAGGTGAATGAGTTATTTGAGAAAAATTGGCTATCTGCAATACTTTTACAGATAATTCGCATTTACTCATTTTGAGTAGGTGAGTAATTAGCTATGGGTGTGAAACTTCACAGAGTGAAAGCTCTCTCAAAAGTAGGTGAATGAGTTATTTGAGAAAAATTGGCTATCTGCAATACTTTTAGAGATAATTCGCATTTACTCATTTTGAGTAGGTGAGTAATTAGCTATGGGTCTGAAACTTCAAGTGAAAGCTCTCCCAAAAGTAGGTGAATGAGTTATTTGAGAAAAATTGGCTATCTGCAATACTTTTAGAGATAATTCGCATTTACTCATTTTGAGTAGGTGAGTAATTAGCTATGGGTCTGAAACTTCACCATGTGAAAGCTCTCCCACAAGTAGATGAATGAGTTATTTGATAAAAATTGGGTATCCGCAATACTTTTACAGATAATTAGCATTTACTCATTTTGAGTAGGTAAATAATTAGCTATGGGTCTGAAACTTCACCATGTGAAAGCTCTCCCAAAAGTAGGTGAATGAGTTATTTGAGAAAAATTGGCTATCTGCAATACTTTTAGAGATAATTCGCATTTACTCATTTTGAGTAGACGAGTAATTAGCTATGGGTCTGAAACTTCACCAAGTGAAAGCTCTCCCAAAAGTAGGTGAATGATTAATTTGAGAAAAATTGGCTATCTGCAATACTTTTAGAGATAATTCGCATTTGGAAATTTTAATTACTTAAATGTAGCTTTTATAAGCTACAAGCTTACCATGTGGGACTTAATGCTAATCTCGGGTTGCCACACCCTGGGCCAACGTCTTAGAAACAAAGATCGTTCTTGTTAGCCACCGGATATACTGGTAGTTGTCGTCACGTGATAACTTCTGACCAATCGTCCTACTTTCTCGTTGAAATTTTTTAAACCTACCCCTCAGCTGTAAACAGCGGGGAGGCAGGGTGGGACTCTTCTAAGTCCCACATGGTAAGCTTGTAGCTTATAAAAGCTACATTTAAGTAATTAAAATTTCCAATTTTATTACGCTACAATAGCTTACCATGTGGGACTTAATGCTGAATTCAACCGCCCGGTGGCGGGATTACAGCTGAGACTGGAAGATATGTCATTTTTTCTAAGATTTTGAATTAATATGTATAGAATAGTGCCAGAAATACCAGTCTGAGTCCCATTTACAGTGCCCCGATCCCGAAGGCCGGGCCTGTAACGAGCCAAAAACCTAAGAAATTGAGAGACAGTGCTAAAACTGTCTAGATGTTTTATTGTAGGACGGAAGTGCAGCCGTGCTCACTCCGAGGTCTGAGGGTCCAAAAGGGCCCTTCACGTGTGACTGACCAACCCAGTGGTTGGGCATCTCATAAAATTTTTTACAACCTGAAAATGAGATTAATGACAACTAAATAAGTCCTTAATAGAAATTACTTGATAATTAGAGGATAAAATGACCTTACCCGTAACATCTTGAAGGTAAAGGAATACCTAGATCCTGGGAAAGACTCCTGAAGACTTGGTTGCAGCGGATGTGCCCCCCCCCCCCCCCTTTTTTCTTTCCGAGGACAACTGGTCTGAGGGGAAGGATCTAGGACTTGTTGAGCAGCCACTACGGGTCCCAGGTACAAATTGTTGTCGGTGTCCGACCAAGTAAGGTCTTTTAGGTAAAAATTTGTAAATGTGTTGTGAGCTTTCCAGTGACAGGCTTGCATGATTTGGTCCACCGATACCCCACCGTAAAAGGCCTTAGAGGCCGCGAAGGCCCGGATGTCATGCGCTTTGACTTGGACCAAGTCCAAGGCTTGTTGATCTGCTTGTTTGTAACAAAGTAGGATGGTTTGTTTCAACCATGAAGAGAGTGTAGCGGGTCTGATGTCTGAGGTATGTCCTTTCTTAAAGGAGATGAAAAGGAGAGAACGAGACCCTCTGAGGTCTTTAGTTTGGTCCAAATAAAACCTCAGGGCCCGCACGGGACACAGGGTCCTGTCTTCTTTAAACTGTCTATCTACAATGGTAGTCAGTGCAGGGATAGTCACCGGAGAGACACTTTGAGAACCTTCTCTTGCTAGTTGGTTTTTGGCTATGAAGTCAGAAGAAGGGAACAAGGCAACCTTTTCCCATTGGCCTAGATTAGATACTTTGTTCGCGACCCAGGCATGGATTTCGCTGCGGCGCTTGCCGGAGGCCAAGGCTAGCAAGAAAGCAGTTTTTAAAGTGAGATGTTTGAGGTCTGTGTCTTTCATGGGCTCAAAAGGTGCTTTGGTGAGCTCGTTAAGGACAACAGAAAGGTTCCACTTGGGTAAGTTTCTGGAACTTTTAGGACGATCCCTGTGAAAACTGGAGAGTAACCTATGAAGGTCTGCATTGTGTGCAATATGTTGGGCTGTTGGGCCCAAAGTGTCAACGATTGCAGTCCTGTAACCATCAATGGTCGAGGGGCGCCTGTTTAGGTCTTGGTACAGGTACATGAAAAAATCTGAGATTTGTTTCACAGATGGAGTGGAGAAATCCACCGAATTTTCTCTGCACCATTTTTCAAATAGGGCCCACTTTGACTTGTAGATGGTCCTTGTTGATGACCGCTGAGGGGCAGCAATTCTCTCTGCCACCTCCACAGAGAAGCCTTGTTCTTGGAGTTGTCCGCTCCTAGACACCAGGCGTGGAGGTTCAGGTGCTGGGGGTTGTTGTGGAACACCAGCTTGTGGGACTGTTTGAGTAGGGTTGTTGACACTGGGAGTTGCAGTGGGATCTCTGTTGAGAGCTGCACTAGGTCCCAAAACCAGGGCATCCCTGGCCAGCCTGGGGCTATTACGATGATCAGGCACTGGCATTGCCTAATCTTTTGGATCACCTTGTGAAGGAGAGCCGTAGGAGGGTACGCATATGCTGTGAGGTTGGTCCAGTTTATGTTCAGAGCATCTATGTCCCAGGCCCTTGGGTCTGGGATAGGAGACACGTATAGAGGGAGTTTGTGGTTCAGGTGAGTGGCAAATAAGTCTACATGAGGTGTGAACCACTTCTGGCAGATCTGTTTGAAGACCTGTGGGTGCAGAGACCATTCGGTTGACTGCACTTGGTTGGACCTGGATAGCAGGTCGGCCATCACATTCAGGCACCCTGGAATGTGCCTGGCTTTCAATGTTATGTGATAGTGATGGCACCAGGTCATGATCTTCCACAGGAGAACACATCTCTGCCGAGTGTGTTCCCCCTTGTTTGTTGATGTAGGCTACCACTGTTGAGTTGTCCATTGCAACCAACACTGTTTGATTCTGGCACTGGTCCCTGAAGTCTCGAAGGGCCAGGGAGACCGCCTTCAATTCTAGGACATTTATGTGAAGCCTTTTTTCCCGATCTGACCACAGACCCTTGGTAAAATTTTGGTCTAAGTGAGCGCCCCAACCTTCGTTTGAGGCGTCGGTAAAGAGTTGGATACTGTGGTCTTTGGGATGAAGGTCTGCACCTGTCATCACATTGGAGGGATTTTGCCACCAATCTAGGTGGGCTGCAATGGCTTCTGTCCAGGGAAGGAGGTTGTCCAGCGACTGAGGATATCTCCAGTGCTCCTTGAGGTGAAACTGAAAGGGCCTCATGTGAAGGCGTCCCTCCGGGACCATTTTCTCCGTTAAGGCTAGCAACCCAATTAGAGACATCAAACATCTTGCAGTCAAAACACGTTTTGACTTGAGTTGTAGGATCAAATCCTGAAGTTTGAGCCATCTCTCTTGAGTGGGTTTTACAAGGGCTGAATCTAGGTGGTATTCGTAGCCCACGAACGAGAACACCTGTGTAGGTTTCAGTTCTGATTTTTCCTGATTTATTATCCACCCCAAGGACTGAGTCAGTTCTACTACTGCCTGAGTGTTCACTTGGGCTTCCTCCTGAGACTGGGACCTGATCAGCCAGTCGTCCAGGTATTGGTGAATTCTGAGTCCTCTTGAGAGGGCCATTAGCTTCACCTCCTTTACGATCATGGTAAAGACCTGGGGGGCTGTGGCTAGTCCGAACGGGAGGGAGGTGAATTGGAACACCTGAGCCTTGTAGCAAAACCTTAGGTATTTCCTTGAGCTTGGGTGGATGGGGATATGCAGGTAGGCGTCCGACAGGTCTATCGACGCTACCCACTCCCCTGGAATCAGGGAGGTCCTGATGGACTCTGGAGTTTCCATTTTGAACTTTTCTACGTGTAGAAAAGTGTTGAGCCTGCTTAAGTCTATGACTGGCCTCCACCTTTGGTGAGGCTTGGGTACTAGGAACAGGCGACTGTAAAACCCGAGAGATTTTACATTGTCTACCCTTTCGATAGCGTTCTTTGACAGGAGGGACTGGATACAAGTAGCCAAGGCTTGGTCTTTTTGTTGGGCCTTGTACTCTGACAGAATCAGAGGAAATCTGATCAAGTTTGGCTTTGAACGGAATGGCAGAACGTAGCCATTGGTGATAATGTTTAACACGTTTTGAGAACATTTGTTTGTGAGCCAGTCTCTCCTGAAAGAACGGAGGCGACCTCCTACTGGTGGACTGAGTGAGGCTTTGGAGGAGTCATTGGGGAGGGGGGTTTCCACGCCCCCTTCCTCTATTGTGGGGTCGAAAACGACCACTGAAGCCTCTGAAGTTGGATTTTCCTCTTCCCGAAGGAAAGGACTGGTTACTGCTTTGAGAGGTATTGCCCCCATAGGGGCGTTTCCTGTAGGAGCCTCTTTTCTTGTGGGGACCACGAAAGGGCTTATTCTGGTAGGGTGTAAAACCCTGAGAATCTTTTGAGGTGCCTTTTTTGAGAAGGAAGTCCTCACCTTCCTTCACTAATTGAGACTCGAACAAGGAAGGGCCCCAAAAGGACGAGTTCCTGAGTTCTTGACGTCTCGTTTCTCCTAATTGTGGATGTAATAGAGTCATTTCGGCTTCGCGCCTGAGCAAGCCGGTATTAGCCATAGAGTATAATTCCCTCTGCAAAATATGGGCTAGAGATTTGCTGAGACAAGTGAGGGCCCTGTGTTGAACAAGTACTGTCTTGTTCCAAAAATCTAAGTAGTCAGCTACTTCCTCATATCCGCGCTTTGCCGCTTTCTCAGGATTGGCACCTTTCTGAATCTGAGACTTTATCTTCTTGACCGTAGACTTGATGCTATGTTGGCATTTTTCCAATGAAGCATTGCAAGAAGAGGAGGTTTTCGCAAATGCAGCGGTGAAGTTGAGGGTAGAAATATTTTGTCTAGCCTGGAGTTCTAGCTCCTTGAGAACTGGCAGGGGAACTCTGGCTACTGGGGGCCCAGAAGGTCTAGGAGTAATACAGATCTTAGCAAAGTCCGTATTCAACTCCTGAATTTTGTCCTGAAAAGTTGGTTGTCCCACCTTGTACCACTTTGAAGTTGAGGGAGGAGGCCTGACATATTTTCCCTCAGATAAGTTGGCAGCCTTAAAGTCATGTTGGAATTTATCAAAGGCGTCCTTGATAACTGAGCTAAGTGGAAGAATAGAGGAGGGACCTCTAGGTCTGAGCTCTTGACGGCCTTTTTCATCATCCAGACCCAACACTGAGGTAGACGACCTGGGCATAGATTCCCTGGGGTCAGGGAGAGACAAAATACGCCTGAAGGTGTCTACTTCTTCAGAGTATTGTGAGGGCATGTCAGACAAAGCTACTTCCCTATAATAAGGGGGGTCTGGATCATGTTGTGGTAGGTCTTGATCAGAAGCTACTCCTGAGGGCTGAGCCCTAGAGGGCTTAGAAGACCTGTGTCTGGTTTCAGGGGAGTGCTCCTCCTCTGAGGTAAATGACACGTATCTAGATCTTGATTTATGTTTGCTCTTGTCAGAGTGTTTTTTGGATCTAGAAGAAGGGATCCGAGGTTCATCGGAATCCTCATTTAGTTGGTCCGAGGCAGAGCTCGGGTCAACTGGCTGCCTATGGCTTTGCTTTTTGTGAGAGTACGAGACCTCTTCGGGGTGACCTTCAGAGGGGGCAACGTACTGATCCGAGGAAGGTTGAGCAGATACTAAACGCGGAGGAAGTGCTGGACCGAAGTCCACATCCATATCCTCGCTTGGAATGTTAGTACCAGATCTCGGAGGGGGCAAATCCAGAGGGGCAGCAGTACTACTGGACAAGCCAGGTTTTGAAGCAGGGAGAGAAGACTCTACCTCGACTTTCTGTTTTGCAGCCAACTCCTCTCGGAGTGACTGAAAAGCTTCCAACATGGATGCCTGGAAGGTACCCATTTGCTGCTGTAAATGTATATTTAAGGAATCACCGAGTGATTTCTCTAGGTTTTTCTGGATTTTATTTTGCAAAGCCGTACCAGGGGTGGGTGGAATAGTTTTTGCTGGCGTTTTCAAGGACAGGGAACTGAAGGCAAGAGGTTGTGGACGGGGGGGTGAAGTAAAAAGGCTATCAGCAGCACACTCGAGGTCTGCATTGGACCCAGTGAAGGAGTCCCCGTCGCCTTCACCCAAAAGATCTAGTTCATCTTTGGAACTAGTTGTCGCTTTCTGCTTTTTCAAATACCGTTTCCGGTTTTGGATTTTCTGTAGTTGCTCATCTGTGAAAGACGTGCAAATTTCACAAGGGGTTTCAAAGGTGACACAGGGGTCATCTCCCTTGCCAGCCTCCCTACAGGTAGGGCAGAAATTATGTGTATCAAAGCTAAAGCAGAAATGGTGGCATTTCTGCGCTCTCGGTTTGTCTTTATTTGCTTGATGAGACGACATTTTATACGCAATAAAAGACGTACAATGTACTTGCCTGAACCGAGGAAAACTCAAAACACGCGACTGAAGACAAAATACTTATCCTGTGAAAATTAAAATTTTACAGAATGATCTATGATATATATTACAAGAAATATGCAAATATTAGCCTCCAACAATAAGTAAAGTCTGAGAAATAAATGAAAATGTCTGTATATTTACAAACTGCTACCAGTCAATCGTGGCCAACGAGAAAGTAGGACGATTGGTCAGAAGTTATCACGTGACGACAACTACCAGTATATCCGGTGGCTAACAAGAACGATCTTTTTTTCTAAGACGTTGGCCCCGGGTGTGGCAACCCGAGATCAGCATTAAGTCCCACATGGTAAGCTATTGTAGCGTAATAAAATTACTCATTTTGAGTAGGTGAGTAATTAGCTATGGGTCTGAAACTTCACCAAGTGAAAGCTCTCCCAAAAGTAGGTGAATGAGTTATTTGAGAAAAATTGGCTATCTGCAATACTTTTACAGATAATTCGCATTTACTCATTTTCAGTAGGTGAGTAATTAGCTATGGGTCTGAAACTTCACCAAGTGAAAGCTCTCCCAAAAGTAGGTGAATGATTAATTTGAGAAAAATTGGCTATCTGCAATACTTTTAGAGATAATTCGCATTTACTCATTTTGAGTAGGTGAGTAATTAGCTATGGGTCTGAAACTTCACAGAGTGAAAGCTCTCCCAAAAGTAGGTGAATGAGTTATTTGAGAAAAATTGGCTATCTGCAATACTTTTAGAGATAATTCGCATTTACTCATTTTGAGTAGGTGAGTAATTAGCTATGGGTCTGAAACTTCACCAAGTGAAAGCTCTCCCAAAAGTAGGTGAATGAGTTATTTGAGAAAAATTGGCTATCTGCAATACTTTTAGAGATAATTCACATTTACTCATTTTGAGTAGGTGAGTAATTAGCTATGGGTCTGAAACTTCACAGAGTGAAAGCTCTCCCAAAAGTAGGTGAATGAGTTATTTGAGAAAAATTGGCTATCTGCAATACTTTTACAGATAATTCGCATTTACTCATTTTGAGTAGGTGAGTAATTAGCTATGGGTCTGAAACTTCACAGAGTGAAAGCTCTCCCAAAAGTAGGTGAATGAGTTATTTGAGAAAAATTGGCTATCTGCAATACTTTTAGAGATAATTCGCATTTACTCAGTTTGAGTAGGTGAGTAATTAGCTATGGGTCTGAAACTTCACCAAGTGAAAGCTCTCCCAAAAGTAGGTGAATGATTAATTTGACAAAAATTGGCTATCTGCAATACTTTTACAGATAATTCGCATTTACTCATTTTGAGTAGGTGAGTAATTAGCTATGGGTCTGAAACTTCACCAAGTGAAAGCTCTCCCAAAAGTAGGTGAATGAGTTATTTGAGAAAAATTGGGTATCCACAATACTTTTACAGATAATTAGCATTTACTCATTTTGAGTAGGTAAATAATTAGCTATGGGTCTGAAACTTCACCATGTGAAAGCTCTCCCAAAAGTAGGTGAATGAGTTATTTGAGAAAAATTGGCTATCTGCAATACTTTTAGAGATAATTCGCATTTACTCATTTTGAGTAGGTGAGTAATTAGCTATGGGTCTGAAACTTCACAGAGTGAAAGCTCTGCCAAAAGTAGGTGAATGAGTTATTTGAGAAAAATTGGCTATCTGCAATACTTTTAGAGATAATTCGCATTTACTCATTTTGAGTAGGTGAGTAATTATCTATGGGTCTGAAACTTCACCAAGTGAAAGCTCTCCCAAAAGTAGGTGAATGAGTTATTTGAGAAAAATTGGCTATCTGCAATACTTTTAGAGATAATTAGCATTTACTCATTTTGAGTAGGTGAGTAATTAGCTATGGGTCTGAAACTTCACCAAGTGAAAGCTCTCCCAAAAGTAGGTGAATGAGTTATTTGAGAAAAATTGGCTATCTGCAATACTTTTAGAGATAATTCGTATTTACTCATTTTGAGTAGGTGAGTATTGCAGTTTTCCCAATTTTCAAAAATTTTTGTCTCGTCCAAAATGGCGGCCATTTTGAATTTTCGAAATTTTCGCAAAAATTGCAAAACACAAAAATGCTTATATCTCGAAAACCGTGCTAGATAGAGCAATTTTGACAAAATTTTTGACCCTCAGAATATCTCTGCGGAGTACTTTTCCCAATTTTCAAAAAATTTAAAAACTCTATCTAGCACGGTTTTTGAGATATAAGCATTTTTGTGTTTTGCAATTTTTGCGAAAAATTCGAAAATTCAAAATGGCCGCCATTTTTGGCGAGATAAAAATTTTTTCAAAATTGGGATAACTACACTGCAGAGATACCCTGTGGGTCAAAAATTTCGTCGAAATCGCTCTATCTAGCACGGTTTTCGAGATATAAGCATTTTTGTGTTTTGCAATTTTTGCGAAAATTTCGAAAATTCAAAATGGCCGCCATTTTTGGCGAGACAAAAATTTTTTGAAAATTGGGAAAAGTACTCCGCAGAGATATCCTGCGGCTCAAAAATTTTGTCGAAATTGCTCTATCTAGCACGGTTTTTTAGATATAAGTATTTTTGTGTTTTGCAATTTTTGCGAAAATTTCGAAAATTCAAAATGGCCGCCATTTTGGGCGAGAGAAAAATTTTTTGAAAATTGGGAAAACTACTCCACAGAGATACCCTGCGGGTCAAAAATTTCGTCGAAATCGCTCTATCTAGCACGGTTTTCAAGATATAAGCATTTTTGTGTTTTCCTTATTTGGAAAATTCGTAATGATTAATTAATCATTAATTACTCGGCCATTTCTTGACCAATCAATGCCAAAATCTAATGATTTCCAGATTTTAATAAAATGAATGTATTTGCCAAGTTTCAGGTGAATTGATAAAATTCCTTTCAAGTTATCATCCGGACAAGCTTCCCCATCGAAAAAAAGACATTTTTGGTCATGTGACCTCTCTGATTGGTTGAAATGTCACTGCAGCATATTCAAAAAAATTCCCCAAGGCTACTGCCTAAACCTGCCAAATTTGAAAAGAATCCGCCTAACGGTTACAGAGTTATAAGGAAAACAAAATGCGGAGCCGGCGGAGCCAGAAGCTCTCCCATACACAAACAAGCGTCCCTTGCGGGACGCTTAATTAGCATTTACTCATTTTGAGTAGGTGAATAATTAGCTACGGGTCTGAAACTTCACCGAGTGAAAGCTCTCCCAAAAGTAGGTGAATGAGTTATTTGAGAAAAATTGGCTATCTGCAATACTTTTACAGATAATTCGCATTTACTCATTTTCAGTAGGTGAGTAATTAGCTATGGGTCTGAAACTTCACCAAGTGAAAGCTCTCCCAAAAGTAGGTGAATGATTAATTTGAGAAAAATTGGCTATCTGCAATACTTTTAGAGATAATTCGCATTTACTCATTTTGAGTAGGTGAGTAATTAGCTATGGGTCTGAAACTTCACAGAGTGAAAGCTCTCCCAAAAGTAGGTGAATGAGTTATTTGAGAAAAATTGGCTATCTGCAATACTTTTAGAGATAATTCGCATTTACTCATTTTGAGTAGGTGAGTAATTAGCTATGGGTCTGAAACTTCACCAAGTGAAAGCTCTCCCAAAAGTAGGTGAATGAGTTATTTGAGAAAAATTGGCTATCTGCAATACTTTTAGAGATAATTCACATTTACTCATTTTGAGTAGGTGAGTAATTAGCTATGGGTCTGAAACTTCACAGAGTGAAAGCTCTCCCAAAAGTAGGTGAATGAGTTATTTGAGAAAAATTGGCTATCTGCAATACTTTTACAGATAATTCGCATTTACTCATTTTGAGTAGGTGAGTAATTAGCTATGGGTCTGAAACTTCACAGAGTGAAAGCTCTCCCAAAAGTAGGTGAATGAGTTATTTGAGAAAAATTGGCTATCTGCAATACTTTTAGAGATAATTCGCATTTACTCATTTTGAGTAGGTGAATAATTAGCTACGGGTCTGAAACTTCACCGAGTGAAAGCTCTTTGGGATAGCTGCTCTGCAGAGATACCCTGAAGATCAAAAATTTCGTCGAAATTGCTCTATGTAGCACGGTTTTCGAGATATTAGCATTTTTGTGTTTTGCAATTTTTGTGCAAAAATTCGAAAATTCAAAATGGCCGCCATTTTTGGCAAGAGAAAATTTTTTTGAAAATTGGCATGGCTACTCTGCAGAGATACCCTGTGGGTCAAAAATTTCGTCGAAATCGCTCTATCTAGTACGGTTTTCGAGATATAAGCATTTTTATGTTTTGCAATTTTTGCGAAAAATTCGAAAATTCAAAATGGCTGCCATTTTTGGCAAGATAAAATTTTTTTCAAAACTGGGATAACTACTCTGCAGAGATACCCTGTGGGTCAAAAATTTCGTCGAAATCGCTCTATCTAGCACGGTTTTCGAGATATAAGCATTTTTCTGTTTTGCAACTTTTGCGAAAAATTCGAAAATTCAAAATTTTTTGAAAATTGGGATAACTACTCTTTAGAGATACCCTGTGGGTCAAAAATTTCGTCGAAATCGCTCTATCTAGCACGGTTTTCAAGATATAAGCATTTTTGTGTTTTCCTTATTTGGAAAATTCGTAATGATTAATTAATCATTAATTACTCGGCCATTTCTTAACCACTCAATGCCAAAATCTAATGATTTCCAGATTTTAATAGAATGAATGTATTTGCCAAGTATCAGGTGAATTGATAAAATTCCTTTCAAGTTATCATCCGGACAAGCTTCCCCATCGAAAAAAGACATTTTTGGTCATGTGACCTCTCTGATTGGTTGAAATGTCACTGCAGCATATTCAAAAAAATTCCCCAAGGCTACTGCCTAAACCTGCCAAATTTGAAAAGAATCCGCCTAACGGTTACAGAGTTATAAGGAAAACAAAATGCGGAGCCGGCGGAGCTGCAGGAGCCGGTGGAGCCTGAAGGCCTTGCGGGACGCTTAATTAATATCTGGTTATTACATTGGGGTATGTATTACTACAAAGTTTACAATTAACTAGAGGAATTGAAGCGTCCCTTAAAGTTTAAAATGCTTTGTGGTTTTAATAAGCATGCTGTAAAGCTAAGAATGCACAAAGCTGCACCGTATGCTTTCCCAATACCTCTTAATACATTCTGAAGCTATAAAAGCAACAATAAAGGAGATATAAGGCAAAAACCCCAAAGCAGCTATTTATGACCCCAGTTTGGCCCATAAGGGAGGGTTGGGGGGTAAAACTGATCAGCTATTTAGACTCTCCACATATGCTTTCCCAATACCTCTTGATACATTCTGAAGGTCTAAAAGCAACAATAAAGGAGATATAAGGCAAAACTCCAAAGCAACTATTTTATTACCCCAGTTTGACCCATAAAGGGGGGTCGGGGGATAAAATTGATCGGCTATTTAGATTCTCCACATATGCTTTCCCAATACCTCTTAATACAAAGCAGCTATTTATGACCCCAGTTTGGCCCATAAGGGGGGGTCGGGGGGTAAAACTGACTGGCTATTTAGACTCTCTACATGTGCTTTTGAATACCTCTTAATATATTCTGAAGCTATAAAAGCAACAATAAAGGAGATAAAGGCAAAAACTCAAAATCGGCTATTTTATGACCCCAGTTTGACCCATAAGGGGGGGTCGGGGGGTAAAACCGACCGGCTATTTAGACTCTCTATATAGGCTTTCCCAATACCTCTTAATACATTCTGAAGCTATAAAAGCAACAATAAAGGAGATATAAGGCAAAAACTCAAAAACAGCTATTTTATGACCCCAGTTTGACCCATAAGGGGGAGCCACGGGGTAAAACTGACCAGCTATTTAGACTCTCCACATATGCTTTCCCAATACCGCTTAATATATTCTGAAGCTATAAAAGCAACAATAAAGAAGATAAAGGCAAAAACTCAAAATCGGCTATTTTATGACCCCACTTTGACCCACAAGGGGGGTCGGGGGGTAAAACTGACCGGCTATTTAGACTCTCCATATATGCTTTCCCAATACCTCTTAATACATTCTGAAGCTATAAAAGCAACAATAAAGGAGATCAGGGCAAAAAACTCAAAATCGGCTATTTTATGACCCCAGTTTGACCCATAAGGGGGGGTCGGGGGGTAAAACTGACCAGCTATTTAGACTCTCCATATATGCTTTCCCAATACCTCTTAATATATTCTGAAGCTATAAAAGCAACAATAAAGGAGATAAAAGCAAAAACTCAAAATCGGCTATTTTATGACCCCACTTTGACCCATAAGGGGGGGTCGGGGGGTAAAACTGACCGGCTATTTAGACTCTCCATATATGCTTTCCCAATACCTCTTAATACATTCTGAAGCTATAAAAGCAACAATAAAGGAGATATAAGGCAAAAACTCAAAATCGGCTATTTTATGACCCCAGTTTGACCCATAAGGGGGGTCGGGGGGTAAAACTGACCAGCTATTTAGACTCTCCATATATGGTTTCCTATTACCTCCCAGTACATTTTATAGCTCTAAATGCAATACTTAAGATAATAGGGGGGTTGGCCTAAATTTAAGGCTTTCAGATTGGAAGGTGTCAGAAAATCACTCATAAATGAGACATTTTTCAAGGGATTGCTCCCAAAATCTAATCAGCTCGCATTTTCGATAGTATCAACACGTGTGTCAAATCATAAGGCTCTGTAGCAAGCAGTTTTTCCTGAAGTGTGATGACGGGGGGGGGGGGGGGGGGGGGGGGGGGGTGTACTTCAAAAAATAGTTTTTGATCATGTGACCTTCATAAAGGTCAAAGGTCAAATTTAAGCATGCAGAAAAATTTTCCCACGCCTAAGGTATATAACTGCCAAATATGGTTTGAAACCTTCTAATAATAAGGGAGATATTCAAGGGAGACCATAATGCGGCGGCGAGGAAACTGAGGCGAAAACAAATAAGCGCCCTTTCAGGGACGCTTAATTGGTGGACGGACGTTTCGGCCACGGACGTTTCGGCCTAGGACGTTTCGGACTAGGACGTTTCGGACTAGGACGTTTCGGCCAGGCCATTTTTAAGGGTGGACGTTTCGGCCAAATCTATATTTTTAGGAGATTTATATAATAAGAACATCTTTTAATGTCCTTGTGTCCAAAAAGGGAAAATCTATATCACTAAGTGACTTGAAAGGAGAGCTGTGAAAGCAAACCTTTTATGGTTTAAGGAAAGCAGTGTCTGCACAATTTTCTTTGATCAAGTTGAGGAAACAGGCAGACTGTTTCCCTTTTTGTGATTATCAATCATCAAACATCTCATTTTTACACATTTAATGGAATATTATCATTCTCCACTTATATCAGCAAACTTAACCTTTGTCAAGTTGCTATTTCATCTTTAAACCCTTTCCTGGTCTTTTTGTGCAGTAAATTTTAAATTCAGTTGCTTTTCATTTTAAAACCCTTTGAAACCCATGGACTTTTTGTTCACTGCCTCAATAAAAAGGTAACACCCCAAAGGGAAGCTATTTAATAGATACCTGCTCAGAATTGCACTGCTCAGGTGATTGATCTACAGTTTAGCAAGTAAATCAAGAGAACCTTTCTGATTGATGCCTGCTCAGAATTGCACTGCTCAGGTGATTGATCTACAGTTTAGCAAGTAAATCAAGAGAATCTTTCTGATTGATACCTGCTCAGAATTGCACTGCTCAGGTGATTGATCTACAGTTTAGCAAGTAAATCAAGAGAACCTTTCTGATTGATACCTGCTCAGAATTGCACTGCTCAGGTGATTGATCTACAGTTTAGCAAGTAAATCAAGAGAACATTTCTGATTGATACCTGCTCAGAATTGCACTGCTCAGGTGATTGATCTAAAAGAAAGTATACACCGAACTTCAAGGTAGACTGCACAATCTCTGTGAGGACAGATCTCTAGGCCGCAAGTCCATACCAGACTTCCTTCGGGGTGTAAGCCATAACCTGAGAGGTGGTCAGCCAAACATTTAAAATGACTCTGAATTGTGTGATCTGAAGTTTATGTATATAGCTTAATTGTGTAAAATGTTATTATATTATTGTTATAAAATGTGGGAAAGGTTGTACAATAAATGTTGTTATCACAGTTGTATTATTTGCATGTTTAATCATTGAAAACCTGATCCAAAAATATATTTGGCCGAAACGTCCACCCTCAAAAATGGCCGAGCCGAAACGTCCGTGGCCGAAACGTCCTAGTCCGAAACGTCCGTGGCCGAAACGTCCTACATTCCGCTTAATTACTAGTTGGTTGTTATCCACTTATTATTATCTTTATAACATTAAAAGGCCCACTATTATTATTGTTTATTCTATATAACTGACAACAAATGTTTCACAAAACAACAGATACAAGAAATAAAAAATACCCAGCCTGCTATTGGGCTTATAAGTCACTTTAATTTAAAGATTAATTAAGTGTTGTGATGGTGGAAAATTTTACAGAACATGATATTTACTGATAAATAAGTAAATACATGTAACCAGTTAACCTAATACAGTGATACTACACATAATAAGTTTTGTTAACTAGTTTTTGTAAATTGAAGTATTAGAGAGAAAGCAGAAAGCTTGGTGTATATTACATTCTCCTTTAAGAAATATATATGTTTCTTTGGAATACAATGTTATCACCCAAAATTGCTATTCAAAAAAGTGACATTGTCAAGTAAATAATGAACTAATCCTCACTTTCAAATGTTTGACAAAATTTGAAGTGACTTTTGTGCTGCCTGTCATAACCTGAGTACAATGTTTACACTTTGCTCTGACACTCCCTTCTGTATTAGCTGGAATCTCAAAATGCTTTACAGCAGCAGCCATTATGGTAACACAATGTGAATACCATAAAAGTGAGTGGTTTGTCAATCCCTCTGTCCCAGTATTTATAGTGGTCAGACAAGATCATGGCCAGTAAAAAGAAATAATCTTTTTTCTGTAATCAACAGTCTTACCTACTCCAACAATCTGCTGATTTCTATTCATGTGTTCAAATTCAAAACAACTCATTCCTGAGCAATTACATCACAGAGAGTGTGTTTATCTAGTCCATGTGATTAACTTTGACCCACTGAAAGATCTTAAATGCCCAGGTGCAATTTACCAAGGATACTCATACCTGGGTACATACTATTAACTGAGATCAGGCAAGTTCAAAGTAGACAGCTAAAAGAGGATTAAAGAGGGGGAGTAATATGCAATCTTGGAACAATTGTCTCTTTTTAAGATGTGATATGCTGATTGAAGGAAACAGTGTTATCAAATTGAATCAGAAATATCAGTGAAACTTTTGTAAAAATTTCTTCTAAATGAAAGAAGCTTTAATCTAAATGGAAAATGCTTAATTCAATTGTAATGATTATATAATCATAGTATAAAGTATTATTATCACACAATGTACTTAAGTACAAAGTACATTGACCCCAACCCTTACTGACACTAAGTAAACAAAATGTTTGCTTAATGAAAAATACAAATGTAAGTAGACATAGCACATCGGAGAACCGATGCAAATTGTATCCACCAGAATGAAAACTTACCAATCAACCATCACTTAAACCTTGAAGGAGGAGCCCAAGGTAAAATCTGGCCACATCAAAAGATTCTTAGCCCATGATTTCCAATAGGTTGGTGTGACATTGCAAACCTCTAGGAAAATGAAAAAGTGAGTTATAAGCACTTTTTTTGGCTATCCTCATTTGACCTTGAAAGAGGGGCCAAAGCTCAAATCTGATCACATCAAAAGATTCCTAGCGTATGATTTCCTATCTGATGCTTTCACATTACAAACCTCTGGGAGCAAGAAAAAGTGATTTATAAGCACTTTAGATTTTGCTATCCTCGTTTGACCCCGAAGGAGGGGTCCAAGGTCAAATCTGACCACACCAAAAGATTCCCACCCCATGATTTCCTATAGGTTGGTTTACTATCCCAAACCTATAGGACCAATAATAAGCGAGTTATAAGCATTTTAAGTTTGGCTATCCTCGTTTGACCTTGAAGGAGGGGTCCAAGGTCAAATCTGACAATATCAAAAGATTCCCGGCCCATGATTTCCTTTAAGTTGGTTTACCATCCCAAACCCCTAGGACCAATAATAAGCGATTTATAAGCACTTTTAGGTTTTGCTATCCTCGTTTGACCTTGAAGGAGGAGCCCAATAACCTCTAGGACCAATAATAAGGGAGATATAACCACTTTTCATGACTGACAAAAAAACGCCCGTGGTGGCCATCTTGTTTTTCAAAATGAGGCCGAAAATATTTCCAGTCGAGATTTTGTAATGCGGAACATATTCTACAAATTTGAGATCTCCACCTATAATACCCTTTGCTCTAGAGGGCCAACAAAAGTCCTTGCTTTAAGTCGATTAAATGTCGATGGCGGCCATCTTGTTTTTCAAAATGAGACCAAAAATATTCCCAGGCAAGATTTTATGGTTATGAATATATCCTGCAACTTTGAGAAGGCTAGGTATAATATTTTTTTTTGTTAGAGTGGTAACAGCCAATAATAAAGGAGGTATATGGCCTCACAGTCTAAGTCACAGTACCATTTTGAGACATTTTAGCAGGCCTAAGGTGACCTTGAAAACAATAGCCAAGGTCAACAAACTGGATGCTGGTACTCCATCATGTACTCAACCTCCAAAGCCATTTTCAATAGTTTCCATGCAATATAGTCAGTATTAAGTATGAACATATCTCCAAAAAGGCCAAAAATGGCCTCGGTCATGTACTATACCAGCCATAGGATGATCTAACTCTCTGTATACGAGAACTGGGCCAAAATGTGAAACAAGAGGGTCAGAAATGCCCCAAAAGGCGGGTTGCTCAGGGAGCAATAAGATTAGTGACTGCTGTAATTAAATTTAGAAACAAGGAAAGAAATGTTAGGTCACCCAGTTAAGGTAAATGTGTTAAATTTGTAAAAAGAAATGTAAAACTTGTAATCTAGGTTACATAATTCCATCTATGCTATAAACGGACAAACGAATGGACAGAATTACACCAATTTCAAAAGGAACCGAGCTATCATTGGTGATCTATCTCCCTGTCAAGTCTGAATTCGATTAGACAAAGCTTTTTCGAGTTAGAGTCCGGAAACAAAAATGTTGACGGGCACACAAATGGACAAAAAACGCAAGGAATTACACCAATTTCGAAAGCATTCTAGCTATGATGGGGATCTATCGCCCTGTCAAGTTTGGTTTTGATTGGACAAAGCGTTTTCGAGTAAGAGTCCGGAAATGGAAATGTTGACAGACAGACGGACAGACAGAAGTCACATACATCAATCTAATAGGCGGGATGGTTACATGCAACCCGCCTACAAATAAGAAAAAAATGTGGACGGACGTCGGACACATCAATCTAATAGGTGGGTTGGTTACACGCAACCCGCCTAAAAACGAACAAATGGACAGAAAAACAAGACAAATGAACGGACGGATTTACACCAATTCCGAAAGGAACCTAGCTATGATGGTGATGTATGTCCCTGTGAAGTTTGAATTAGATTGGAGTAACCGTTTTCGAGTTAGAGTCCGGAAACAAAAATGTGGACGGACAGATGGATGGACAGAAAAACGGACAAAAACGAAGAAACGGACGGAAAAACGGACAAACAAACAGACGGAATTTCACCAATTTCAAAAGGAACCTAGCTATGATGGTGATCTATCTCCCTGTGAAGTTTGAATTTGATTGGTCAAACCGTTTTAAAGTTAGAGTCCGGAAACGAAAATGTGGATAAACAGATGGATGGACAGACAAACGGACGAAAAACGGACAAACGAACACACGGAATTTCACCAATTTCGAAAGGAACCTAGCTATGATGGTGATCTGTCTCCCTGTGAAGTTTGAATTTGATTGGTCAAACCGTTTTAAAGTTAGAGTCCGGAAACAAAAAATGTGGACGGACAGACAAACAGACGGACAGACGGACGTCGGACACATCAATCTAATAGGCGGGTTGGTTACACGCAACCCGCCTAAAAATGGGCAAAATCTGACCTTTAAGAGGCCACCAGTGACCTTGAAATTGAATGTCAAGGTCACAAAACAATAGCCTTCGTGGCATTGCCCATATATACCCACATACCAAATTTGAATGGTCTAACTAAAATATTTTAAGTTATCGCGTCCAAAAGGAAATCTCTCCGGCGGCGGCAGGGGCGTGACTGTACTGAATCCTAAGTATCCCCGACTTTCGTCCGGGGATACAATGAAGATAACAATATTATATGAGTGCATAGCACACATATTATATTGTAAATCTTCATGACCACATACATCACATGGTGGATAATAAATCAGTATACAAACACAAAAAGATCAACACAGAAAGATGATAACTTTTTTATCACAAAATATCAAACATCTCTTGTAGGATATGTGCTTACTGTTTAAACAGTCTAAATGACTAAACTAAATTTATAAACTTTGTGTGTAGAAAGATGAAATCTGTGTATTAATATTTTGAGTCCAAACTACTTAATTAAGTTAACTTACAACCAATTTAAGATATCTTGCTGTACAGATAAACCATTCATGTGTACCCCTATCCTATGAATCAAAAATAGCATCAGAGACGCATGTACCCCACAGCCTGGAGAAATAGCATTAGACATGAATAATAGACGAGATGAAATGGGGCAAAGATCAGGAAATGTCCAGAACAGACAGTGAAAGTTATATAAAAGTGCAGGAGAAATAAGGAGAGAGAAAATGTATGTAAAGATAAGAGCACTCCGAGAGTGCAGACCTCCGCCAAGGGAGCACAATTCCTGGACTATCATCAAAATCCACCCTAAAATTATCTGGCTATAACTTCCTTTAAAAAGAGCCTGGATCCAGATGATCCAGACAGTGATCTAGATCACTCCCAAAATCTAATCACTTGTTCCTGTCCCACTTAGAACATTTCCTGAAAATTTCATCAAAATCCATCCATAACTTTTTGAGTTATCTGTCTTTAAAAATTACATTTCATGGATCCAGAAGATCCAGATAGTGATCCGGATTACTCCCAAAATTTAATAATTTCTTCCTTTTACCATTTCAGACATATCCTAAAAATTTCATCAAAAGTTTTTGAGTTATCTTGTTCACAAACACATCTGGCAGCCTGGATCCAGATGATCCAGATCACTCCCAAAATCTTATCACTTGTTCCTTGTCCCATTTAGGACATTTCCTGAAAGTTTCATGAAAATCCATCCATAACTTTATGAGTTATCTGTCTTTAAAAATTACATGTCATGGATCCAGAAGATCCAGATAATGATCCGGCTCACTCCAAAAATTTAATCATTTCTTCCTTTTACCTTTTCAGACATATCCTGAAAATTTCATCAAAATCCATCCCTAAGTTTTTGAGTTATCTTGTTCACAAACACACAAACTCATAAACCCACAAACAAACACAGGCGAAAACATAACCTCCTTGGCAGAGGTAATAAAGTATCAAAACAAGGCAATTCAAAAGAAAGACGGCAGCATTACTCGGTAAACTAAACGTTATAAAGCTTTAAAATTTATTTTTGAAGTGTAAGCTGTCAATGGAGATAGCATAATTAGGTGCAAGTACACACAATAATCAGTTGCAGCTATTGCCATATCATTGTGATAGGATAAATATGTCTCAAATATGGCAGTAGAACACATTCTGGACAACCAAGGTCAAAAGCTCACTTCAAAATCAAAGGTCAAATCAAGATTATACCATGATGTTGCACACCTACTGCACTCAACCTATGTTCCTACCAAAAATCAACAACCTACACCATATGGTATCTGAGTAACAGCCCGCACAAGACTTTTCCTGTTGTCATCCTATCCAGCTGACAGCCATGGGTGAAAATAAAGGCCGTAGGGTAAAAATTCATTGGAAATCATTCTCATACTGTATATGAGAAAGACAATATTTTATATTTCCCGGAAAATTCAAGATGGCAACCTAAATTGGAGAAAATTATTATATTTTAGATTTTCCAGTGAGAAAGGGCAATAATTTTTTCCTTACTCTCAAACAATAATGTTTTCGCTTTATGTTTACCATGGCACTTACCAGAAATGGTTACTTTCAGTAGATGCTGAATGTTGAAAACTTGGAAACTACTAAAATTGTTACCAGATTGAGAAGTATTAATCCAGGAATGTGATTTATGTAATTTTAACTTTAACCAATAAAGCAAATTAGGTGAACAATCTATGTTGACTCAATTATTGGTTGGTTAAGTTATCACTTGAGCCAAAAATTTCCATCAATTCAAACGCCATAACCTGATCAGAAATTCTGGGTTCACTTTTGTCAAAGAATCTCAGATATATTTTTCTGAAGCAAGAAATTATCCTCCTAAAATCTTATCTCCCAATGTAAATATCTTATACAATTCTGAATTCAATGGCAAATATCTATTGATGAAGTTAAATGTTATGTTGGATTTTAAAGTATAGATATTGAAACCTATAACAACAGAAAACCATGCACTATTGTAATACACCCCTGTTTCCCTGTCATGTGCGACTGTCCAGACTGCACTGATTTTGTGGTCAGGAGTGTAACCAGGTAGGTTGTGTGACTTATCTTGTCAGTTGTGAAGGTTGGAAGCATGGTCACTGATCTCCATCTCACATTTTAAAACAATTTTAAAAACCTCTGTCTGGACTAATTGTGTCTGACCTTGTCCCTTGTAAGTTAATTAGGACTTAACATTTTGATTGTACAACTTATTTTAATCCTGTTTTCTTGATACTATTCTTCTGGCAAAAATAAAAACTTTGGAGTCAAGTCATCCTGTCAATTGAAAGACACGTCTTACAAGCCTCCAGATTGATTTTATCTGCTGCCAAGACTGATTGTATCCTGGAACGAGGAATTATCTTATTGAAGTATGGAAGCTGGGTAAAGGCTGTAAGACTTATCTTTTGTCATAAAACTTATCCTTTTGACCTTGAGGTAATACATTTTAGTTTTCCAATAATAATCGAAAGGTCACATTTTCCCTTGATTTTTTTTTATTCCAGGACCACTTATATCAGAGCCATGAGTTGAACATTGACTGTAGTCTTATGATCAATTGAGAAAGTGGAAAACAACATTATTCATTGAAATAACATACCTTATCTCTTGAGCATGAATGCAAAGAATATCTCTTTGGCTGTACAATCCAGCACATCAAATCAACAATAGACTTTTCAACGCGCTTTAAACTTTGCTTTGTGAGTTTTGATATTTTTTCAAATTTAAGGACATCCTTCTTCTATAAATATAAAACAAATTATAAATTAATGTATAAACATCAAAAATGTAAAATACATGTACATGTCTCAAAAACATTTTGATAAACTGAATCAACGAAATATCGAAGAACAAGAATCTATCAAGAAAAAATAAATTTCACAATTGATGTGGAGAATGATAAAGGAATCAACTGGGTATGACCAATGTCTGAAGAAAATAAACTGAACAGTTTGTTTATTATACTGTATCTAGATTACCTGGGATTAAAAATGAGTAAATTATTACATGATAAGCAAAGCCAGGGGCAAAAGAATTTTCACAGTATTGAAAAATATGCTAAAATTTAATTTCAATGACTCGATGAGTATATTATTTCACATAACAGTTTTTAACCCCAAGTTATGGTGTATATTCTGAAATTATTTGGCACAAACTTAAATACTACACAACTGTACTGATGTGAACCACATGCAGTATGGTCTTTTGAGGACGAATATGAGTTCTTTTCATGAAACTATATGTTGACACAAACAACTTGTAATAATTAAGTACCTTTTTCTTACATTTCACAGGATTTTATGGAAATATAACTGGTTAATCAGCAGGAAATTTAATTGCAATCATCTTTTCCTGTCATCCTTGATTGGGCTGAAGTTCAAACAAGGTTGGATCAATATAACTGGGTCAACAGGTCTATCATGATTAGTTTTGATTACATCATATGGTCATTATAACATCAGCAACATTTTTTTTCAGTTGTTATACTGACACATATCATCTTATAATGACAGAAAAATTAACATGTAACTTATTCAATAATACCAAGTCTTCCAGAGAGGAAGGCTGGGAATCACTGAAATGATATAATAATGGCAACAAGAACATAAATACACTTCGAGACAACAAAACACTCAACTCAATGTGACCTTGGAGTACTACAGATTACTCATGTCACAAGAGCCTTCAAGTCACAGATTTCTGTCAAACAATTTGATAAAATTTGTGAAGAAGAAATCCTGACATGATACTGATTTATGATTTACTATGATTTTGCCACACTTATGTACATGAAAAGGGAAGCAGACTTCTCTGTCTATACCCAATTGAAAGTAAGATAAATTGTTTCCTGACTTGAAGTTTCATTCAAAATTCAGTTAATTCACCACAATTGGTGGAGACCTTGTGTGGAAGAAGAAGTAGCTCACCGCTAAATAGCAATCTTGATTGATATTGTAGTTAGGAGTATAAGCAGGGTTGGCAAAGAACCGGTCAATACTTGTATTGACCGGGCTGGTGGTTAAAATCGGTTAAAACCACCTTTTAATTGTCAATAGTGGTCAATACTGGTCAATTGAAAAATTGTGAAATAACTTCAAATAAGAATATACTATATTGTTGCGATATGTTTCCAATTAGACATAAAGGATTGTTATAATATACCTGCACCTGATTCAATTTACACAATTCTATCCGTTACAAAGATTGGATGTACAGGGTTTGGTCATGTTTGAATCTCTGATTCTCATCTGGTCAGTACTGGTCAATCGAAATAAAAATGAAATAAGGACATGCCATATTCTTGAGTAGATATAGTTTGCCTATTTTAAAATAGATATTGAGTCTCGATGCAGGGTATCCCCGGATGGGACATGGTTGAAGCGTGACATACAGAGTATTATGTTTTCATGTTTTCAGTAATTTGGGGGAAGATTACAGATCACTGGCAAGTTTAGAAAAATTAGAGAAAGTTATTGGCAGGGTGCATACCACTGTATACAGCTGAAAAGTGTGACCACAATGTGTACTGGGTACCTGAGGAAGGGGAAGTGAAGGATGTGAATAGGGGAATTAAGTAGGTGACTATGAATGGTCTTCACATCCAAAACCTCTACGACCAATAATAAGGGAGATATGGACCATTAGAGGTATCAAGGACCTCAATCAACCTTAAAGGAGGGATCTAAGGTTAAATCTGACCCCACCAAAAGATTTGGGGTACATGATTTCCTATAGGTTGTCTTCACATCCAAAACTTCTACGACTAATAACAAGGGAGATATAGGCCATTATAGGTATGACGAGCCACATTTGATCTTGAAGGAGGGGTCCAAGGTCAAATCTGAAACCAGCAAAAGATTCGGGGCACACGATTTCCTAGAAGTTGTCTTCACATCGAAAACCTCTACGACCAATAATAAGGGAGATATAGGCTACTTTAAGTTTGGTCACCACAGATTTTCAAATTCGTTGCCATAACAACCAACCAAATTGAACAAACTGGACCAAATGTTAGCCAGGCAAGATTTCATAGCAGGGAAGATATCTTGAAACCTTGGTAAAGATATGTGTAACAGATTTCCAGCTATAAGTGATTTACTCAATGGTGAACTATCAAAGTAGCTATTACTCAGTTACTTACAGCTCTGAAAATTTTTCATGACACTGCGTATCAAAGGGTAGCTGAACAACATATATGACAAAATTATTGTAACTCTAACAGTTATGCAGAAAAATATCACTCATCTTGGTTGTGGTTAAAAACTGAATATAGCTATCACTCACATAGCTCTCAACAGTGGTACCTGGGGCCGGTTTCATGAAAAGTCTCAAACTGAGCCAGACTCAAGGCTGAGTCAGGGTCTCAAATCTCAGACTTTTGTCTCGGCTGAGTTTTTGGCTCAAATGGATTTCACAAAGGGTGGATCAGCTGAGACCAGTCTCAAGTTATCGTCTCAACTTTTTAATCTCATTTCATATATTTAGTGGGCTTATTTTTAGTTTAAAAAGTTATATTTCATGGTTATTATCATTTTAAATATCTTTAATACTCATAATACAAAGAAATTATATGATAATATATTATTCTAAGTGATCCATAAGATTGAGACTCAACTGAGGTTGAGTCTGGCTTTGACTCCACCCTTGAGGCCTGTCACTTGATAATAGCCTATAAAGCATGTCAATTCTATTGACTTTTGTTATTAGTAAATATTGAATATGTGGCTGTAATTATGAAATAAAATGAAAATAGAAGATTTCAAGATTTATCAATTTCATTTTGGAACAAATTGTATCGCTTTATGTATGTGTTTTTTGGCATCAAAGCTTGGACTCAAATTTGAGACACCTCCTTCATGAGCTCAAATTTGAGCCTGTGACTGAGCCAGGTCTCAAGTTGAGCTTGTTTGTGAAATGCATTGAGTCTGAGTTCACAGACTCAGCAAAATATTTCCAAAATTTGAGACAAAGTCTCAACTTTTGAGTCTGACTCAAGGCTTAAGTCTGTTCATGAAACCGGCCCCTGGATACCCCTCAAAACCTAATTAGCTCTAGATCCACTTGTGGTACACACATCCTGAAAATTTGGTGAAAATCCATCCAGGGGTTTAGGCTGTGGAACACCCACAAACTTTAAGACCCGAAAATCTTAAAAGTGTTGCCATGGCAACAATGGTAGCCAGATACCCACCAAAACCTAATCAGCTGTAGATCCTCTTGAGGTAAACATGTCCTGAAACTTCGGTGAAAATCCATGCAGGGCTTTAAGCAGTGTAACACCCACAACTGTAAGACCCGAAAATTTTAAAAGTGTTGCCATGGCAACAGTTGTTACCGGATACCCCCGAAACCTTATCAGCTCTAGATCCTCTTGGGGTAAACATACCCTGAAAAATTGGTGAAAATCTGTGCAGGGGTTTAGTCTTTGAAGGACCCACAGAGTTTAAGACCCGAAAATCTTAAAAGTGTTGCATTGGCAACAGTTGTTATTGGATACCCCCAAAACCTAATCAGCTCTAAATCCTCTTGGGGTAAACATCCCCCAATCAGTGCAGGGGTTTAGGCTGTGGAACACCCACAAACTTTAAGACTCGAAAATTTTAGAAGTGTTGCCATGGTAACAATTGTTACCGGATACCCCCAAAAACCATGTCAGCTTTAAATCCCCTTGGGGTAAACATCCCCTGAAAATTTTATGAAAATCCATGCAGGGGTTTTATTAAAGGAGGTATATGGCCTCACAGTCTTATATAGGCATACATATGCAGTAAAAGGTACCATTTTGAGTCATTTTAGCAGGCCTTGAAAACAATAGTAAGGGTCGAATTTGGTGAAAATCCATGCAGGGGTTTTAATAAAGGAGGTATATGGCCTCACAGTCTTATATAGGCATATATATGCAGTAAAGGTACCATTTTGAGTCATTTTAGCAGGCCTTGAAAATAATAGTCAAGGTCAACAAATTGGATGCTGGTACTCCATCATGTACTCAATCTCCAAAGCCATTTTCAATAGTTTCCATTCAATATAGTCAGCATTAAGTGTGAAAATATCTCCAAAAAGGCCAAAAATGGCCTCAGCGAGGTACTTTGGCGGTCTGTGGATGACCTTCAATGAAGAGCTTCAAGGTCAAATTTCTGCAAGCTTACAGAGGACATATACATGTATTATATATACCAGCCATAGGATGATATAACTTTCTGTATATGAGAACTGAGCCAGACTGTGAAAAAATGGCCAAAATCTGTGCTGTTAACGAGTTGACCGAAACTCGAGTCATAACTCGGTGGGCGATATTTGGGGACCACATCGATTTACGCAATTTAAACTCGAGTTTTTAAGAAATAAATAATGATATACTAATCTTGTTATAAAACCAGCACTTTTGCAATTTATCTAACCATAAAGACAAAAAATAGCACCAGAGATGTCCGTACCCCACAGCCTGGGGAAATAGTTTTCAACACCATGAGATAGAGAAGTAGTGAAACAGTACACAGATTGGGATACTTTAAGAGCAATGTCAGCATCCAAATAATGTTTAAGCAGAGAAAATAACATCTAAGTGAAAGAAACTGCATGTAAAGATTAAGTATTAAAACAGGACAATTCAGTTAACTAAAAATTATGAAGCTTCAAGACTTCTCCCATTTTGATATTCATTTGTATGGTTGAATAATGGTTTGCAAGTTTTGAATATTACCCATACATACAGATGTTGCAACACATGCTTTTGTGTGGAGTTCAGGCAAAACCTGTGGCTCACTCGATGCAATACCATTGGTTACAATGGGAAGTTGCAAAAGTAAAACAGTTAATGAATTCTAGTATAACTTTAACAGTGCTTAATCTACATCAAAAGACACCCAAAGGTGCAAAAACCAAGATTCATGTAAAAGATACAAAAGAGATACAGGAGAGATAAAATAGTATTAGATATCCCTGTAGAGTGATAAAATAGCATCAGAAATGCAAGATAAAAGGTCAAATCAAGGTCATGATATTGCACACATATAACCCCCGACCAATGTCCCTATCAAATATCAACTTCCAACCACCTTATGGTTTCCGATATATAGCTCAGACAAGGCATTATAGGTCAAGGTCACTGCGGCAAGGTCAAATCAAGGTCACACCATGATGTTTTACATCTACACACCCTAGCCAATGTCCCTACCAAGTATCAACTTCCTACACCTTACGTTTCCAAGATATACCTCACAAGATTTCATAGGTCAAGGTCACTACAGCAAGGTCAAACGTCAAATCAAGGTCAGGCCATGATGTTGCACACGTACACCGCCTAACCAATGTCCCTACCAAGTGCCAACTTCCTACACCTTACAGTTTCCGAGATATAGCCCGGACAAGATTTTATAGGTCAAGGTCACTACGGCAAGGTCAAAGGTCAAATCAAGGTCAGACCATGATGTTGCACACCTACACCCCCTAACCAATGTCCCTACCAAGTATCAACTGCCTACTAGTGGGTGGACGATTAGACCAACGTTCGATCAATCGTCGGTGTCCTGGTACAATTGCGTTTTGTCACTGACAACTTCTAGAAATCGATTAAATCTCACCCTTCTTTATGTATCTCAATATCCACATATTTTTTATATTTTGGGCAGCTTCCAGAACTTTCCTTCAATAAAATAACAGATTTCTCGCGAATTTTGAGTTTGTTTACAAAGTACCGCCATATTTACCGGAAGTGGATGCTTTTGGTAGATTCTATACATCGGAAACACCGTTATCCTTACCGGATTGAAATACATTTTATCCCGGAAAATGTTTTATGAGAGTGGAGTAAAAAAGTCAATTATGGGCCGATCATCGGTCGGGAAAATGGACAAATAATCGACCAATAAAATTGAGGCGATTCCACTCACTACTGCCTACACCTTACGGTTTTCGAGATATAGCCCGGACAAAATTTTATAGGTCAAGGTCACTACAGCAAGGTCAAAGGTCAAATCAAGGTCACACCATGACGTTGCACACCTATACCCCCTGACCAATGTCCCTACCAAGTATCAACTTCCTACATCTTACGGTTTCCGAGGAACTATAGCCTGGACAAGATTTTATAGGTCAAGGTCACTACGGCAAGGTCAAACCAAGGTCAGACCATGACGTTGCACACCTACACCCCCTAACCAATGTCCCTACCAAGTATCAACTTCCTACACCTTATGGTTCACCTTATAGTTTCTGAGATACAGGCCAGACAAATTTCTTCCCGCCGACCACCTGCCCGCCCATCCGGACACCATGGGTGAAAACAATACCCCGACATCAATAAGCAATGGTCGTTTTTTTTTTATTTCCCTTATTTACGTGGCTGTTCCATAAAGTGCTCATACATATCTCCACAATTTACCCGGCAACAAAATATTTGGACATTGTTATTTTATTTATATTTGTGTCATTTACTCGAGTTCAACTCTACTGATCTACTGAAGTCGCTAATGATAACAGTTCTAGCCACCAGTGACCTTGAAATTCAAGGTCAAGGTCACAAAACAATAGCGTTCTTGGCATTGCCCATATATACCCACATACCAAATTTGAAAGGCCTAACTAAAATATTTTTTAAGTTATCGCATCCGAAAGGAAATCTCTGCGGCATCGGCGCGACCGTACAGAATCCTAAGTATCCCCAACTTTCGTCAGGGGATACAATGAATGATTGCTGCTATAATTAATATACTAGTAACTGTTTTAATTTTAAAAATTCTATTGTTCACGGAGATTGGATTTAAAGGTTTTCTCTGTATTTGAACCTCATCTGGTCAATTGAAAAAAAATGAAATAAAGATATGTCATACTGTTGAGTGGATATATTTTTATCTATTTTGAGTGAAATGTCATTATTATTGTTTACCTGTACCTGTTTCAATTTCCACTATTTTACTAATGACAAAAATTGCATGAGTAGGATTTGTGTTTAAACCTCATCTCCTGGTGAATACTGACCAGTTGAAAAGAAATTTAGATGAACGTATATCATAATGTGAAATTGACACATTTTGCCTATTCATTTAGAAGGATTATTGTACCTATACCTGCTTAAATATCCACTATTCTATCATTAAAAGAGAGGAGATTTCCAGGATTTGTCTCCTTAACTATCCACTATTCTATCATTGAAAAAGAAGGGATTTCCAGGATTTGTTTGTGTTAAACATAAGCTTTGGTCTTTCCAGACAAAACCCATTTCCTCTAGGACAGTGGATAAAACTGGATAAAACCCCCTTTTTCTAGTTATTAAAAACCAGAATAAAACTGGACAAAATGAAAAAAAAAACTAACTTAGATGAGATTTAATAGGATAAAAATGACTTATAGCATATAAGTTACTTTAAACAATTGACAAAATGTAGAATATCAATGTTTATCATTAAAACAGTTATTCCAGCTGGTATTCGGAATACCATATTCCCAAACCCGTTACTCATTAATATTTATGTATGTGCAGAAAATATATCAGGTCATGGATCCCTGTAAGACTTCATAACATTTTAAGAAAAATGCTGTTTAAAGTTCAAATACTTCAAATTTGTGAACAGAATTGTACAACTCATTATTAGTATTTGTGTGTGTGTAGAATTTCCTAACACTGTTTCAAGGATCAAATATTTTAAATGTAACAGACTTCTACAACTCATCAATATTCATGTATGCACTGAATTTTATGATGTCATGGAATCCTGCGGGGTTTCCTGACAATATTTTAAAAGTAAAAATGCTGTTAGAAGATCAAATGCCTCAAATTTGAGAATGTACTTGAACATCTCATTAATATCCATACATGCATAGAATATATTTCAGGTCACATAATATTATGCGGTTGCCTTACCAATCCTGGGGTGAGTACAAGTACTTGTACTTAATTACATGTACACGGGTGGTCACTGAGATAAACGGTCATAGAGATAAACAGTCTTCAGAAATTGTGACACAAAAATGGTTAAAGGGTTTCAACAACAATGTAACACAAACCAAATGTTATGGTAAGCATCGTTTAGGTATATGTTATTATTTATCTTGTGAGATTTTGTTACTTACACTACTTAAATTTGAAAGCTTTGAAGACCGTTTATCTCTATGACCGTTTGTCTTTGTGACCACCTGTGTACTCATTTTTAAGTACTTGATACGCTAGATATTGGACTTCCCTGTAATTACTGCATAATAAAAATAATGCCTGAAGATCAAATATTTCAAAATCATGGACAGATGTATGGTTCTGTAAGACTTCCTAATAGATTATTTGTGTAAATGCAGTTTTGTATGAATGATCTGGTTACCAAGGGGAACAATGACAACCAGAAGTCCGACAGCCATAGTTGAACTTACAACATCTTACATTGTTTCCATAGAAATAAAAACAGTTTTAAATCATCTGTAATGCTTAACAGCCATGAAATATTCTAATGTATCTGACAAATCCTTGTAATTCTTATGTGTTCACATAATATCAATTAGGTCTGGACATTTTCCTTAATTTGACGGCCTTTTTCAAAGGCTGTTATTTCTGGTTCTTATGACTGCTAGGAAATGCATGCCTTTATTCAAATATATATATGGGTATAGGCTGGTGCTTATTTTTATCATTATTGTGACCCGTATTGAGAGCCGCGATGTGCGCTGAAGTTACATCGGTGTGTTATATAATTTTAAATGTGACACCATGCACCGACTTAATGATTGGGTGAAGTTACATATTTGATACAACAACTGTGGAAAGACATAAGGTGTCAATGTGTATTGAGTAGCTTTAATTTATTAAATATTTATGTGATTTATTATAGATATGCATGGTAAGTCAGTACTGCAATATGTTACATAGGAACACCATGCATGCATACAATAGTGAAGTTGACTTGAAACTAGATTGGGCCAACTCGGCGCCAACATATCCCCAGACAGGTCATCACTCATGCCACAGGTTTTGATCGGGAATTTTTTATGTAAGCCATTTGTTGTATGCCATAAATCTTGGGAAAAGTTATATGAACTTCAGCACATCAATCTACTAAGTTTATATCTTCCCAAGGAAGATGGTGTATCCCCAGACGCCGAATACATAACTCAACAGAGCATATTTTCAATCTTCCTGCAATGATAACTCTGAACCTATTTTCAAAGTATTTAAATGATTGATGATTGAATGTCCATTCCAAATTAATAATCCCAAAAGAGCATATCTGTTTCTATATTTGTTGACAAATAAAATATTATTTCTAACTCAACTCATCATACTTTTCAATCTTCCTGCAAAGGGTGACTCTGAACCTATGTTCAAAGTATTTAAATGATTAATAATCCCAAAAGCGCATATCTGTTTCTATATTTGTTCACAAATAAAATATTATTTAAAAATTATATATTATTTATATTATTATTTTATTATATTATTTTTAGAATTTCATTGTTTTTCAGTTATTCATTTCCTCAATTCCTATATATGTGGTCCATATATATGCAACCTAAATATGTGACACAATCTCAGTTCTGACTCCCCTTTGTCTTATTAGATAATGAAGCAAACCCCATCTCCCAACCCCACCCCACCCCTCTCCCCTTCTCCACACCTCTCTCACTGTTACAGAAGATCTGCAACCCCACTGAAAAGTCTGGTTCTTGTTTCTCATTTGATATCATTCAATACCTTTGTTTATTTAGTGTCACTCAATAGCTGGAGGTCCCAGAGGTGGATGGGGGGTGGGACTAAATACAGCACAAATGGTAAACAAACAAAAGGGGTAATCAAATACAAAAAGCTCAGTTAATCTTATCACTAAAATAAAATCAAATATATAAATAAGGAATGTCCAACAGGAAAATTATATACCTCCAGAATTAAATATAAATTATCAAACCACAAGAACAGATTTATAATAATAAGTCAGAATTGAGAATTTTAAGAATGTGATTATCAACTGAAATGAGTTAGTAACTGTAGGAACTGTGTCAAAATTAACTGAGGCAAACTGAATAAAACTGGGCTAGTTGAGGGTTAAAAATCCCCTATTTTTACTACATAAGGGTATAATTTCATTAATATTGGACTTATAACTCACCAGAAAATAACAGTGTCCATTTTGCCTACTTGAATATGTTTAACCAGTTTCATTTTAAAAAGTTAAAAACTCAGCAAGCAGAGAGATAACACACAAAAATAAGTACTTAAAAGCCTAAGATAGCCATAACATTATTAATAAAAATTTAAATAGACAGGCACTTCCTTTGAAAAATTCAAAGATTTCAGCTCTATGACCCACATAGTTCGACAGTTACAGGGCTTTAAAGTGGTATAATATCCATAAACTGGGTCTCTGTGGGCATTTTACAATTGTTAAAGAGACCTTAGCAATTAAACTACAGAGCTGAAACTTTTTGGGGGACAAACATAACAAAAAAAAATTATATATAATACAGTTTAAGACCTGTCACACTAAGCATTTCCAAATAACAGGGCAAAATATGGAAAAAAATGTCAAAAAAGGTCACTTGGGTGAGTGTTTATGGCCCTCATACACAGGTTAAATGTCTACTAAAAGCCTTGATTTTCGGCACATGTAGAAAGGACATAATAATGCATTCCCAGATGGGATTTCAGCTCCATCAATCACATAGTTTAACAGTCACAGGGCTTAAAGGTGGCAAAAAGTCCAAATATTGGGTCTCTGTGGGCCTTTTAGAGAACTCGATGTGGCCTTCAAATTAAAGCTTCAGATTTATAATCTGTCACATACTAAGATTATACATAGAATATATATGTAATAAAGTTTGAAACTTCTCAGACTTACCATTTCCAAGTTACAGAGCAAAATATGTGAAAAATGTCTTATAAGGGTCACTCGGGTGGGTGTTTATGGTCCTCATACACAGTTTAAATGTCTACTTGAAGCCATGATTTTTGGCACATGTAAAAAGAACATAATAATGTATTCCCAGATGAGATTTCAGCCCTATCAGTCACATAGTTTAACAGTCACAGGGCTTAAAGGTGGCAAAAAGTCCAAATACTGGGTCTTTGGGAGCCCGTCAGAGACCTCAATGTGGCCTTCAAATTAAAGCTTCAAACTTAAAATTTGTCACATACTAAGATTACACATAGAATATGTATCTAATACAGTTTGAAACTTCTCAGACTTACCATTTCCAAGTTACAGAGCAAAATATGTGAAAAATGTCTAAAAAGGGTCACTCGGGTGGGGATTTATGGTCCTCATACATGGGTTAAATGTCTATTAAAGGCCTAAATTTTGGAGTACATACAAGAAAAACATATTGATATATTCTCAGATGATATTTCACTTAGATGAGAGACATTGTTTGAAAGCTACAGTGCTTGAAGGTGGCAAAAAGTCCATAAATTGGGTCTCTGTGGGCAATTTTGAGACCTCAAGTCGGCCTAACAGGTAAACCTACAGCCTTTAAATTTTTCACAGACAAGGATTACATATAAGAGTTACACCTAGAGCAGTTTGAGACTCATCAGAATTACCACTTCCAAATTATAGGGCAAAATATGTTAAAAATCTAGGAAAAAAGTCCTAAGTGGGGTCTTTATGGGCCCCAAACACAATTTTCTCCTCAACTTAAAGTCTTGATTTTCGGCACATGTACTAAGAATATATTAATGTGTTCTCAGGTAAAATTTAAGCCAGATACGCCTCATAGTTTGTGACCTAGAGGGCTCTAAGTGGTCAAAAGTGCAATTTTTGACCTTAAGGTGGCCATAAGTTCTTTATTATTTGGAGTTTAAGGTCACCTTAAAATAGGGATCTTCCTTTGGGCATCCTTAACATGTGTACCAAGTTTGAAAAAAAAAAATTAATTAGTTTTTGAGTTATCGCGTCCACAAGGAAATTTCTACGGCGGCGGCGGCGCGACGGACCTGAATCCAATATATCCCCGACTTTCGTCTGGGGATATAATAATTCTCTTTATGGGACTGTATAGTAGGAACTTCACTTGTCCTTTTTTTTTCAACTGTATCCGTGTCCGTTATTGCCCGGGCGCGCCGTATCTGTGCACTAGTTGCCCATGTCCATGAAGAACAAATTTTTTCCTTCCTAATCACGGACACGGGTGAGTTCACTGTTTTATACCAAACGATCTTGGGCAATACCGGGCACAGATACGGGTGAAGAAAAAAGGACAGGTGAAGTTCCTACAGTACTGCTCAGCCAGTGAATTTCGTCACCTGCCATTTAAACCCTCAAAAACCAGTAATACTTGTGTTTAAGTACATGTAACTGCAACTTGCAATAGTAATATGTAATTTACGATGGAAATTAAGTGTAAACATGATTTAATTTTGTCATGAAATGCAGGTTACGAAATTCACTGGGTGACGAAATTCACTGGCTGAGCAGTACTTAAATCATAACCTGTACACTAGACATTAGATAATAATATACACACAAGTAAAACAAAGTTTTTATTCTCCCTGTTTTCTGTCTCATAGTAATTACTCGGAAATGGCTTCAACACAGTGTCATGTCGGTAGCTATTCAGGGCAGCAACAAAAAATGAAAGTTGAACATCAGCTGCAAATGGATCACGTTTCTGACAAGACAAGATATATTCTAATTTAGCGTCAGATGACATAATAATACCACCATAATATTGATATTATCGTGTTGTTGTGTTTTTTTTAATTTCCCGTTTGCAAACCGGAGCCACGTCCACCTTGCAGAAAGTTTGTTTACAATTACGCCAAACGACTTGTTGAACAGACTATAAATGAGTGGCCGTTTAAATTGAGTAAATTGTTTAATTGAGGGCTAGTATGCTTTATTTTTTCACCTGCTTGTCTTTTAAACATATTTTATTTTCCTTGCACACTATTTATATTTGGTCAGAAAATTTAGATTTCACGAGCAATGGTTGATCCGTGAGTTCTAAATCTTTGTGTAAAAATTAAATGGTCACCCAATTTGATTGCACACATTTTGATCACATTTTACTGTGCATATTTTAATGACCAAGTTGACATATACTCAGTACATAAAATAAAATCAAACACACAGAATGTCTCAATGCGTTCTTTGATACATTGATGTGCTGTGAATACATATGCAGTGAAGGATGGCAATTGAAGGGTGGACATTTATTGTACTGTGTTTATTTTCCTTACCCCCTTAAATATATGTTATTTCTTTTGTCTAGTAAGATTTATGAAATAGATCCATGTTACTAAAAGCAGTAAGTAAAAAGCCTGTCTCCATCCGAGTTCACCAGAGTGAGAGCCAGGCTAACTGGAACTATGAAATGTGTGGCCCAATTTCAGTGATTTTATTTTATAAACATGATGCATTTGTGCAATGTGGGCACCCTCTATAGTGAGCCAAGCCCTCACAGAGAAAGGCTGTGAAAGCCTCAATAACTATTATTAAATAATAGCAATGTGTTATTATTTTACAGACATAGCTCTAGTTTTTGCTTTGAAACTGAACTTGTGTGTGTTATTGGATTGAAAGAAGTTTGTGAATGAAAATTACAGTTTAAGTACAGCGTCTGAGAGAAGGTGATGTAGGTATGTAAATTTATTAATACTAGTCCAGTGAGCAAGTCTTTGTTGATAAACTTTTGTTACAAAGTAGTGTTACAGGATCTAACATTATATTATATACACAAGCTATACTCAGAATTGATATAGTTATATCAATTTGATCAATTGAAATACTTTGGTCCTCAGAGGCCTAGTGGTGCTATGGACCTGTCCCATTATGAAGTGTGTTGAACAGGATGCAAAACCCCAAATTTGACTTTGGTTTGTAATACTATTAGTTCAAACTGAACTTTGTGTACAGTAAAAACTGAAAAAGGAAGGATGCAATATATTGCCCCACAATGCCCACATATATATATTATACATATAGACGGTTATCACTACACTGGGATCAGAACACAGTAACCACAGACAGGATATGCAGAGGCATATACAGGATTTTCCGAAAGGGGGGGCGTGGGTTTGGTGCGGGCATGAATATTTCATACTTGGGCATTTCGTAGCGGGACATATCATGTGATGTGGACAAAATGCTGGTGGACAAAATGTCAGTGGACAAAACACCAGTCAAAATTGCAAGGGAGGACAAAATATGCTAGCCATTTTATGGGACAGGGAGGACAACTGATGGTCAAGTAAACTGAAAAAACTTCTAGCAGAGAAAAAAACACTGTAAGAACCTGCAGTAGAAAATACCTCAGTATAAAAGCCCTCTAACTAAATGGTACAGAACACATTTACACAAGAAATAGCAAGTAGTATACACCATATAACGATCTAGGCTCGGGTATTTTTCCAACACCCCCAGGGGTTTTTCTACTAGGATTATTTCTTGATTAACTAATTTTCTACTGCAACTTTTTCTGCAGGTTTTTTTTTCTACAAGGGTTTTTTCTACACTCTAATGTCAGACACATACAGCAGTTTATTATCCTGAGCAAAATAACATGGAACCTGAAATAAACTTCAAAGGAGATTCCTATAATAAACAATTGCATAACTGTAAAAAATTGGAGAGAAACATACTTGAATCTAAATTTATGCCACAATTTCAAACTGTTTCATTTTAAAATAACAGATTCTTTAATTATTTTCCATTAAAAACACATGTATCAACTGAATAAATTTGATGAAACTTTTTAGAATTTAACTTTTTTTCCTTATCATAGCTACTGTAGCAAATTCTAATTGAAACATAGAAGTGCTGTAATAAATTATCAATTGGGATGAGTGATTCCAGTTTGTAAATTGAATATCCTATGTTTAAACATACACTGGCTAACAAAAAGGTTTATAACAAAGTTATTCACAAAAGATATAATCCCCAGTTTATGTGAAGATGAAACCTAACTTAATACACACAAAAGAGCCTAATCCCCTTTGATATTGAGACAGTTTAACAGTGACACAGGTGTAATAACTGTCACTTTAAACAGATATACAACCCTAGTAGGTTGGGGGATTGATGGGGGGCGTGGAAGGGGATAAAAAGCCACATGACAAAGGTTTCAAACTCTAAAAAGGGAGGCATGCGTCCTCCAGCCCCCCTCCCCTTCCCAGATCTGCCTCTGATATCAGTCAGAGTTCCTAAAAATTTCAAGGTAAATCTGGAAAAGTGTGATATTTTGGAGAATAAATACATCTAGTTGAATCTGTGTTTCAATACAATGTAAACAGGAATCATAGCAGGTACATTAATATTTTTCTTCACACTTGACCCTTAATCCTAATGGCGTACCGGCACGAAATACTCACCAGGGCGGCGCTACAATCGATGTGACCTAAACAAAAAACGTATGCGACAGAAGAACCAGGAAGTAGCGAATATTAATTTATCTGATTTCTGGATATATACACATTTATCTTATAAAAAATAGAATGGAAATAGTGTAATAAATTATGTCAATTAGTTCCGTGAAGAATATAGAATTTGTATGAGATATTTTGTAGCATTTTTAACATAAATCCCCTATTTTCGCCCAGTTGTAGCTTAACAGAGTGACGAAGATCTACTGCTTCTAGGCATAAGTTGGCCGTGGTCATAAGTTGGCCACCATCATCATATTTTGAAATTTCTATAAATCTAAAGGCCTGTATCATTATTGAATGGTCTATTATGATATTATGATACCACACATTTGTCTGTTTGACACATTTAAATGAGTGGTGGCCAACTTATGACAGCGACCAACTTATGCCTAGAAGCAGTATTTCAGAAAAAATATTCGTTTGAATCTAATGAAAAGAAATTTTAGAGGAAATCAAAAAAGAAATATTTAAAAGAAATTCATTTCATCAATATGCACTGAAAATTATTAATTTGTCGAAATGGTGCCTAAAACAACAAGTTTCCAAATTGGCTAATTTAAATGCCATTTTCTTGTTGGATGATAGCCAAATGTTGATAACTTATTACTCAGATTAGCTGAAAACTGATGATATGAAAAAATAGTGCACTTAAGCTTAATTTCATAAGAACTTGGCCAATAACAGGTGGCCAAAATGACAAATTAATTGGACTATCAAGGTCATTTTCTTGTCATAAGTTTGTCCGTTAATTTGTCCAACAAGAAAGTGACAAGTTAAAATTTGTCAATTGGGAAGTTTGTCGTTTTAGGCACCAGTTTGACAAAATCTTGACGAATTAATGCTTGTCAGAGGTTTTCAGTGTGGCTTCATTTTCTTCGATTTTTTACTGATTTTTTGGCAAATACACAAGTATTTTCAACTAATTAACATGTACGTACCAATTCCTGGTGTGCTCAACCATTTTCTAAATTTATTAGGTAGTATTTTAATGTTTATTTCAAATAAAAAACAACAATAGTTTTTTAACATATAAATTTAATTTAAATAATCAATAAAAAATCATCTTCAGAAATATCTGTACATGTTAATAAACCTTATTTTCGCTCATCTTAGAAGACTAAAAACTATATTTTAAAATATTTTTTCCTGGTGACAAATCGTTGCTTTATATATCGTTATGTATATTTTTTATAAAAAATAAGTTTTATGCAAGAAATTATGTATTATTTACTCTTTTCTTCATGTAAAAATCACTTCCTGGTTCAGATCTACGTAGATTACATTTTACAACAATAAGTAATACAGTAGCATATTCTGACATATTGGGAGACCTGGGTTTGATTCCCAGTGGTGTTCCTCCAAAAACATCATAGCTTAGTGATAAAGCACTCAGTTTGTCAGTTATATTACTCAGTTTGTCAGTTATATTACTCTTTTATTACTCTTTTTACTCTTTTATACTCTGGGTTACATAGTGTGAAAGGTCACGGTGTGACCTTTGACCTTGCTGTAGTGACCTTGAACTTTAAAATCTTTAGTTTCTGCATGTGATTAAAATGGCGTACCGGCACGAAATACTCACCAGGGCGGCGCTACGATCGATGTGACCTAAACAAAAAACGTATGTGACAGAATAACCAGGAAGTAGCGAATATTAATTTATCTGATTTCTTGATATATACGCATTTATCTTATAAAAAATATAATGGAAATAGTGTAATAAATTATATAAATTAGTTCCGTGAAGAATATAGAATTTGTATGACATATTTGCAGCAGTTTTAACATAAATCCCCTATTTTCGCCCAGTTGTAGCTAAACAGAGTAACGAAGATGTGTTTCAGACAAAAAATACTGGTTTGAATCTAATAAAAATAAATTTTTAGAGGAAATCAAAAAAAGAAATATTTAAAAGAAATTCATTTCATCAATAAGGCCTCCTTTTCTTCGATATTTCCAAAAATATTTAAATCACAAATATGTTATATACATACAAATTTTTTTTGTAATTTCATCCCAAATTTTTTCAATTTTTTTTTTATTTATGGACTTATTTTACTTATTATTTAAACAAACTGGTGGATGATCAATAAAACACCCAACAAATTGTTTCATATATTTATGTACCTATTTCCTAATATTTTTGTACTATTTTCATATTATTATCCTATTATAAATTAAATAATCAGTCAAAAATCATCTCCAAAAATAACTGTATAGGTTAAAGAAACCCCATTTCGCCCACCTTAGAAGAACAAAAAAAATTTTAAAGTACCTTTTCTTGGCCAAAAAAACCCACTATTCTGTAGATCTATATTTATATTTTTATATAAAAAATTAAGCTTAGTGTGTGTAGTGTACATATTATTTTATCTAAAATTTTCTGAAAATTTTTTACTGATTTTTTTGGCAAATACACAAGTATTTTCAACTAATTAACATGTACGTACCAATTCCTGGTGTTCTCAACATTTTCTAAATTTATTAGCTAGTATTTTAATGTTTATTTCAAATAAAAAACAACAATAGTTTTTTAACATATAAATTTAATTTAAATAATCAATAAAAAAATAATCTTCAGAAATATCTGTACATGTTAATAAACCTTATTTTCGCTCATCTAAGAAGACTAGAAACTATATTTTAAAATATTTTTTCCTGGTGACAAATCGTTGCTTTATATATCGTTATGTATATTTTTTATAAAAAATAAGTTTTATGCTAGAAATTATGTATTATTTACTGTTTTCTTCATGTAAAAATCACTTCCTGGTTCAGATCTACGTAGATTACATTTTACAACAATAAGTAATACAGTAGCATATTCTGACATATTGGGAGACCTGGGTTTGATTCCCAGTGGTGTTCCTCCAAAAACATCATAGCTTAGTGATAAAGCACTCAGTTTGTCAGTTATATTACTCTTTTATTATTTATTCAAAATAAATTCTGCATGGATTTTTAGGGACTACATATGAGCAGAAGCACTGAGGAAATATCTAGTGATATATAGAACATAACTCTGAGTTACATAGTGTGAAAGGTCATGGTGTGACCTTTGACCTTGCTGTAGTGACCTTGAACTTTAAAATCTTACAGTTTCTACATAGTGTGCAAGGTCATGGTGTGACCTTTGACTTTGCTGTAGTGACCTTGAACTTTAAAATCTTACAGTTTCTGCATGTGATTAAAATTTTTTTCCTGGCTATATCTCACAAAGTGAAAGTTGTAGGAAGTTGATACTTGGTAGGAGCATTGTTCTCTTACCAGATGATATTTGTGTTATGTACAATGAAATAGATTATCAATTAATTAATTTTAATTTTTTTTTCATAACATATTTTAGTGAACAAGAGCCCAATGAGTCAAACGCCACTAATTATGATACATTTTTACCCCCAACGCCCTTAAGGGCTGTCAGGACTTTTCACCCATGGTGTCCTGATTGGCATTCAGCAGGTGGATGGCCGGAAAAAGTTTGATTTGACCTTTGACCTTGCCATAGTGACCTTGAGTTTGCAAATCTTGTCTGGGCTATATCTTGGGAACGGTAAGGTGTATGCAACATTATGGTGTGATCTCAATTTGACATTTGACCTTGTCATAGTGGCCATGAGTTTAAAATCTTGTCCAGGCTACTTCTTGATTCAGTAATGCAGGTGTTCCGCTGGAGCTGACCCTACGACTTGGGTCAGCTACAAAGTCGGGTGGTCAGGGACAAAAATTCACAAAAAGGGCGTGAAAATACTGGGTCAGTTGCACCTCCCCGACAGGACGGTACACTTACAGACAGGACGTGGTGACTGCCCCGACAAGATGTAGGGTCGGGGATGTTTATTGCACAGCCAATCACAGAAGAACTACGACAAGCCTTAAACCCCTAACAGACAAGCCGTAGCAGGTCCCAACAAGCCGTACTGACAAACAAACAGGACAGGATAAATATACATTTCACAGTCTCCCAACCCCAGACTCTGACCAGCAGTAAACAACTTGACCCAGCACATAAGAGAACCAATGCAAAATTGTATCCACTGGAAAGAAAACTCACCACAGTCAATGAACCATCGTTTGACCTTGAAAGATGGGCCCAAGGTCAAATCTGACCACATCAGAAGATTCCCAGCCCATGATTTTCTATAATTCTGTTGAACATCCCAAACCTCTATGAACAATTATAAGTGAGTTATAAGCACAGTTTGGCCATCCTCGTTTGACCTTGAAGGAGGGATCCAAGGTCCAGTCTGACCACATCTGAAGATTCCCAGCCCATGATTTCCTATAGGTTGGTTTCAATGGGCAATAATAAGGGAATTATAGGCACTTTTAAAGTGTGGTACATGGGGTACCTTGGCATTCCGTGGATGGCCTTAAATGAGGGGCTTGGAAACCCTTATTATAGTCCAGGCAACAAGCTAATTACACACAAAATAGAATATGGCTGGCTGGGGTCAAAAAGGGGTATTTTAAACTCATGTTAGGTCCTCAGTAAGAGATATGTTCCAATACAAAAAAGCAAATTTTCTTTAAAATATATATATAATTTTTTATCTTATAGTATTGCAGCAACAAAATAACAGACTGAGTGCTCTGTCACTGAGCTATGATGTCTCATTTCACATCACTGGGAATCAAACCCAGGTCTCCCAGTCTGAGCGGACAGTTAATATTTTGTTACAAGTATGAACATCACAGCCTCAAGTGGAAAGCTGGTAGTTGCTTGCCGTTGGCCGGCAGTTTACAGTACAGAACCCTTGCGAACTGTATGTACTGGTCTCCTCTGCCCTTCCAACTACCCGTCGTGATATGACCTGTATCATGTTGAAAGCGACGTAAAACCCCAAATAAATATTGAAATACTAAGGTAGCCAGGGTCTTTTTATTTATTTTTTTTTTTGGTCTTCTTCAACATCAGTGATAACTTAGAATTTCAAAAATGGAAAATAAAGGAGCCAGAGCATTTTATTCAAATTTTATTACTTTAACGACAACATACAGAGCTACATTAATATTTACAATTTAAGGTAACCATAAAATCGAAGTATCCCCAAAAATTCTCATCCCTATAGTTTAAAAGAAAGTACAATGAAGTAAAAACAATTCCAAAGACAAAGTAGTTATTCAGGGGTGGCCATAATCCGGTGATGGCGAACAGGTGTACCAAGGTAAAACATGTAATCACTCGTGGCTTTCTACCAGTAAACGCCCGCCTACCAGTGAACGCCCGCCTTATATTTCTCTTTTGGAGGTCAAGGACAAATGCTTCTATTTATCTACAAAAAGGGCGTTCACTGGTATTTCCGGTTTGCTGTAGAAACGGCCGATAATAGAGATAAATTATGAAAATATAAAGCTTTACAACAAATAAAACCACATGCACCTCAGTTATTAATTGTAGTGTATATCATTTGAAAATCTGTTGTTAGAAGAATAAAATATAAAGCTGTAAATATAATTTAAATTTAATACTATATTAACTTCATCATGGGCGTTTACTGGTAGAATGCCACTCCTGACAGGCTGTTTGAGTTTCAGAAACCCCTATTATCGCCCATTTCACATGATAAATACACTAAAAATAAAACATGGCAGCCGTCATAAACTGCATCAAAATAAGTATTATGCATCAATTGATAATTATTATATATATATATTCGAATAACTCTGCTGTATATAACAGGACAAGAATTTATCCTCAATTGTTTATATTAGTTACTGTGTTTGGTTTAAAGGTCACATCGATAACGGCGCCACCTGGATTCGGGTACACGCTACTATTTGTACGCCGGAACGCCATTCCTTTCCTGGCTATATCTCACAAAGTGAAAGTTGTAGGAAGTTGATACTTGGTAGGAGCATTGCTCTCTTACCATATGATATTTGTGTTATGTACAATGAAATAGATTATCAATTAATTAATTTTAATTTTTTTTCATAACATATTTTAGTGAACAAGAGCCCAATGAGTCAAACACCACTAATTATGATACATTTTTACCCCCAACGCCCTTAAGGGCTGTCAGGACTTTGTTTTCACCCATGGTGTCCTGATTGGCATTCAGCAGGTGGACGGCCGGAAAAAGTTTGATTTGACCTTTGACCTTGCCATAGTGACCTTGAGTTTGCAAAAATTCACAAAAAAGGGCGTGAAAATACTGGGTCGATTGCACCTCCCCGACAGGACGGTACACTTACAAACATGACGTGGTGACTGCCCCGACAAGACGTAGGGTCGGGGATGTTTATTGCACAGCCAATCAAGGTCAAATTTCTGCAAGGTTGTAGAGGACATGTCTATCTATTATACATATCACCTATGAAGAGATTCAACCTTCTACCTATGAGAAACAGCTAGTTGAAAAATGTAGATAATTTTCAAAGAAATGCTCACAGCGGCCATCTTGTTTTTCAGAATGATACTAATTTTGGTCCCAGAGAAGCTTACCCCCAATGCAGATATCCTGCAAATTTGGTGAACCTAGGTCGTGTAGTATTCCTCAAATTAAATGCCTCCAGTGGATACAATTAGTGAAATGATGAAGGAGAAATTACAGGAAACTGAGTGTAATGAGAAATCAAATATCAAGATTTTAAAGGTCAAGGTCACTGCAGTAAGGCCAAGAGGTCAAATCTAGGTTCCATTCACTACATTCCATGACACTACACACCTACATCCCCTAGCCAATGCCCCTACCAAGTGTCAACATCCTACACCTGACAGTTGTGAAACACAGTCCATACAAGCCTTTTCTTGCTACCCGGCTGTATATCTGAAGGTATTGTTTTCATGTGTGAGACTTGAGACTGGTCTCAGTTTGGTCTGTGCTGAGAACCTGTTTGTCAATACAAAGTTGAGACTTGGTTTCAGCTAAGACCAAATCTCAAATCTGAGACTATTTTCTGTCTCAGACTTAAGATCTCTTCATGAATACGGCCCCAGGAGACTTTCAGAGCAAATTATTAGTCACATTTGCACACCTACACCCCCAACCAACATCCATACCACATAATCCAGCGGCAGCGATTAATCAGTCGTACACCCAACCAACATCCATACCACATAATCCAGCGGCAGCGATTAATCAGTCGTACACCCAACCAACATCCCTACCACATAATCCAGCGGCAGCGATCAATCGGTCGCATCCCCAACCAACATCCCTACCACATAATCCAGTGGCAGCGATCAATCGAACCAACCTGAAAACAAATAAGCACTCCCAACAGTCTGCTCAATAACTCTTGGAAACCCTTATTATAGTCCAGGCAACAAGCTAAATACACACAAAATAGAATATGGCTGGCTGGGGTCAAAAAGGGGTATTTTAACCCTTTCGCTACTGAAGGAACATTATTCCATGGGACTGTAGCCATATGACGTCATATCTCGTCATAAACGCCAATGAAGTAAAATAATAACTCACTGCCTTATACACTTTATTTGCGGTATTTTTCGGTATATTTCATTAGGAATTGATGGAAGTCAAATGGAAAAATTTGTGGAAATTCCCCAAATAAAAATAACCACGAGTAAACAATATGCAGCTATATGCAGTAAATACGGCAATATCTACAGAAACCAGTTAAAATAGGTGAAATGGTGAATTTTTTTAAAATATAGCATAACTTTCACATAAAATATTTAAAAAATTGGTTTAATACTGATACACCAAAGAAAACGTGTAACAGTACACTGAAGGAAAAGAAGAAATATATATTATTGCTGTCGACCCTTGGTCGACAGACATGGTCCCTTGTAATACACATTGATGTCGACTACTAGTCGACACACATGGTAGCCAAAGGGGTTAAACTCATGTTAGGTCCTCAGTAAGACATATGTTCCAATACAAAAAAGCAAATTTTCTTTAAAATATATATATAATTTTTTATCTTATAGTATTGCAGCAACAAAATAACAGACTGAGTGCTCTGTCACTGAGCTATGATGTCTCATTCCACATCACTGGGAATCAAACCCAGGTCTCCCAGTCTGAGCGGACAGTTAATATTTTGTTACAAGTATGAACATCACGGCCTCTGCCCTTCCAACTACCCATCGTGATATGACCTGTACAGTGTTGAAAGCGACATAAAACCCCAAATAAATAAATAAGTTACAAGAATGAAAAGAAACAAACAAAAAAAAAATTCTGATATGACTTAAAAAAAATTTTGCCTTTGAGCAATATGTCTCAAATAATGGATAATAATATATGTCTCAAATAATGGATAATTTTTTTACTAATTGTACTGGTATTTAAAGCATCTGAGGACATTTTTATAAATTAAATACTCACTGACTGTATAGCAAAATTATAACATAATAAATATTGAAATACTAAGGTAGCCAGGGTGTTTTTATTTATTTATTAATTTTTTTAGGCTTTCTTCAACATCAGTGATAAGTTACACTTTTAAAAATGGAACATAAAGGAGCCGGAGGGTTTTACTCAAATTTTATTACTTTAAGGACGACATATAGAGCTACATTAATATTTACAATTAAGGTAACCATAAAATCGATGTATCCCCACAAAATTCTCATCCCTATAGTTCAAAACAAAGTACAATGAAGTAAAAACAATTCCAAAGACAAAGTAGTTATTCAGGGGTGGCCATAATCCGGCGATGGCGAACAGGTGTACCATCGTAAAACATGTAAGCACTCCTGACAGACTGTTGGAGTTTCAGACACCCCTATTATCGCCCATTTCACATGATAAATACACTAAAAATAAAGCATGGCAGCCGTCATAAACTGCATCAAAATGAGTATTATGCATCAATTGATAATTCTTATATATATATTTTCGAATAACTCTGCTGTATATAACAGGACAAGAATTTATCCTCATTTGTTTATATTAATTACTGTGTTTGGTTCAAAGGTCACATCGATAACGGCGCCACCTGGATTCGGGTACACGCTACTATTAGTACGCCGGAACGCCATTTTAACAATATTTTATCGTAGTGCATGTGGAGTAAGAAGCAAATTGGTTCATATCCCTAAAACACATTTTCAAAGCTTGTGTGCTCTCTAAGTCCAGATTGCTTTGCTTGATTGTCTTCAAACTTTTAGATCAACAGGATTTTTTTTCTTCTGATAATATACATGGTGGTGGCATGTTTGTGTGTTTTAATTAGAGCGCATAAATTTGTAATGAAAAAAAAGCATACCAATTAATATCATATGCTGCCCAAGTCAAAATTTTAGCTACAAGAAAATTTCAGTTCTTCACATTTAAGAAATTGCAAATAAAATTTGCATGTTGAAATATAAACAGCTTCTGTATGCTTGAAATTTGCATGTAATGCAACTTGCATACTCGAGTCTGTGTAAATTCAAAATGTAAAGGAAAGTCTTTAAAAATTTTTAAATTTTAAATGACCAATATATTCTGTAGATCCAGTTTAAGTTAACTAAGCACTTTGGCCTCAGCTTTGCACTGATGCTCCAAAGATTTGGAATCATCTGTCTGATGATATACATTCAGCTCCTTCTGCTCTCTTGATTCAAAAATAAGTTTAAAACCCCTATCTTTGCAAAAGCTTACACACCCTTATATTTTTGCCTTTTTTCTTGGTCTCTCTCTGTGGCACTGACTCTTGCTAGAGTCTGTATCTGGATAGAGATTAAGTGCTATAAATGTACTTTAAGAATTTTATAGGTACTTGTATACAAAACTCTTAATCAGGAAAATACATGTCAAAAGACAAATACAAATTCACAAGGTTCAATAACATGATATAAATATTGATATACATAATATAAGGCATAGAAAAACACGACATGGCTTTGTCCATGATTCTGATTGGTTAATCAAGGAAAAATTCAATGATAAAATCAATATAACTTCATGGGTTTGAATTATTGCTGATTATAAAAAATACATGGCTGTGTTGGTAAATCTGACTGACTAATCAAAGAAATGATGACTATTCCAACAATAGCCCATTGCAAAGTAAAATGGATGAAACAGTCTGTTTTCATTTCATAAAATGTGAATAATAATAGTATTTATAATATTTAAAACGCTTGACATGTAAGAATAGATATAACTGATGATGAGTTGGAAGTTATAGCTCATTAGCATCAATGAGGCTTTGCCTTTATAATCCTAATATCACTATTCATTGTAAATTTTCTATAACCCCTCGTTGGTGATAGGTTATTTCTGTAGTACACTGAAATGTTATATTACTAATTGTTGATCTTGTGATCAATATTAATGTCGATAATCATACTAGATTTCCAGTTAGTGATATAAGCAAATTATCATGAAAATGTGATTTCAATGTAATTTCAATCACAAATTAAAGTTACAACCCATGTTTACTTTGATGGATGGGATTCGAGTTTTAAAGGTTTAAATTATCGGCTGTATTTTAAAATGTACTTTCGAAAACAAACTCAATACAAGTGCCTTTTACCTACCTTGGAGATAAATATCAAAATTGATAGTTCAAGCTGTAGCTTATTAAGATTAAATTATAAATAGCCATTTATGTTTTGATAACAACTTTATAAAGTTTAATTAATTATTTTGTGAACATTTTAAAGAATAAGAGAAACATAATCTATCGAAAGAGCCTCAGAATATTTCTAAACAGAAACACATGGCCAGCAAACACAAGGGCCCAAATATTTTGATATCTGGTATGTCTAACAGTACTATATGTTTTTCATATTCATAATTTTAAAAAAAATTAATCGTCCATAAAAGGGCGCTTATTTGTTTTCACTTCAGTTACCTAGCCGCCGTCGCCATATAGCCCTTGATACAGTATGGTCATCTGTGGTATTTTGGTGCCAATGGTATTTTCAAGCATCCCGTTTTCTGTGGGTTTGAAAATAAATTTTACTGTAATATTGTGAATTTTGGCTTGCATTAACATTTCTTTCTGTTGCAAATTGGTGTTTTTACTAAAAATGTCACGGAAAAATGATTTTCGGCGAGGTTATGTCCCGGGACGTCCCGATATTTAACGTACTGGCTATATGTCGGGAAGTTCTAAATTGTGAGAACTGAAAGTGTTTCATCTAGGGAAATTCTTTTAAATAATTATATCACGGGATGCCTTGTTTTCGGATTGTTACAATATTTTAATACAATATGTTAAGGAAATATGAGGCCACGCTGGGTTTCTAGCCATATTTTACAAACAGAAGATCCAGGCAACCAGTCTACTTTTCATCTGCAAACGTGACTAATTTAATTAACCAATGAAATCAATTGATACTGAAACCTCACTCAAGAGGAAATATTGTCAGGAAATACCAGGGAAAATCTGTGACCTCATATCTTCTCATGAATATTAATGACTTGGGTGCTATGGCCGTGAATTCTGTAGTTTAAAGTAAAGTAATTGATCTTCATGGAGACATCCATTTTATAAAATATTGTTAGGAAATACCAGGGGAAATCCGTGACCAAATATATATCCATGACATAAAAACATTGGTCCGTGACACAAGACAGTCACTTTCCGATAACGGATCTGTGACATTAGCCACTACATTTTCAAAAAATACTTTATAAAATGGCAGCTTCTATGAAACTCGAGAATTCACGGTAGTAGCATTAACTCATTAATATTCATAAGATATGAGGTCACAGATTTCCCGGAACAGAAACAATAAAAAATCAACCAATGAAATTATTTCCCGACATTTAGCCAGTAATTTACATATCGGGATGTCCCGTGATTTAACCACTGCGAATGATTTTACAGAAAAGTGCGGCTTGACACATACCTTTTCAACTTATTAATTGATGCTTTAACTTACACAAGAAAATTATAGTTTTTGCCATTGTCACATGACGCCATGCCATTCGGATAGTATATTAATCTATATAAATTACATTTTGATGAGCAATATTTTTGAAATATACAATCCAGAGCAATGGAATATTGGTGATCGATGTGCCGAAGATGAATACAAATAATATTTAACAAGTCCCTATAATAACAAACATTTCTTTTCATTTTATTTCCTGTAATATGCCACAGAACATTGTAGAAATAATACCGTGTATTACTGACATTATCTACAGATAACATAGCTTTCAGATAATTTGTTTTTTTATACACCAGACACATATTTTTGTTTAGGAAAACAAAGACCTACAATATTATAATTGCTTCATTTTTAAAGCTGTAGAACTGTTTTTGAAATAAGTAAGGTTAATTGCTGGTGGTTTATATTTGCAGTAACCTTGACCAACCATCCTAACCTGTAATGACAAATTTAAAAGTGGTTATAACTCGCTTATTATTGGTCCTAGGATTTGCAATATGAAACCAACCTATGGGAAACCATAAGCTAGGAATCTTCTGATGTGGTTAGATTTGGACTTGGGCCCTGTTTAGAGGTATACAGTTATAAGTAGAGACTTTGGGAAAGGCTAAGACAGTTGTGAAGTGGAGTATAAAATCCAGATGTTAAATGTATCAGTTTATGGGAATGATCTCTTGAACTCTAAGAGCCTTTTATAATGGTAAACAGCAGTAGTTAAATCTTGTGAACAAAACCACATACATGTGTAGACCGAGTTTCTGTCCCGTCGCGCATTGCTGTTGATATTTTTGATGGTACACAATGGCGAGGGACAGAGTTCCCATGTACCTGTTTTTTGTGTAAATCTCGAACTATGGGAAATTATTGTATTCACTTTCAAAACTCCTTGTTATGTCTATTATAGCTGTATCCAGTTTACAATGCAGATGCCATTAAATTAAACTACTTTTGGAAGCCAGGAATTTATTTTGTAGATAACTATGTAATGTTGAAGGTTTGTTTACATTTTGAAAATTGGTTGAAATATATACATGCCAGTTTGATTAGCATAAAATATAAGTGAACGGCACATATACAGACCTTAAAGAAACCAAATAACACTTTATACTTGTTATAATATGTGTACAAATATGCCGTTCAAAATTTACACAAAAAAACAAGTACATGTGAAAAGGACTTGGTGAAAGTCGATCTTTTGGATAGAGATTGTTTTAGAATCTTAAAAAATCTTGAGACAACAGATGAAGACTGCAAAGATCTAGCAAAGTGCATAAAGGCACTAGAAAGTTATTTCAAATCAACCCAAAATGAGATTTACAAACAGTACATTTTCTACTCGTGTGACGAAGGACCCAGTGAAAATGTGGATCACTGGGTTAACAGACTGAGACAACTTTTAAAGTCTTGCAACTTTGAAGCACTGACTGACAGTTTGTTGAGAGACCGAGTGGTTATGGGGACAAAATACAAGGCTGCAAGAGCACGGATCATCGGGATGTTTAGAGAGAAGATAGTCAATCTAAATGAAGCAGTTGACATGCTGAGAGCTAGTGAAATAGCTGCTCAACACATAAAGGAGATTGACCAAGGGACATCTGAGGAAGTGGTATCACTCTGCATTGTCCGGTACACATCCACATCCTCGTGAATTTCTCCAAAGTACATGGCACAGAGGCATGCTGTTACATTTAAAACATACCTTGTCTGTCGAGGATGATAAATTGTTCAAGGCATACAGATTGGTCTGTTCATCTGTTCCCCATAGCCGTTTGAAGAGAGGAACCCCACCCAAAGTATGAAAATTTCAACATTTTATTAGTTTTTCTCCTTGACTATGGAAGGGATTTATCTCTTGAACTTGGATATACAATGTATGTACTAGGCTGCAGGTAGATTACCTTGTGTGATTATCAGGCCGGGATCTCTCTTATTTTTTATGAATTTTTAAAATAATTTTTAATGCATTAAAATTAATGAAATTATGCACTAAATCACTTATAACTTAAAAAGTATTGCATTTAGAGTATTTTGTTAAAGTATGTTATTCAGCTACTTTATCCATAGCTACAACATGGTGAGTAACTTGGGAACCTTTCCAATAGCGAATTGAGTAATAGCTACTTCCTAACTTTTCAGTAGCTTCCATAATGAGTAAAAAATCGCTTGTAAATTAAAAGCTATTGCATTTACAGAATTGTGTTTCAATATGTTATTCGCCTACTTTTGGGTGAGCTATAACATAGTAAAATTGCAGATCTGTTGCATATTGGATAGCTGGGTAATAGCTACTTTGAAATTGTGACTGTTGAGTAAATCCATTAACTCCCAAACTATTGCAGTTGCAGCTTTTTCTTCAATATGTTGTTCAGCTACTTTGTCCATAGCTATAAGATGGTACATAGTTTGGGGTCCCATTGCATTCCATAAGTGAGTAATAGCTATTTTCTTATTTGTAGCAAAATAATGACATAAGTTAGGGAAGTTATCTCAATGTCAAATATCTTCAAAAGTATTAAAGTTAGGGAAATATTTTCAAATATGTTATTCATATACTTTTTGATAAGCTATCACATAGAAAAGTTTCAGATCTGTTGCACATTGGATAGCTGAATAATACCTACTTTGAAGATAGGGAAATATTTTCAAACATGTTATTCATATACTTTTTGATAAGCTATCTGATCACATAGAAACATTTCAGATCTGTTGCACATTGGATAGCTGAATAATACCTACTTTGAAATTCTACAGTTGAGTAAATCCATTGTAACTACAAAACTATTGCAGTTAGAGTATTTTCGTAAAATATGTTGTTCAGCTACTTTGCCCTTAACTATAAGATTGCATACAGTTTGGGGTTCTATTGCATGCCATAAGTGAGTAATAGCTATTTTCTTATTTGTAGCAAAATAATGACATAAGTAAATGTCAAATATCTTCAAAAGTATTAAAGTTAGGGAATTCTGTTCAAATATGTTAGTCGTCTAGTTTTTGGTAAGCTATGACATAGTAAAGTTTCAGACCTGTTGCACCTTGGATAGCTGAGTTATAGCTACTTTGAAATTCTGACTGTTGAATAAAGCCATTGTAACTCCAAAACTATTGCAGTTAGAGTATTTTCCTAAAATATGTTGTTCAGCTACTTTGTCCTTAGCTATAAGATGGTACATAGTTTTGGCATGCCATAAGTGAGTAATAGCTATTTTCTTATTTGTGGCAAAATAATGACATAATTTTTGTCAAATAACTGCTTCATCTACTTTTGGGAGAGCTTTCACATGGTGAAATTTCAGACCCGTAGCTAATTATTCACCTACTCAAAATGAGTAAGTGATAATTATCTCTAAAAGTATTGCGGATATCCAATTTTTATCAAATAACTCATTCATCTACTTTTGGGAGAGTTTTCACATGGTGAAGTTCCAGACCCGTAGCTAATTACTCACCTACTCAAAATGAGTAAATGTGAATTATCCCTAAAAGTATTGGGGATATCCAATTTTTCTTAAATAACTCATTCACCTACTTTTGGGAGAGCTTTTACTTGGTGAAGTTTCAGACCCGTAGCTAATTATTCACCTACTCAAAATGAGTAAATGCTAATTATCTCTAAAAGTATTGTGGATATCCAATTTTTATCAAATTACTCGTTCATCTACTTTTGGGAGAGTTTTCACATGGTGAAGTTCCAGACCCGTAGCTAATTACTCACCTACTCAAAATGAGTAAATGTGAATTATCTGTAAAAGTATTGCAGATATCCAATTTTTTTCAAATAACTCATTCACCTACTTTTGGGAGAGCTTTTACTTGGTGAGGTTTCAGACCGGTAGCTAATTATTCACCTACTCAAAATGAGTAAATGTGAATTATGTCTAAAAGTATTGCGGATATCCAATTTTTATCAAATAACTCATTCATCTACTTTTGGGAGGGCTTTCACATGGTGAAGTTCCAGACCCGTAGCTAATTACTCACCTATTGAAAATGAGTAAATGTGAATTATCTCTAAAAGTATTGCAGATAGCCAATTTTTCTCAAATAACTCATTCACCTACTTTTGGGAGAGCTTTCACATGGTGAATTTTCAGAGCCGTAGCTAATTATTCACCTCCTCAAAATGAGTAAATGCTAATTATCTCTAAAAGTATTGAGGGTATCCAATTTTTATCAAATTACTCGTTCATCTACTTTTGGGAGAGCTTTCACATGGTGAAGTTTCAGACCCGTAGATAATTACTCCCCTACTCAAAATGAGCAAATGTGAATTATCTGTTAAAAGTTTTGCAGATAGCCAATTTTTCTCAAATAACTCATTCATCTACTTTTGGAAAAGCTTTCACATGGTGAAGTTTCAGACCCATAGCTAATTACTCACCTACTCAAAATGAGTAAATGCGAATTACCTCTAAAAGTATTGCAGATAGCCAATTTTTCTCAAATAACTCATTTACCTACTTTTGGGAGAGCTTTCACTCGGTGAAGTTTCAGACCCGTAGCTAATTACTCACCTACTCAAAATGAGTAAATGCTAATTATCTCAAAAACTATTGCGGATACTCAATTTTTATCAAATAAATCATTCATGTACTTTTGGGAGAGCTTTCACATGGTGAAGTTTCAGACCTGTAGATAATTACTCACCTACTCAAAATGAGTAAATGCGAATTATCTCTTAAAAGTATTGCAGATAGCCAATTTTTCTGAAATAACTCATTCACCTACTTTTGGTAGAGCTTTCACATGGTGAAGTTTCAGACCCATAGCTAATTATTTACCTACTCAAAATGAGTAAATGCTAATTATCTGTAAAAGTATTGCGGATACCCAATTTTTATCAAATAACTCATTCATCTACTTTTGGTAGAGCTTTCACATGGTGAAGTTTCAGACCCATAGCTAATTATTTACCTACTCAAAATGAGTAAATGCTAATTATCTGTAAAAGTATTGCGGATACCCAATTTTTATCAAATAACTCATTCATTTACTTTTGGGAGAACTTTCACTTGGTGAAGTTCCAGACCCGTAGGTAATTACCTACTCAAAAGGAGTAAAATGTGAATTATCTCTTAATAGTATTGCAGATAGCCGATTTTTCTCAAATAACTCATTCACCTACTTTTGGAAGAGCTTTCACACACGAAAATGAAAAATTGTGAATATCTCGGAAAAGCTATTTCTTCTCCTTTAATGCTAGGCGGGAGATACACACCGCGGCAGTGGTCTTGTCAAAAATTGAATCCCAAAAATGGTGGCCATTGATTGGGGGTAGTAGGTGTGCAACGTCATGGTGTGACCTTGATTTGACCTTTGACCTTGCCGTAGTGAACTTGACCTATAAAATTTTGTCCAAGCTATATCTCAGAGACTGTAAGGTGTAGGAAGTTTATACTTGGTAGGGACATTGCTTGAGGGTTTTAGATGTGCCATGTCATGTTGTGACACTGATTGACCTTTGACCTTGCTGTATTGACCTTTAAAATCTTGTTGCACCTTTGGGTCTGTCTGTTGATGCAGATTAAGCACTGTTAAAAGTCATATTAGAATTCATTAAGAATTTCCTTTTGCAAGTTCCCGTTGTAACAGATTGAATTTCATCAAGTGAGCCACAGGCCTTTTCCAACACCACACATAAGCATTCATTGAATGTATTGCCACTTCTGTATGCATGGGTAATATTCAAAACATCCAAACCATAATTCGGCTATTTTTGGTTTACTGATAAATGCTGTCATTTTATTATTGAATTATCTTTTTTTAATACTTCACCCTTACATACATTTATTTTCCTTAGATATTATTTTCTCTAATTAAGCATTATTTGGATCTTAATATAACTGACACTGCTCTGAAAGTATCTTGAACTTTGTACTGTTACACTACTTCAATATCTCATGGTGTTGAAAACTATTTCCCCAGGCTGTGGGGTACGGGCATCTCTGATGCTGTTTTTTAGCATACATTGTACCTGCTGTACAGTAAATACTGTAAATGGATAGCATAATACTTTTTCAAGTTTATGTGCATTTGTTGTGTGATATGTTGGATTTTAAAAGGATTATTTCTGATGAAATGACAGAGGGTGAACATCTGACAGCTCTGTGAGTTGCCATACTTGTAGCTCTATTATAGTATATGCACAAAATTTATATCACACTAGTGTTTTAACAATGAAAAACATACCCTGGTGACTGTGCTTGATATGATTACAAGAGATTTCGTGGTAAAACTCACTGGAGGATTTGCGGTAGACTTTCATTATTGCTTTTAAGTTTACAGTGACACAAAATCTTTATTAATGGACAGATTTTGATCATTGAGGTACCATTGTTTTCAGTTTTTAATGGTGAATCTAATGGTATATGACAATGTGAAATTACATTGAGATGGGATATTATATTTTGTAGCAACTATATTTAATTAATTCCACATGGATATACTGATTTGCAATTCTATTTTGACTGTCTAGGATTAGGGTATCTTGTGTGGTACCAATTACTTTATGCACTTTTAGGGGTTAATCCCAATAATTGACTTCAATGAAGTTAGGGTTTTGTGTTTAGCAATTAGTTTGTGGATATTAGATTGATGGGGGTCCACATTAAAAAGTTAATAAATTCAAAAAAAATAATGAAATAATACATCCTAGGATCTGAAATTCACGTGAAACGTCTCCCGTTTTTACCGCGAATCTTCCAAATAAACAGCGGAACGACCAAGACAGCGAAACCTCTCGACCGTGAAACCTCTCGACACCCTTGATACTACAGTGTCTCCCTTATCATTGGAAGCTTTCTAACCATTTCGCAATATATACCTTAGGCGTGGGAATATACCTTTGCCACATGTCTAAATCTGATGTTTAATCTTTATCCATGTCACATATTGCTACTGCTAACTCGCTCTACTGTACAGGGCAGCTCCTGACCAACAACTCGTACCCACATTTTAACTAGACCTAGCACATGGAGAACCGATGCCAATTGTTATAAGCCCTTTTAAGTTTGGGTATCCTCGTTTGACCTTGAAGGAGGTCAAATCTGACCACATCAAAAGATTCCCAGCCCATGATTTCCTATAAGTTGGTTTACCTGTACGACCAATAATAAGCGAGTTATAAGCACTTTTATGTTTGGCTATCCTCGTTTGACCTTGAAGGAAGGTCCAAGGTCAAATCTGACCACACCGGAAGATTCCCAGCCCACGATTTCCTGTAGGTTGGTTTACCATCCGAAACCTCTATGACCAATAATAAGTGAGTTATAAGCACTTTTAGGTTTTGCTATCCTTGTTTGACCTTGAAGGAGGGGTCCAAGGTCAAATCTGACCACACCAGAAGATTCCCAGCCCATGATTTCCTACAAGTTGGTTTACCATCCCAAACCTGCATGACCAATAATGAGCGAGTTATAAGCACTTTTACGTTTGGCTATCCTCGTTTGACTTTGAAGGAAGGATCCAAGGTCAAATCTGACCACACCAGAAAATTCCCAGTCCATGATTTCCTATAGGTTGGTTTACCATCCCAAACGTGTACGACACATAATAAGCAAGTTAAAAGAACTTTTAAGTTTGGATATCCTCGTTTGACCTTGAAGGAGGGGTCCAAGGTCAAATCTGACCACACCAGAAGATTTCCAGGCCATGATTTTGTATAGGTTGGTTTACTATTTCAAACCTGTACGGCCAATAATAAGCAAGTTATAAGTACTTTTAAGTTTGGGTATCCTCGTTTAACCTTGAAGGAGGGGTCCAAGGTCAAATCTAACCACATCAAAAGATTCCTAGCCCATGAGTTCCTATAGGTTGGTTTACCATCCCAAACCACTATGACCAATAATAAGCGAGTTATAAGCACTTTTAAGTTTGGCTATCCTCATTTGACCTTGAAGGAGGGGTCCAAGCTCAAATCTGACCACACCAAATCTTTGACCTTATATCTCGTTTAGTATTCCTTTTACAGCCTTAGAATGTATTGCCAGGTTATAGGAAACCATACACAAGGATTCTAGATATCTGTTCATACTTACCATAACTCTTCTTTTTAGTAGGCATATTTTACATCTAAAAAATCTTCTTAAAATGTATGGCATTTAAATGAACTTTTCACAATTGATGACCATAGAAAACCAAAAATATGCTTACAGTTTCTCTCATGTTAATGCAGAAACCTCCACACTGTCTGCTTAACTATCATTCTTCTCTCAGTGCTCCTGGTTTTTCTTTTTAAAAACCTTTTTCTACTTTTATATTATATTGCATCGAACCTTTGGGGATGCTTTGTTTTGTGAGCAAAAACATTTTTCTAGTTAAATTGGTTATTGTTCAGTTAAAGTTAAAAAGTATAGTTAAATTACCCTTTGTAACGTTGCGTAACGTTGCGTCTTTTTGATTTGCGAGTTCTGACTTAGTTTATATTAATTTACTATACAGTAGTAGTGCAGGTTTATTATGTCCACCCCACTGGGGGGTGGACATATTATTTTTGCTTTTTCTGCCGTCCGCTGTCCCACTTGGTTTCCCGACATTTTATGCAACAGGGTATCTGAGCATTGTACTCTAAAAAATTTTCCCCTCCCCAAAAATGGCAGCCATTTTGAATTTTCGAATTTTTGCCAAAAATGGCAAAACACGAATTTGCTTCTATCTCCATAACCGTGCGAGATAGAGCGATTTCGTCGAAATTTTCAACCCACAGGGTATCTAAGGAATGTACTCTTTGCAATTTTTAAAAAATTTTCCCCTCCCCAAAAATGGCGGCCATTTTGAATTTTCGAATTTTTGCCAAAAATAGAAAAACAGGAATTTGCTTCTATCTTCTTAACCGTGCAAGATAGAGTGATTTCGTCAAAATTTTCGACCCAACCAATACAAAAAGGCATGAAGCTGAAATAATTTACATCTACACTAACAAATATTTAAGCATCATTGATATATTTTACAAATGAAACAGGGTCTTGTAAGACTACTGTACAATTTTGGCAAAAGGTTCATGGGTGGACATTACACATGATAATGTGTGTTCTTCTATGCTATCCTGTTTCTATTCACACCTACTATCAACAGGGCATCCTATTTCTAGTTTCAGTTTATAGTCCAACAATTTAACATTGTTTTGTAAACTACAAATGATAAGTTTCACATTGTCTTAAACAGACTGCAGTAGAGAATGACCACTTCAGTGTACTGCAGGGGTCCACAGTGGCCTAGTGTCACTAGTGGCTAGCAAGTCTAATCACAGGCAGTCACCTCTGTAGTGGTTAGACTTGTACAAGTGACTGCTGTGGACCTGTCCCAGTATGACCCTGGCTGTTGAATGGAAAAACCCAAACTTTGAATGATGCAGTGCACTGTAGGATTCACACGGTAGACCAAGTTTATGGCACATCACATATTGCTGTTGATATTTCTGACAGTACGCAATGTAGTCCAACTATATTGTGGTATTACATGATACAAGACTTACCCCAGTTATCACATATTAAATGGTATACTTGTGTACTTATTCGCACCCATCCTAAATTTTCTTAAATATTTTTGATGGAACATAGGGCTGGCAATATACTGGCAAATATCAAGTTAGCTAAATATTGGGCTAGCTTCACACTGGTGTAAAATATGTTGACCACATCATAGACAATTATAAAATTAATCATATACATTGGTAATTTATTGTGTAACCGTGACTGCCTTTGATTAATTTAGGAGTTGGGGTAAATAGGTACATGGATGTGAATTGATCCACCACCACTCTTCTTACACAAAGAAAATATTTGCTGTGACTAGGACACCTGTGAAATACATCATGCTTGTCAATTGTATGCATGATGCCAAACTGACAAGACCTGTTGAAAGATATTTAAAGGAATTTATGTATTTTTCCTGTGGAGGACACAGATTTAAGACCAATATAAGGAACTTCACCTGTCATTGTTTATTATATATCCACTCTTCATGTCCATATGTATTGCCCATAACCTGGATATTTTGGTACAAAAGGAATGGAAAACTTAGGTTTGCTACACTTTTTAAATGCAGCTTTTGTTTTTTTATTTAGTTTTGTCTCTTTTTACTAGGTACTCCAGGCACTGGAAAAAGTACCCTTGCTGAAGAATTGTCCCAACGGACAGGTCTCCAATATTTCAATGTTGGAGAGGTTGCAAAAGAAGGGAACTTCTTCTCTGGTTTTGATGAAGAAAGGCAATGCAATATCTTGGATGAAGATAGGGTATATTAAAAATTTTATGATGCAGCTTTGTGTAACACTAAATGTATCCAGTGGGTGAATTTTAGCCCATTTTGTTATACCTCCAACACAGTGCAGAAAAAGTCTTCTACTGAGGTTCTTGAAATTTTCACATTTTCTATATCACAACTTTTTTTTCAGTAACAGTCTAGCCCAATAGTAAAAATTATCCTCTTTTTACTAACTTTTTACTGAATCCTATAATACCATTCCTTAGATTGTATGTGAAGAATGCTGCACATTTTATACAACATATCAAAGCAGAAAAAATGCCTCAGGTACCTACACCCTATTGATAACATTATGTGTGACTTCCTTTTTTAGGCGGGTTGCGTGTAACCAACCCGCCTATTAGATTGATGTGTCCGACATCCGTCTGTCCATCCACATTTTTCGTTTCCGGACTCTAACTCAAAAACGGTTTGTCCGATCGAATTCAAACTTGACAGGGACATAGATCAACATCATAGCTAGGTTCCTTTCGAAATTGGTGAAATTCCGTCCGTTCGTTTGTCCGTTTTTCGTCCGTTTGTCTGTCCATCCGTCTGTCCACATTTTCGTTTCCGGACTCTAACTCGAAAACGGTTTGTCCAATCAAATTCATACTTTACAGGGACATAGATCACCATCATAGCTAGGTTCCTTTCGAAATTGGTGTAACTCTGTCTGTTTGTTTGTCCGTTTTTCTGTCCTTTGTTCGTTTTTGCTCCATTTTTCTGTCCATCCATCTGTCCGTCCACATTTGTTTTCCGGACTCTAACTCAAAAACGGTTAGTCCAATCAAATTCAAACTTCACGGGGACATACATCACCATCATAGCTAGGTTCCTGTCGAAATTGGTGAAATTCTGTTTGTTCGTTTGTCCATTTTTGTCCGTTTGTCTGTCCATCCATCTGTTTGTCCACATTTTCGTTTCCGGACTCCAACTCGAAAACACTTTGTCCAATCGAATTCATACTTGACAGGGATACAGATCACCATCCTAGCTAGGTTCTTTCGAAATTGGTGTAATTCCGTCTGTTTGTTTGTCCGTTTTCCTGTCCATTTGTCTGTTTTTTGTCCATTTTTCTGTCCATCCGTCTGTCTGTCCACATTTTCGTTTCTGGACTCTAACTCAAAAACGCTTTGTCCAGTCGAATTCAAACTTGACAGGGAGATGCATCACCATCATAGCTAAGTTGCTAAGTTGGTGTAATTCCGCCCTTTCGTTTGTCCGTTTATAGCATAGATACAATTATGTAACCTAGATTACAAGTTTTACGTTTCTTAGCACGTCTTACACATTCACCTTAACTGGGTAACCTAACATTTCTTTCCCTCTTTTCTAAATGTAATTACAGCAGTTGCTAATCTTATTTCTGCCTGCGCAACCCGCCTTATGGGGCATCTGTGACCCTCTTGTACACTAATATCTTCAGTAAGGAAGGCATCAGAGTAAAAACTAAAACCTCGGCAAAAATACAGACCATGTGCAACACCCTTTAAATTAATCCCTGGTCCTATTACTGAACTAGTATTAACTTAAGTTTACCATGAATGGCCAGCATTACCTACAAAGATTTTGCAAAGCCGTGGTGCTAAAACTGACCTATCTCGCACCACGACTATAGTTCACAGACGACATTTTTATGTCGTCACTCTGGGGTGTTGGCGTCCCATGAACAACTTCTCCAAAACTACAAGGCCTAGAGACATGCTGTTTTTTACCCCACAGCCCTTAAGGGCTGTTGGGGTATTGTTTTCACCCATGGTGGGCGGGCGGCGGGAAAAAGTTTGTCCGGGCTGTATCTCAGAAACCGTAAGGTGTAGGAAGTTGATACTTGGTAGGGACATTGGTTAGGATGTGTAGGTGTGCAACGTCATGGTGTGACCTTATTTGACCTTTGACCTTGCTGTAGTGACCTTGAGTTTGAAAATCTTGTCCGGGCTATATCTCGGAAACCGTAAGGTATAGGAAGTTGATACGTGGTAGGGACATTGGTTAGGGGGTGTAGGTGTGCAACGTCATGGTGTGACCTTGATTTGACCTTGCTGTAGTGAAGAATTTTACTTTTACAACTCCCCATTGTAACAGATGGAATTTTATCAAGTGAGCCACAAATTTTGCTCTAATACCACACATTCATTGAATGTATTACCTCTTCTGTATACATGGTAATATTGAAAACATCCAAACCATAATTTGGCTATGCCAGATGTAGATAAAGAGTGTCGTAATGTTTAGTTTACTGATTAATGCTGTCATCTTGTTATTGAATTGTCTTGTTTTAATACTTCATCTTTACATGCATGGTCTTTCTCTTAGACATTATTTTCTCTATTTAAACATTGTTTGGACCTTTATATAACTGACAGTGCTCTGAAAGTGTCCAGAACTTTGTACTGATACAGTGCTTCTATATCTCATGGTATTAAAAATATTTCCCTAGGCTGTGGGGTATGGGCATCTCTGATGCTCTTTTTGTGTCAGCTGACTTGTCAGTCAGCTGACATTATGTCATCACTCTGCGGCGTGGGCGTCCACGTCCGCGTGAACAACTTCTTCTCCAAAACTACAAGGCCTAGAGACATGCTGTTTTTTTAAAAAGATACCTTATCTATCGAGGATGAAAAATTGTTCAAGGCATGCAAATCTGTCTGTTCGTCTGTTTGCTAGAGACATTACAAGGGGGGTACCCCCACCAAAAGTGTGAAAATTTCAACTTTTTATCACAATTTTCTCAGTGACTATTGCAGGGATTTCTCTCATATCTTGCATATATGTACTAGGCCAGAGGTAGATTCTCTTGTGTGAGTATGAGACCTGGATCTGTCTTACTTTTTTTTAATAAATTTTTTTAATAATTTTTAATGCATTAAAATTCGTGAAATCATGCACTAAATCACTTATAACTTCAAAAGTGTTGCATTTACAGCATTTTGTGAAAATATGTTGTTCAGCTACTTTTTTCATAGCTACAATATGGTGAGTAAGTTGGGTGTCTGTCTCAATAGCTAAGTGAGTAATAGCTACTTTTGGGCTTTTCAGTAACTTTCATTATGAGTAAAATCACTTGTAACTTAAAAACTATTGCATTTAGAGAATTTCGTATAAATATGTTATTCAGCTACTTTTGGGCCAGCTATAACATAGTGAAATTTCAGACCTGTAGCTCATGGCATAGCTGAGTAATAGCTACTTTTAGGTTATCACTGTTGAGTAAATCGCTTATAACTTGAAAACTATTGCATTTAGAGAATTTTGTATAAATATGTTATTCAGCTACTTTTGGGTCAGCTATAACATAGTAAAATTTCAGACCTGTAGCTCATGGCATAGCTGAGTAATAGCTACTTTTAGGTTATCACTGTTGAGTAAATCACTTATAACTTGAAAAGTGTTGCATTTAGAGCATTTTGTTAAAATATGTTATTCAGCTACTTTTTTCATAGCTACAATATGGTGAGTAAGTTGGGTGTCTGTCTCAATAGCTAAGTGAGTAATAGCTACTTTTGGGCTTTTCAGTAACTTCCATCATGAGTAAAATCACTTGTAACTTAAAAACTATTGCATTTAGAGAATTTCGTATAAATATGTTATTCAGCTACTTTTGGGCCAGCTATAACATAGTAAAATTTCAGACCTGTAACTCATGGCATAGCTGAGTAATAGCTACTTTTAGGTTATCACTGTTGAGTAAATCACTTATAACTTGAAAACTATTGCATTTAGAGTATTTTGTTTCATATGTTATTCACCTATTTTGGGGTCAGCTATAACATAGTGAAGTTTCAGACCTGTGGCTCATTTCATAGCTGAGTAATAGCTACTTTGAAGTTCTCACTGTTGAGTAAATCAGTTATAATTGGAAAACTATTGCATTTACAGAAATTTGTGCAAATATGTTATTCAGCTACTTTTGGATCAGCTATAACATAGTGAAATTATAGACCTATAGCTCATGGCACAACTGAGCAATAGCTATTCTCAGGTACTGACTGTTGAGTAAATCAGCTATAACTTGAAAAATATTGCATTTGGAGTATTTTGTTAAAATGTATTGTTCACCTACTTTTGGGTCAGCTATAACATAGTGAAATTACAGACCTATAGCTCATGGCATAGCGGAGCAATAGCTATTTTCAGGTTCTCACTATTGAGTAAATCAGTTGTAGCTTGAAAACTATTGCATTTACAGTAGTTTGCTTAAATATGTTGTTCACCTACTTTTGGGTTAGCTGTAACATAGTAAAATTTCAGACATGTAGCTCATTGCATAGCTGAGTAATAGTTCCTTTGAGGTTCTCACTGTTGAGTAAATCAGTTGTAACTTGAAAACTATTACATTTAGAGTAATTATGTCCACCCCACTGGGGGGTGGACATATTACTTTTGCTTTTTCCGGCGTCCGGCGTCCCACTTGGTTTCCAGACATTTTAGGCAACAGTTCTTATCCTATCTTTACCAAATTTGGCATGCAGGTTTATTGGGTTAATAGCTTGTATGGGATTGCTTTTGGTGATGATAGCTCTATAGCTAACTGAGTAATAGCTACTTTGCTACTTTTGAGTAGCTCTTTGGTTTCCAGACATTTTAAGGAATGCTATTAAGCCTAGCTTTCTGAAATTTGGTATGGAGGTTCATTGGGTTAATACCTTGTATGGGATTGCTTTTGGGGGGAATTGCTTCATAGATGAGTGAGTAATTAATTAAATAAATGAGTAATTAGCTAATTTGAATACTGAAAAAGGCAAATGTGCTCATATCTCCTAAACCGTGCGAGATAGAGCGATTTCTTCGAAATTTTCGACCCACAGGGTATCTAAGGAATGTACTCTTCGCAATTTTCAAAAAATTTTCCCCTCCCCAAAAATGGCGGCCATTTTGATATTTCGAATTTTTGCCAAAAATGGCAAAACACAAATTTGCTTCTATCTCCTTAACCGTGCGAGATAGAGCGATTTCGTCGAAATTTTCGACCCACAGGGTATCTAAGGAATGTACTCTTTTACAATTTTCCAAAAATTTTCCCCTCCCCAAAAATGGCGGCCATTTTGAATTTTCGAATTTTTGCCAAAAATGGCAAAACACAAATTTGCTTCTATCTCCTTAACCGTGCGAGATAGAGCGATTTCGTCGAAATTTTCGACCCACAGGGTATCTAAGGAATGTACTCTTTGCAATTTTCAAAAAGTTTTCCCCTCCCCAAAAATGGCGGCCATTTGGAATTTTCGAATTTTTGCCAAAAATGGCAAAACACAAATTTGCTTCTATCTCCTTAACCGTGCGAGATAGAGCGATTTCATCGAAATTTTCAACCCACAGGGTATCTAAGGAATGTACTCTTTGCAATTTAAAAAAATTTTCCCCTCCCCAAAAATGGCGGCCATTTTGATTTTCAAAAATGGCAAAACACAAAATTGCTTCTATCTCCTTAACCGTGCGAGATAGAGCGATTGCGTCGAAATTTTCGACCCATAGGGTATCTAACAAATGTACTCTTGCCAATTTTCCTTTCCCAAAAATGGCGGCCATTTTGAATTTTCAAATTTTTGCCAAAAATAGAAAAACAGGAATTTGCTTCTATCTTCTTAACCGTGCAAGATAGAGTGATTTCATAAAAATTTTCGACCCAACCAATGCAAAAAGGCATGAAGCTGAAATAATTTACATCTACACTAATAAATATTTAAGCATCATTGATATATTTTACAAATGAAACAGGGTCTTGTAAGACTACTGTACAATTTTGGCAAAAGGTTCATGGGGTGGACATTACACATGATAATGTGTGTTCTTCTATGCTATCCTGTTTCTATTCGCATCTACTATCAACAGGGCGTCCTATTTCTAGTTTGTTAAATATGTTATTCACAGAATTTTTGGTCAGCTATAACATAGTGAAATTGCAGACCTCTATGTCATGGCATAGCTGAGCAATAGCTACTTTCAGGTTCTCACTGTTGAGTAAATCATTGTATCCACTGGATAGCCGCAGTGTGTAGAGAGAGATTTCACCATTACTGCTCTGATGAAAAAATATATTATAGCTAGCTTTCTTAAGTTTGCAGTATATATTAATAACCATAAAATGTTGTCTGGGAATATTTTTGGCCTCATTTTGAGAAACAAGATGGCCGCCACAGGTGTTTTTTGTCAGTCATGAAAAGTGCTTATATCTCCCTTATTATTGATCCTAGAGGTTTGGGATGATAAACCAACCTGTAGGAAATCATGGGGTGGGAATCTGTTGATATGGTCCGATTTGACCTTGGAACCCTCCTTCAAGGTTAAATGAGGATAGCAAAAATTGAAAGTGCCTACAACTCGCTTATTATTGGTGACAGAGATTTGGGATGGTTTAATCCCATAGGAAATCATTGGCTCGGAATCTTTTGGTATGGTCAGATTTGACCTTTGGACTCCTCCTTCAAGGTCAAATGAGGACAGCCAAGCTTAAAAGTGCTTATAACTCATTTATAATTTGTCCTAGAGGTTTGGAATGGTAAACCATAGGAAATCATGGGCTGGGAATGTATTTGTGTGGTTAGATTTGACCTTGGACCCCTTCTTCAAGGTCGAACGAGGATATTGCATTTGTAGTATTTCTTTAAATATGTTTTAACCTATTTTTTACACTTAAACAATTACCTTGTTATTTTCCTTCATAATACCATTTACAGGGCACAACTTTTTTATCCTTTTCTTCTGTCAGCTTCGGAATTTCTTTCGAACTTGCTGTTCAGTTACCATTTACTGTATTTCTGTACAGCCCTTTTCCTGATAATCATTCTGTCCTCTAATCACCTTCACAAATCAAAAACACTCAGTCAGCTGACACAGTGCCCGTTCACGGGCACTCTCCTCTTGTTTAAAAGATACCTTATCTATCGAGGATGAGGAATTGTTCAAGGCATGCAAATCTGTCTGTTCCTCTGTTTGCTAGAGCCATTACAAGGGAGGTACCCACACCAAAAGTGTGAAAATTTCACACTTTATGACAATTTTCTCAGTGACTATTGCAGGGATTTCTCTCATATCTTGCATATATGTACTAGGTCACAAGTAGATTCTCTTGTGTTGAGTATCAGACCTGGATCTGTCTTAATTTTTTTTAATGAATTTTTTTAATAATTTTTAATGTATTAAAATTCATAAAATCATGCACTAAATCACTTATTTACTCTTTGACTATTGCAAGGATTTCTCTTTTATTTTGCATATATATACTAGGTCACTAGAGGATTCCCTCGTGTGAGTATTAAGGCTGGATCTTTTTTAAATATTTTTTTATGAATTTTTAAAATAATTTTTAATGCATTAAAATTCATGAAATCATACACTAAATCACCTATAACTTGAAAAGTATTGCATTTAGAGCATTTTGTTAAAATGTGTTATTCAGCTACTTTTGCCATAGCTACAACATGGTGAGAATTTTGTATAAATATGTTATTCAGCTACTTTTGGGTCAGCTATAACATAGTAAAATTGCAGACCCATAGTTCATTGCATAGCAGAGTAATAGCTACTTTGAGGCTATCATGTTGAGTAAATTGCCTGTATCTTCAAAACTATTTCATTTAGAGTATTTTGTTTAATATGTTTTTCATATACTTTTGGGTCAGCTTTAACATAGTAAAATTGCAGACCTGTAGCTCATGGCATAGCTGAGCAATAGCTACTTTCAGGTTCTCACTGTTGAGTAAATCAGTTGTAACTTGAAAATTATTGCATTTAGAGTATTTTCTGTAAATATGTTATTCACCTACTTTTGGGCAGTTATAACATAGTAAAGTTGCAGACCTCTAGCTCATGGCATAGCTGAGCAATAGCTACTTCCAGTTTTTTTCTGTTGAGTTAATCAGTTGTAACTTGAAAACTATTGCATTTAGAGAATTTTGTCTAAATATGTTATTCATCTACTTTTGAATTAACTATAACATTGTAACATTGCAGATGTGTAGCTCAAACGTCATGGCATAGCTGTGTAATAGCTATTCTCAGGTTCTCACTGTTGAGTAAGTCAGTTGTAACTTGAGAAATATTGCATTACAAGTATATCTATAAATATGTTGTTCACCTTCTTTTGGGTCAGCTTTAACATAGTGAATTTGCAGACCTGTATGTCATGGCATAGCTGAGCAATAGCTACTTTCAGGTTTTCTCACGGTTGAGTAAATCAAATATAACTTGAAAACTATTGCATTTAGAGTAATCTGTTTAAATATGTTGTTCATGTACTTATGGGTCTGCTATAACATAGTGAAATTGTAGACCTGTAGCTCATGGCATAGCTGAGCAATAGCTACTTTTAGATTTTCACTGTTGAGTAAATCAGTTGTAACTTGAAAAGTATTTCATTTACAGTATTTTGTTTAAATAAGTTATTAACCTACTTTTGGGTCAGCTATAAAATAGTAAAATTGTATCCCCAGGTGAAAGTCGGGGATACTTAGGACTCAGTACGGTCAGGCCGCTGCCGATACCGCTGCCGCCGCAGAGATTTCCTTTCGGTCGCGATAACTTAAAAAATATTTTAGTTAGACCTTTCAAATTTGGTATGTGGGTATATATGGGCAATGCCACGAACGCTATTGTTTTGTGACCCTGACCTCAGCCTAAACCCCTTTATGGATTTTAATGAAATTTTCAGGATATGTTTACCCTAAGAGGATCTAGAGCTGATTAGGGTTTGGGGGTATCCAGCGGCAACTGTTGCCATGGCAGCACTTTAAAAATTTTTGGGTCTTAAAGTTTGTTCTAAAATCTTTAATGTTTTCTGTAACCTAAAATATTTCAGCTAGCTTCATCAGATTTGCACAAAATGCAAATGGATAGGAAAGCTTGCCCAAGAATAATTATGTCCTTGTTTTAGAAACAAAATGGCCGCCACATCACATCTTTAATGCCAAATAGGAGGGTCATCATATCAAAAAAGCCTTATATCTCCCTTATAATTGTTTCTTTGGCTTCAAAATATGAAAACTACATGTAAGAAATCATGGCTTGTGAATCTTTTGTAGAACATTTTGTGGGTTCTCTATACTTCTTACAACAGAAGTTGTTCCTAAGATTTTCCCAAATCTCAATGTTGTTGGCCATTTAGCTGTATGGCTGGGGTTCTTGCCTGCCGAGGCTGACAATTTTTAACCATGACCAAAATGAGTAAATGATATTTTTCTTCATGACTGTTAGAGTTACAATAATTTTGTCAAATATATTGTTTAGCTAATTTTTGATGCACAGTGTCATGGCAAATTTCCAGAGCTGTAGGTCCATAGCTCACTGAGTAATAGCTACCTTGACAGTTCACCATTGAGTAAATCACTTATATCTGCAAACCTATTAAATTTAGAGGTTTTTTTGTCAAATATGTTGTTCATGCACTTATAAAAGTACTCTGTCATGGCAAATTTTCAGAGCTGTAGGTAATAGCTACTTTGACCGTTCAACATTGAGTAAATCACTTATAGCACCTATCCTTACCAAGGTTTCAAGATATCTTCCCTGCTACGAAATCATTTGGTCCAATTTGTTCAATTTGGTTGGTTGCTATGGCAACGAATTTGAAAATCTGAGGTGACCAAACTAAAAGGAGCCTATATCTCCCTTATTGGTCATAGAGGTTTTGGATGTGAAGACAACTTCTAGGAAATCATGTGCCCCGAATCTTTTGTTGTTTCAGATTTGACCTTGGACCCCTCCTTCAAGGTCAAGTGTGGTTCTTCATACCTATAATGGCCTATATCTCCCTTGTTATTGGTCGTAGAGGTTTTCGATGTGAAGACAACCTATGGGAAATCATGTTCCCCAAATCTTTTGGTGATCTCAGATTTGACCTTAGGTCCCTCCTTCAATGTCGAATGTGGTCCTTGATACCTCTAATGGTTTATATCTCCCTTATTATTGGCCGTAGAGGTTTTGGATATGAAGATGAATCTGTTGGTGGGTGACATTTGACAGAATATTCTGCATGTCACGCTTCAACCATGTCCCGACCGGGGATCCACTGCATCGAGACGCAATCTCTAGTTGCAGACCTGTAGCTACTTGGATAGCTGAGTGATAGCTACTTTCAGGTTCTCACTGTTGAGTAAATTAGTTGTAACTTGAAAACTATTTTATTTACAGCATTTCTTTAAATATGTTATTCACGTACTTCTGCGTGAGCTATACCATATCAAAATTGAAGCCCTCACTGTTGAGTTAATGAGTTGTAACTCGAAAACCACTGCATTTGCAGTAATTTCTTCAATTATGTTTTAACCTACTTTTTACACTTTAACAGTTACCTTGTTACTTTCCTTCTGAATACCATTTCCAGGGCACAACTTTTGTGTCCTTTCCTTCTGTCACTTCTACCCTGAAGCTCAAAACACACAGTCAGCTGACAGAGAGCCTGTTCACGGGCACTGATTGCTTGTTAAGATATAGACCTATGGCAAACAAAAACTTGGTACCTATGTGATATACCTGAATCTCACCATGATGCCATAAAATTTACACCAGATATCTTAAAAACCTCTGTATATTTCTGTGACACCACAGAAATCATAAGCCCAGAAGGTACCCTTTAGGTGAACCTCTATAGCAAACCAATGGATTCACAAAAATAACTGCTATACACCTCAGCCCACACTGAAAACTGCAAAAGTCTTCAACCATACAGTCAATTCCTAAGAATCAGATGATTTTGCTGTTCAAAAAAAAAACAACTATGATAAACACTCAAAATCCTTAACCCATCATTTCCTAATAAGGGGTTACCCTCAAACACCTCACAGAAGAAGCTCCTATATTGGGCGGGCGTTTCTTTGTCAGTCATAAAAAGTGCTTATATCTCCTTTATTATTGGTCCTAGAGGTTTGGGATGGTAAACCAACTGTAGGAAATCATGGGCTGGGAATCTTCTGGTGTGGGCAGATTTGACCTTGGACCCCTCCTTCAAGGTCAAACAGGGATAGCCAAACTTAAAAGTGCTTATAACTTGCTTATTATTGGTTGTACAGGTTTGGATGGTAAACCAACATGTAGGAAATCATGGGCTGGGAATCTTTTGGTGTGGTCAGATTTGACCTTGGACCCCTCCTTCAAGGTGAAATGAGGATAGCCAAACTTAAAAGTGCTTATAACTTGCTTATTATTGGTCGTACAGGTTTGGGATGGTAAACCAACCTATAGGAAATCATGGGCTGGGAATCTTCTGGTGTGGTCAGATTTGACCTTGGACCCCTCCTTCAAGGTCAAACAGGGATAGCCAAACTTAAAAGTGCTTATAACTTGCTTATTATTGGTTGTACAGGTTTGGATGGTAAACCAACATGTAGGAAATCATGGGCTGGGAATCTTTTGATGTGGTCAGATTTGACCTTGGACCCCTCCTTCAAGGTCAAACAAGGATAGCCAAACTTAAAAGTGCCTATAACTCGGTTATTATTGGTCCTCGAGGTTTGGGATGGTAAACCAACCTATAGGAAATCATGGGCTGGTAATCTTTTGGTGTGGTCAGATTTGACCTTGGACCCCTCCTTCAAGGTCAAACGAGGATTGCCAAACTTAAAAGTGCTTATAACTCGCTTATTATTGGTCCTCGAGGTTTGGGATGGTAAACCAACCTATACGAAATCATGGGCTGGGAATCTTTTGATGTGGTCAGATTTGACCTTGGACCCCTCCTTCAAGGTCAAGCGAGGATAGCCAAACTTAAAAGTGCTTATAACTCACTTATTATTGGTCCTAGAGGTTTGGGATGGTAAACCAACCTATAGGAAATCATGGGCTGGGAATCTTTTGGTGTGGTCAGATTTTGACCTTGCACCCCTCCTTCAAGGTCAAGCGAGGATAGCCAAACTTAAAAGTGCTTATAACTCGCTTATTATTGGTCGTACGGGTTTAGGATGGTAAACCAACTTATAGGAAATCATGGGCTGGGAATCTTTTGATTCGGTCAGATTTGACCTTGGGCCCCTCCTTCAAGGTCAAACGACGATAGCCAAACTTAAAAGTGCTGATAACTTGCTTATTATTGGTCCCAGAGGTTTGCAATATGAAACCAACTTATAGGAGGTCATGGGCTGGGAATCTTCTGATGTTTTCAGATTTAACCTTGGGCCCCTCCTTCAAGGTCAAACGATGGTTCACTGGCTTTGGTGAGTTGTGGGGTTGGCCAGAAAAAGTTTGTCCTGGGCTGTATCTCAGAAACCGTAAGATGTAGGAAGTTAATACTTTGTAGGGACATTGGTTAGGGAGTGTAGGTGTGCAACATCATGGTGTGACCTTGATTTGACCTTTGACGTTGCCGCAGTGACCTTGACCTATAAAATCTTGTCCGGGCTATATCTCGTAAACCGTAAGATATAGAAAGTTGATACTTGGTTATGACATTGGTTAGGGGGTGTATGTGTGCAACATCATGGTGTGACCTTGATTTGACCTTTGACCTTGAAGTAGTGACCTTGACCTATAAAATCTTGTTTGGGCTGTATCTTAGAAACTGTAAGGTGCAGGAAGTTGATACTTGGTAGGGACATTGGTTGGGGGTTATAGGTGTGCAACGTCATGGTGTGACCTTGATGTGACCTTTGACCTTGCCATAGTGACCATGAGTTTTAAAATCTTGTCTGGGCTATTTTTTGGATTTCATAAGGTGTAGAACACTTGGTAGGGACATTGGTTAGGGGTGTAAGTGTGTATCATGGTGTGACCTTTAACTTTGGCTCTACCAAACTGCATTCACCTGCCATATTTGAGACATCTTTCTCTTATGACAAAGATATATGGATTGCTGCAACTGATTATAATATGAACTTTTACATAATTGTGCTATTTCCATTGACAGCTATTCTCCAATTAATAAATTTTACGGCTTCATAATTTTTAGTTTACTGATTAATGCTGTCATCTTGCTATTGAATTGTCTCGTTTTAATACTTTATCTTTATATACATTTTCTTTCTCTTAGACATTATTTTCTCTATTTAAACATTGTTTGGAGTTTTATACAACTGACACTGCTCTGAAAGTATCCAGATCTTTGTACTGTTTCATGAATTCTAACATGACATGGACGTGTCCTTGATTCTGATTGGCTAAACGGCGAAATACTTCATGCGTAAAATATAGCATAACCCGGTAGCTCCGAATTATTGCTCATTAATAGTCATTATATAGTAAAAAGCAAATAAAAGTGGATGATGACATTTATTTTGTATGTGAGGTTAGTAAAGTTACTTTACATTGAAGTGTAAGTGGAAAACCGGTAGCTGAACTTTATAGTGGTTTACAATAATTTATTTACCGTTCTGACGATACGGGTCGTACCGCAACACCCCTACTCATGGTGTTGAAAACTATTTCCCCGATGCTATTTTCTATTATTATCTGGTATATAAGATGTTGTGCCGCCATAGTTTGTTCCCCTGAAATATTTGTATCCACCAGAGGCATCGGGTGGATACTTTGGTTTAGCGTTTGCTACGCCACCGCCGCCGCGGCATTAACGCTCTCAGAGGAAAACTACACCAGTTAGGTTCACCAAATTTGCAGGATATCTTCATTGGGGGGGTACTGCTCAGCTACCCAAGTTCGTCGCCTACCCATGTTCGTCACCTGCCTTAAAAACTGAAAAGGACAAGCAATATTGATACTGAAACAAGCAGACCAAGTGCTTATAATGCTGATGTATTACTCTACATAGAAAGACAATTTCTAATAGGTTTAAATATTGTCAAAAAATGCAGGTGACAAACTTGGGTAGGCGACGAACTTGGGTAGCTGAGCAGTAAGGTTTTCTGGGACTGAAATTAGGCTCATTCTGAAAATTATCTACCTTTTTCTACTGGCTGTTTCTCATAGCTAGAAGGTTGTATCTCTTCATAGGTGATATGTATGACAGATATATATGTCCTCTACAACCTTGCAGACACTTGACCTTGAAGCTCTTAATTCAAGGTCATCCACAGAGTGCCGAAGTAGCGGACTTTAAAAGTGCCTATATCTCCCTTATTATTGGTCCTAGAGGTTTGGGATGGTAAACCAACACATAAGAAATCATGGGCTGGGAATCTTCTGGTGTGGTCGGATTTGACCTTGGGCCCCTCGTTCAAGGTCAAACGAGGATAGCCAAACTTAAAAGTGCTTATAACTCTCTTATTATTAGTAAAAAATTAAGTGAAAGTAAATTAAGTGAAAATAATGCTTAGTTGCTGTAGTGATCCTCTAGTTTAAGCGTCCCTTGAAAGGGGGACGCTTATTGCTCTCACCCCCAGCTTTCATACAGCCGCCGCTGCTGCATTATCGTCTTGCTTGAATATCTCCCTGGATATTAGGCCTATCAATTTGATATTTGGCAGTTATCTTCTATAGGTGTGGGAAACATTTTTGACAAGCATAAATTTGACCTTTGACATTTATCAAGGTAATGTGACCAAAAACAAATTTTTTTCTTGTACTTCTGTTTCACCAGATTTTCTCAGAAAGTACAGACTATGGGACCAGTAGATTTTGAGATCGATGGGCCATAATTAACTGATTGACATGTGATTGATTATCAGTTGATAAAAAACATACTAAAATTAAGCCTTTCGGCCACATCTTATGTCTCTTTTCAAGGAAATATGTTATGCTATGCTCTCCTATCATATTTTTTTCTTCATTCGTGATATATTTGTATCCACCGGATGCATCCGGTGGATACCATGGTTTTCGCGGGGGTACGCCGCCGCCGAAGTGTGTAGATGATTTCTCGTTACCCTTCTGCAGCCAAAAGTATTAGCAGTAGAGGCCTCAAATTTGCAGGATAGGTTCAATGGTACAAAAGCTTGCCTTCGAGTTTTTTTGGCCTCATTTCCAAAAACAAGATGGCTGCCATGGAAGTTTCATTCAAATTTTTAGGGACTTTTGCTGCCCCAGTATATCTAAGGGCTTGCAATGTACACTTTCCAAATTTGCAGGATATGTTCATCATGGTCAAAGCTTCCTTGGGAATTATTCTGGATATCTGGACAAAAACAAGATGGCCGCCGTGGGTGTTTCTTGGACCGTTTTTTAACAAAATACAAAAAGTGCAAATATCTCGAAAACCGAAGAGATAGAGCGATTTTGAGTGAATTTTTGACCCGCAGGGTAGTACAGGAGTATTCGGTTGCAATATGAAAAATTTCAAATTTTACAACTTTTGGCGGCCATCTTGAATTTTTGCGGAAAATGAAAAATGGCAAATATCTCTGAAACTGTCGGAGATAGAGCGATTTCGAGCGAATTTTGGACCCGCAGGGTAGTAGAAGAGTATTCTGTTGAAACATGAAAGTTTTCAATTTTTACAACTTTTGGCGGCATCTTGAATTTTTGCAGAAAATTAAAAATCGCAAATATCTCTGAAACCGTCGAATTTTGGACCCGCGGGGTAGTAGAAGAGTATTCTGTTGAAACATGAAAATTTTCATCAAATAACTCATTCATCTACTTTTGGGAGAGCTTTCACATGGTGGAGTTCCAGACCTGTAGGTAATTACTCACCTGCTCAAAATGAGTAAATTCGAATTATCTCTAAAAGTATTGCAGATAGCCAATTTTTCTCAAATAACTCATTCACCTACTTTGGGGAGAGCTTTCACTTGGTGAAGTTTCAGACCCATAGCTAATTACTCACCTACTCAAAATGAGTAAATGCTAATTATCTCAAAGTATTGTGGATACCCAATTTTTATCAAATAACTCATTCATCTACTTTTGGAAGAGCTTTCACATGGTGAAGTTTCAGACCCGTACCTAATTACTCGGATACTCAAAATGAGTAAATGCTAATTATCTCAAAGTGTTGCGGATACCCAATTTTTATCAAATAACTCATTCATCTACTTTTGGAAGAGCTTTCACATGGTGAAGTTTCAGACCCATAGCTAATTACTCACCTACTCAAAATGAGTAAATGCTAATTATCTCTAAAAGTATTGCAGATAGCCAAGTTTTCTCAAATAACTCCTTCACCTACTTTTGGGAGAGCTTTCACTCGGTGAAGTTTCAGACCCGTAGCTAATTACTCACCTACTCAAAATGAGTAAATGTTAATTATCAGTAAAAGTATTGCGGATACCCAATTTTTATCAAATAACTCATTCATCTACTTTTGGGAGAGCTTTTACATGGTGAAGTTCCAGACCCGTAGGTAATTACTCACCTACTCAAAATGAGTAAATGCAAATTATGTCTAAAAGTATTGCAAATAGCCAATTTTTCTCAAATAACTCATTCACCTACTTTTGGGACAGCTTTCACTTGAAGTTTCAGACCCGTAGCTAATTACTCACCTACTCAAAATGAGTAAATGCGAATTATCTCTAGAAGTATTGCAGATAGCCAGTATTTCTCAAATAACTCATTCACCTACATTTTGGAGAGCTTTCAATTAGTGAATTTTCAGACCCGTAACTAATTACTCACCTACTCAAAATGAATAAATGCCTATTATCACTGAAAGTATTGCAGATAGCCAGTATTTTTCAAGTAACTCAATTCACCTACTTTTGGGAGAGCTTTCACTTGGTGAAGTTTCAGACCCATAGCTAATTACTCACCTACTCAAAATGAGTAAATGCGAATTATCTCTAAAAATATTGCAGATAGCCAATTTTTCTCAAATAACTCATTCACCTACATTTTGGAGAGCTTTCACATGCTAAAGTTTTTTTATGAATTTTTTAAATAATTTTTAATGCATTAAAATTAATGAAATCATGCACTAAATCAATTATAACTTGAAAATATTGCTTTTATTACGCTACAATAGCTTACCATGTGGGACTTAATGCTGTTCTCGGGTTGCCACACCCGGGGCCAACGTCTTAGAAAAAAAGATCGTTCTTGTTAGCCACCGGATATACTGGTAGTTGTCGTCACGTGATATCTTCTGACCAATCGCCCTACTTTCTTGTTGGCCACGAAGACTGGTAGCAGTTTGTAAATATACAGACATTTTCATTTATTTCTCAGTATCCACGTATTGTTGGAGGCTAATATTTGGACATTTCCTTAAATATATTTCATAGATTATTCTGTGAAAATTTTAATTTCACAACTTAAGTAGTTTCCTTACAGTCCGCGTGTTTTGAGTTTTCTCGGTTCAGGCAATCTTAATTGTACGTCTTTTTATTGCGTTAAAATGTCCCTTCATCAAGCAAACAAAGACAAACCGAGAGCTCAGAAATGCCGCCATTTTTGCTTCAGTTTTGATACTCATAATTACTGCCCTACCTGTAGGGAGGCTGGCAAGGGAGATGACCCCTGTGTCACTTTTGAAGCACCCTGCCATATTTGCACGTCTCTCTCTGATGAACAATTGCAAAAAATTCAAAACAGGAAGCGGTACTTAAAAAAGCAAAAAGCGGAAACTAGTTCCAAAGATGAACTAGATCTCTTGGGTGAAGGCGATGGGGACTCTTTTAATGGTTCTAATGCAGACCTTGAGAGTGCTGCCGATAACCTCTTTACCTCACCCCCCCGTCCTCAACCTCTCGCCTTCAGTTCTTTATCACTAAAGACCCCAGCAAAAGCTGTTCCACCCACCCCAGGTACTATTTTGCAAAATAAAATTCAAAGAAATCTAGAGAAATCCCTGGGTGATTCCTTAAATATACATATACAGCAGCAAATGGGTTCCTTCCAGGCATCCATGTTAGAAGCATTTCAATCACTCCGAGAGGAGTTGGCAGTTAAAAAGCCTGCCGAGGTTGATCCCTCGCCTCATGCTTCAAAAGCTGGTCCATCCAGCAAGTCTGCTGCTAATCTGGACCTACACCCTCCGAGGTCAAGTACTAATGCACAGTCCGAGGCAATGGATGTGGACGTTGGTCCAGCACTCCCTCCTCGTCTAGTACTCAACCAAACTTCCTCAGATCAGTACGTTGCCCCTTCTGAAGTAATACCGAAGGATTCCTCGTACTCACATAAAAAACAAACCCACAGGCAAACAGTAACACCGAGCTCTGCCTCGGATCATCTGGATGAGGATTCCGACGAATCTCGGATCCATCCTAGACCTAAGAAACACTCTGACAAGAGCAAGCATAAATCTAGGTCCAGATACGTGTCATCTTCAGAGGACGATCACTCCCCTGTGGCTAGACACAGGTCTTCTAAGCCCTCTAGGGCTCAGCCCTCAGGCGCAGCTTCTGATCAAGACCTCCCACAACATGATCCAGACCCCCCTTATTATAGGGAAGTAGCCCTGCCTGACATTCCCTCCCAATACTCTGAAGAGGTAGACACCTTCAGGCGCATTCTTTCTCTCCCTGACCCCAGGGACTCTATGCCTAGGTCGTCAACTTCAGTGTTGGGTCTGGATGACGAAAAAGGCCGTCAAGAGCTCAGACCTAGAGGTCCTTCCTCTATCTTACCACTTAGCTCAGTTATCAAGGACGCCTTTGATAAATTTCAACATCATTTCAAAGCTGCCAATTTATCTGAGGGAAAATATGTTAAGCCTCCTCCATCCACTTCCAAGTGGTATAAGGTGGGACAGCCCACTTTTCAAGACAAAATCCAGGAGTTGAATATGGACTTTGCTAAGATCTGTATTACTCCTAGACCTCCTGGGGCACCAGTAGCCAAAGTCCCTATGCCAGTCCTTAAGGAGCTGGAACATCAGGCTAGACAGAATATTTCAACCCTCAATTTCACCGCTGCCTTTGCCAAAACCTCTTCTTCTTGCAATGCTTCTTTGGAAAAGTGCCAACATAGCATCAAGTCAACTGTCAAGAAGATAAAGTCTCAGATCCAGAAAGGTGCCAATCCTGAGAAAGCAGCAAAGCGCGGATATGAGGAAGTTGCTGAGTACTTGGATTTTTGGAACAAGACGGTTCTTGTCCAACATAGAGCTCTTACCTGTCTCAGCAAATCGCTAGCCCATATTCTCCAGAGGGAATTATATTCTATGGCTAACACCGACTTGCTTAGGCGCGAAGCCGAAATGACTCTATTGCATCCCCAGCTAGGGGAAACGAGACGCCAAGAACTTAGGAACTCGTCCTTCTGGGACTCCTCCTTGTTCGAGTCTCAACTTGTTAAGGAAGGTGAGGACTTCCTTCTCAAAAAAGGCACCTCAAAAGATTCTCAGGGTTTTGCACCCTACCAGAATAAGCCCTTTCGTGGCCCCCACAAGAAAAGAGGCTCCTACAGGAAACGCCCCTATGGGGGCAATTCCTCTCAAAGCAGTAACCAATCCTTTCCCTCGGGAAGAGGAAAATCCAACTTCAGAGGCTCCAGGGGTCGTTTTCGACCCCACAATAGGGGAAGGGGGCGTGGAAACCCCCCTTCACAATGACTCCTCCAAAGCCTCATTCAGTCCACCAGTAGGAAGTCGCCTCCGTTCTTTCAAGAGAGACTGGCTAACAAACAAATGTTCTCAAAACGTGTTAAACATTATCACCAATGGCTACGTTCTGCCATTCCGTTCAAAGCCAAACTTGATCAGATTTCCTCTGATTCTATCAGAGTACAAGGCCCAACAAAAAGACCAAGCCTTGGCCACTTGTATCCAGTCTCTCTTGTCAAAGAACGCCATCGAAAGGGTGGAAAACGTAAAATCTCTCGGGTTTTACAGTCGCCTGTTCCTAGTACCCAAGCCTCACCAAAGGTGGAGGCCAGTCATAGACTTAAGCAGGCTCAACACTTTTCTACATGTAGAAAAGTTCAAAATGGAAACCCCGGAGTCCATCAGGACTTCCCTGGTCCCAGGGGAGTGGGTATCGTCGATAGACCTGTCGGACACATACCTTCACATCCCCATCCATCCAAACTCAAGGAAGTACCTAAGGTTTTGCTACAAGGCCCAGGTGTTCCAGTTCACCTCCCTACCTTTCCGGCTGGCCACAGCCCCCCAGGTCTTTACGATGATCGTAAAGGAAGTGAAACTAATGGCCCTCTCAAGAGGACTCAGAATTCACCAATACCTGGACGACTGGCTGATCAGGTCCCAGTCCCAGGAGGAATCTCAAAGGGACACACAGGCAGTGGTAGACCTAACCCAATCCTTGGGTTGGATAATCAACCAGGAAAAATCAGAACTGAAACCTACTCGGGTGTTTTCGTTCGTGGGCTACGAATACCACCTAGATTCAGCCCTTGTAAGACCCACTCACGAGAGATGGCTCAAACTCCAGGATTTGATCCTACGACTCAAGTCAAAACATGTTTTGACTGCAAGATGTTTGATGTCTCTAATTGGGTTGCTAGCCTCAACAGAGAAAATGGTCCCGGAGGGACGCCTTCACATGAGGCCCTTTCAGTTTCATCTCAAGGAGCACTGGAGATATCCTCAGTCGCTGGACAACCTCCTTCCTTGGACAGAAGCCATTGTAGCCCACCTAGATTGGTGGCAAAACCCCTCAAATGTGATGAAAGGCGCAGACCTTCATCCCAAGGACCACAGTATCCAACTCTTTACCGACGCCTCAAACGAAGGTTGGGGCGCTCACTTAGATCAAAATTCTCCAAAAGGGCTGTGGTCAGAGCGGGAAAGAAGGCTACACATAAATGTCCTGAATTGAAGGCGGTCTCCCTGGCCCTTCGAGACTTCCAGGACCAGTGCCAGAATCAAACAGTGTTAGTTGCGACGGACAACTCAACAGTGGTAGCCTACATCAACAAGCAAGGGGGAACTCACTCAGCAGAGATGTGCGCTCTCCTGTGGAAAATCATGACCTGGTGCCATCACTACCATATAACATTGAAAGCCAGGCACATTCCAGGGTGTCTGAATGTGATGGCCGACCTCCTATCCAGGTCCAACCAAGTGCAGTCAACAGAATGGTCTCTGCACCCTCAGGTCTTCAAGCAAATCTGCCGAAAGTGGTTCACCCCTCATGTAGACTTATTCGCCACTCACCTGAATCACAAACTCCCTCTATATGTGTCTCCTATCCCAGACCCAAGGGCCTGGAACATAGATGCTCTGAACATAAACTGGACCAACCTCACGGCCTACGCCTACCCTCCTACGGCTCTGCTTCACAAGGTGATCCAAAAGATCAAGCAATGCCATTGCCTGATCATCGTGATAGCCCCAGGCTGGCCAGGGATGCCCTGGTTTTGGGACCTAGTGCAGCTCTCAACAGAGATCCCACTACAACTCCCAGTGTCAACGACCCTACTCAAACAGTCCCACAACTATGTGTTCCACAACAACCCACAACAAGGACCATCTACAGGTCAAAGTGGGCCCTATCTGAAAAATGGTGCAGAGAAAATTCGGTGGATTTCTCCACTCCATCTGTGAAACAAATCTCAGATTTTTTCATGTACCTGTACCAAGACCTAAACAGGCGCCCCTCGACCATTGATGGCTACAGGACTGCTATCGTTGACACTCTGGGCCCAACGGCCCAACACATTGCGCACAATGCAGACCTTCATAGGTTACTCTCCAGTTTTCACAGGGGTCGTCCTAAAAGTTCCAGAAATTTACCCAAGTGGAACCTTTCTGTTGTCCTTAACGAGCTCACCAAAGCACCATTTGAGCCCATGAAAGACTCAGACCTCAAACATCTTACTCTTAAAACTGCTTTCTTGCTAGCCTTGGCCTCCATGCCTGGGTCGCTAACAAAGTAGCTAATTTAGGCCAATGAGAAAAGGTAGCCTTGTTCCCTTCTTCTGATTTCATAGCCAAAAACCAACTAGCAAGAGAAGGTTCTCAAAGTGTGTCACCAGTGACTATCCCTGCTTTGACTACCATTGTAGATAGACAGTTTAAGGAAGACAGGACCCTGTGTCCCGTGCGGGCCCTGAGGTTTTATTTGGACCGAACCAAAGACCTGAGAGGGTCTCGTTCTCTCCTTTTCATCTCCTTTAAGAAAGGACATACCTCAGACATCAGACCCGCTACACTCTCATGGTTGAAACAAACCATCCTACTTTGTTACAAACAAGCAGATCAACAAGCCTTGGACTTGGTCCAAGTCAAAGCGCATGACATCTGGGCCTTCGCGGCCTCTAAGGCCTTTTACGGTGGAGTATCGGTGGACCAAATCATGCAAGCCTGTCACTGGAAAGCTCACAACACATTCACAAATTTTTACCTAAAGGACCTTACTTGGTCGGACACCAACAACAATATGTATCTGGGACCCGTAGTGGCGGCACAACAAGTCCTAGATCCTTCCCCTCAGACCAGTTGTCCTCGGAAAGAAAAAAGGGGGGGGGGGGGGGCACATCCGCTACAACCCTCCCAGGATCTAGGTATTCCTTTACCTTCAAGATGTTACGGGTAAGGTCATTTTATTTTTTAATTATCAGGTAATTTCGATTAAGGACTTAGTCAGTTGTCGTTAATCTCATATTTCAGGTTAAAAATTTCATGAGATGCCCAACCACTGGGTTGGTCAGTCACACGTGAAGGTCTAATAGGGACCCTTAGACCTCGAAGTGAGCACCGCTGCACTTCCGTCCTACTACCAAACATCTGGACAGTTTTAGCACTGTCCCTTTTTTACTCAGGTTTTTGGCTCGTTACAGGCCCGATCTTCGGGATCGGGGCTCTGTAAAAGGGACTCAGACTGGCATTTCTGGCACTATTCTGTATATATATTAATTCAAATCTTAGAAAAAATTACATATCTTCCAGTCTCAGCTGTAATCCCGCCACCGGGCGGTTGAATTCAGCATTAAGTCCCACATGGTAAGCTATTGTAGCGTAATAAAATTGAAAATTTTAATTACTTAAATGTAGCTTTTATAAGCTACAAGCTTACCATGTGGGACTTAGCAGAGTCCCACCCTGCCTCCCCGCTGTTTACAGCTGAGGGGTAGGTTTAATAAAAAATTTCAACGAGAAAGTAGGGCGATTGGTCAGAAGATATCACGTGACGACAACTACCAGTATATCCGGTGGCTAACAAGAACGATCTTTTTTTCTAAGACGTTGGCCCCGGGTGTGGCAACCCGAGAACAGCATTAAGTCCCACATGGTAAGCTTGTAGCTTATAAAAGCTACATTTAAGTAATTAAAATTTTCAAATTTAGAGCACTTTGTTAAAATATGTTATTCAGCTACTTTTTCCATAGCTACAACATGGTGAGTAACTTGGGTGTCTATCTCAATAGCTAAGTGAGTAATAGCTACTTTTGGATTTTTCACTTACTTCCATCATGAGTAAAATCACTTGTAACTTGAAAACTATTGCATTTACAGAATTTTGTGCAAATATGTTATTCATCTACTTTTGGGTCAGCTATTACATAATAAAATTTCAGACCTGTAGCTCATGGCATAGCTGAGTAATAGCTACTTTTAGGTTATCACTGTTGAGTAAATCACTTATAACTTGAAAACTGTTGCATTTAGATTATTTAGTTTCAAAATGTTATTCACCTATTTTGAGGCAGCTATAACATAGTAAAATTCCAGACCTGTGGCTCATTGCATAGCTGAGTAATAGCTACTTTGAGGTTCTTACTCAACACTAAATCATTTATAACTTGAAAAGTATTGCATTTAGAGCACTTTGTTAAAATATGTTATTCAGCTACTTTTTCCATAGCTACAACATGGTGAGTAACTTGGGTGTCTATCTCAATAGCTAAGTGAGTAATAGCTACTTTTGGATTTTTCACTTACTTCCATCATGAGTAAAATCACTTGTAACTTGAAAACTATTGCATTTACAGAATTTTGTGCAAATATGTTATTCATCTACTTTTGGGTCAGCTATTACATAATAAAATTTCAGACCTGTAGCTCATGGCATAGCTGAGTAATAGCTACTTTTAGGTTATCACTGTTGAGTAAATCACTTATAACTTGAAAACTGTTGCATTTAGATTATTTAGTTTCAAAATGTTATTCACCTATTTTGAGGCAGCTATAACATAGTAAAATTCCAGACCTGTGGCTCATTGCATAGCTGAGTAATAGCTACTTTGAGGTTCTTACTCAACACTAAATCATTTATAACTTGAAAAGTATTGCATTTAGAGCATTTTGTTAAAATATGTTGTTCAGCTACTTTTTAGGCGGGTTGCATGTAACCAACCTGCCTATTAGATTGATGTGTCCGACGTCCGTCCACATTTTTCGTTTCCGGACTCTAACTCAAAAACGGTTTGTCCGATCGAATTCAAACTTGACAGGGACATAGATCAACATCATAGCTAGGTTCCTTTCGATATTGGTGAAATTCCGTCCGTTCGTTTGTCCGTTTTTCGTCCCGTTTGTCTGTCCATCCGTCTGTTTGTCCACATATTCGTTTCTGGACTCTAACTCTAACTCACCATCATAGCTAGGTTCCTTTCGAAATTGGTGAAATTCCGTCCGTTCGTTTGTCCGTTTTTCGTCCGTTTGTCTGTCCATCCATCTGTTTGTCCACATTTTTGTTTCCGGAATCTAACTCGAAAATGGTTTAACCAATCGAATTCAAACTTGACAGGGAGATAGATCACCATCATAGCTAGGTTCCTTTCGAAATTGGTGAAATTCCGTCTGTTCGTTTGTCCGTTTCTTGTCCGTTTGTCCATCTGTCTGTTTATCCACATTTTCGTTTCCGGATTCTAACTCTAAAACGGTTTGTCTAATCGAATTCATACTTGACAGGGACATAGATCACCATCATAGCTAGGTTCCTTTCGAAATTAGTGTAACTCCGTTTGTCCGTTTTTCTGTCCGTTTGTTTGTTTTTGCTCCGTTTTTCTGTCCATCCATCTGTCCGTCCACATTTTCTTTTCCGGACTGTAACTCGAAAACGGTTAGTCCAATCAAATTCAAACTTCACAGGGACATACATCACCATCATAGCTAGGTTCCTGTCGAAATTGGTGAAATTCCATTTGTTCGTTTGTCCATTTTTGTCCGTTTGTCTGTCCATCCATCTGTTTGTCCACATTTTCATTTCCGGACTCCAACTCGAAAACACTTTGTCCAATCGAATTCATACTTGACAGGGATACAGATCACCATCATAGCTAGGTTCCTTTCGAAATTGGTGTAATTCTGTCTGTTTGTTTGTCCGTTTTCCTGTCCGTTTGTCTGTTTTTTGTCCATTTTTCTGTCCATCCGTCTGTCTGTCCACATTTTCGTTTCTGGACTCTAACTCGAAAAAGCTTTGTCCAGTTGAATTCAAACTTGACAGGGAGATGCATCACCATCATAGCTAAGTTGCTAAGTTGGTGTAATTCCGCCCTTTCATTTGTCCGTTTATAGCATAGATACAATTATGTAACCTAGATTACAAGTTTTACGTTTCTTAGCACGTCTTACACATTCACCTTAACTGGGTAACCTAACATTTCTTTCCTTCTTTTCCAAATGTAATTACAGCAGTTGCTAATCTTATTTCTGCCTGCGCAACCCGCCTTTTGGGGCATCTGCGACCCTCTTGTTTCCATACCTACAACATGGTGAGTAACTTGAGTGTCTATCTCAATAGCTAAGTGAGTAATAGCTATTTTTGGACTTTTCACTAACTTCCATCATGAGTAAAATCACTTGTAACTTGAAAACTATTGCATTTAGAGAATTTTGTGCAAATCTGTTGTTCACATACGTTTGGGTCAGCTATAACATAGTAAAATTTCAGACCTCTAGCTCGTGGCATAGCTGAGTAATAGCTACTTTTGCCTTTGCTGGTGGAATACATCTTGCATCTGGCCACAGATGCGTCCTTGGTCTAGTTATCTCCCGCCAGGCTTTAGCCCGGGAGGGAGATTATGAAATGATGCCTGTGTGTTCGTGCGTGCGTGCGTTAGTTAGTCGCGCAGATTTCTCCAAAACTACTGCAGCTACAGATTTTTTGTAAATTAATAGTCCCAATGAATTTTCATGCCCTTGAAAATTTTTTTGGTTTTATGGACTTAGGCCTAAAGATAAGTGAGTAATAGCAATCATAGCTACTTGGAGTAAAGGGCTCATAACTCAAAAACTATTGCAGATACAACTTTTTCTTGAAATATGTTGTTCAGCTACTTTGTCCTTAGCTATAAGATGGTACATAGTTTGGGGTTCTATTGCATACCGTAAGTGAGTAATAGCTATTTTCTCATTTGTAGCTAAATAACGACATGAGTAAATGTCAAATATCTTCAAAAGTATTAGAGTTACAGAAATCTTTTCAAATATGTTGTTCATCTACTTTTTGGTAAGCTATCACATAGTAAAGTTTCAGACTTGTTGCACCTTGGATAGCCGAGTAATAGCTACTTTGAAATTCTGACTGTTGAGTAAAGCCATTGGTTAGAGTGTTTTCCTTAAATATGTTGTGTTCAGCTACTTTGTCCTTAGCTATAAGATGGTACATAGTTTGGGGTTCTATTGCATGCCATAAGTGAGTAAAAGCTACTTTCTCATTTGTAGCTAAATAACAAAAGGAGTAAATGTCAAATATCTTCAAAAGTATTAAAGTTAGGGAAATCTTTTCAAATATGTTATCCATCTACTTTTTGGTAAGCTATCACATAGTAAAGTTTCAGACCTCTTGCACCTTGGATAGCTGAGTAATAGCTACTTTGAAATTCTGACTGTTGAGTAAAGCCATTGTAACTCCAAAACTATTGCAGTTAGAGTGTTTTCTTAAAATATGTTGTTCAGCTACTTTGTCCTTAGCTATAACATGGTACATAGTTTGGGGTTCTATTACATGCCATAAGTGAGTAATAGCTACTTTCTCATTTGTAGCTAAATAACAAAAGGAGTAAATGTCAAATATCTTCAAAAGTATTAGAGTTACAGAAATCTTTTCAAATATGTTGTTCATCTACTTTTTGGTAAGCTATCACATAGTAAAGTTTCAGACTTGTTGCACCTTGGATAGCCGAGTAATAGCTACTTTGAAATTCTGACTGTTGAGTAAAGCCATTGTAACTCCAAAACTATTGCAGTTAGAGTGTTTTCCTTAAATATGTTGTGTTCAGCTACTTTGTCCTTAGCTATAAGATGGTACATAGTTTGGGGTTCTATTGCATGCCATAAGTGAGTAAAAGCTACTTTCTCATTTGTAGCTAAATAACAGAAGGAGTAAATGTCAAATATCTTCAAAAGTATTAAAGTTAGGGAAATCTTTTCAAATATGTTATCCATCTACTTTTTGGTAAGCTATCACAGAGTAAAGTTTCAAATTTCAAAGTTTACAACTTTTGGTGGCCATCTTGAATTTTTGCGGAAAATGAAAAATGGCAAATATCTCTGAAACTGTCAGAGAAAGAGCGATTTCGAGCAAGTTTTGGACCCGCAGTGTAGTAGAAGGGTATTCTGTTGAAACATGAAAGTTTTCAATTTCACATGGTGAAGTTTCAGACCCATAGCTAATTACTCACCTACTCAAAATGAGTAAATGCTAATTATCTCTAAAAGTATTGCAGAGAGCCAATTTTTCTCAAATAACTCATTCACCTACTTTTGGGAGAGCTTTCACTTGGTGAAGTTTCAGACCCATAGCTAATTACTCACCTACTCAAAATGAGTAAATGTGAATTATATCTAAAAGTACTGCAGATAGCCAATTTTTCTCAAATAACTCATTCACCTACTTTTGGGAGAGCTTTCACTTGGTGAAGTTTCAGACCCATAGCTAATTACTCACCTACTCAAAATGAGTAAATGCTAATTATCTCTAAAAGTATTGCAGATAGCCAATTTTTCTCAAATAACTGATTCACCAACTTTTGAAAGAGCTTTCACATGGTGAAGTTTCAGACCCGTAGCTAATTACTCACTTACTCAAAATGAGTAAATGTGAATTATCTCTAAAAGTATTGCAGATAGCCAATTTTTCTCAAATAACTCATTCACCTACTTTTGGGAGAGCTTTCACTTGGTTAAGTTTCAGACCCGTAGCTAATTACTCACCTACTCAAAATGAGTAAATTTGAATTATCTCTAAAAGTATTGCAGATAGCCAATTTTTCTCAAATGACTGATTCACCTACTTTGGGAAGAGCTTTCAGTTGGTGAAGTTTTAGACCCATAGCTAATTACTCACCTACTCAAAATGAGTAAATGCAAATTATCTCTAAAAGTACTGCAGATAGCCAATTTTTCTCAAATAACTCATTCACCTACTTTTGGAAGAGCTTTCACATGGTGAAGTTTTAGACCCATAGCTAATTACTCACCTACTCAAAATGAGTAAATGCGAATTATATCTAAAAGTACTGCAGATAGCCAATTTTTCTCAAATAACTCATTCACCTACCTTTGGGAGAGCTTTCACTTGGTGAAGTTTCAGACCCATAGCTAATTAATCACCTACTCAAAATGAGTAAGTGTGAATTATCTCTAAAGGTATTGCAGATAGCCAATTTTTCTCAAATAACTCATTCACCTACTTTTGGGAGAGCTTTCACATGGTGAAGTTTTAGACCCATAGCTAATTACTCACCTACTCAAAATGAGTAAATGCGAATTATATGTAAAAGTACTGCAGATAGCCATTTTTTCTCAAATAACTCATTCATCTACTTTTGGGAGAGCTTTCACTTGGTGAAGTTTCAGACCCTTAGCTAATTACTCACCTACTCAAAATGAGTAAATGCTAATTATCTCTAAAAGTATTGCACAGAGCCAATTTTTCTCAAATAACTCATTCACCTACTTTGGGAAGAGCTTTCACTTGGTGAAGTTTCAGACCCATAGCTAATTACTCACCTACTCAAAATGAGTAAATGTGAATTATATCTAAAAGTATTGCAGATAGCCAATTTTTCTCAAATAACTCATTCACCAACTTTTGAAAGAGCTTTCACATGGTGAAGTTTCAGACCCGTAGCTAATTACTCACTTACTCAAAATGAGTAAATGTGAATTATCTCTAAAAGTATTGCAGATAGCCAATTTTTCTCAAATAACTCATTCACCTACTTTTGGGAGAGCTTTCACTTGGTTAAGTTTCAGACCCGTAGCTAATTACTCACCTACTCAAAATGAGTAAATTTGAATTATCTCTAAAAGTATTGCAGATAGCCAATTTTTCCCAAATGACTGATTCACCTACTTTGGGAAGAGCTTTCAGTTGGTGAAGTTTCAGACCCATAGCTAATTATTCACCTACTCAAAATGAGTAAATGCGAATTATCTCCAAAAGTACTGCAGATAGCCAATTTTTCTCAAATAACTCATTCACCTACTTTTGGAAGAACTTCCACATGGTGAAGTTTCAGATCCATAGCTAATTACTCACCTACTCAAAATGAGTAAATGTGAATTATCTCTAAAAGTACTGCAGATAGCCAATTTTTCTCAAATAACTCATTCACCTACTTTTGGGAGAGCTTTCACTTGGTGAAGTTTCAGACCCATAGCTAATTACTCACCTACTCAAAATGAGTAAATGTGAATTATATCTAAAAGTACTGCAGATAGCCAATTTTTCTCAAATAACTCATTCACCTACTTTTGGGAGAGCTTTCACTTGGTGAAGTTTCAGGCACGTAGCTAATTACTCACCTACTCAAAATGAGTAAATGCTAATTATCTCTAAAAGTATTGCAGATAGCCAATTTTTCTCAAATAACTGATTCACCAACTTTTGAAAGAGCTTTCACATGGTGAAGTTTCAGACCCGTAGCTAATTACTCACTTACTCAAAATGAGTAAATGTGAATTATCTCTAAAAGTATTGCAGATAGCCAATTTTTCTCAAATAACTCATTCACCTACTTTTGGGAGAGCTTTCACTTGGTTAAGTTTCAGACCCGTAGCTAATTACTCACCTACTCAAAATGAGTAAATTTGAATTATCTCTAAAAGTATTGCAGATAGCCAATTTTTCTCAAATGACTGATTCACCTACTTTGGGAAGAGCTTTCAGTTGGTGAAGTTTTAGACCCATAGCTAATTACTCACCTACTCAAAATGAGTAAATGCAAATTATCTCTAAAAGTACTGCAGATAGCCAATTTTTCTCAAATAACTCATTCACCTACTTTTGGAAGAGCTTTCACATGGTGAAGTTTTAGACCCATAGCTAATTACTCACCTACTCAAAATGAGTAAATGCGAATTATATCTAAAAGTACTGCAGATAGCCAATTTTTCTCAAATAACTCATTCACCTACCTTTGGGAGAGCTTTCACTTGGTGAAGTTTCAGACCCATAGCTAATTAATCACCTACTCAAAATGAGTAAGTGTGAATTATCTCTAAAGGTATTGCAGATAGCCAATTTTTCTCAAATAACTCATTCACCTACTTTTGGGAGAGCTTTCACATGGTGAAGTTTTAGACCCATAGCTAATTACTCACCTACTCAAAATGAGTAAATGCGAATTATATGTAAAAGTACTGCAGATAGCCATTTTTTCTCAAATAACTCATTCATCTACTTTTGGGAGAGCTTTCACTTGGTGAAGTTTCAGACCCATAGCTAATTACTCACCTACTCAAAATGAGTAAATGCTAATTATCTCTAAAAGTATTGCACAGAGCCAATTTTTCTCAAATAACTCATTCACCTACTTTGGGAAGAGCTTTCACTTGGTGAAGTTTCAGACCCATAGCTAATTACTCACCTACTCAAAATGAGTAAATGTGAATTATATCTAAAAGTATTGCAGATAGCCAATTTTTCTCAAATAACTCATTCACCAACTTTTGAAAGAGCTTTCACATGGTGAAGTTTCAGACCCGTAGCTAATTACTCACTTACTCAAAATGAGTAAATGTGAATTATCTCTAAAAGTATTGCAGATAGCCAATTTTTCTCAAATAACTCATTCACCTACTTTTGGGAGAGCTTTCACTTGGTTAAGTTTCAGACCCGTAGCTAATTACTCACCTACTCAAAATGAGTAAATTTGAATTATCTCTAAAAGTATTGCAGATAGCCAATTTTTCCCAAATGACTGATTCACCTACTTTGGGAAGAGCTTTCAGTTGGTGAAGTTTCAGACCCATAGCTAATTATTCACCTACTCAAAATGAGTAAATGCGAATTATCTCCAAAAGTACTGCAGATAGCCAATTTTTCTCAAATAACTCATTCACCTACTTTTGGAAGAACTTCCACATGGTGAAGTTTCAGATCCATAGCTAATTACTCACCTACTCAAAATGAGTAAATGTGAATTATCTCTAAAAGTACTGCAGATAGCCAATTTTTCTCAAATAACTCATTCACCTACTTTTGGGAGAGCTTTCACTTGGTGAAGTTTCAGGCACGTAGCTAAATACTCACCTACTCAAAATGAGTAAATGCTAATTATCTCTAAAAGTATTGCAGATAGCCAATTTTTCTCAAATAACTCATTCACCTACTTTGGGAATAGCTTTCACTTGGTGAAGTTTCAGACCCATAGCTAATTACTCACCTACTCAAAATGAGTAAATACGAATTATCTCTAAAAATACTGCAGATAGCCAATTTTTATCTCCCGCCAGGCTTTAGCCCGGGAGGGAGATTATGAAATGATGCCTGTGTGTGCGTGCGTGCGTGCATTAGTTAGTCACGCAGATTTCTCCAAAACTACTGCAGCTACAGATTTTTTGTAAATTCATTGTCCCAATGAATTTTCACGCCCTTGAAAATTTTTTTGGTTTTATGGACTTAGGCCTAAAGATAAGTGAGTATTCCACTATCTTTAGTACATCTTATTTATACGGCGGGAGATAAATGCATGCGTCAGAATGCTTGTTTTTCTGTGTTATGCCATTTGGGAGGTTTTCCTATTATATATAGGAGCATCAGTGAATACAAACTCTTCCATTTGTATCCACCGGAGCATACGGTGGATACTTTGGTTTAGCGTTAGCTACAACAGCGTCGCACGTGGAGAGATTTTTGGCATTTACGCTCTCAGAGGAAAACTACACCAGCTAGGTTCACCAAATTTGCAGGATATCTTCATTGGGAGGTAAACTTCTCTGGGACTGAAAATAGCCTCATTCTGAAAAACAAGATGGCCGCCATGGGCATTTCTTTGAAAATTATCTGCCTTTTTCTACTGGCTGGTTCTCATAGGTAGAAGGTTGAATCCCTTCATAGGTGATATGTATAAGAGATATACATGTCCTCTACAACCTTGCAGACATTTGACCTTGAAGCTCTTCATTCAAGGTCATCCACGGAGTGCCAAAGTACCCCACGTAGCGGACTTTAAAAGTGCCTATATCGCCTTTATTATTGGTCCTACAGGAAATCATGGGCTGGGAATCTCCTGATGTGGTCAGATTTGACCTTGGACCTTTCCTTGAAGGTCAAAAGAGGATAGCCAAACTTAAAAGTGCTTATAACTTGCTTATTATTGATATTAGAGGTTTTCAATGTAAAACCAACTTGTAGGATATCATGGGCTGGGAATCTTTTGATGTAGTCAGATTTGACCTTGAGGTATTCCTTCAAGGTCAAACAAGGAGAGCCAAACTTAAAAGTGCTTATAACTTGCTTATTATTGATATTAGAGGTTTTCAATGTAAAACCAACTTGTAGGATATCATGGGCTGGGAATCTTCCAATGTTGGCAGGTTTGACTTCCAGGGCCCCTCCTTCAAGGTCAAATGATTGTTCACTGGCTTTGGATACAAATTTGCATCGGTTCTCCGATGCGTAGGTCTAGTTATATGTACTTTTACATAATTGTGCTATTTACATTGAGAGCTATTTTCCAGTGAATAAATTTTACAGCTTAATATTTTGTTAGTTTACTGATTAGTAATTACTGAGTGATTAGTGCTGTCATCTTGCTATTGAATTGTTTTGTTTTAATATTTTATCTTTACATGCATTTTATTTCTCGTTGACGTTATTTTCCCTAAACACTATTTGGACCTTTATATAACTGACACTGCTCTGAAAGTATCCCAATCTTTGTACTGTTTCACTACTTCTATACTGTCTCATGTGTTGAAAACTATAGGCTGTGGGGTACGGGCATCTCTGATGCTATTTTGTTGTTTGTAATGTTTAACAGGTGATAGATGAGCTGGAGGAATCAATGACAGAAGGTGGTAACATAGTTGATTACCATGGATCCGAGTTTTTTCCAGAAAGATGGTTCGATATTGTGTTTGTGCTAACAACAGATAACACGATTTTGTACAACAGACTAGAAGAAAGGTATTTTTGCACTGCTATTAACATCCACATTGGGACTAGTTTATCCTGATTGTTGAGATAATGGCTAGCACCGAGATCACTTACTTTTATATGAAGATAGACAAAAATAAACAAAGACATAAGTTATTAAGCGGCCCGTTAGGGGTGCTTATTTGTTTTCACGTAAAGTCGACTGATCACCGCCGCCACCGCAAGGATTATGGTCTCCCTTGAATAACTTCTTGGGCTTTCAAATTTTTCTTTCCTTCTTATCTTAACTATAGGGGCGGGAAAAATTTTTGGGATACTTTGCGGAGACCTTAAGCTTTACTTAAGGTAACCTTAAGCATTCTTCAAAAACACCCTGTCATCGTGTTTCAGAACAAAACACACACACCTGTGCTATAAAATTTATTAGGCACATTCTAGACCTATTTCCACAGGTCAGAAAGAATTTTCTCATCAATCGGACCATAGATGCCTGAATGGGAGGCATTTTATTTTCGTAAATTCTTTTAAAATGGGCACTTGATCTGTATCTCAAAAACAGGATTTTGGCGTTTTGTTGGAATAACTTATTCAGCTACTTTATGATAATCTTTCACATGCCGAAGTTTTAGCCCTGTATCTGCAATCTTAAGGTCACCTTAATGTCAAAAAAGGGGGTTTTAGCCCTCCAGTTCACTTACTTTTTGAATTTTTTTCAACCAAACTTGGCATATATATTACGATTTACCAAAGGATCATCCTGACTTTATGGTGACCTTAAACTGTTAATATAATTGGCGCTATGCACCCCCCCCCCCCCCCCCCCCCCCTAAAGTCATAAAATTGGAATAAAGCTGTCTGGCCCCTTTCTTTTTCCATATCTAACGTATATTGATATTGAAGGGACATCCTCAATTTATGGTCACCTTAAAGTCGCAATATGAATGAAGTTATGGTCACCTTACAGTGAAAAAAGGAAGTTTTCAGCCTCCAGCTATCTTATTGTTCAACTAACCTGAGCTCAACTTTATGCACTTATAAAGGATGACAAAAGGGACATTTTAATTTTATGGTCACCTTAAAGTCCCAACATGAATGAAGCTATGGCCACCTTCCAGTGAAATGATGGAGTTTTTAATCTCCAGCTATTGTATTGTTCAGCTGACCTCAGTTAAATTTTGCACACTTATTAAAGATGAAAATAGGGACATTCATATTTTCTTTCCACCTTGGAGTTCCAATACAAGCACAGTCATGGCCATCTTGAAGTAAAAATGAGGGTTTTCAGCTCCCAACTTACTGTTCAATAACATCAGTTCAACTTGACACATTGATTAAGTTTAAGGAAGACTTCTAATGACCTTTTTATTTAAAATTCCTGTATTTAAGAGACTTTGGCCAACTTAACATAATAAATATATACTGTATAAGTTGATTTTTTCGCGGGCACTTAAGTTCGCGAATCAACACAGAATAGCGAAAATTAATTCCACACGAAAATAACCACTTATACAGTAGTTTTTCCTCAAACCTCATTTATTTTAAGATTTTTTAAAACTACACCTGCCACATGTATACTTAAAACAAAATTTCTGTTATCAGGCAAAGCTAACTTAGTATTTTTGAAGTTATGGCATCTTCAAAGAAAAAAATGAGGTATTTAGCATGCAGTGATGTGGTTATTAATATATTGCAGCTGATCAGTGTTCATATAATATAAATTCCCAATTTTAGGCACATTAAAAAAAATCCCACATGTGGATGTGACTTTTCCTTTTTGGGAAAAAAAACTTTAAAATAATTCAGCTTTTGTTTAGCAGCAGGAGTTGTTAATCTAGCTACTTATTCACATACACTATGTAAATCTGTCAAATGTATAGACTTGACTTCTTTCAGAAGATAAGATGACTGGAAAAAGACACGTTCTCATGAACAGTTGTTTTATGTTAAGCATATTTATCTTATAAAAATATTAAATAGCAATGACTTTTCAGAGGCATAAAATGATTCAAAGATATACAACATATGAATGTCCCTATCTATAGCCAATTATAGTTTACTACAGTGCATCTTTATTATTATCTGTTTTTTCTCCTCCCAACTCTGTATTTGCTTTTGTGTGATATCTATCTGGAGGCAGATTGACTGATGATGTCCCACTGTGCTTTGTGTGTTAACATCTGTGGGTGTGGGTGTGTGTGTCTGCACACTGAAAGTTGATAAGGGATATCAAGATGTATCTATTTCTTTTCAGTGAGGGATATGCCTACAGTAAATCTTTTTGGGGGTAAACAATTCAAACCAGGACATTTATCTTTAGTTTCATGGAAGAAGATCCTTGTGGTAAGAATGCCTCGTCTGTTTTGAGAGAATGGCAAAAGCTTATGTTAAGCATATTTATCTTATAAAAGTATTAAATAGCAATGAATTTTCAGAAGCATAAAAGCCTCAAAGATATACAACATATGAATGTCCCTATCTATAGCCAATTATAGTTTACTACAGTGTATCTTTATCATTATATATCTAGGATTAAATATCTCCTGGAAAAAATTTACAATCCCAAATTTACAGCAAAAATGTTCTTTTCATAAAATATACCACTCTACGAAACACAATAAAGCTCACATTCTGCTTACAGTCTAATACTGCAACTGATACAGTTTTCAGATCATCCACTTTCTATTGGATACAAAACACAGTAAAGCTTACCTTCTTACAGTCTCATACCACAACTACTACAGCTTTATTAACTCAAGTTTCCATCTGGGCCGCTCATTTTTGTTAGCAAAAACCTTTTTCTAGTTTAAAATATTTTCAGGATAGTACAATATTGCACCAAGATGCTGCCACCATTAAATGGTTAAATTTGTTGTACAAATGTAAGTTTTAGATATTTAAATACTTGAGTAACAATATTTTCATTTAATTTGAGTTAATGAATAGACAAGTCCTTTAATTGTAGTTGCCAGTCACAACCAAGAAAATGTGCACCTCACAGTTTGCACCATTAATGATATGGTATATCATTATACTGCATAATAATGCCAGTATTAGACCAATATAAAGATGAAGTGGGTTGTAGAGTGCAAGTGGTTTTTGTCAGGACTTGCATGCATTACCTAATATTTTATTATTCAATGTCTGTAAAGAATTTCTCTCATGAATTGCCATCTGGTATCCACAAAGTGTTTGTGTCTGGAGTGAAAGGCATATATGTTAATTGAAATTGTATGGCTAAAGTGCACTCATTTGTGTATTGTTATATCCTGCATTTTCAGACAGTATAGTAAAAAGAAAATAGAAGAAAATGTTCAGTGTGAGATCTTTCAAGAACTATTAGAAGAAGCCAGACAGTCTTATAAGCAGGAAATAGTTCATGAATTGCCCAGCAATACACCAGATGATATGGAAGATAATTTAGACAAAATAATCCAGTGGATTCAACAGTGGAAGCTTTCAAATGCCATACACTGAAATACAATTAAACAAGGGCTGTTAAGCTTGTCTTACATCCCCTACGTATGGGTTTGCACACAGGCCCTGCAATTTTTGTATAATTTTCAGTTGTGGAAGTCATGGCCAGTTTGTGGGAGAACTAGTTCTTGCAAGTGTATCTGACTTAGAAAGAAAATCTTCTGGCCTGGGTGTGTGTCAGTTTTTCTTGTAGCCACCCAAAAGATAATTTGCTTACCAATTTCCACTCTCAGGCCATTTTTGTGAAATTTTCAGTCATGCAAGTCATGGCCAGTTTATGGGGGAACTATTTCTTTGCAAGTGTGTCTGACTTAGAAAGAGAATCTTCTGGCCTAGGTGCATGTCGGTTTTTTCTGTGACCACCCAAAAGATAATTTGCTTTTCAATTTTCACTCACAGGCCACGGTGTGCTCTCTGCATGCTCAAAAATACCAGCAATGCTCAGAAATCCAGCAATTCACTTGCAAGTTGACCCATTTTTCCCATGTCTGGCATGTAGGGACACATACGGTGGGATGTCAGAGAGCCCTTGAAGTGTAATCAGATGCCCATTCAAGAGTACAATACTAGATTATTTGGAGTATTATTTCAGAAAGGAGTGCACTTTTCATCTTCAACATGGGCAGTTTTCCAAATATTCACATAAAAATTTCATCACAAATTTCTCTTATTTTTTACAGAATAAAGGTACATTTTTATTATAATAAAAAAAGAAAAGTACTCATTGATGAAAAATAGGGAAATAGTACTTAAGCACAAAAATTACTCTTCATGGCAATCCAAAGTTTAACCCCAAGAAATTAGCTCCTAAATAGAAGTATCTTTTTAATAGAAGCCATTTTCCTTTGAAATACACTATTATTTAGATATCTACGTTGTATAGAGGTGCTTTTGTATGACCCTGTAAGATTTGAATTAAAGAGACTTAAACTGTATTGTACTATACCTCAGTGGATCAAATTCTTGGTGCTGCAAAATTATATTTAAAGTATGGATTCTTTATCCCTTTTGACAACTTGTGATTAGAAATAAGCATGCGCATTTGCTTTAATTAATTGCTTTTAGTTTGTTAGAGATCACTCTTGTACAGCTGTAATATTTAATTTGTATATTCATCTCTGTGTAAATAAATATTACTTTCCTTTGGTAAAGATATTTTTTTTAATGTTCTTCGAGACAATTTCCTAAGGTTTAAAGCTGTGATGTTTTGTTACAAGTTTTATGTTTTACGTACAGCAAATTATTAAGAAATAGTCCTTGGGACAAGTCTTTTGGTTTCATTGTAACACTAACATTTTCTAAAGTGTGTCTGGCTAAGACAATTCTCCTCAAAGCGGTGAGTAATGTTTATCAAGTGGATGCAGTGGGGGTACATAATTAGATCCTTGTTTATAGGGCAGGGTCGGTAGCAGATTTTTCATTTCGGTATCCCGCCAGTGTAAAACCGTACCGATTCCCGGATAGCGAAAGAACAAATTGCGTTCTAGCATATCCCCAATCGAATAGGCCCACCAACCGGAAGTAAGATTCGCGAAAAGAAAACATTGAAGTTCTCAAAAGAAATCACTATAAAAGTGTCAAAATATATGAAAATATTCGATAAAAGTTTGTTATTTCTTAAAATTTGAGGTTTGTTTCTAATACTTGACATTTTCTCACAATATTATATACTGACATTCGAAGTACCGGCTGTAAAGTGTCACCACGGTGTTGAAGTGAATTGGTCTCGATACCGGTGTTACCGAGCCAGCCTATTACCAGTTCCAGTGAGATGCCAGTTTTGCGGTCTACAGACCGTTCAGCCAGTTTACTGCAAGTCAAAGCCAACCTACTGCTGGTATCAGTGAGATACCAGTGTTGCAGTCTACAAGCCCGGTCAGTCAGATTATTTCCAGTCAGAAGTTCCTGCCTTCTCCTTCAGTTGCTGGTGCTGCTCAACAGGACCTGGATTCAGATTTTGAACAACAGACTGACTCCACTTTTTCTGTCCACCCTATGGAGGAAGAAGGCGAGGTTTGTGACCAGGAGGCTGGTATACCAGAACAGGAACTGGATCAACAGCGTTCTGAAGAGCAGAACTATCAGAAAACTGTTACGGGTGTTCCCACCAGCCAACCAGCAAATTATCAGTGAAACTTCCATCAGATGACTGGCTCTGCTGGAAAATGGAAAAATTGAACCTACACATAGTACTGATACCAGTGGACTGTCCAGGGACCAGTTTATCAAGGGTCCTCTTACTCAGGAGTGGTATGATGTGTACTCGAAGAAGAAAGACTTCTCCTAGTCTAAAAGTTACTTCTGGCCTAATAAACAAAACTCAATAGTTCTTTCTCCAGGATTATTAGACAGTCCCTATCTTCTGGATCACCGGCTTCCTGGCCTATGGCACAGGAAAAACTGAGAAGATGAGAGAGGTTGGCCCCGGCCTTAACCTTTAGTTGCAACCAGGCAGCAGATTATAGTCACTGCTTATCCAAGGCCCAGGACAGCATGGCCATGCAACTTGGAATCGCTCAAGATGATAAAGTCAAGGGGAAGTTGGCCACCAAAACACAGGAAGCCACTGAGGAACAAACCCCACTCAATGACTTTTAATCAGAGTATTACACAAGCCATAGCTATAACTATGCAGGACTATGCAGATAAGACATTGTGTTTATCAACATGGCAAATCTCACTCTGGTCCAACATGATTGCTACCTGGATTACCAGTATGTAAAGGCATGGGTTAAACATGATACACTGTTTTCTCTCAGGAACTCGAACCTACATGTAACCTCCCTGTTTCTGGACAATATTATTTCCAAAGCAGTGGAGGAGATATCTCACCATAATGACAAACGTTCCTCTGGTAGCTACCATAAGAAATCCAGCCAGTACCATACTTATCCTCAGTCTGCCAAGCAAGCACCAGACACCAGTCAGAAATCTGGTCCATCAGCTTGGAAAACACTCCGCCATCGTGGTCTGAGCAAATGAGGTTGTGGCAAAGTCACCAACTACTCACATTGATGGGCCAAAAGTGTGTTAAATGGATATTTTGGACAAGCAAACTGTATTTTTACAAAATATTCAACAATTTCAGTTAAACTAATAAAACATATTGCTTTCAAATGTCCATACATGTGGTCTGTGTATTGTAGCTCTTGGTACTTAAAATTTTGTACAATCTTCCTCCAGTGTTTTTCTCGTGGCCATATTCAATGTTTATAAAATATTTTAAAGTAAAATAAATTTACCTTATTTTATCAGAAATATGTTGCTTTTAAAACTTTGTAGATCTCTGTGGTAGTTATATTCACTGTCGAAAGCATCTCAGTCTATTTTGTCTTTCAAAAACAAATCTCACAGATGAGCTCATGAATATTAATGAGATGTACAAGTCCATGAATAGACTTTTTACAGTTATATTTACTCTGTGGCCTAGCTAGCTGGTTGATTGTATCCACGGGATAGCATCCACTGGATTCTATAGATTTCGCTTTGTTACACCGCCGCAGTATGTAGAGGGATTTCACTGTTACCGCTCTAACGAAAAAAATATTATAGCTAGCCTTCTCAAATTTGCAGGATATATTCATAACCATGAAATCTTGCCTGGGAATATTTTTGGCCTCATTTTGAAAAACAAGATGGCTGGCAGGAATGTTTATTCGACTTTAAGCAAGGACTTTTATTGGCCTTTTAGACCAAAGGGTATTACAGGTAGACATCTCAAAGTTGCAGGATATGTTCCTCATTACAAAATCTTGACTGGAAATATTTTTGGCCTAAACCAACCTATAGGAAATCATGGGCTGGGAATCTTTTGGTGTGGTCAGATTTGACCTTGGACCCCTCCTTCAAGGTCAAACGAGGATAGCTAAACTTAAAAGTGCTTAGAACTCACTTATTATTGATCGTATAGGTTTGGGATTGTAAACCAACCTATAGGAAATCACGGGCTGGGAATCTTTTGGTGTGGACAGATTTAACCTTGGACCCCTCCTTCAAGGTCAAACATGGATCGCCAAACTTAAAGTGCTTATAACTCACTTATTATTGGTCGTATAGGTTTGGGATTGTAAACCAACCTATAGGAAATCATGGGCTGGGACTCTTGTGGAGTGGTTGGATTTGACCATGGACCCCTTCTTCAAGGTCAAACGAGGATAGCCAAAGCTAAAAGTGCAATACAGGTTTGGGATGGTAAACCAACTTATAGGAAATCATGGGCTGGGAATCTTTTGGTGTGGTCAGATTTGACCTTGGACCCCCTCCTTCAAGGTCAAACGAGGATAGCCAAACCTAAAAGTGCTTATAGCTCACTTATTATTGGTCCTAGAGGTTTGCAATGTGAAATCATGGGCTAGGAATCACTTAATGTGTTCAGATTTGACCTTGGGCCCTTCCTTCAAGGTCAAGCAAGGATAGGAAAATCTAAAAGCTGTTTATAAATCACTTTTTCTTTGTCCTAGAGGTTTGTAATGTGAAACCATCCTATAGGAAATCATGGGCTAGGAATCTTTTGATGTGATCTGATTTGACGTCTGGCCCCTTTTTCAAGGTCAAATGAGGATAGCCAAAATTAAAAGTGCTTATAACTCGCTTATTCGTGTTCCTAGAGGTTTGCAATGTCACATCAACCTATAGGAAATTATGGGCTAAGAATCTTTTGATGTGGACAGATTTCACCTTGGGCTCCTCCTTCAAAGTTAAACGATGGTTGATTGGCTTTGGTGAGTTTTCTTTCTGGTGGATACAATTTTGCATCAGCTCTCCGATGTGCTAGGTCTAGTTTTATTTAAGTTAATGATGATCAGTATTTTAAACCCAAATCCCCTTTCATGGATGCTTAATTAGATATTTTCAGGATAATACTGCTAACACAAAAGAGATGACAGATAAATCGATTGGTAAATTCTAGGGGCTCTTCTAGTACTCATTTGTCAAGCTGTTACTGTAGTGCGAGACATTGGTTACGTGACAAGAACTTCAATAAAATATGGGATGCGCAGACATGAATTGACACAAACACTGTGTGACACTTCACAGTTCCATCATGAGCATTTACAACAATGAAATTTTTGAGTTAAGTAGCTTTCTACAGGTTTTTTATTAAGGTCATCATTATGACAACAATAAATAGCGATAAAATGTGAAAGCATTATACATGTATCATTTTCAAAAATGCTTATAATATAGCTCTCTCATGTCATGCACTCTTTGTTAGTTTAAAATCATCTGCGAACCCAACATATTTATGTCCACCCCCCTGGGGGGTGGATATATGGATATATTATTTTTGCTTTTTTCGGCGTCCGATGTCCGGCGTCCGATGTCCGGCATCACGCATGGTTTCCGCTCATTTAAAGGAAAAGTATTAGAGCTATTGTCACCAAATTTGGTATGCAGGCTTATTGGGTCAGTAGCATGCTTGGGATTGCTTTTGGGTGTTGTACCTCTTTTGCTTACTGATTAATACTTAAGTACAGCTATTTTCAGTACCCATTGGTTTCCGTGCATTTAAGCCAAGATAATTAAAGATATTTTACTACAATTTTGAATACAAGATTGTTATGTCCATAGCTTGCTTGGTATTGCATTTGGGACTGATAGCTTTGTCAGTACATGAGTAATAGCCATTTAGGTACTTCATTGTGTATTTTCAGTACTACTTTTGAGTAATTTGCTAATATCTCAGAAACCATAAGAGATAGAGCGATTTCGACAGAATTTTTGACTCACAGGGTAGTAGAAGAGTATTCTGTACAAAATTGAAAATTTTCAATTTTCGCTACTTTTGGCGGCCATCTTGAATTTTTGCGAAAAACGAAAAAATCTTAATATCTCAGAAACCGTAAGAGATAGAGCGATTTGGACAGAATTTTTGACTCACAGGGTATCTAAGGAATGTACTCTTTACAATTTTCCAAAAATTTTCCCCTCCCCAAAAATGGCGGCCATTTTGAATTTTCGAATTTTTGCCAAAAATGGCAAAACACAAATTTGCTTCTATCTCCTTAACCGTGCGAGATAGAGCGATTTCGTCGAAATTTTCGACCCACAGGGTATCTAAGGAATGTAATCTTTGCAATTTTCAAAAAATTTTCCCCTCCCCAAAAATGGCGGCCATTTTGAATTTTAGAATTTTTGCCAAAAATGGCAAAACACAAATTTGCTTCTATCTCCTTAACCGTGCGAGATAGAGCGATTTCGTCAAAAATTTCGACCCACAGGGTATCTGAGCATTGTACTCTTGGTAATTTTTAAAAAATTTTCCCCTCCCCAAAAATGGCGGCCATTTTGAATTTTAGAATTTTTGCCAAAAATGGCAAAACACTAATTTGCTTCTATCTCCTTAACCGTGCGAGATAGAGCGATTTCGGCAAAATTTTCGACCCACAGGGTATCTAAGGAATGTAATCTTTACAATTTTCAAAAAATTTTCCCCTCCCCAAAAATGGCGGCCATTTTGAATTTTCGAATTTTTGCCAAAAATGGCAAAACACAAATTTCCTTCTATCTCCTTAACCATGCGAGTTAGAGCGATTTCGTCGAAATTTTCGACCCACAGGGTATTTAAGGAATGTAATCTTTACAATTTTCAAAAAAATTTCCCCTCCCCAAAAATACCGGCCATTTTGAATTTTAAATTTTTGCCAAAAATGGCAAAACACAAATTTGCTTCTATCTCCTTAACTGTGTGAGATAGAGAGATTTCGTCGAAATTTTCGACCGACAGGTTATCTGAGGAGTGTACTCTTTGCAATTTTCCAAAAATTTTCCCCTCCCCAAAAATGGCGGCCATTTTGAATTTTCGAATTTTTGCCAAAAATGGCAAAACACAAATTTGCTTCTATCTCCTTAACCGTGCGAGATAGAGCGATTTCGTCGAAATTTTCGACCCACAGGGTATCTAAGGAATGTAATCTTTGCAATTTTCAAAAAAATTTCCCCTCCCCAAAAATGCCGGCCATTTTGAATTTTAGAATTTTTGCCAAAAATGGCAAAACACAAATTTGCTTCTATCTCCTTAACTGTGTGAGATAGAGAGATTTCGTCGAAATTTTCGACCGACAGGTTATCTAAGCAGTGTACTCTTTGCAATTTTCCAAAAATTTTCCCCTCCCCAAAAATGGCGGCCATTTTGAATTTTCGAATTTTTGCCAAAAATGGCAAAACACAAATTTGCTTCTATCTCCTTAACCGTGCGAGATAGAGCGATTTTGGCAAAATTTTCGACCCACAGGCTATCTGAGCATTGTACTGTTGGTAATTTTTAAAAAATTTGCCCCTCCCCAAAAATGGCGGCCATTTTGAATTTTCGAATTTTTGCCAAAAATGGCAAAACACAAATTTGCTTCTATCTCCTTAACCGTGCGAGATAGAGCGATTTTGGCAAAATTTTCGACCCACAGGGTATCTGAGCATTGTACTGTTGGTAATTTTTAAAAAATTTGCCCCTCCCCAAAAATGGCGGCCATTTTGAATTTTCGAATTTTTGCCAAAAATGGCAAAACACAAATTTGCTTCTATCTCCTTAACTGTGTGAGATAGAGTGATTTCGTCAAAGATTTCGACCCACAGGGTATCTGAGCATTGTACTCTTGGTAATTTTTAAAAAATTTTCCCCTCCCCAAAAATGGCGGCCATTTTGAATTTTCGAATTTTTGCCAAAAATGGCAAAACACAAATTTGCTTCTATCTCCTTAACTGTGTGAGATAGAGAGATTTCGTCGAAATTTTCGACCGACAGGTTATCTGAGGAGTGTACTCTTTGCAATTTTCCAAAAATTTTCCCCTCCCCAAAAATGGCGGCCATTTTGAATTTTCGAATTTTTGCCAAAAATGGCAAAACACAAATTTGCTTCTATCTCCTTAACCGTGCGAGATAGAGCGATTTCGTCGAAATTTTCGACCCACAGGGTATCTAAGGAATGTAATCTTTGCAATTTTCAAAAAAATTTCCCCTCCCCAAAAATGCCGGCCATTTTGAATTTTAGAATTTTTGCCAAAAATGGCAAAACACAAATTTGCTTCTATCTCCTTAACTGTGTGAGATAGAGAGATTTCGTCGAAATTTTCGACCGACAGGTTATCTAAGCAGTGTACTCTTTGCAATTTTCCAAAAATTTTCCCCTCCCCAAAAATGGCGGCCATTTTGAATTTTCGAATTTTTGCCAAAAATGGCAAAACACAAATTTGCTTCTATCTCCTTAACCGTGCGAGATAGAGCGATTTTGGCAAAATTTTCGACCCACAGGCTATCTGAGCATTGTACTGTTGGTAATTTTTAAAAAATTTGCCCCTCCCCCAAAATGGCGGCCATTTTGAATTTTCGAATTTTTGCCAAAAATGGCAAAACACAAATTTGCTTCTATCTCCTTAACCGTGCGAGATAGAGCGATTTTGGCAAAATTTTCGACCCACAGGGTATCTGAGCATTGTACTGTTGGTAATTTTTAAAAAATTTGCCCCTCCCCAAAAATGGCGGCCATTTTGAATTTTCGAATTTTTGCCAAAAATGGCAAAACACAAATTTGCTTCTATCTCCTTAACTGTGTGAGATAGAGTGATTTCGTCAAAGATTTCGACCCACAGGGTATCTGAGCATTGTACTCTTGGTAATTTTTAAAAAATTTTCCCCTCCCCAAAAATGGCGGCCATTTTGAATTTTCGAATTTTTGCCAAAAATGGCAAAACACAAATTTGCTTCTATCTCCTTAACCGTGCGAGATAGAGCGATTTCGTCGAAATTTTCGACCCACAGGGTATCTAAGGAATGTAATCTTTGCAATTTTCAAAAAATTTTCCCCTCCCCAAAAATGGCGGCCATTTTGAATTTTCGAATTTTTGCCAAAAATGGCAAAACACAAATTTGCTTCTATCTCCTTAACCGTGCGAGATAGAGCGATTTCGTCAAAAATTTCGACCCACAGGGTATCTGAGCATTGTACTCTTGGTAATTTTTAAAAAATTTTCCCCTCCCCAAAAATGGCGGCCATTTTGAATTTTAGAATTTTTGCCAAAAATGGCAAAACACTAATTTGCTTCTATCTCCTTAACCGTGCGAGATAGAGCGATTTCGGCAAAATTTTCGACCCACAGGGTATCTAAGGAATGTAATCTTTACAATTTTCAAAAAATTTTCCCCTCCCCAAAAATGGCGGCCATTTTGAATTTTCGAATTTTTGCCAAAAATGGCAAAACACAAATTTCCTTCTATCTCCTTAACCATGCGAGTTAGAGCGATTTCGTCGAAATTTTCGACCCACAGGGTATTTAAGGAATGTAATCTTTACAATTTTCAAAAAAATTTCCCCTCCCCAAAAATACCGGCCATTTTGAATTTTAGAATTTTTGCCAAAAATGGCAAAACACAAATTTGCTTCTATCTCCTTAACTGTGTGAGATAGAGAGATTTCGTCGAAATTTTCGACCGACAGGTTATCTGAGGAGTGTACTCTTTGCAATTTTCCAAAAATTTTCCCCTCCCCAAAAATGGCGGCCATTTTGAATTTTCGAATTTTTGCCAAAAATGGCAAAACACAAATTTGCTTCTATCTCCTTAACCGTGCGAGATAGAGCGATTTCGTCGAAATTTTCGACCCACAGGGTATCTAAGGAATGTAATCTTTGCAATTTTCAAAAAAATTTCCCCTCCCCAAAAATGCCGGCCATTTTGAATTTTAGAATTTTTGCCAAAAATGGCAAAACACAAATTTGCTTCTATCTCCTTAACTGTGTGAGATAGAGAGATTTCGTCGAAATTTTCGACCGACAGGTTATCTAAGCAGTGTACTCTTTGCAATTTTCCAAAAATTTTCCCCTCCCCAAAAATGGCGGCCATTTTGAATTTTCGAATTTTTGCCAAAAATGGCAAAACACAAATTTGCTTCTATCTCCTTAACCGTGCGAGATAGAGCGATTTTGGCAAAATTTTCGACCCACAGGCTATCTGAGCATTGTACTGTTGGTAATTTTTAAAAAATTTGCCCCTCCCCCAAAATGGCGGCCATTTTGAATTTTCGAATTTTTGCCAAAAATGGCAAAACACAAATTTGCTTCTATCTCCTTAACCGTGCGAGATAGAGCGATTTTGGCAAAATTTTCGACCCACAGGGTATCTGAGCATTGTACTGTTGGTAATTTTTAAAAAATTTGCCCCTCCCCAAAAATGGCGGCCATTTTGAATTTTCGAATTTTTGCCAAAAATGGCAAAACACAAATTTGCTTCTATCTCCTTAACTGTGTGAGATAGAGTGATTTCGTCAAAGATTTCGACCCACAGGGTATCTGAGCATTGTACTCTTGGTAATTTTTAAAAAATTTGCCCCTCCCCAAAAATGGCGGCCATTTTGAATTTTAGAATTTTTGCCAAAAATGGCAAAACACTAATTTGCTTCTATCTCCTTAACCGTGCGAGATAGAGCGATTTCGTCGAAATTTTCGACCCACAGGGTATTTAAGGAATGTAATCTTTACAATTTTCTAAAAAAATTTCCCCTCCCCAAAAATGGCGGCCATTTTGAATTTTCGAATTTTTGCCAAAAATGGCAAAACACAAATTTGCTTCTATCTCCTTAACTGTGTGAGATAGAGCGATTTAGTCAAAAATTTCGACCCACAGGGTATCTGAGCATTGTACTCTTGGTAATTTTAAAAAAATTTTCCCCTCCCCAAAAATGGCAGCCATTTTGAATTTCGAATTTTTACCAACAATGGCAAAACACAAATTTGCTTCTATCTCCTTAACCGTGCGAGATAGAGCGATTTCGGCGAAATTTTCGACCCAAGGGGTATCTAAGAAATGTACTCTTTGCAATTTTCCAAAAATTTTCCCCTCCCCACATATGGCGGCCATTTTGAATTTTCGAATTTTTGCCAAAAATGGAAAAACACAAACTGGCCTTAACCGTGCAAAATAGTTATTTCGTTGAAATTTTCGACCCATAGGCTATCTAAGAAATGTACTCTTGGCAATTTTCAAAAAATTTTCCTTTTCCCAAAAATGGCGGCCATTTTGAATTTTCGAATTTTTGCCAAAAATAGATAAACAGGAATTTGCTTCTATCTTCTTAACAAAAGGTTGATAGGGTGGACATTACACATGATAATGTGTGTTCTTCTATGCTATCCTGTTTCTATTCATATGTCGCAGCTACAAGCAACAGGGCGTCCTATTTCTAGTTATTGAAAGCTCTTGTCATGTGACCAATGTCTCGTACTAAAATTACGTCACTTCATTAATTGTATCCCCAGACGAAAGTCGGGGATACTTAGGATTCAGTACGGTTATGCCGCCGCCGCAGAGATTTCCTTTTGGATGTGATAACTTAAAAAATGTTTTAGTTAGACCTTTCAAATTTGGTATGTGGGTATATATGGGCAATGCCACGAACGCTATTGTTTTGTGACCTTGACCTTCAGTGGCCTCTTAAAGATCAGATTTTGGCCATCTTTTGACATTTTGGCCCAGTTCTCATATACAGAAAGTTAGAGCATCCTATGGCTGGTATATGTAATACATAACTATGTCCTCTATAAGCATGCATAAATTTGACCTTGAAGCTCTTCATTGTACCTGACCGAGGCCATTTTTGGCCTTTTTGGAGGTATTTTCACACTTATTGCTGACTGTATTGCATGGAAACTATTGAAAATGGCTTTGGAGGTTGAGTACAATATGGACTACCAGTATCTAGACTTACTGGTATGTGGTTACAGAGAAAATCTGCTGATTCCAGTTATGGACAGGAAGAAGGCAGTTGTTTCATATAAGCCTACCCCTGCTGAGAATCTGAGATGTAGTCTAATTCGCCCAGTTCTGCCAGCTCCTGAGTTTTCGCAGAACTGTCGAGCCAACAGGAACTGGTTACAGAGCACTGCTTCACCTATAGCCGGTTAGGCCCTGGTACTGGGCAGGTCCACAGGACTGGCCAACAGACCAGCAGTAGCCTTTTAGTCCAAGTGGCCGTCTCTGATAAACCGGTTACTGTCCCAAAATAGGTTACAGAGAAATTCTTATACCAGTCATTGGTCTTGGTGAGATGACTTTGTCTGAACCTACCACACCAGTCAGCCAGCCTACTGTCAGGACCTCCTAGCTGGTTGAAAGTGTTAGACCAACCAGTTACTGCACGAGTATATTGGTTACAGAGAAATTGTTATACCAGTCATTGGTCTCAGTGACGACTGTCTCAACCTACCAGACCAGTCAGCCAGCCTACTGTCAGGACCTCCTAGCTGGTCAAAAGTGACTATAGATAAGACTTTCCCTACAAGATATGTCCAACTACCTGTCAGCCTTATCTTATCAGACCCCACACCAGCCAGTTACTGGTCCCAGTGAGATGCCGAACTGAACCGGACTGGTCAGCTTACTGCCAGCAAGAAGTCTGCTGTATCAGTTACTGTGGAGGTTCATCAAGTTTTTCTTACAGGTTCCAGTGAGATACAGTGATCCTCCCTCCTAGACTGGCCACCCAGCTTGCCTTTTACCCAGCCTCTGAGCAGTGTCAGCTGACACCAGGGGCCTGAGTTTCCAAACTCAGCCTTCGCCTCAAGATTATAACCCATTTGCCAGTTTTCACAACTCAAGCAATGGTAAATTTATCTGTTAATCAGAGCAGGGGTCACAGTTCTCATAAATGGCTATTAGTGTTTTCCACAGTGGGGTTGTGTGGGATACTGACACCCATACAGAAGCAAGTCCACCTAGGTCGCCTCCACATGAGGCCGATACAGTGGTACTTCAAGAACAGCTGAAGGGTACCAGACTCACTAGAAAAGGTGATCCCAGTTCACTCCACCCCATCTAAAATGGTGGTTGTAGGATGACAATGTGTTTCAAGGTCAACCATTACACCTACTTGAATATGCTCTGCAAATCCTTACAGATGCATCATGAGGGGAGAGGCGGGTGTGTGTGTGTGTCCTCACTTAGGGGAACACACTGCAAGGGGAACCTGGTCCCTTCCAGAAGCAAGTTACATATAAAGTATCTGGAACCAAGGCGGTCTTTTGGCCCTGAAGGAGTTCCAAGACCTCTGCTTAAACCTTATTGCTACCATAGCTGTGGAAAACGCCATGGTGGTTGCCTATTTAAGGAGGAGGGGGGAGTAAGTCGGGCCCTCTTTTTGCCCTACTATGGAGAATCCTGATCTGGTGCTCCAGGAAAAAGGCTCAAGCCCGACACATTCACGCTTCAACCATGTCCCGTCCGGGGATGCACTGCGTCAAGACGCAATGTCTAGTTTCTTTGTGGTTTATTTCTTTGACAATTGGAACAATGAATGCTTGCTTCTGATTGGCTACAAGACACATGAACAAGAGGAACTAACTGCATAGAATAAGATGCAATGGAAACCGACAACATATGACTGAAATGACATAACTTTTGTTTACTGATTGGTCACGTGACAGAGCCTTCCATGAGAATATGCACTTTAATTAGGAAGGCGCAGACAACAAATTTACATTGACACAGACTACCATCCCTAGAAAACTTGTCGAAGGATAAACTGGTTTAAAAAGTCTTGCATGAGCATTGGAAAACAGTGGCCAAAACAAAGGTTTTGAGTACATTCAAAACCTTACACCAAACCGAAAGTAGTGCTAGACCACATTTTTATTTGATAAAATACACCCTAATAAACACATCAAACAAAAATAGCATCAGAGATGCCCGTACCCCACAGCCTGGGGAAATAGTTTTCAACACCATGAGATATAGAAGTAGTGTCAGTGTCCAAATAATGTTTAAGTAGAGAAAATAACATCTAAGAGAAAGAAACTCCATGTAAAGATTAAGTATTAAAACAGGACAATTCAGTTAACTAAAAATTATGAAGCTTTAAGACTTCTCCCATTTTGATATTCATTTGTATGGTCGAGTTATGGTTTGCAAATTTTGAATATTACCCATACATACAGATGTGGCAACACATGCTTTTGTGCCGAGTTTGGGCAAAACCTGTGGCTCACTTGATGCGATACCATGTTACAATGGGAAGTTGCAAAAGTAAAACAGTTAATGAATTCTAACATAACTTTAACAGTGCTTAATCCACATCAAAAGACACCCAAAGGTGCAACAACCAAGGTTCAAGTAAAAGATATAAGAGAGATAAAATAGTATTAGATATCCCTGTAGCGAGATAAAATAGCATCAGATATGCAAGATCAAAAGTCAAATCCAGGTCACACCCTGATGTTGCTCACATATAACGCCTGACCAATGTCCCAAATATCAACTTCCTACACCTTATGGTTTTCCAGATATAGCCCGGAGGGGCCACGGTGGCAGAGTGGCAACACTCTCGCCTCCCACCTCTGAGGCCAGGGTTCGATCCCCGTGATGGTCTTAAGTGGGAAAGCTGGTAGTTGCTTGCCATTGGTCGGCAGTTTACAGTACACAACCCTAGCGAACTCTATGTACTGGTTTCCTCTGCCCTTCCAACTACCCGTCGTGATATGACCTGTACAGTGTTGAAAGCGACGTAAAACCCCAAATAAATAGATATAGCCCGGACAAGATTTATAGGTCAAGGTCAAATCAAGGTCACACCATGACGTTGCACACCTCCATCCCCTAACCAATGTCCCTACCAAGTATCAACTTCCTACACCTTAAGGTTTTCGAGATATAGCCCGGACAAGATTTTATAGGTCAAGGTCACTACAGTAAGGTCAAATCAAGGTCACACCATGACGTTGCACACCTACACCCCCTAACCAATGTCCCTACCAAGTATCAACTTCCTACACCTTACGGTTTCCGAGATATGGCCCAGACAAGATTTTCAAACTCAAGGTCACTACGGCAAGGTCAAAGGTCAAATCAAGGTCAGACCATGACGTTGCACACCTACACCCCCCTAACCAATGTCCCTACCAAGTATCAACTTCCTCCACCTTATGGTTTCTGAGATACAGGCCGGACAAACTTCTTCCTGCCGCCCATCTGGACACCATGGGTGAAAACAATACCCCGACAGCCCTTATGGGCTGTAGGATAAAAAATTAACAGAGTGTACGCTATAGACCCATAATGTACACATATTTGTACAAATATTGTGCAGAATTTGAACATTTAAAGGCTTACACAGGTGATTTAAAATGGCGACCACAACTCCGTACATAACTAGAATCAAAGATTTGACTAAAACGCTAAGACTATTTTTATATTTTTTTATTCAATTCATCTTCAGTATTAGTTTTAACCTTGACGTCATTCAAAAAAGCATATGCAAGATGTTTACTACATGACCTATGAACATTTATTATTCATCCTCCAAATAATATACACGAGCATAATAAATGCCAAATTTTTGAACAACTATCTTCTTAAAGTTGTAACCTAGAGAAAGCTATACATACAAAAGGCTAAATTTTTAATCAACAACCTGGATTTATAGCATTTAATTTTGAATAAGAAACTAGAAAGTGCAGACCTCCACCTGGGTAAGTTTAAAAAAATTCAGGATTTTTGTGTATCCAAAATATGATCAGATTTTTCCCAATATGTTATCACTTTATCCTTTGGTCTGGCCCTATCCACATAAAAAATTTCAAAAGATCCACTCATTACTGATTGGGAAATGTCAACCAGAAAGCCACGTGTGCATTGAAAATGGGATAATGGGGAAAATAAGATCAGATCTTTCCTAAAATTTAATCACTTCTTCCTTTGGTCAGGTCCTGCCCCACAAAAAATATTCAGAAAGTTCCACTCATTACATTTGGAGTCATTGTGAACACACACTAATTGAAAGACAAATGAATGCACTGAAAAACACAAACTCCGAATGGAGGTAATTAAGTGAACTTGCTTACTTTCACATCACCTTTATCAAAAGCAGGAAATGTCACACTTCCTTGCTTCAACTAAACAGGCAGCACAGAGTCGTCAGCAAAATATATATAGTGCAAACTTGGGATGGGTCAGTATCAACAAATGTGTAGATCGGCACTTCGCCAATGCAAAACTGTATCGATTTTCGGACTCCACGTTTTAGTACACCCCAACCAAACATGGCTGTTTCCTCTTATGATATCGCAATAAAAGTCCCGAAATGCACAAAATATGGGTTAAAAGTGTAATTTCTTCAAATTTCTGGCTCAGTTTTCCTTTCATTATATGTGCTGACAAGTAAGAATAAGGTTATAAAATGTCGAAACCAAAACATGGCATTTCAATCTACTAGCTATAATAGTATCCAAATACAGGAAAATTTGGGAAAAAGCTTATAATTTCTTCAGATTTGGGGTATGTTTCGAATATTTTAACCCTTCTTTCCATTACATGCGTTGACAAGTGAAGTGGTGGTTTTAAAATCTCATCTGGTATTTCAGTAAAATGCTCTCAATTTCGAGATACCGGGCCTACCAACCCATCCTAGTGGAAACGTCTACTTTCAAATATCATATAACAGAACAATTCAGTCTAGATTAAGACACAGGTCTGACAAAAAAGTGTTCCATAAAAAACAGCAGGAAATGTTAATTTTGGAAGCTATTTCATAAAATTGACACGGATCAATGAAGGTAGCATTACTTAAATCAATTCAGTTTAAACTGACCTGATCTAAAGCTTAATATATGATACAGCTTGTACATCCTGGAAGCATTTGTATAACAGCTGCTCAATATTTTTTAGTTCCTATTATTTTTTTCCTCAACTTTTGGAGCAAATGAAATAATAAATAAGGCTGACAGAAAGTGTTTTAAGATAATTTGAATAACTATTAAGTCACATTTGATAGCATTCATACCAGGCCACTGCAGCTGGTAATAAAACTCCAGGGGCCGGTTTCACAAAAGGACTTAGACTTAACATTAAGACTTTTGTCTTAAATTCATGCTAAGTCCGTGGTCTTTGACTTAAATATGGCTGCCATAAATTTCTTTCCACTTAAAAATTCGAAATGGCTGTCAATAAAGTATAAATATATAGAACAGCTCCCTAATGTAGTCTTTGGAAAGATTTTATTGGTAAAAAGGTTTTCCATTTCAAAACAGCACATAGATAAAATGTGCCAAATGAAGGATATTTGTGACCAATACTATATTTTGAATAGAAATAAAATGTCACACAACACAGAAAACCACTGTGGTTATTTGATAAGCTTTGACTTAACTAAGTCACCCTTTGTGAAATCCATTTAAGTCCCAAACCTGGCTAAAATCAAAGTCTTAGATTTAGTTGATTTAAAAGTTGGCTAAGTCTGAGACCCTTTATGAAACCGGCCCCAGTATTTTTTATCCAATGGCATAAAAACTGCAAAAACAACACTAACTTCTCGACATACATTGCTAGCTACATACTTTGATGAATATTACCCTTCATCTTAATACTACTACAGATTAATGTTTCAGTGGAAATAGAATATGTGGTGTTACAATTATAATTGCCTGATATAGACATTAGCTTGGCAAAAGTACACTATCAGTACAAAGACAAAAAAAACCGCCTCTAATTCAGCATATTCTGTACACAGGTATTACAAGAGGCTACTTCCTGACACAATTCACAGTTTTTATCTCTCTCATTGACTGGTGGATCAATGTTTCAGCAAATCTCTGTGACTGCTAAATGTATGGTTTCATCTGAAAGTCCCTCTCTTGGGTAGCAACAGATCCCACAGTCCAAATATTGTACCTGCAGCTCTTCTCAAACTTGCCACACATAAAACTTGACAGATGTGACAAAGGGTACTGATGAATAAGCATGTTACATGACCACAATTTAATTATACACTCTTAAAATCCATATTTAGCCTGGGTTTGTTTCTTTGTTGCCCGATTATCTGCCCATTGATTTTTTAACTCCAACTCTCGTTCCTTTGCCTGAAAAATACAATGGGAATTTCACTTATAATTATCTGTTCAGGAATCAAACTCTTTTACTGGGCACTTTTCTTTGAGATCTTTGCCCACACAAATCATCAGTTTGTGTGAACATTTTTCCCACGGGATTTAGTGGAAGATATTTTGATCTGAATAATTCAATTTCTGACCACTTGACTACCAACTTTTCCATGGAATACTCTCTCACTAATATACTAAAATCCTTCAATACCCGATTCATGATTTAAATGGTTGTCAAATTAAATAAAGGGTGTGAAATTAAATACTCGGGCCGATTCCACCCCCCTTAAGATCAGTGTTGCAACTTTATAAAGTTATCCCTTTAAGTTGCAAGTTTATTTTGTATTAGTTTTGTCATTGCATCTTATAGTTTTCAGCCAATCAGAGGAGAAAGAGCGATGGAATAGCAGAACACACACACTTCTGTCCACAAGTTTTTTACTTGATTCTGTTTGCAAAAATGTCAAAGATGCATTTTCTATTCAAGCTTCTATACCCCCTTACAAACACCTGTTATTTTCTCACTCCAAAAACTATGTAATATGTGTCACTTCATTTATTATCATTAGAGCAATGTTTGTAATTTTTCTGGAAATATATAGAAGGATCAGCAACAGTGAGCAAAAGCTGTGCCTATTTCTCAGTCCTCTACCAAATTCTAGTTTATTTTCACTGAAGGTCACAGTAGTTGTACGTGGGAAATGTATGAGTAGACATTTCTCAGAGGTAAACTCTTAATACTACAGAAATTCTGCCCAACTACCTTGCACAGGTTTACTCCATCAATACGCTGCTTATTAAGTGAAGTAACATTAACCTCAAATTTTCATAACAGTTTAAAATATTACATGGGTCAGCATGAAGCGGATCCATTTTTCAGTAATTTATCCAAAATAGCATCAGAGATGCCCGTACCCCACAGCCTAGGGAAATATTTTCAACACCATGAGATACAGAAGTACTGTATCAGTATAAACTTTAGGATACTTTCAGAGCACTGTCAGTTATATAAAGGTCCAAATAATGTTTAAAAGAAAGATCATGCATATAAAGATGAAGTATTAAAACAAGATAATTCAATAACAAGATGACAGCATTAATCAGCAAACTAAAATTCAACCCTCTTTATCTACATCTGCATGGCCAAATTATGGTTTAGATGGTTTGAATATTACCATGCATATAGAAGTGGTAATACATTTAATGAATGCTTATGTGTGGTGTTGAGCAAAATCTGTGGCTCACTTGATGAAATTCTATCTCTTACAATGGGAAGTTATGAAAGTAAAATTCTTAATAAATTCTAATATGACTTTAACAGTGCTTAATCTGCATCAAAAGAGAGACCCAAAGGTGCAACAAGATTTTATAGGTCAAGGTCACTAGGACAAGGTCAAAGGTCAAATTAAGGTGACACCATGATAATACACACCTACAGCCCCTAACCAATGCCCCTACCAAGTATCAACTTCCTCAACCCTACGGTTTCCAAGATATAGCCCGGACAAGATTTTATAGGTCAAGGTCACTACGCCAAGGTCAAAGGTCAAATCAAGGTCAGACCATGACGTTGCACAACTATATCCCCTAACCAATGTCTCTACCAAGTATCAACTTCCTACACCTTACGGTTTCCGAGATATAGCCCAGACAAGATTTTTAAACTCAAGGTCACTATGGCAAGGTCAAAGGTCAAATCCTGGTCAGACCATGACGTTGCACACCTACACACCCTAACCAATGTCCGTACCAAGTACCAACTTCCTACACCTTACGGTTTCCGAGATATAGCCCGGACAACATTTTATAGGTCAAGGTCACTATGGCAAGGTCAAAGGTCAAATCAAGGTCGGACCATGACATTGCACACCTACACCCCCTAACCAATATCCCTACCAAGTATCAACTTCCTACACCTTACGGTTTCTGAGATATAGCCCGGACAAGATTTTATAGGTCAAGGCCACTACGGCAAGGTCAAAGGTCAAATCAAGGTCAGACCATGATACTGCACACCTACACCCCCTAGCAAATGTCCCTACCAAATATCAACTTCCTACACTGTACAGTTTCCGAGATATAGCCCGAACAAGATTTTATAGGTCAAGGCCACTATGGCAAGGTCAAAGGTCAAATCAAGGTCAGACCATGACGTTGCACACCTACACCCCCTAACCAATATCCCTACCAAGTATTAACTTCCTACACCTTACGGTTTCTGAGATATAGCCTGGACAAGATTTTATAGGTCAAGGTCACTACAGCAAGGTCAAAGGTCAAATCAAGGTCACACCATGACGTTGCACACCTACACCCCCTAACCAATGTCCCTACCAAATATCAACTTCCTATACCTTACACTTTCCGAGATATAGCCCGAACAAGAATTTATAGGTCAAGGTCACTATGGCAAGGTCAAAGGTCAAATCAAGGTCAGACCATGATGTTGCACAACTATACCCCCTAACCAATGTCCCTACCAAGTATCAACTTCCTACACCTTACGGTTTCCGAGATACAGACCGGACAAGATTTTCAAACTCAAGGTCACTACGGCAAGGTCGAAGGTCAAATCAAGGTCAGACCATGACGTTGCACAACTACACCCCCTAACCAATGTCCCTATCAAGTATCAACTTCCTACACCTTACGGTTTCCGAGATACAGCCTGGACAAGATTTTCAAACTCAAGGTCACTACGGCAAGGTCAAAGGTCAAATCAAGGTCAGACCATGACGTTGCACACCTACACCCCCTAACCAATGTCCCTACCAAGTATCAACTTCCTACACCTTACGGTTTCTGAGATACAGCCCGGACAAACTATTTCCCGCCGCCCGCCCGGACGCCCGCCCATCCGGACACCATGGGTGAAAACAATACCCCGACAGCCCTTAAGGGCTGTGGGGTAAAAAACAGCAAAAGGCTGCAAACTGTTTTAAAATGATTCATAATACAAATGTACACTACAACATATTAGTTTTGGTTTATCCGATATCTGTATTCAATTCAATAATTTAAACATTTATTAGAAATTTTGTTTTATATGGATGTTTGTCATAGATTTTGTGTAGTCACAGTTGTAAAAAGCAAGTTATGTGAAAATTACTTGCATAAACAAACTTCTTATATCTTCTCTATTTCTACTAAATATCTGTTTGTATATAAATTAGTTTTTACTCATCATTGAAAAAAAGCATTAAAAAATCGACCCACTTTATGCTAACCAATATCTGGGACAAAAAAAAGTTATCCATAATTTAAACCACTTAGTCTGAATTCTAAATGAACATCTTCTTAACAAAATTGCTATATATGCTTTGGTATCAGTGGTGTCTGAAAATAATTTATACTTTGCCAATTTCCTTAAAACAATCTGTCTTACCCTGAAAGCTAGGTACGTAATCTGGTGTTTCTTTTTTTGCTGAGATGAGGGCATATCTTTGTTTTTCTTCTTACTGTGTGACATCATACCTGTCTCTTCTGTTAAACCTTTCATCACATCAATCTAAAAATGACAGGAAATATTCACAGCTTGCTACACCTCCCCCCACACTTCAACAATACTTAATATCCATATCTTCATTGTTTCTGGTCAATCTTTTTTGTGCATGTTAGTGATAATCGGGTTATTTATAACTTTTAGAATGCTATCTGTTGATCTGTTTCATAATCAGCTGTAACTTCGTTCATGGTTTGTTTAATATAAATTTTAAAACATACTGAAACAATAACTCAATTCAGAATTATTGTGCCATATCCATTATAAGGGTTTTGAATGATCACTTAGTATATTCATAATCTGTTATTTGTATCAAGAAAGTTACTCTTACATTACTAATTTGGTCATCCTGATGAACATCAATGAAGTTGATTTCTTCAGCCCCATGTTTTCCTTTCCCTTGTAGCTTCAAAAACTGAAGAAAGATGATAAAATACTTCTTTTGAAAATACATAAACTGAAAATATCTGAATTCTTTATGGTGAATTTACCTTAACTCATCCAGATACCAGAAACAAATGTTGAAATGGCATTAATATACTGTAAGACAATAATCTACATATATATCTGTATTACTGTTTCAGTCAAAAAGTTGATGTATAATCATATTCCAATGGTACCATGATAAATATAGTCAGCAACGTCTCTGGTTAGGAAAACAAAATTACTTTCACTGACAATCTTCTTACCTCTTTATCATGCAAGATGCCTTCCATTTCACCTGCACTTTCTGTCTCCATTTCCTCCGTAACATCCATATCTTCTGCCTCTACATTTGCATAGTTATATGCTGCATTACCATACAACTGACCACTATATGAACTGTCACCAGTCCCCCCACTATACCCACCCAGACTGTATGAATTTGTGGTGGAGTTTTTGAACTGTAAAGGAGCATCTTGCAATTCTGGACCAGCAGTCCCTGAAAATGTTAAAGGCTCAGGTTTTTGTAGATTGTCCTGTTCAACCTCTTTCTGAGGTTTCTGCTTAGTGACAGCAGGCAAGGAAGATACACTGGCGGTAGCAACATAAGATGAAGCAGATAAATCTTCCTTCTCTTGATTTGCTTTTTCCTCTGGGTTAAGAGAAAAGAAATTTGAATGGCCTTCACCTTCTTCCTCATCACTGTCATCAGGAACTACTGACACTAGTGACACCTGTGCTGGCTTTCCAGAATGTTCCACACTGTCTTTAGTAGCCTCACCACTGGTTGCCTTGATTGGTTTTGTGTTAGGCTTTGGAATTTTCTTCGGCATCATAATGCCGGTGTCCAAGTTAAAAGCAGACTGGCTACTTTGTTTGGATTTCCGACTAACACTTGTAGGAACAAATATTTTTGTTTTAGCAGAAACCTCAGTTTGTGTCGTACTTTCAGTTTCCATACTTGTGGTCTCTTCATTTTTTATCACTGTTGATGGTATAGATCTCTTACCAATATCCTTAGCAAGTGACTCATTTTTGGGAGCTGGCAGCACATCAAACAACCCACATTTTTTCTGAAACAACAGGATAGTCACACTACATGCACTTATTCTAAAATACACTGTAAGTGATTTTGGTTAAATGATTTTTAATTTTATAATTTCTCAATATTTTTCACTTAAGTTTATATGTATCACTTAAATACTTACGCTAAAATGTTAAATATATAATGAAAAATGATTGTTCGAGTTATCATATGAAATTTAATATGATCTGAAATAAATCATCATTATAAAACTTTTTTATAATTGGCCCTTTATCATATACAGCAGCAAGACTACTTTAATCCTGAATCAATCCTGGATGGAATTATTTTTATTCCTTCCACTATCAAGAGCAATTTGTCATGGCTTGGTTCTAATATATATATGTACTGAGAATGCATCAAATTACTTTGTGTGGTGCTATGACATGCTACAAAGGTCATTCCTGGAGGGGTCATCCTTTTATTAAATTTCTTCAACTTTAGACTACCTATTTTCAGTGCCCACTATGATTTCTTGGGAATAATTTCTAAATCACACACATATCCCCGAATTGCTAAAATATAGATAATGGCCAACAGAGCATGTGCCTGCCGCTCTGTTTTGACAGAATTTTTCACTTCTTAAAATACCAAAACAACTTATTGAGCAATGAAATCAATGAAGGAAAGTGATATTCTGTCAGGTAACAGGTATTATGCCATTGTCACAGGCTTCCCCACTATGTACATTCTAATGGTTGCTGCAAAGGTGTAAAAAATACAGTCGTAATACCTCAATTTCAAACAACAGTATCTTGGACTGTTACATTACGATGTGACGCCAAGTGGTAAAACTCTCCTCTGATATCCATCAAGTACAAAATTCCATATCTTTGACCAGTTAGTTACCTTTGATGTGTCCACTGAATTAGATGTGCGCTGTTTTTTGTTATTTTCTTCCTCCTCATCAGAATCCACCTACAATTTATTTACATCACTAAAATGGTATTACATTTAATCAACAACAAAATTCTCCCAGATTTCACAATCTGCAAAGAAATTACAGAAAATTGCAGCCAATATCACAGAAAAAGTAAACTCTATATGCAATATCAGTATAGCTTTAATTTAGGTAATAGTTAAAGCACATAAAGCTACCTTTTCACAACTTTATTTTTAAGCAAAACGGGAAGCCAGTCATATCATTAATCAGATCCCAAATCATTTGAATCTTGGACAATTGAGTTCTACTGAGGCTGTGACCAGTTGTAAATATTCATCGCAGAGACCGAACCACCCAAATTTGTCTTGCAATTCAGTATTTGCATGGTTTAGTATGCACATAATTTTCTCTCCATAAACACAATGGTGGTTTTTGGAAACAAAGTCTTTGCATTAAAATAGTTGTGAACGTATTCAAAACTTGGTATATTGTTATAAAAAGAGAAATATTATATGAAACTCCAATGTACAAAGTATTCCGACATTTTGCGGTGTTTTTATGTTTCGTCTTACTAAAAAACATCACCTGGTGGGTGTCAGTATACTATATTGTAGTAGTTAACCACAATTTAGTGGACCAGAAAGCTCTCAAGATCATCCTAAATTGACCCCAATTGAAAATACCGACCACCAGGTCACAGGCTTAACTTCTACAGTGTCAAATTCTTACTAAAACCCCCACAACTTCATACTCACTGGTACTTCTGGAACAGTTATTTGTATCAGTTTTCGCTTCTTTGCTGCAACATTTTCAGTTGAAACGGGTAGCTGTTCTTTCTTCACCTCAAACTGGCTGCGTTTAACAAAATCCTCCAGCTCCCCTTCATCTCTGTCCACGAGACCAGTGTCAGCAATGCTAGATTTTGGTTTGGGCAAGTCTACAAACACATGGTAGAATTTATGAAGTAATAAAATCACTACCACTGGATTGGATAATGGACATTTCTTAATGGCTCACCTAGTAGAGTGTGTACAAAGTTTCCAGGTTATTGTTTACTATCTAAATATTCATTGTTTACATGCAAAGTATAATCTCCAAAAGTTATTATTTACAATAACATTTCACTTTTATTTTAATAACTTTCTAAGTTTTTCTTATTTAAACAAATCTTTCTCTCCCAATTTCCCAAAACATCTAGATGACACTGAACTGCAAGATGGTAGCATTAATAGGTAAACTAAATCTTATGAAGCTGTAAAATTTTTAATTGGAGTACAGCTGTCAATGGAGATAACACAATTACATAGAGCACATATAGTAATCACTTGCAGCAATCCATATACCTTTGTAATAGGAGAATGATGTCTTAAATATTGCATGGGAAAGTATTCTGGCAGAGCAAAGGTGAAAAGTCACACAAAGACCACACTACACTTAACGGTCTGAGATATAGCCCAGGAAAGAATTTAAAGGTCAAATGGTCACTGTGGCAAGGTCAAAGGTCAAATCACGGCCACACCATGAGGTTGCACACCTACACCCCCAACCAATGTTCCTACCAAGCATCAACTTCTTATCCGTGACAGTTTCCTAGATAAAGCCCAGACAAGATTTTAAAGATCAAAAGGTCACTACGGCTAGTCAAAGGTTAACTCAGGGTCATGCAAAGACATTGCACAACTACACCCCCCCCCCCCCCAACCAAAGTCCTAACCAAGTATAGACTTTATTGTTTATACAACTTGTGGATCTGAGATACAGCCCAGACAAGATTTTCCAATAGCCAAGACAAGATTTTCCTGCCCCCCTCGTCCCCAAGCAGATGCCATAGTTGAAAACAATACTTGCACAACCGTTTTAAGGATGTGGGGTAAAAACACTTCCACATATCCACATATTCAAAACAATGGACATAAATTACCATATGTTTATATTTTAACACATTAAATTGATTTTGAGGAGAGGCAATGTTTTCAATTTCTTTGCAAACATTCATGAGAGAAAGAAGTTGTCAGCACCTAAAGTTAATGTGCCAAATCTTCTTGCATTACCTGTGGTAAAATGAAATGTTACCAAACTGGTTGAAATTATTTTGCATTTATTATTTGCTTTGAAAAGTTGACTGAACAAAGGAAATGTTAGCTTTAAACACACACAGCCAGAAAGTGTGCCTAAAGGGAGAGGTTAAAATTCTAGTCAAGAGGGATATGCAAAAGGACCAATGCAAAGTGACAGGAAACTAGTTTACAGTCAATAGGAAAAAGAAAAGATTTGTTTTGCAGTTTATGACTTATTTTAAGCTGATCCCACTGTGAGTTATCTCTTGTACACAAACAAATAAAAAGTACTATATTAATACTGTTACCTTGTAAAACAGAGAGCTGTTTCTGTTCAGTCACAGTAGCTTCACCAAATCCATGTTCATGTTTTGGAGGTGGTAATGTCAGACCTGAAAGAAGATGAACGCCCTTGACAGATTTTTTTGTGACACACAATTTGATGTTTAGTCTATTTGTAGTGTTTATTATAATATGCATATCTTTATTATGTTAGAAATACTTTACAAATTAAGATGTTTTGATTCCATGAGCCATTACAATAACTTTATTGTACATAAAGACAAGTTCACTGACAAAATAATGTCAACGTGGTCATCCATAAGCATACTCCTAAATATCTTGGTCGTATTGCCACAGGACCGTGTTTTAATACTTATGCAAAACTATAATTTTGCTACATATTCCCTATAAAAATTTCCAGCTCTCTGTAAATCTAATAATTTATATGCATTCTTTTTCTCACACCTCTGGAGCTTGCCTCTTATGGATGAGAGCTACTAGCTTAACCTATGAAACAGCGATACAACACTACAGAAAAAAATAGCCAGCCTTGGCAGACCACAGGTGTAACTAAATGGGCAACAACATTCAGATTTAGGAAAAATTTAAGGAATAACCTCATTTGTAAGAAGCATACAGGACCCACGAGATTTTGTCAGAGAACTTTTATGCAGTTTAAGATAGAGGAAAACATACATATTTTTTTGGTTCATGATGTGAGTTTAAAGCCTAAATGCTAAATTATAAGATATATATGGTTGTTTTAGTACGAGGGCTCTACTTAACCTTGAAGCAGAAATAACAGTCAAATTTGACACTTGCAATAGATTCACCGCCAATGATTTATTACAAGTTGTTTTCATATTATGAAGCCCTAGAACCAATTATAATTGAGATAAAAGGCGGTTTTAGTGTGATGACCTTACTTGACCTTGAAGCAGGGTTAAAGGTCAAATCTGGAACTTGCAAAAGATCCGGAGCCCATGATTTCCTATAAGTTATTTTCACATTAGGAAGACCTGGCGAAGACCTGGAATTAGTAAGACAGATATAATTACTTTTTAGTATAATGCCATGGCTTCCTACAGGTAAGTTTCCCATTTTCAAGCTGTAGGAGCAAGAGTAAGGGATATATAAGGCCTTTTTTGCATGATGACCCACTTGACCTTGAAGCAGGGGTCAAAGGTCAAATCTGACAACTGCAAAAGATTCCCAGGCCATGATTTTCTCTAAGTTTTCTCCTTTCAAACCACTAGGATCAATGATAAGGGAGATATTAGGCTTTTTTTTTATATGATGTTGTCAGTCATGAAATGTAATACGTCACTGATTGTGATTTAAGGCTAGAGTTCACAATATGGCTTGGGATGCGACATTTTTTCATCAAACCGTGACAGTGCCAATAAACTTGCACTTTATTTTACCATTTTACCCTTTCATATATTCACTATATCACTTTTGGGTGCAATATTTGATTTGGTACAGAAGCTGGATTTTCCTTATAACAAGAAATTAGAATTATTATAATACACAATATCATCTCTGACCTTTGAATGAAGATCTTATTTTTCTCACCTGGATGTGGCTGGTCTGTCACCATAAAATCATCATCATCTTCATCACTGATTGGTGGATCTTCACTTCTTGGAAATGCACTGTCCTGAGCTAAAGAGCCCCCAATACCTTGTGCATGTATAACTGGCGTACTAGTTGATTCAACGGGTTTGGATGGAACGTGAGCCTCTTCTTGATCACTTTCATCACTATCATCACTGCTACCATAAGCTACCAATGACATATTTCCCCCTGCTTTTCTAGTGATATGTGCTAGTCAGTGCTACAAATGCAAGATACTGTTATTGAAAACTTAATTTAAATAACAAGTACCAAGCAATGCAGTAATGATATTCCTTCATCATTAACAAGGCTCACATTCAAAAATTAAGTCTTTTACACTATTACCCTAAAATATCATTCCTATTTATGAACATTTCAATATTTTTATTATTATTTTTTTTTAAATCAGTGAATCAGGTAATAATTTAATGGTCTAAAACCATCTACACTTAAAACATAAAAAACTGTGACAAAAAATTATCATGCTGTACCATGCTTACTTTTTACCAACCATTAAATGCACATAGACAACTAGAAAAATGTTTTTGCTAACAAAAAACAAGGCGTTCTAAAAGGTCAGATGCTTTATAGTATAAAGTAGAAAAAGGTTTTTGAAAAGAAAAACATGCAGCGCTGAGAGAAGAAGCTAAAGTTAAGCAGACAGTGTGGAAGTTTATGCATTAACATGAAAGAAAAATGTAAGCTTTATTTTGTTTTCTATGGTCATAAATTGTGTAAAGTTAATTTAATAAATGCTATAGTTTGTAAGAAGAGTAGTTTTAAAGTAGATATAAGGCAAAACAAGAAAATCTGCTATTTTATGACCCCAGTCTGACCTGTAAGAAGGGGTCAATGGGTACACCTGACTGGCTATATAGACTCTCCATATATGGGGTAGTGTGACCACAAAACTGGGTTGAAAGCCCAAGAAGCAATAATGAGAGGGATAAAAGAACTTTTCCATATGATAAACTCAACTTTGAAACAACTTTACTAAGCAGCAGATGTAAAATTTGCTAAAATCACTGTATGTTTTACAGTTAAATAAATGACATTTTTCATTTCCACAAAAATTCAAGACCCCTGTCAGAATATCGAAAATTTAAATTTATTTCCAGTAGAGTCCTTACTACTAGGGGTGCAAGGAATCATAAAATTGTGAACTGAATCAATTTGCAAATCAAGTTTTGCAAACCAGATCAATTCATGAATCGACTTGGTTTAAAAAAACTTTTTCAATCTTGATGCTAAATATTATGTCACTATGAATATCAAAGTCTTACTAATACAGTAGAACCTCAATTATCCAAACTCCATGGGAGACATACAATCGGGTCGGATAATCGAGGGGTTCGGATAGATGAAGAAAACCCAAATTCGCCGTCTATGGGTTACCAAGTGGGCGATAATTGAAGGAACAACATTTTTAGCTTTACATGTACACGTGGGTGGTCACTGTTGAAGCAGTTTAATATATTTATGTAATATAATATTACTGACCGTCTAATTTCAACTTATTTGCTTCATTTCTATGGATATTGTTATTTTTGTTTAAAATATTACGCAGATCTGAGCTGGGTGTGTTCGGGTGGTACTGCATTCATTATTGACGATTTACTTTTGATAAAAGTCGTCATGCATTTTAGTCATTGAAACACTCCGGGGGATTATTAACTGCAAAACTCTCACCCGAACACATCTTCATGATTGGGTGTTTGGTTGGTAATGTATAGTTCACATTTTTCTTTTAATACACGTTAGCCTGTGAATAGACCTACTCCGGGAGATTATAAATTGCAAACCCCAATCAAACACCAATGCAGTGATTGGCGCATTATCAAAGAAGTTGTGTAGTGGGGTCGTGTAAATGAATTGATCCCTCCCCAACTGAAACAATGGCATTAAAGATCAAAGAAGTTAGGCGCATGTGTTGAGTCAACACTGTTGACTGTATGTTTTATAGAGTACTAGAATTAATGCTTTCCGAAAATGTGTAAAATCTTGTATTATCGCTCAGGCTAGACCATGTATTATATATGTATGTAGGGAGACAAGGTTTCGGATCGGTTCATCCGGAGATTCGGATGATAGAGGGCCGGATAATTGAGGTTCTACTGTATATCAGGCATTTAAAGGAAAATTTGCTAAGGGGGAAGTTGCAACTCAATAAAACCCTTTACATGAAACAGCTTGCCATATATCTATTTATATTTCAGAAAAAGGCGCAGTAAAATTTAAGCCTTTAGAGAGGCAAGAAGTTTTTGACACAATGCTCTGAAGACATCTATCTCAATGAGTAAATAAATGGTAAATGTTCCCACAAGCCTATTTATATCTTATGAATAATGCTCATTTCTATTTATATATAATTGCCAGTCTTTGATGAGTCCCCAGAGAATTAGTCCACTGGGTATATGCTGATAAGGGATAAAATCAAGTTAATGTGTGTCTCCCCAACACCCCCCCTCCCCCTGTTGTAGTCTATGCATGACGAAATGCTCATATAAGGAGTAAGATGTTATCTTTATCTATGCTCTGTTGAAAGTGTTAGTGATATGTTGATGTTATGTATAAATAAGGGCCATAGTAAAGAATATGTTTGCATTGCTGAGTTATTAGTTTACTGCAGAAGAATGGAAGTCAGAAGAAGTGATAATGAGCTGAAAATGGGAATTTATAAATGTGTCATTATCAAACTGCTGCACCGAAATAAGTTTGTAAATATTTGGACCCAGTTTTTTACAATAAAACAAGCATAATTTGATGCACATCATAATTTTAGATGAATACAACAAAATAGGAATGTATTTTGCCTGCTTTAATAGTATGTATAAGTCGTGAGTGCAATTTCAAAAAGTTACACCCTTTGCACTAAGATATGAAAATAACATTAACATAATGACATCATTAATATTGAAATATTAAAGTAGAAATTGCAATCTATGACCCCACTGTGACCAGTTATTAAGACTCTCCACATATGGTTTCCCACTACCTCTTAAAACTTGTAAAGCTGTAAAACCAATAATAAAGAAGATACGAGGCAAAAACAGAACAGGCAAAATGATATTTTATAACCCCAGTTTGACTCATAAGAGGGGGTCAGAGGGCTAATTTGACCAGCTACCTAGACTTGCCATGAATTCCAACTAATTGTTAATACATTCTAAAGCTGTAGAAGCAAAAATGCAAAGGACATATGAGGCAAAAACACAAAATCGGCTATTTTATGACCCCAGTTTGACCCATAAGGGGGGGGGATAAACGTGGCCGGCTATCTAGACTCTTCACAAAAGGTTTCCCAATACCTCTTAATAAATTGTAAAGCTCTTACAGCAAGAATAAGGTAGATATAAAACAAAAACACAAAATTGGCTATTTTATGACTGCAGTTTGACCCATGGGGGGGGGGGGGGGGGTCAGGGGTTAAATCTGACCGGCTATCTAGACTCTTCACATATGGTGTCCCAATACCTCTTAATACATTCTAAAGCTCTAAAAGCAAGAATAAAGGAGATATAAGGCAAAAACACAAAATCGGCTATTTTATGACCCCAGTTTAACCCATAAGGGGGGTCAGGGGGTAAATCTGACCGGCTATCTTGACTCTTCACATATGGTTTCCCAATACCTCTTAACACATTCTAAAGCTCTAAAACCAATAAAAGGAGACATAAGAAAAAATGTCAAAATTGGCTATTTTACGACCCCAGTTTGACCAATACAGGGGGGTCGGGGGGAAATTTGACTTGCTTTCTAGACTCTCCACATATGGTTTCCTACTACCTCCCAATACATTTTATGGCTCTAAATGCAATACTTAAGAAGATAATAGGAGGGTTCACATGAATTTTAAGCTTTCTGTTTGGGAGGTGAGAAAATCGCTCATAAATCAGTCATTTTTCATCAGATTGCTCCCCAAATCTAATCAGCTTGCGTTTTTGATAGTATGAACATGTGTGTATAATTACAAGCCTCTGAGGTCAGTAGATTTTGCTGGGGCGGGTGTACCCAAAAAAACTATTGTTTGATCATGTGACCTTGATAAAGATCAAAGGTCAAATTTAAGCATGTGTAAAAATTTTCCCACGCCTAAGGTATATAAATGCAAAATATGGTTAAAAAGCTTCCAATAATAAGGGAGATATTCAAGGGAGACCATAATGCAGCGGCGGGGGCGGCAGCGAAACTGACGCAAAAACAAATAAGCGCCCTTTTCAGGGACGCTTAATTAATAATTGTAAAATCTAACATACTGTATTGCCCAGAAAAAGAATCTCGAGCAGGAGCAGACATGGTTAGCTTGGATTAACTTTACATGGGTATAGAGCGATGGAACAACCCTATTAAAGTGGAGATTTGATTTGTTTAAAGACTTTCCTGTTGCATAAAGTATGATGGTTGATTAAATTTGGTTTTATGTAATTCTAAAACAATTCAAATGACAGACTGCATCTCAACACAGGGCAATAACCATACAGGACATTACCTAGAGAAAATGAGAATTCAGCCAGTCAAAGATATGTTTGTGAATGCCAAACCCCTAGGCTCGATAATAAAGAAGATATGAGGAAGATACAAGGTCTTTTAGTAAGTAAATGTAGTTTTACCTTGAAGCAGGGGTGAAAGGTCACAGTTGACCCTTCCATAAGATTCACAGCCCATAATATCCTATATGTTGCTTTAATTTTCCAAACCCCGATGACCAATAATAAAGGAGTTATAAATGAAAATGCTTGGTATCCAAACAAGCAATCAGTGCCCGTGAATGGGCTCTGTGTCAGCTGACTTTGTGTTTTGAGCTACAGAGTACAAGTGAAACTATAAGAGGGCATATCTGAAAATAGCTATTGCTCAACTATGCAATGAGCTACAGGTTTGCAATTTTACTATGTTATAGCTGACCAAAAATATACATGTAGATGAAAAACATATTTCGACAAAATACTCTAAATACAATAGTTTTCAAGTTATAATGATTTACTCAACATTGAGAATCTGAAAGTGGCTATTGGTCAGCTATGCCATGAGCTACAGGTCTACAATTTTACTATGTTAAAGCCGGATCAAATACAGGTGAATTAACATATTAAAATACTCTAAATGCAATAGCTTTCAAGTTACACCTGATTTACTCAATAGTGAGCACCTGAAAGTAGCTATTGCTCAGCTATGCAATGAGCTACAGGTCTGCTATTTTACTATGTTACAGCTGACCCAAAAGTAGCTGAATAACATCAGTGTTAATTCTAGGAATTTCAAAAAGTGGGGGCGCTCCCCCACCACTGCACAAAATGTGGGGGAGGGGTTAAAAAATCTGGGAGACGGTTTCATGATAAGTTTAAACTAATGAAAAACACTTTTTCTATTTATTTAGTTATTTTTAATAGTGGACTTCTGTTACTGATCAAGGCCACTTGGCTAACTATGCTGTTACTGATCAAGGCCACTTGGCTAACTATGAACAGCTATGTACAAAAATAAATGTCGGTTGATAGTCTGGTGCAATAAAAATAAAATCCAAGCCTAGTACATGTAATAAATAAGAACTTCATCTGTCCTTGCCCGTGTCCATGACTCCAGTGTCTGTGTCCTTGTCAGTGACAACAACTATCCTTATTTGTAACCGGTTTTTTTGTGTCATTGTTAACTGGGGCAGGGTCGGTAACACCGATATCTCGGTATCGAGACAAATTCAACTGAATACTGTGACGACACTTTACCACCAGCATTTCAAATGTCAGTACATAATATTGTGACAAACAATAAAATATTAGGAACAAGACCACTGCCGTGGTATGATCTCCCGCCACACTACATAAAAAAGTAGGTGAACAACATATTTGACAAAACTCCTTTAAATTGAATAGTTTTCAAATGAAAGGACATAAGCAATAAGGTCATAAAAAACATTGAAAAGGCCAAGGAGAAACAACCAGTGTGATGTACAGCCCTTTATAAAAGCGTGACACACACTCAATAACACACGAACACACGCACGGAATGCATTTTATAATCTCCCGCCGTGAAACTTCACCAAGTGAAAGCTCTCCCAAAAGTAGATGAATGAGTTATTTGAGAAAAATTGGCTATCTGCAATACTTTTAGCGATAACTCGCATTTACTCATTTTGAGTAGGTGAGTAATTAGCTATGAGTGTGAAACTTCACCAAGTGAAAGGTCTCCCAAAAGTAGGTGAATGAGTTATTTGAGAAAAATTGGCCATCTGCAATACTTTTAGAGATAATTCGCATTTACTCATTTTGAGTAGGTGAGTAATTAGCTATGGGTGTGAAACTTCACCATGTGAAAGCTCTTCCAAAAGTAGGTGAATGAGTTATTTCAGAAAAATTGGCTATCTGCAATACTTTTAGCGATAATTCGCATTTACTCATTTTCAGTAGGTGAGTAATTAGCTATGGGTCTGAAACTTCACCATGTGAAAGCTCTCCCCAAAGTAGGTGAATGAGTTATTTGAGAAAAATTGGCTAAGTACAATACTTTTAAGAGATAATTCGCATTTACTCATTTTGAGTAGCTGAGTAATTATCTACAGGTCTGAAACTTCACCATGTGAAAGCTCTCCCAAAAGTAGATGAATGAGTTATTTGAGAAAAATTGGCTATCTGCAATACTTTTAGAGAAAATTCGCATTTACTCATTTTGAGTAGGTGAGTAATTAGCTATGGGTCTGAAACTTCACCAAGTGAAAGCTCTCCCAAAAGTAGGTGAATGAATTATTTGAGAAAAATTGGCTATCAGCAATACTTTTAGCGATAATTCGCATTTACTCATTTTGAGTAGGTGAGTAATTAGCTATGGGTGTGAAACTTCACCAAGTGAAAGTTCTCCCAAAAGTAGGTGAATGAGTTATTTGAGAAAAATTGGCTATCTGCAATACTTTTAGCGATAATTTGCATTTACTCATTTTCAGTAGGTGAGTAATTAGCTATGGGTGTGAAACTTCACCAAGTGAAAGTTCTCCCAAAAGTAGGTGAATGAGTTATTTGAGAAAAATTGGCCATCTGCAATACTTTTAGAGATAATTCGCATTTACTCATTTTCAGTAGGTGAGTAATTATCTATGGGTCTGAAACTTCACCATGTGAAAGCTCTTCCAAAAGTAGGTGAACGAGTTATTTGAGAAAAATTGGCTATCTGCAATACTTTTAGCGATAATTCGCATTTACTCATTTTCAGTAGGTGAGTAATTATCTATGGGTCTGAAACTTCACCATGTGAAAGCTCTCCCAAAAGTAGATGAAGGAGTTATTTGAGAAAAATTGGCTATCTGCAATACTTTTACAGATAATTCGCATTTACTCATTTTGAGTAGGTGAGTAATTAGCTATGGGTCTGAAACTTCATCAAGTGAAAGCTCTCCTAAAAGTAGGTGAATGAGTTATTTGAGAAAAATTGGCTATCTGCAATAGTTTTAGTGATACTTCGCATTTACTCATTTTGAGTAGGTGAGTAATTAGCTATGGGTCTGAAACTTCATCAAGTGAAAGCTCTCCTAAAAGTAGGTGAATGAGTTATTTGAGAAAAATTGGCTATCTGCAATAGTTTTAGTGATACTTCGCATTTACTCATTTTGAGTAGGTGAGTAATTAGCTATGGGTCTGAAACTTCACCAAGTGAAAGCTCTCCCAAAAGTAGGTGAATGAGTTATTTGAGAAAAATTGGCTATCTGCAATACTTTTAGAGATAATTTGCATTTACTCATTTTGAGTAGGTGAGTAATTAGCTATGGGTCTGAAACTTCACCAAGTGAAAGCTCTCCCAAAAGTAGGTGAATGAGTTATTTGAGAAAAATTGGCTATCTGCAATACTTTTAGCGATAATTCGCATTTACTCATTTTCAGTAGGTGAGTAATTAGCTATGGGTCTGAAACTTCACCAAGTGAAAGCTCTCCCAAAAGTAGGTGAATGAGTTATTTGAGAAAAATTGGCTATCTGCAATACTTATAGAGATAATTCGCATTTACTCATTTTCAGTAGGTGAGTAATTAGCTACGAGTCTGAAACTTCACCATGTGAAAGCTCTCCCAAAAGTAGATGAATGACTTAAAAAGTAGATGAACAACTTATTTGAGAGAAATTGTGTAGCTGCAATACTTTTGAAGATATAAGGCATTTACTCATTATGGTTATCATTAAAAATTGACAAAGTAGCTATTACGGTTTGCGAGATATTTGTCATTTTTCACATTTTCACCAAAAGTAGCAATAAAGTAGCCATTACTCACTTGTACATTGAGCAACAGTTGTGAAACTTAAATATGTTACAGTTCACAAAAAAGTAGATGAACAACTTATTTGAGAGAAATTGTGTAGCTGCAATAGTTTTGAAGATATAAGGCACTTACTCATTATGGTTATCATTAAAAATTGACAAAGTAGCTATTACTCACTTAGCTATGGAGATACACTTCCAAACTAGTGACCATGTTGTAGCTGTGGAGATAGTAGCTGAACAACATATTGGAACAAAATTGTGTAGCTGCAATACTTTTGAACATATAAGCCATTTACTCATTATGGTTATCATCAAAGTAGTTATTACTCAGTTAGCTATGGAGTTACAGCTGTGAAAATTCACAATACAGTATATCCAAAAGATAGGTGAACAATATATTCGACAAAAATCCTCTATATTCAATAGTTTTTGAGTTATAAGTGACTTGCTCAATGGTCAAATGTTAAACTTAGTATAGCTATTACTCAGTTAGCTATGGTGCTACACCTTGGACACCTCACCATGATATAGTACATGAAGGAGTTGTTGAACAACATATTTCAGGCCAATATTGTAAGTAACAGTTACAAAGACAAAATCAGTTTACTCATTTTGCTCATTGTTAATAACAGAAAATAGCTATTACTCACTTAGCTATGAAGATAGAACCCTAAAAATGGTACCATCTTGTAGGCATGGAGAAAGTAGCTGAACAACGTATTTTACAGAAACACTCTAAATGCAGTCGTTTTGGAGTTATGAGCACTTTACTCAAAGTAGCCACCATTGCTATTACTCGCTTAGCTATGGTCCTAGGTGTGAAATAACAGCATCAAATGAAAGGACATAAGCAATAAGGTCATAAAAACATTGAAAAGGCCAAGGAGAAACAACCAGTGTGATGTAAAGCCCTTTATAAAAGCGTGACACACACTCAATAACACACGCACACACGCACAGAATGCGTTTTATAATCTCCCGCCCGGCCGGCGGGAGATAACAATCCCCAAATCTGAAGAAATTATAAAGTTTTATCTCATATTTTTGTTTATTTCGGTACTTCTATTACAATTTCTTTTGAAAGAGCTGTCAATGTTTTCACAAATTTTGCTTCATGTCAGTGGGCCTATTCGATTGGGGATATACTAGAACAAATTTTTTGTGATATCCCAGAATCGGTACAGTTTCACATTAATAGGATACTGAATGGTAAATCTGCTACTGACCCTTCCCTATTGTTAGCTCAGATTATTTTGTTAAGGACCGATGGGTGAACTTAATTTTGATGTAATCCAAAAGCAATGTTGAAGTTTACCACCCCCACCCCCCACTCGTGTCCATAAAAGAACAATCAGAAACCATCCTATCTGTGAATGGATAAGGGTATTAAGGGTACAGATAGGTGTAGCTAGATCAAAAGATTGCTATCAGGTATTGACTGGTACAGTACACTGTCAGTAGGGTCAGCACCGGCTTGACTGGCCGGCCATTGTTGCTACAATCCTGACTGTCAATATCGTTTTTCTTGCCTCCATTTTTGAATAACAATTCATTGTATGCTTCATTCTATATTTTTGGGTGTAATATACATAAAAAGTGCTTGTAATTCACATTATTTTTGAGTTCTTTCATAACTTCATTAACGATCTTGAAACCACATTGTCAACAAACATTATCCAAAACGCGCTTGGACAGAAGAAATCAAACCCTTGACAAACTCTCGATCCATATAGTGTTTTGATTTTCTAAATCTCTTGTTTTTTCGCTTTATATATTTCCCGCATCACATTGTGAACTACGCGTTCTGACATAATTTTGTCACGGTGGACTCCAAGAAAATCTGTGTTTGTAGGCGAATTAATGCGCCATCCCGCGTAAAACACATCCTAGAAGCAACACTGTAACATATTAAAACAAAATTCTCTAAATGCAATAATTTTCAAGTTAAAAGTGATTTACTCAAGAGTGATAACCTGAATGGCTAATGCTCAGCTACGTAATGAGCTACAGGTCTGCAATTTCACTATACATATCTGATGGCAGACCCAAAAGTAGGTAAATACCATATTTATACAAAATTCTCTAAATGCACTAGTTTGCAAGTTACAAATGATTTTACTCATTATGGAAGGTACTGAAAAGTCAGAAAGTAGCTATTAGTCACTTAGCTATTGGGAAAGGTTCCCAAGCTGCTCACTATGTTGTAGCTATGGAAAAAGTAGTTGAATAACATACTTTAACAAAATGCTCTAAATGAATTTACTTTTCAAGTTATAGTTGATTTAGTTAGCTAGATGAATCTAGTGCATGATTTCATGAATTTTAATGCATTCAAAATTATTTTAAAAATTCAGAAAAAAATATTTATGAAAGATCCAGGCATGATACTCATACATAGAAATCTACTGGTGACCTAGTGTATATATATCTATAAGATAAGAGAAAAATCCTTGCAATAGTCAATGAGAAAATTGTGATAAAGTGTTTAAATTTTCACACTTTGGGTTGGGGTATCTTTTGAAAGACACAGCATTTCTCTTGGCCTTGTACTTTTGGAGGAGAAGTTTTTCGTGTGAACACGGACACATGCCGTAGAGTGATGCCATAATGTCAGCTGACTGACAAGTGAGCTGACATAAAAAGGTTTTTGAAAACAAAAACAGAGTGTCCCAATAAGCTTAAAAAATCAATGGTGTTAAAAGTTTGAAGGAGGAGAAAAGGGTAATGGTGTTAAAATTTTCTCATACAGAAATATAATCATCACAAAAGCACACTGGTAAAGTTATTGTTAAATATTATACCGTGTAGAACAGATATTGCAAAATGGTGTGTTTTTTATGCAATTTTTCCCTGAGGTATGTATTATGAGAGGGAATATCACTGTCGCTGAAGGGTCAGGTTCCTTTGTAAATATGAGAAAATATACATAAAAATAGCATTAGAGATGCCAGTACCCCACAGCCTGGGGAGACAGTTTTCAACACCATGAGAGACAGAAGTAGTCAATCAGTACAAAGATCGGGATACTTTCAGAGTAGTGTGAGTTAGGTCCAAATAATGTTTAAGTAGAGAAAATAATGTCTAAGAGCAAGAAAATATATGTTAAGATACAGCAATGTATTAAAACAAGACAATTCAACAGCAAGATGACAGCATTAATCAGTAAACTGAAAATTATGAAGCTGTAAGATTTATTGACTGGAGAAGTGTCTATGGAAATAGCACAATTATGTAAAAGTACATATAATAATCAGTTGCAGTAATCCATACATCTTTGTCATAAGAGAAACATGTCTCAAATATGGCAGGTGAATGCACTTTGGCCGAGCCAAAGTTAAAGGTCAAACCATGATGCACACCTACACCCCCTAATCAATGTCATTACCAAGGTTCAACCTTCTACACCTTACAGAACCCAAGAAATAGCCATCGAAAAGATTTTAAAACTCATGGTCACTATGACAGCGTCAAAGGTCAAATCAAGATCACACCATGATGATGCGCAACTACAACCCCAAAGCAATGTCCCAAGTACCAACTTCCTACACTTTACGGTTAGAGATATTGCCCAGACAAGATTTTAAAGGTCAAGATCACTATGGCAAGATCCAATGTCAAATCAAGGTCACACTATGAGGTTGCAAAACTACAACCCCTAACTAATGTCCCTACCAAATATCAACTTCTTACACCTTACAGTTACCAAGATATAGCCCAGACAAGACTTTATAGGTCAAGGTCACTATGGCAAGGCCAAAGGTCAAATCAATGTCACACTATGACGTTGCAAACCTAAAACCCCAGACCAATGTCCCTACCAAGTGTCAGCTTCCTACACCTTACGGTTTCCGAGATATAGTCCAGACAAGATTTCATAGGTCAATGTCACTACGGCAAGGTCAAAGGTCAAATCAAGGTCAAACCATGATGTTGCACAGCTAGAACCCCTAACCAATGTCCCTACCAAGTACCAACTTCCTATACCTTATGGTTTCTGAAATATAGTCCAGACAAGATTTTATAGGTAAAGGTCACTACAGCAAGGTCAAATCAAGGTCACACCATGACATAACACACCTACAATCCTTAACCAATGTGCCTACCAAGTATCAACTTCCTACACCTTCTGGTTTTCGAGATATAGCCTGGACAAGATTTTCACAAAGTAAAGGTCACTATGGCAAGGTCAAATCAAGGTCACACCATGAAGTCACACATCTACATCCCCTAACCAATGTCCCTACCAAGTATCAACTTCCTACACCTTACAGTTTCTGAGATACAGCCCAGACAAACTATTTTCCGCCGCCCACCCCACTGAGTTTTCACTTTGCATCATGTACTATGACATACTAGATATTACATCAGCTACTTCCTAACATTGCGAGTCTTCTAGGAATAGAAACTAGAGGATCGCTTGCAAAACAAAGCGATTCTTTTTGCATGGCAAAAACAAAGCATCCCGAAAAGCAGAAATGGCACGGTTTTCGAGCTACAAGCATTTTTGTGTTTTGCATTTTTCAAAAAAATTCAAAAACTCAAAATGGCCGCCATTTTTGGTAAGTGAAATATTCGTTGAAACTTGGGAAGGCTAGTTTTCACAGATACCCTGTGGATCAAAAATTTTGCTGAAATCGCACAGTTTTCGAGATACAAGCATTTTTTGAAAAACTTCGAAAATTCAAAATGGCCGTCATTTTTGGCGGGATAAAATTTTTCTGAAAACTGGATCAGCTACTCAGCAGAGGTACTCAGGGGGTCAAAAATTTTGTTGAAATCGCTCTATCTAGCATGGTTTTCTAGATACAAGCATTTTTGTGTTATGCACTTTTGAAAAAAATTCGAAAATTCAAAATGGCTGCCATTTTTGGTGAGTGAAATATTTGTTGAAACTTGGAAAGGCTAGTCTTCACAGATACCCTGTGGGTCAAAAATTTTGCCGAAATTCCACTAGTAAATTTTTATTTTATGAAAAAAATGGTTTCAAAAAGTACTCATATATCAGTATTGTTCTATATGTGTACCTTATGAGTAGTGCTGTCACTCGCTGCTGCAAATCAACATCAAATATCGCCCACGTTGGCCGACCGAGTACCGACATATGTCGACTTCATAAACTCACCTCAACACGAAACTATTTAATTAAAATGTAAAATAATATATTGTTTCTCACCTGAATACATCATTTTAGGGTCAAATTTGTCCATTTATTTCGGTTGTTTATGCATTGTCAAACGTAGGAACACTTTGAAAACCGTCAGTAACTATATTAAAATAATTATCTGATTCTGACTTTATAATGTGCTGCATAATGGCTATATAATATCATGTAAACCTCAAACAAATAGAACTACAGTGTTTTAAAATATTATTTGAAAGCTTTACGTCAGGGTTGTTATATTTCCCGGGAAATACTGTATTTCCCAGGACAGTGGGAAATACCGGGAATTACCGGGAAATATGAATTCTGCAGTTTTTATAAATATACTTCCTTTTTAACCCAACAATGGAAGATACTGACTATTTATAAATAAAAAGACTTAATGAAAATAAATGGCTAGAATAAATGGCTAGAATATCAAACAATTAAGCTTTTGAAAGTCAGCACCATGGTTGGTGTTAAAAATTTCAAGGAAGAAACAATTTGCAAGTATGTAATAGATTGAGGTGATGATGAGAAATGTTTTAACTATAATTCCCTCTTTTAAATGGGTACACTCTGGAAATCCAATTGAGCTCCTCTGAAAAGTGATGGTCAATTGTTAATCTCTTTCAAGGAGGATGAGGTTTTGATGACAAATGTTTTAACTATAATCCCCTCTTACACTGGAAATGGGTACACTCTTGAAATCCAATTGAGCTGTCTGAAAAGTGATGGTCAATTGTCCTGTACTCTGGTCATTGTTGTCTCTTTGGCAAAGCTGCCAGTATAATCCCTTTTCTACTTCTACATTACTAAAAGAAATGGGAGCAGTGTCAGTGACACAGGCTTAATACCATAAGTGTTAATCAGTATACATAATATTCAAGTGTGATAGTAGAATAAGTTGTGAATTTATTACAAGGATAAAACATTATCAAAAATAGTTATGATTATATTTTTATTGAAACTCTGAAACTGTATAGAACTAAATTTATATATTATATATTTGCCAATCTGTCAAACATTCAACATGAAGCCCAAAGATCCTATTTGGGGGTTGTATGATTTAGTTGTTACTTATAAAAGTGTCTGTAAATTCAATTAAATTGAAATTCTGTAATTATGTACTATATAGAATGTGTTAATCTAAATAAATAAATGTTTCAGATGTATGTTTTGGTATTTTTCCCATCATTTTATACATATATTGAAGTCTAAAATGAGTATTTCCCAGTATTTCCCACTTGGGGAGTATTGGACAGGGCGGTATTTCCTGGTATTTCCCAGTCGGGAAATACCGCCCGGTATTTCCCGTAACAACCCTGCTTTACATCAATTAAATTGACTTACCAAGTGCAAAAAAAATAAAGATGTAATTCCGAATCTACATTCGAGCAATGGTTAAATAGTTTCCTTATAGGTCGTGTTGTCAAAAGGCCGAAAATATATATTAAAGTGCTGAATAATCCTTCACTTTTAAAAGATATATTCTATCTTTATAATATAGATATGCTAATATCTTTGCAATCGGATTTAAAAAAACTCATCCGATTGTCCGACCTAGCAAACAATAGTATCGGAAGTAGCGAGTGTCACGACAGCACTACTTATGGGCCTATATTTCCAATTTTGTGTTTTGCATTTTTTGTCAAAAATTCGAAAATTGAATATGACCCCCATTTTTGGGGAGAGAGAGAGAAAATTTTTTGAAAATTGGAGAGTGGTTTGTTTAGATACCCTTTAGGTCGAAAATTCGACGAAATCGCTCTATCTTACACAGTTAAGGTGATACAAGCAGTTTTGTGTTTTACTTGTTAAGAAAATTGTTAATGCTTAATTAATCACCAATAACTCAGTCATTTCTTAACCTATCCCTGCCAAAATTTAAAGGAAGGAATTTGGTAAATTTCAGGTGGATAGATATAATGCTTCGTAAGTTATCATCCGGACAAGGACACCCTTCCAAAAAAACGCATTTTTGGTCACGTGACCTCTCTGGTTGGTGAAAATGTCATCGCAGCATATTCAGAAAAATTTCCCAGGGCTACTGCATACACCTGCCAAATATGAAAAGAATCTGCCTTATGGCTGCGAAGCTATTGCGAAAAGAAAATGCATATCCGGCAAATCCGGTGGAGTCGCTTCTCCCATATACAAACAAGCATCCCTCGCGGCACGCTTAAATACATGTGTACAAGTTTGAAAAACATATGGTAAAATTTGACCATAAAGCAAGGCTACGGAAAAAAATTCATATGCATTTGGAAATATACCATTTGCACATAAACGGTGAGATAAACATTACATAAAAGCAGTAATAAATGAGATATAACAAAAAAAAAAAAAAAAAAAACCCACAAAATCTGTGACTTTATGATCCCAGTTTAACACACAAGGGAGGGCCAGGGATAAATATTACAGGCTTTTTAGACTCCCTGTGCATGATTTTCTATCAGCTCCCAATACATTTAAAAGCTGTAAAAACAATAATAAAGGAGATAAAAGCCAAACACACAAAATCTGCATTTTATGACAACAGGTTCACTCCCAAAGAGGCCAGAAGGTAAATCTGGCAGGCTATAAAGACTCCCTGTATAATGATTCTTATTACTTCGCAACACATTCAAAACCTATAAAAGCAATAATAATGGGGAAAGCCAAAACCGTAAATCTGCAATTTTACATCTATAATTTGCGCTTGTGTCAATGCATATTTTAATCAATAGAAATTTACGATATTAAACACATAATAACCACAACTAAACATTTTGTGTCCAAGGTGTGTCAAGTTATGGCAAAAAGCAGTAAAGCTCTAAAGTTTAATGTCAGTGTCAAAATTTATTTCAACTGTTGTCTAAATTGATCTACTATTGTAAAACAGCAGCCATATTTCAAAACTTCAATGATAGGTGTTAGAGAAATTAAGGTGTGAACAATTTTTTTCTATAACCATACTGACAAGCAATACACCAAGTGATCTTACAGGGAAGCATGATCACATTATTGTACTCAGTAAGTGGATACAGTAGTGATCGCAAAAGAACGGCCCTATTATCGCCCAGATAAATACCAAGGATTGTCCTCACATAAGCCACGAAAAATACAATATTCCTAATAAGATCTTATGAGGTATACATACTGAGATAATGACTGACAAATACGAAGAAACAGTACCTAACTGCAGTGCAGTAAATGTGTGTACGGAAGTAAAGAATTGTAAACAAATCCACGTTTCTACAAGCTGGTTCCATAAGAAGTTAAAGTCGCGGTTTAACATTTAAACGTTTTTAAATATTAACCATTGCTCTTATTTTAAAGTGGTATTTTAGGCCCTGTTTCATATTAGGACTGGCAAACAATCGGCATTGCAACATATGGAACTCAATCCACACTGATGTGATGGCCTGTGATTAGACGCCAAATTTGTTTACCACTAGGTCACAAAAGACCATTTCACTTATTGCTCATTTGCTTTATATTTCACCATATAGATTTTTAGCTTCTACCTATGTGGTGTAAATGTTCCACTTCCTATGTCTTTTCTTATCTGATTGGCTTCGTTTAATTTTTGCCAAAAAAAAAATGAAATAACTTTTACCTGGTTTCATATACCTATTCTATTCTATTCTATTCTATACTTCTATAGCGCTTAATCTCTGCCAAGGCAGACTCTAAGGTGTGACACCAAGTCTATTTCAATAATCATCATTCCAGAGACATAGCCAGGTCAACACCAGAGACGCCGGGAAATTTAGATACTAAGGTGGGAAAGTTTTATCAAAGAGGTAGGATTTTAGTTTTTTCCTGAAACAGGCAAGTATTGGAGCAGAACGTACATCATCAGGCAAATCATTCCAGAGTGTGGGAGCATCAAAAGCAAACCTGTGACCAAAGTGGTTTTTTTATTTGTGTACAGAAGGGTAGAATTGAGAAACCTCCAGGAACCTCTTATCTGGGGGGGGGGGGGGGGGTTGCATCTTGTGCCATACCTTCCACAACGAATAGGCAGATGAGGGCTGAAATAGTTGGGGTTACCACTGTGAAGAACCGAAATTCAACTGGCAACCAATAGAGTTTTTTGAGAATAGGACTAGCCCTTGAGTATCTATCGCAATTTGTGACAGTCCTCCCCAGTGTATTTTGAATACACTGCAGTTTGCGAATGTGGAAACTGGATAGACTTCTGAAAAGAGAGTTGCAGTAGTCAAGACGAGTGCTCACCAGGGCATTTGCCGCTAGGACAGCAGCATCATCTGTCAGGTACTGCGTGATCCACCTGAGATCACGCACTTGATTGAAGCAAGTCTTGCAGAGCCTTGGGGTACTCCAAACAACAGCTCATGCAACTCTGAGAGGGTTGACTCAATTTTAATTGCCTGAAATCGATGGCTGAGATAGGAGGAGAACCACTTAAGGGCCGTGCTGCACACACCAAACCATGACTTAAGACATTTCAGAAAAGTATCATGGTCGATTGTATCGAAGGTGGCCGATAAATCAAGTAGGACAAGTGCTGTAGCAAGGTATGGATCTTATTTTTAATATGCAGTAGGACAGTTTTAGTTGAGTGACCAGTTTTGTACGCTGATTAATGAGGATTGTCTAGATTGTTACTATTGATATGTTGCATAAGCTGTTTAACAACCACCCACTTGCCTAATTTTGACATAAAACACAGTCCTGATACCGGATGATAATTCTTTAAGTCTTCATTAGGAAGTGATGCTTTCTTAATAAGCGGGGTGAAAACTGCTTTCTTGAACTGTTGGGGAAAAACACCATCGACCAAAGACAAATTGACAAGTTTTGTAATGGATGGGAGTAAAATATCCACACAGTCTTTGAGAAGAAAAGTGGGCACTGGGTCTAAAAGACATGATTTACTAGGAGAATTTATTGATAATCTTCAATATCAGTATTTCATACCCTCAAAACCTTGTTTAAAGGACATTCAGCATTGTATACCATCCACGCATATCAAATGATTTTGTTCCAACAAATAACCTGAAGATGATACTGTGGCCAGCATACCATGTTCCCAGTGAAATTTTGGAGCTGTAATTGATAGAGACCACTGAGGCAATTACCTGTTTCAAAAAACTCAGTTTAGGGTATTGGCATATCACTTTGGTATCTACCTGTTAATATATAAATGTAATTTTGAAGAATTGACCAGGTTTGTGAAGAGGTATCTCTAGAACATAACTTACAGCTTTAATAGCTATCTTAACACACAGACATTTGATGACAATTTTGTTTTCCCAATCCTTTGTTTTTCATTTTGTTTTTTGTTTTGCTTTTATGTACTTTCATGAATTGTGGTGTATCAGGATGACTACCAGTCTCATCACGGAAGCTATAAGCAGAAATGGGCTAGGTTAGTACTTGGATGGGTGACTGCCTCAGTGCACTACTCATGTCTCTTATGGCTTTGCAGCTCATGCTAGTAGACCAAAACCCCTTTCGGCCTTGTTTCATCTTAAATATCATAAAATGTCCATGACCTGATAGTTGGGAGGCCCTTATGTTACCCCTTATGCTCCCAGGAGACACGCCATGAAAGTTTATTGTAAAATAGCTGAATAAAACGCTGTCTTAAACCTACCACATATATAATACTCATATTAATATATATTTTTCCTTTCAGAATATTGCGCAAAGGTCAACAATTTTTACAGAAAAAGCAACAGAGTTACATAAATATTAGAAATGTTCAGAAATGTCAGTTTTTATTAGTTTGTATGACATATGCTTAATCTTAATATCCCCCCAAATTGATTATCTGACGTTTAATGCTCTTTTTGAAAAGTTGAAATGCATTAAAAGAAGAGAGTCGTGAAAATTGGCATGTTTGAAATATAAATGAATGTATTTTCAGCTCATCAAACATCGCATAAAACTGAACCAATGCATTACATATTACAGGGAAATCAACTGGCCTGTGAATTTTGCTTTTGTTATCTCCTATTTGCTGTACAACACATCCAGATTAGTGTTTATATATTTTTCTACATAATATATTTCCCCAAATAACTTTAATGAATAAAACTCATTGAAAACAAAAGCTTCACATTGATACCCAAATCATGTATCCGACATGTCCTCAATACCTTAGAATTATACATTTACTTAAATTGTACAAAATTTTATCTGTCAGACAGAGATTTGATTAGCTATCTTAACTCCCGGGGAAATTCCCAGAGCTCCTTTGCTTAATTGTAGTTTACCATGCTCCGTTCTTTTAACAACCAAACTTTCTTTGTAATATTTTGCCACATATGAGTATTAATTGAGCTGAAAAGAACTAGCCTCTTAACGCCAATTGACTTCTCTTTAAATTGTGCTGGTGTATCTTTGTAGTTTCATTCAGCGAAGTTGTGGACTGTTGCTAAGCATTTACAAACAAGATGGCGAATCAACCAAAAAGTTCTCATCCCCACGGAATGGAGCCATATGATCTGGGCGGTGAAGATGATCTCGGAGCTTTGAGTGCTGAGCAGCAAAGTAAACTTAACAACTTTAAGGTAACTCAGTGTTAAAAATATGGCGATATTGGTGTAATTAATTTCGTGGGCGATAATACCAATATTTTGGTGTCTACAGTGGAAACAGAAGTGCCCTACTGCCTTGATACTAATTATTGCCGGGTACCAATTATAACCAGATAGACTTAAAATTAGATGTGGTTACCTCGGCTCTACTTTACTTGCGTGTACCGTAGAGCTGTGGCACGACCCCACATAAAACTGGAGATTTGCATCACATTAAGATACCTACAAATATGTTCATCCAAGTATTTTCACAACTATTTTGTTTCATTCCCATCATTATACAAACAGTTGGGTGAAAATAAATGGACTTTATCCATTTTCAATATTTTTTGAAGATTTTTCCAAAAAAATATAGTGAAAGTTACCTGTGAAAGGAGACTCTATGGACACTGAAGTGTTATATAGTTGGACACTTCTGGAATCCAGGCAGTCATTTAAATACACTGTAGAGCAGTACAGATGACGACGTCTGCAGAAAGCACCCAATTCTTTGGAACACAAACAACACTCGGAGAGTACTAAAATGCGTACTCAACGACGGCCGTAATGACGGCTGGAACTCCCATAGACCCCGGAAATCTCTGTGATTCACTACAAAAATTGTGTCATATAGCTTAAATATCATTATTTCTGTGCCCCGTATATCAAAATCAATTGTTTTAAACTGCATGAAATCAAATTGAGCGATTCATCTACTTTAATTCAACAGGAAAGTCATTTGTGCAAATCTCCAGTTTCATGTGGGGTCATGCCATGGCTCTACACGCAAGTAAAGTAGAGCCAGGGTAACCACGTCTAACTTAAAATGTATATAACTTAACAGTCACTTCGAAATCTCGTAAACAAAGTAAAAGTGTCTTCAACATGAATGGAACAAATGCAAATGCACAACAAAAGGATATTCAAAATATGTGACCCTTACTAAAATATAAATATTTTATTTACTGGTGATGATAATTGGTACCCGGCGATAATTGGTAGCAAGGCAGTAGTAGCTTTCTACCAGTAAATGCCCATACTCTGATTAATATTTTGAATTTAATTTGTTATCATTTGTATATTTTGTTGTTTTACAACCAAATTATCAAATGATATGCGCCACAATTACTTATTGGAGTATATTTTGCAACATTTGTTTCAAGGTTTTGTATTTTAATAAAATGTTTCTATTATCAGCCATTTTATGGCAAACTAGAAATACCTGTGAACACCCATTTTTTTATTCTCAATTATAGAAGCATTTGTCCTTGACCTCTAACAAAGAAATATAAAGCAGGTGTTCACTGGTAAGCAGACATTTACTGGTAGAAAGCCACTTTTTGCACTAAAATATTATTGCAACATCCAACAACAAATTAACCATTTTACATAACCTATATACACCAGGGAGCTAATCGATTTCAAACTTGACAAAGTTGAAGGACAGGACCCAGCACTATTTTGATCTGTCCAGGACCAGTATCACATCAGTTGTGTTGCATACATCTGGCATACAAGATGTATTCTATAGACATGGCTAGTACTAGTATGTGTTAACATCTCTGATACTGATTGCCCAACCGGCCATGTGGGCTCTACGACCTCAGTTTCTTGTATTTCTTTTTCTTTTCAAGTTATTTTAGCTTCATTCCGTTTCTTTTTTAATTATGACATAATACATGAAATTCATACACACATATTCACTTGCAATATATTACAGGGGACCCAATCAATAGCTAGCATTTCAAATGAATAGGTACTCGATCAATAAAACCTTGCTTTAAAATGTGGTCATTATTAAATATTATTTTCTCAACCTGCATGAAGTTCATGTGTCAATGGTTTAAATATATGATGTGTGGGGCTTTGTTCATTGATAATAACTAATTGTGATATAGTATGGCAGCTAGACCAATTTGTAACAAGATGCATTCAGAGATAGCAAAATGCTCGACTCTATGTGACCAGTCTCGCAAGTGTTATAAAATATGATCCAGATCTTTTTCAAAAAATAGTAACTTAATTCTTCCTTTGGCCAAGTCTTACCTACAAAAATTTTTTATACAGATCTGTACATTAGTTCTGAAGTAATCTAAACACCAAAAAATCAAACAGACAGACAAATAGACAAACATTTAGTACACAAAAACATAAACTCCTGGAGGAGGTAAAAATATTGGTTAAAAGCTATTTCTTGGTGAAAATCACTCAGGGTAAATTTTTATGATGGACTGTCAAGGAATTGAAAGGGAAAAAAGAAAATGAAAACAGAAATAAATAAAAATGATGAATACACCACCTCCCTCTTTATTGTCTTTATGTCAATTTGAAGACGTAAAATGAGAAAAAATATTTTTACTTAAAGACAGCAGGTATCGCAAGCTAGGTTTGTGACCTCACAATTACAATTGCATTGTGACATCATTAAGTAATGACATGATCAGAAAGCAAAATATTGATTGTTTTAGGTATATGATGAAGAGAATCAGTTTCTCTGTATATGCCTAATTGAAAATAAGAAAAACTGCCTCTTGACTTTAATTTTCACTCAAATTTTACCAAATTTGGAGGAATCCGTCTGTACCCCATGAAATTTGAGTTTGATGTTATAGTTTTTGAGTCATAAGGGCAAAATGGTGCACAGGCAGAAAGACAGACAAAACAGAACAAACTGATTACAATAACCCTCTCCTATCATCGAGCGTTAATTAGATTCTATTATTCTTGCTCAAATTATGTGTGTCTTCGACAAGCGGGTACTGCACAAGTTTATGTTTGTTTTGGAGGACTGAATTTCTTGAATTCACTGAATTACTGGTTTGCACAAGAACTGATGGTTCCAGTTTTTATTGAATGCCTGCAATTGTTTAAGTTTGAACTAAATTACAGTTCAAGTGTTTTGGGTGCAGAACAAATTATACCATCTATAGTAAAACAACTTTTGAGCATACAGATTTCATAACGTTTTTAATTTCCTTTATTTCTTTATATTGATGATGTGCTAACAATGTGTTCACACATGTTTTGTTAACTGAGTCATGATTCAAGTCCTTAGACTTCTTAGTGATAACAGACTTGAATTTCATTTCTAATTCATTACTGATTTGAGAAATCTCAAATGAATTGTGGTAATATTTTAAATTTATAAATTGTGCATACCTTTTGTCAAAAATGAAGTATTCCATTGAAATTTGGCAAAGTCCAGGTTATTATAGTAACAAGCGACATTATTTGAATTTCTATAAATTAAAATGATTGAGTAAATGGAGATGAAATGTTTTATATTGTTTAGGCTGTGTCACCTTCTAGAGTTTAATACATCAGTTCTTCTTGCAAATGCTGTATAGTTAGTAGTCAGTTGGACCATTGTAATTTGTTGTTCAAGATTTTTAGAGACAGCAGCATGTCCTCCAGGTTTTTAACCACATCACCCGGAAACTAAAAGAAATACCATTGGCTCCCAGTTGACTACAGAGCACAGTTCAAAATAGCAAAAAAAAAAAAAAAAAAAGAAGGTTCCTTCAGGTCCCTTGTTTTGACTGTAATGTTCAAAAATTGTAGCCATTATGTGCCAACCGTCTGAAACTGTCTTCCTTTCCACCTAAGAACTATTTCCTCATTTACGCCCTTAAGGAAACATCTTAAGACTCACCTCTTAAACTCAAGCTTCCTCATTTGGTATTCTTCCCTCTGTTCACACCCACAATACTGGATTACTGACCTAGATCATCTCTTAGCTATCTCTGTTATCAGTTCTTTTGTTAATTTAGTGCACTAATTCTCCCATGTGGGGAAGATATTTCGCCTGCAAAGCTGTAGATTAAATGAATAGTCTAATGTTAAAGTACATAACATAGACACAAGTAAACCTGGGCTTTCCTATTTTATTCAGTGCTCATTTCGTAAAAAGTCTCTCATACCACTTACCAAATATTTTTGGGGGGCACATCATAATATTTTCCCTCCACTAGAATACAATATGATTAGAACTGTGAACCAGCGTCTAGTTAGCCATATTTAAGGAGTATGTAATGTTGTTTTATTCTTTTCCAGATGAAGACCAGAACAGAAAATGAAAAATATCTCAGACAGCATCCAGAGGTGGAATGTCTTGTGTCTGGATTTTTGAGGTGATGTCTCTTAGTGGCTCTAACATATTGTTTTTCCAAAGTTTTATCCTAGTGAGTGCTGTAGATCCAAAGTCCTACTGGTTTTCCTTTTTCTGCTGGTCCTGAAAAGTAGGGAAGGATTTTGATAATCTATGAAATCCCTAAGATGATAATGTAAAATTTGATAAAACACCTGGAAAGGAACAGATAGCTTTATTATTTTAGTTGTTTTACTTTTCTATCAGCTTGAAGGCTTTTGGGAAAACTGAAATGAAATCATATTTTTAAATCCATGGTTTTTAAGAAACATTCTCAAAATAAGATGCCCCTGGACAATCTAATGAGGGAAAAGGAGAATTAAAAACCCTTAAACCTTTAAAAATAATTAGTTGGCTCCCTGTCAAAAAATGTAATCATCGGATTTTACTGCAATGAAGCAGAATTTATTTTCCAATACCTGTCTTATGATATATATACTATATAATACATTTCTGTGCTTTTAATTTTTTTTAATAATTTACAAATCAAATGATATTTATATTCAGTTGTTGGTTGTCATTTTGGATTGTTTCTGTGCGGTGTTTGCTATCCATGTGAAAGTTCAGGACAGTTTAATACCATAAATTTTTTTTGAAAACATGTAATATTGTGACTGCCATGGCTTCATAATTAATACAATATCTGCCAAGGAAATCTTATTTTTGTACAATTTATTTACTTGTAACATAATATCCGATTGTAACCTGTTATGGCTTGAACATCCAGTATTGTCTATCCTAGATATGTTGTGGCATCAGTCATGGCTTAGTGTTTAAAAAAAGCCTAGTAAGTTAACTATAGCCTCATGACTATAGTCTTCATTGAAAGTTGTTTAAATTGCTTAATAGCAATGCATTGTGAGCACATTTTTATGATTTATTGTAGCCTCACAATAATAAGGCTAGAAGCGTTGACTCATTCATGAATTAATTCTGTCCGTGTGTTATTTTTTCTCCCTTCAGTGAAATTCTGACAAAAAGACCAGACGATGTTCGTGAGTTTGCAGCTTGTGAGTATAAATTACTTTGTTCAACCTGTCTCAAAATCGTTTTTAAGCACTTGCATTTTGTAGCACCGATATGTTAATAAAAGTTTTTCAGAGTCTATCAAACTGAATGAATGAGGTAAAATCTTTCGATTTCAAGCGGAAAAGACTTTATTTCGATATAGCATGTTAGTAAGGATCAGACCAGAAGAACCCCATCTCAGTCCTAAGAATTTTTATTGCAAGGTTATGTATCATATAAATAATTGTAACTATTTTTTGTAGATGTGTACAATACCACAGTCTCAGTTTTAATGGTTGATTTATATGGTGCAGTTGCTAGTTCTGTTCTCAATATCGCCAACTGAGTTACAACTCAAGTTGCGGGTCACCTTGCTACAGCACTAGCAGTGACCGTTTCAGCTAAGATGCTCTGTGGACACTATCCTGTAACCCTATATTCTACAAGTTAATATGTTTTGAAACATTCATTTTAAAATAGCTACTATTAGCTAGGACCCATCACCTGAGTGCATCTGCAAGTTCCAATTTCTCCCAACTGTAGTTAATTTTTTTGGTACTAAAGTAACCATTGTAAGAATTTTTCTGACAAAACTTTATGTTTCAGTGTTATAACTTGTTCTCTAGTGATTACTTGTTTTTTGTTGTCGGTTTATTTGGCATCTTCTGTTCCACATATTTCTACAATCAATGACAGGACATACTTAAAAACAGTTGTTTAGTTCCTGTGATTATGTTGTCATTTTATTCAGTTATTTTATTTTCAGCTTACTTCACCGATGTCCACTTGCCCACAAAACTGCAAAAGCAACTAGAAGAAAGACAGCAAAATATTAGAACAAATCGGATCTTGAAAAGACTCTGAACTAAGTTTTTATGCCCAATTTTAAATGACAGTCAACGTTGGGTTTAATTTCTTTGACCGTAATATTTTGTATAACAGTATTACTATGAATATATTAAAGTGTCACATTGGTCTTTAAGATATAAGACTCTCGATATGACATATTAGAATAAAAATAGACAATGTTATATTTTTATTTGCCAGTGAAACTGTTGATAATCAATATTTCTGTGTTAATTTAACCATAATTATAGCTGGTTGTGAATTTACTTTAATTTTGGCACTGTTATGTTTGTGGATGTTTTTGCGATGATAGCTTGATATTTCAATTTTTCAACTGCTGTAAGTTTTCTCTTACCTTTAAAATCTTTTTTTTTTGTACATTATTCTCATCAATTATTTTTATCTACTAATGTAATATATAATAAATATTAAATACTGCAAAATCTGCAATAGTATATTGTTTTTGCTTACGTCACCTTTATGAGTATTAATTTGGGTCATATGTTTTACAAGATACAAAACAAAACTTTTTTTATTTTTTTTTATTTATATTTTTGGGTATAACATGTGCGTATACAAAGACAATACAAAAAGAAACATAAATCAATAAAAAAATATTACTTCCACAGTTTATACAGGTCAATCCCTGTCATTAAAAATAGCATACTACAGTTTCTTTACTACCCTTGCATATCATTAATTTGGTAGAAGACAACAATAGCCATCACAAGAAGTGTTTATCCTGTTTTAACAATCATTTGATTATGCAGACAAGTATAATTCAGCATTCTTAATACCTAGATTTTATTATAAAGCACTCCGGTAGTCTTCAAACAATCAGCAAACAAAAGGGTGTGAAAAAAAAATGTTTTATACTAGTTACAAACTTACAAAGATGTTTTTCCAGACTGACCAATTTTTTTCAAAAAAATCACTTTTAATATTTAGCTTTGATAAAGTATTTTGTTCAATGTATTTCTTTTTTATTAAATTTTGTAGATGGTAAATATTCAATTGGTAATTAGCTCTTGCACAAGTGAAAATGTAGTGCCTTGTTACTGAAAGTATTAGATTTAATGGCCAAAAAGTTTGCATCTGTTTTTGCATAGCCTAAGATTTTATCAACTTTATTCAAATCAATCCTTATAGGAATACTTGAATGTATCCAAGACACAAGATTTTCCCATAAAGTGGCAGACTTTATACATTCAAAAAAAATATGTATTATTGTTTCCTTTTGCTCACCACACAGTCTGCACTTGTCTGTCTTTGATATCTTTATTTTAAATAAAAAATCTTGAACACCAAGAATTCTGTGTAAAATTCGGTATTGGAACCAAACATAGTCATTATCTAAAACTGAATAAAAACAGCTCTTATACAATGACCTCCAAAGTGTTACAGTACATTCTAAAGACTGATTCCACTTTAATTCATTATTATATCCCCAGACGAAAGTCGGGGATATATTGGATTCAGGTCCGTCGCGCCGCCGCCGCCGTAGAAATTTCCTTGTGGACGCGATAACTCAAAAACAAATTAATATTTTTTTTTCAAACTTGGTACACATGTTAAGGGTGCCCAAAGGAAGATCCCTATTTTAAGGTGACCTTAAACTCCCAGTAAAAAAGAACTTATGGCCACCTTAAGGTCAGAAATTGGACTTTTGGCCACTTAGAGCCCTGTAGGTCACAAACTATGATGCTCAGCTGGCTGAAATTTTACCTGACAACACATTAATATGTTCTTAGTACATGTGCCGAAAATCACGACTTTAAGTTGAGGAGAAAATTGTGTTTGAGGCCCATAAATACCCCCACTTAGGGATTTTTTGCTATACTTTTCACATATTTTGCCCTATAATTTGAAAGTGGTAATTCTGATGAGTCTCAAACTGCGCTAGGTATAACTTTGATATGTAATCCTTGTCTGTAGAAAATTTTAGGGCTGTAGGTTTACCCAAAGGGGTCGACTTAAGGTCTCAAAAGTGCCCACAGAGACCCAATTTATTCACTTTTTGCCACTTTCAAGCACTGTAGCTTTCAAACTATGTCTCTCATCTAAGTTAAATATCATCTGGGAATATATCTATGTGTTTTCTTATAAGTGCCCGAACATTTAGGCCTTTAATAGACAGTTAACCTGTGTATCAGGACCATAAACACCCACCCGAGTGACCCTTATAAGACATTTTTCACATCTTTTTCCCTGTAACTTGGAAATGGTAAGTCTGAGAAGTTTCAAACTGTATTAGATATATATTCTGTGTGTAATCTTAGTATGTAACAGATTTTAAGTCTGAAGCTTTAATTTTGAAGGTCAAATTGAGGTCTCTAAAAGGCTCCCAAAGACCCAATAGTTGGACTTTTTGCTAATTTTAAGCCCTGTGACTGTCAAACTATGTGATTGATAGAGCTCAAATCCTATCTGGGAAGATATTAGTATGTTATTTTTATATGTGCCAAAAATTAAGGCTTTAAGAAGACATTTAACCTGTGTATGAGGACCATAAATCCCCACCCGAGTGACCATTTTTCGACATTTTTCACATATTTTTCCCTGTAACTTGGAAATGGTAAGTCTAAGAAGTTTCAAACTGTATTAGATGCATATTCTATGTGTAATCTTAGTATTTGACAAATTTTAAGTCTGAAGCTTTAATTTGAAGGCCACATTTAGGTCTCTAGAAGGCCCCATAAAGACCCAGTAGTTGGACTTTTTGCCAATTTTAAGGCCTGTGACTGTTAAACTATGTGACTGATAGAGCTGAAATCTCATCTGGGAATACATTATTATGTTCTTTTTACATGTGCCAAAAATCAAGGCTTCAAGTAGACATTTAACCTGTGTATGAGGACCTTAAACACCCACCTGAGTGACCCTTTTAAGACATTTTTCACATATTTTGCTCTGTAACTTGGAAATGGTAAGTCTGAGAAGTTTCAAACTTTATTAGATACATATTCTATGTGTAATCTTAGTATGTAACAAATTTTAAGTCTGAAGCTTTAATTTGAAAGCCACATCAAGATCTCTAAAAGGCCCACAGAGACCCAATATTTGGACTTTTTACCACCTTTAAGCCCTGTGACTGTTAAACTATGTGATTGATGGAGCTGAAATCCCATCTGGGAATGCATTATTATGTCCTTTTTACATGTGCCGAAAATCAAGGTTTTTAGTAGACATTTAACCTGTGTATGAGGGCCATAGACACTCGCCCAAGTGCCTTTTTTCACATTTTTTCCGTATTTTGCCCTGTTATTTGGAAATGCTTAGTGTGGCAAGTCTTAAACTGTATTATATATAATTTTTGTTTGTTATGTATGTCCCCCAAAAAGTTTCAGATCTGTAGTTTAATTGCTAAGGTCTCTTTAACAATTGTAAAATGCCCACAGAAACCCAATTTATGGACATTATGCCACTTTAAAGCCCAGTAACTGTCAAACTATGTGGGTTATAGAGCTGAAATCTTTGAATTTTTAAAAGGAAATGCCTGTCTATTTAAATTTTGAATATTAATAATGTTATGGCTATCTTAGTCTTTTAAGAACTTATTTTTGTGTGTTATACCTCTGCTTGCTGAGTTTTTAACTTTTTAAAATGAAACTGGTTAAACATATTCAAGTAGACAAAATGGACACTTTAAGTGAGCTTTAAGTCCCAATATTAATGAAATTATATCCTTATGTAGTAAAACTAGGGGATTTTTAACCCTCAACTGGCCCAGTTTTATTCAACTTGCCTCAGTTAATTTTGACACAGCTCCTACAGTTATGAACTCATTTCAGTTGATAATCACATACTTAAAATTCTCAATTCTTTTTGTATTTGAGTACCCCTTTTATATAGATTGTTTGTTTACCATTTATGCTGTAGCACTCCATCTCTTTGTAGTCCCAACCCACATCCCCCACCCGGATTCCCCCCACCCACCTCTGGGACCTCCAGCTATATTGAGTGACACTAAATAAACAAAGGTATTTAATGATATCAGATGAGAAACAAAGAACTCAATGGGGTTGCAGATCTTGTGTAATAGTGAGAGAGGTGTGGAGAAGGGGAGAAGGGTGGGGGTGGGAGGTGGTGGGCTTCATTACATATAACACAAAGGGGAGTCAGAACTGAGATTGTGTCACATATTTAGGTTGCATATATATGGACGACATATATAGGTATAGAGGAAATGAATAACTGAAAACAATTTGCAAATTCTAAAAATAATACAATAAAATAATACTATAAATAATTTTTTTTTAAATAATATTTTATTTGTGAACAAATATATAAACAGATATGCGCTTTTGGGATTATGAATTTTAGAATGGACATTGAATCATCAATGATTTAAATACTTTGAAGGAAGATTGAAAAGTATGATGAGTTGAGTTAAAAATAATATTTTATTTGTCAACAAATATAGAAACAGATATGCTCTTTTGGGATTATTATTTTAGAATGGACATTCAATCATCAATCATTTAAATACTTTGAAAATAGGTTTAGAGTTGTCATTGCAGGAAGATTGAAACTATAATTTGAGTTATGTATTCGGCGTCTGGGGATACACCATCTTCCTTGGGAAGATATAAACAGAGTAGATTGATGTGCTGAAGTTCATATAATAATGGGTAATTATGTTTTAAAAAATTCCCGATCAAAACCTGTGGCGTGAGTGATGACCTGTCTGGGGATATGTTGGCGCCGAGTTGGCCCAATCTAGTTATTTGATGTAATGGTACCAGTTTGTTGAAAGACATGATAGATATTTTTACTCCCTGCGTGGGAACCCAACAAGGCTCTCATATATAGTGGTATATATGGCATGCAAAAGTCAAATCCATTCTGGGTAGAGTTTTGTTTAATATACTTTTTGACGAGACCTCTGACAGTTAAATAATTCAGATAGTTTGGTCTAAATCCAAATTTGGTCTTTATTTCATCAATTGATAGAAGATGGCCATCTTGTTTTATGATGTCCCCAATGACATGTAGTCCATTCTTGAACCAGTCAATAAAATATATTTTTTCTGTACCTAGTGGCTTGTTTAACCAGATATTTGTACATAAAATATCCAGGTTTGTTTTGGCCTTTACATGCTGACAAAAGTGATTGAAGTGTGTAAATACTGTTTTCCAAAATAGGTTTAATTTGTGTATTATTGATAAGCACCACTGGCTTCCTAAAGACGAAAGACATGACAAATTAATATCATTCAGAAGTAGGTCAAGCCAAATCTTTCCATGCGAAATGAAAATCTGTTTTAACCACCTCAGCTTCATTGACTTTTCAAAATTGTACAGATTTGTCATTTTGAGTCCCCCATTTAAATGACAAGTACAAAGTCTGTCTTAATTTTGTCGGGCTTTCCATCCCATACAAATTTAAACAACAGTTTATTTAACTCATTCAGTATTTCTAATGGACTTGGTATTGTCATAAATAGATGGGTAAATATAGAAAGGATCCGAGTTTTAATGACAGTAATTTTCCCAACTGGGGTTAAATACCTGTATTTCCAAGAATTCATGGTTTTTTTGCTTTTTCAATTGCATTTTGATAATTTAAAACTGGCATCAAGTTTAGGTCATTTGAAAACGTTATCCCCAATAAATTAAATTGGGTTTCTCCCCAATACAATTTCTGTGATACTTTAAGTTTTCTTTTTGAAGACACCTCACTTCCTACCCAAATGAGTTTAGTCTTTTCAGTATTTATTTTTAATCCTGAAATATCACCAAATAACTTCAGATACAGTCAAAACAAAACTTGTTGCTGATGTGCAATCACTGTAAGCTCTCATTGGGCACAATATAACTGTATCTCGACATAATATTGCATACTGTTGCACTATAGATCACACAGCATTCATAATTGTCATAACACACCCTGCTTTGTGGAGACTCATCAATAGTAGAAAGTTTTTTGGTATTTCTTCAGTGGATTCAACTTTGTAAACATGTGCTGTTTGCATGTATAACATGACTTGATGGCAATTATCTTCCTCTCCAGGACATGAGATGACAAACAAAGGAAAGATAATTGGAAAATTGAGAATATTGTTGTGGGTGATTATTGGTTTTATGGTTATGTTTCACTGCATGTTGGTTTACATCAGATATACCTGAGCCTTTTGACATTCAGCAGACCTCTTAAAACAGTCTGTGTGAAAAACAAGTCTCATTTTGCCAGCTCCTGATTGTTATCTACTCATTTTCTTTAATCAGTAACAGTGTATCTCTAAATGTTGGAAACAGTTTGACATGTGACTGCAACACATTGAATTTTTCTATAGTTAGCAAGAAAAACATTGAGGCTGAAAATTTTACGTATTGCTCATTTAATAAACCAAAAACATTAGTATATCTGGTTTAAAACTAAAGTTCAACATTGATCACATCTGAGATGAAGATGATTTTAAGGTTATGTATTTGAGAATAATCACTTCGAGTTCATACCAGGATGGTGAGATTTACTAATTAAGAAAGGCAGTATTTTAAGTTGTATTCACCAGAGAAGATGGTCTTCTCTCCCAATAACAGACCACCTATTCTCTAGTATATTGACAACACAGTAAAACTGCTATAAAAAGAAAATTATTTTTATTTCTGCGACAACATATGCAAATTATTAGTAGGATTATATTTGTACAAAAAAGGGCTTTTATAAGCCATGGCTTTTATGAGGTGGATCCTGACTAATGTAACCCTTTTACTGACAAAGGATAAATATACCGCTGTATCAGCACCAAATATGCTGTATAACCTAATTTTGTAAATAAAGAAAACAATTGCCATAAAAAACCTAAGAAAGGCTAGTAATAATCTTTCTGTGACTTAAATGTAATAAACCAACATTTTTCTATTCAACTGCACATAAGGTACATTATCCCACATTTAAGAGGTGTTCCATATGTACAGGATTAAATAAATTGTTGCTTGCTATAGGCATAGTGGAGAAAGGGTTATTGTCCATATAATTGTGATACAAAAGCAATTAAATTGGGATTCAGCAACTGTGGTTCCATTAGTGGCCAAGTTTTGCAAATGCAAAAATTGTCATTTATCTGCTGCTGGGATAAATTTACAATTGATAATTTACCACATGAAGGAATATTAACACACCTTGGAGATAATGTATCAGTAACTGTAACTCCTAAATGAGAAATTTTAAACTACAGGGTCACAGAAGGTTTTTTCTGCATTTTGAAGCAGCTCTTGTAAAACCATTTTCTACTGTCTCAGTAACACTGGCTTTTATAACTATTTCCAGGTGTGAATTTGTTGATTGTAAACCAACTGATTTCCACCAATAAAACCGTGGGTTCAAAAGTCAGCCCTGGCCTTTTGTGGGAAAGCTGGCAACTGTTTGCAATGCGTAGTAGTTTGCAGGCAGGAATCAGACAGCAATTCTTTCCCCAATCATTAAAAATTCCCTATTGTGATATGGCCACCAGTCAAGTCAAATTAACTCAAGTTTAAGCAAATTCATGGTTGATACAGTTAGCTTTGAGACACAGGAAGTATAACAGACTACACTTTACACCATTTTCTGAGTATGCAGGTGTGAAAAGCACCTATATGTTTTACTAACTGATGGTGATGAATGAAAAAATACACAGAACATTAAGCATGAAATACTGAAATGGTAAGAAGTAAATTGCAGGACTTTAAAGGCAAGCTAAACCACTGCTATAATACTGAATGAAATGCAAGAAAGTGAAAAAGCTGACATTAACTAAATTGCTGAATTCATGAAACAAATTAATGTACACCTTGACATATGAATACAAAATAATACCACATTCCCATCCTAGCCTGAAGTATTTCAGCATAAAGGGGTGAAATTATAACAGTAGGTTACTTGTCAAATGTATTGATATTTAAGAAACAGAAAATATAAAATCTGAAGCATAAAGTTTTTTAAAGTAAATATAAAAATTGCTCCATGAAATTTTTCATTAAATATACCGTATATATTTATGCATAGATTTATAAGGTTAAACTGGTACCCAGTAAGGTAAATCTCCTGCAGACCGAAATGAACACTGATCTTCTTCAAACTCAAAACATCAAGCATGAGAAACACTCTGAAACCCATCAATGTTATATGAAACTCTAACCAACCTCTTCGTAAAATTCTGTCAAAAGCCCTGTTAAGTAAATGTCAAGTCCTTAAGGGTCTTTTCCATTAAGATTTACTCTGTTCACTAGAAATCCTGGTTCAGCAGAAATAACTTCCTGGCCGCTTGTAACTTGACAAAACAGGGTTTTTTTCATGATGGAAAAAAGGAATAATGTACAAATATTAACTGACTTTAGCTTTCAAAACAGTGAATACTAAAAATGACTTGTGCAATATACATGCGTATAAGTGATTAAATAATTATTATGTATCCACATTTTTCTATGTGTTTAATATTTATGTATTAACTACCAAAGTCACAGCTTTAAATAATTTTTTCAAGAGTTTTAGCTGAAAATTGAATCACTTCAGTTATATTTACCCGTATCTAATTTAAGAAGTTTATAACATATCTTTCAATACACATACAAAAATCTATACACACATTTTTTTATGTTCATTTATTGTGCATAGTACAGGTGGTGTACAGTGCATTGTGTGCAGTATAAACAAGAGCACTCTGAGAGTGCAGACCTCCACCACTGGAGCTCAATTCCTGGACTTTCAAAACCTAACAATTAGCACTGATATTGCTTTTTTTCCCCCTCTATTTCATATTTTTGCTGATAGTGATCCGGATCACTCCCAATTTATTTTTCATGGATCAAGACAGTGAGAGAGATTACTCCCAAAATCTGATCACTTGTTCCTTGTCCCATTTAGGACGTATCCCGAAAATTTCATCAAAATCCGTCCATAACTTTTTGAGTTATCTGTCTTTAAAAATTACATTTCATGGATCCAGAAGATCCAGATGATCCGGATCACTCCTAAAATCTAATCACTTCTTCCTTTTACCATTTCGGACATATCCTGAAAATTTTATCAAAATCCGTCCATAAGTTTTTGAGTTATCTTGTTCACAAACAGACGGACAGAAAAACCCAGGCGAAAACATAACCTCCTTGGCGGAGGTAATAAGACCATTTACACTATTAATTAAAGCATAAAACTTGCATACTGATTTAATATAAAATAATAACTACAACATACTTCAGTTGTTGTCTGTGCATGTGTCTACAAGCCTATGTTATTATTAAAAAGCACAAGTTTTAGTATACTCCTTTGAAAATTAAAGGATTAATTTTGATGACAGTTTCAAGATATGAGAGTTGAAGATGATATAGAGTAAGATAGTAAGAATAATGTGTAAAAATCACTTATTACTAAAGTTCTTTCTAAGATAGCAACAACAAAAACTACTAAATCTGAACATTTCCATAGATAATCCAAAGTAACACCACAACTTTCAAAAAAGTATATTATAGATATCTTGCAGATTTTACAATTCCAAAACAACAAAGTCTGACTTTCCTTTTTCTTAGATGAGTGTACATTACATATATTAAGATTTCACAATTTTACTTGACTTTAGGAATGATAAATTTGGACTTTACAAGGATTTTTGAGACAAAAATTAATTCTGGCATTGGAAATAAAATAGCAAAAATTAATCTTATATTTGTGTATACATGTATAACATTATGCAACCAATTTAATATAAATGTACATATACAAAATTAATATCTGAAGTTTGGACGAGCTGTCAGTGCAGTTTGTTTGTGAGGATATCTGCTCATTTTCACCTCTGATGACCATTCCGGGTTAATTGTAAAATGTGGTTTAAATGGCCGCATGGAATTCTGAAAAATAAATGAAATATTCTTTTCACAATGATTATTAAGATAACAGTGCAGAACATATCTTTCAATTATTCTATTTTGAAACCTGATTTTAAAATAACAGTAAATTCTGTCACAAGAAGAATGAGTATAGACTGAATGAAGGTAAAAGTGGAAAATGATTGAGTTCCCAATATCAGTAAATGCTTTATTTTTATAGGGATAAGTTGCAGTTAGACATAACTAGAATGACTTTCTGTTAATATTGTAGGCTCCATATGTACAGATGTTTATAACTAATAGATGTTTGATCACCTTTTCCACCTTGTAAAAAATGCTAAAATTCCTCAACTCACCAGAAAGAAACTAGATTCACAAGTGTATTCTGTTGGAGGGAAGATTTTCCTGTGGATGGGACCTGTTCCTTTACCTCCAGTGTGTCTACGAGAAAAAAGTATTAAATAATAACTATTGTAAAATGTGTCCGAGCTGGACCAACCGAAAAGGCCAAAATAACATTGACCCAGATCGATGGCAATCACTGAAAAAGGAGCACATTTTAATTCCATAATGTCCTTTGACAAGAGTGTGCAGTTGATGATGTGTCCAGCAGTGTTAATCTGTTTGGATGACAGTCACTGCAACAATTTTGATGAAAATGTTTAGGAAACATTACAAAGGGAATGATATTTTTGGTGGCTCCGACAAAAAAAATTGAAAAGGTTAGTATCTGTGGAAAGTGTTTATATACTCGATATACAAAAAGCCTTTGGAAGCATATAAGAAAAAAAGTACTTTCTCTTATGTCAACATATTTTAATGAATTTAACATGGCTGAAGCACTATATTTTCATACTTTTAGAAAACATTAAACATTGTTTTCATTTATGAGTAAGGATATAACTGGTAAGTACTTTGACCCTGTAGTTTTGTATATGGATGTCAACATTTACTGTACATGTTAGTTAGCTTACAAGGCAGACTGCCCAGTGAGAGCCAGGTTTTGACCATGGTAAGCTTCCCATGCTGACATGGTGGTCTGTACTCCAGCTGGAGGATTTCTCCTCTTTGACTGGTAGGTTTTGCCCATTGCACTCTTGGGTCTGGGTTTGATGGGTTTCCTGTGGGCATCTGGTGCTTTGCCTCCTAAAGCTTGGAACAAGCTGTAGGCCACATCTCTTTCTGATAAGAAGAAGAATATCAATACAATGTCCCCACTTTTAACATACCATAAGCTTAAATTACTGTTATTTCTTTTCTATTTGGAGCTTAAGATTGCCATAACAAAATAGTGATTACAAGGTCCAGGTATGCGTAAGTGCAAAATATATGTTAAAATGAAAACTATGACAAGCTCACTGATAACTATTATTAAAATAAAAAACAATTGATGGTTATTATCAGAGACATAAGCTTTAAATTAGATTTCAAAAGTGAGTCTTAGCCATAGCTGGGTAAATCAATTAAATAATGCTTTTGATTGTTTTCACAAAAATAACACAATTTGCAATACTTTGTTCTCCATAGTTATGTATGTGTTAAAGTAAATAATTATGTGAAATCAGTAAATACTCGTACTTAATCTCTTTTAAGGCATCTATGGTTATGGTGTGGCTTCCCCTATTGAAGGGACAACATCAAAGGGCAGTTTTATTCAACCCTAATTATTGATCTAAATTTTATTGGTGACCTTTGGAAAAGAAACACATTGTTAAAATACATTGTTAAAACTACTATGAAATTCTGTTCTTGAACAAGAAATATATCTTAATCTTATAACCTTGCTTGTTGTTCCTTATACATAAAGCATCATAATTTGATAAATATTTGGATATTTAACTATATAAACTTGTCTATTTATGTTACAATTTATTTTAAATGAAAAAAAAATGTTACAAGTTTTTATCACATATCAGATGCAAATGCTTCTGAAATTATAAAGTGATGCTAAATGGTCATCCCAGTGCTGGATTGTAAACAAGTATCACACTTTGAATATGACAAAGCCATCTAAAGTTTGAAATAACTGTTAATACGAAGACATAGCAGATAACACCCAACTATTTAAGATATAAAGTATTCATGATTATTTTAGTAAATACACGTATTTACTGGACCAAAAAACCAGTAAGTACGCGTATTTACTGAAATTTTCAGGGAATACGCATATTCACTGACCAAAGCATGTCGCATATTTACTGTAACATATGAATAGGTTACAACTACACAATCTGCGTAACCAGTATTGGACTTAATGACTGAAATATACGGTTCATTGTTACAGTCCTGAGCAATAGTTTGCCTTTAAATATTCTGATACTAAAGTATTTTTCTTAAGACATCCTAGTTAAGCAGGCCTTTGCAGAATAGTTCATTATCAAGATGGCAGAAACTATTGAAGACAAATTTGAAACTGACCTATTCAAGATATATCAAACTTATAGTCGTTAAAGATCAGTATTTTATAACAACTGATGAGTTGCAGTTGTATTTTTATCGTAATACCATTTTTACAAAATGCCTTAACTGTTGAACCATTGTGCATAATGACTGAGAGGTTCATTCAGTATGCATGATGCTTGATTACACAGATTGCTGTTAACAGATATATACATGCATATTTTGAAGATATATATCCTTATAACTCACCATAATCATTAGCACTGTTTACCCATGCCTTTAAAGCAGGTTCATAGGGTTGGTTGGAATCAGTATGATTCACATAGCTTGCCTGGTGATGGAATGGAATATCTTGTGCCGAGTAGAGTACATCTCTGTATTGACTATGAATATCTGCCACTGGTGTTGCTTGTCTTGCACTTACAGCTGGAGTAGCAGGCCTTTTTTGAAGACTTATGACATCAGCAACAGACATTGGTCTCTTCTCTGTGAAATTCTTCACTGGAGGCTCAGGAGTTTGAACTAGATGTGAAGGTAGTTCTACTTCAGACATTACTGACATGGCAGGTGCTGGGGTGGTATTGCGTGGTGTTGGGTATCTTGGTGGAACAGGTGTAGCAGCTTTGGGTTTTGCAGAAGGGGGTCGTGCTGATTGGGGTCGAGCTGATGGGGGTCGACGGGCTGAAACTGGACGGGCTACCTCAGGTGGAGCTGGAGTGGCTGGTTTTGGTGTAGTGGGTTCAGGAGTAGAAGGTTCAGGTGTAGGCGTTGGTGTAGTTCTCCATGTTAACCAATGCCTTTCTGTCTTTGTAGACTTTGAGGGCTGACTTGGCTTCTTTTTGGATACTTTGATTGGATCTGTTGTAAGTTTTGAGCCATGCAATCTAACATCAGGAGAATTGCCTGAAAAAAATAGGATTCATAGCTAGCAATTGATTGGACCTGTAGTTTTTAACAGCTTTGCACAGAAAGAGTTTATTTTTCAGAATAAAATGTTAATAAGTTAGGAAGCTATTTTAACGGAAGACATACAAGTCTAATCCAGCACTTTTTGACACTTAATCTTTTGCATGTGACTTAGTCATAGAAAAAGGCCATTTATTTACACGAACAAATTTATCATCCAGAAAATTTAGCAATCAGATCAGCAAGAAAAAATGTTTATTTATAAAGATCTGGTGAATGTTTGTTGAATAAAAAAAAATACATAAACAGAAAGAGCTATTATGATTTATTGAGTTAAATTGGTTTGATAGGATTAAATATTTTCTAGGTTTGAGTACCTTAAGTTTATGAAAAGTATAGACAAACAAAGGAGACTTTGACAAGATGTAATAGAGCAAATTTTACATACTAATCCATTATAAATCTTTCATGTTACTGTAATTACTGGGAATATTTTTTTCTATTTTATAAAAATAGTGAAATAATCACTCATTTTACACACCTCTTGGTGTGGTTGCAAGTAGCTTCATTCCAGTCACAGCAAAGTCTGATACATTTATTTCTTGTTTCTTTTGAGCTGCTATTTTCATAGGAAAAAAAGATAATTTGAATGTAACATACAACCCAAACATGAAGCCATTTTCTAAAAATGTTTAGAAGTTTTAGTTTTTGCAATTGCTATCAATAATGAAGTACTCTGGTCTTTAACATTGAAAATACATCTCACAATCTCTGAGTTTCTCTTTCATTTTTCTTAATGAAACATGTTTTGTTCATAAAAGAACACAGTATGAAGAACCCATGAGACTTTGACCTTGGCACAAATCAAACCCTAATTTTTGTAATTTGTAGTGCTGCTATAATTTTAACATAGATAGTGCATCTTGCAATGTCTTGGATTTTTAATTTAATTTAAAGGCCTCTTGATTTTTTCTGTGTTTATTTGGGGTTTTACGTCGCTTTCAACACTGTACAGGTCATATCACGACGGGTAGTTGGAAGGGCAGAGGAAACCAGTACATACAGTTGGTCAAGGTTCTGTACTGTAAACTGCTGACCAACAGCAAGCAACTACCATCTTTCCCACTTGAGGTAGGGCCGTGAACCTAACCCCAACCTCAGAGGTGGGAGGCGAGAGTGTTACCACTCTGCCACCGTGGCCCCCGTAAGGCCTCTTGGAACTCTTGCTCATAGTTTAAGATTCACCAGCAAAACATGAACAGTCATAAGGTCATTTAATATGATCATCATCCAATTGCTCAAAAAGAACACAATAATTTTTGTAGTTACTGCTATAATTTTTGCTGCAACACCGCACCCTCCTAATGTTGGATGTTAGGGTTATAGTTTAATTTTAATGGATAGCTCATGGACTTAAGATTGTCAAACTGATATGTAGAAAAGAATAATTAAACCTAAATTCCTTCACCAGCATAGCATGAAGCAGCCATGCTAAAACAGCAATTCCTTGCCTGGAGCTTGACACAAACCAAACCCTAACTTTGCAAGTACAGCTAGAACTTTAGCATTAAAATAAACACACCCTGTAGCCTATCCTTCAGTTTCAGTGAAATTTTAACAACTCATATTTACTAAAGAATATTTAAACCTAAATGTTACTCACCGGCATAGCGTGAAGCCGCCATGAGATCACCAGCTGATACAGCCATCCCCTTGCCCGGACCTCGCCGCTCATTGATCAATTGATCGACATACTCCTTCACTGCCTGCTTTACCTCCTGCTGGATGGCCCTTTCTTTTGTCATGGTCTCTAGTTATGACAAAATAAATTTACCTTCTAGCAAACAATTATTTACAGTGTTGTGTACAATGCTTCAGTACAATGCATCTGTCCAATATGTTTCTGCTTTTAAGTAGATATGATTTTGTATCTCCTTTTACATAATTAAAAATATGCTTGGGAGGTTGAGGTCATGTATAAGCCCCTATAGAATTTACATTTGCTTTACATTTTGTATTTGAAGTGAAACTTCGACATAAAATACATTTGCAAACATAACAGAATAATACAAGTCAGCAACCATACTGAAAGACAAAGTTGGTGAGAAATATATAACACAGGTGAGTATTTATAATATTGATATTTGTTGTATTTCTGATCATATAGAATGACATGATAGTGACAATTTGTTATGAAAACCAAATTTGGTATTTTGTAACTGTATAAGTTTATGTGACAAAATCCATACAGAAAATCCCCAATAATTTAACGTTTTTCCTTATCTTTTAAGAATTGATAAAAGTTTTAATTGTAACAAGAACACTCAGAGAGTGCATACCTCTGCCAAGACACAAAATAAATTTGATGCATCAGTTTGAACTGATGCATGAAATCTATTTATTTATTTGTATTTATGGATGGGGCATAGTGAAGTACAATGAAAATCTTGGAGCAGTAAGATGGGAGATACAAAAAGAAAAATGCACAAATAGCAAACAGACAGTCATGAATTCAACATACCCCTCACTAATAAGTCAATGGGAAAATTTACAGCACCCACAAGAGATTATGGTTAATTGCTTGTGTACATCAACAAAGAAAATGCGCCACCATGGTGTTGGACACTTATTATTAAAAAAACAAGGTACACAATAACAAGTAAATGGGAAAATCCAGATTATTATTTTGTATCCAGATGGAGATCAAGATCACTCTCAAAATTTAATAGGATCTAAGTTGTACCCATCTGCTGATTTTTCTTCAGAAGATCCAAGCAGTAGTATTTTTTGTAATCCTACAAAGAAACAAACAGAGAAATGGGCCAAATAAAGAAACAGACAGTCATGAAAATATTACTTCCTTGGCAGAGGTAATTATGATTCTCAAATAGAGTCGCCCATTCATCTTAAGTATGTATAATGTCAAAATATATGAAAGGTACTTCATAATTAGTACACATATCAAATGTGTAAAATTTGAGGATTTGTTCAAAATAAGATATAAATCGATATGGAGTCACATAGATGAAAAGTATATGACAGAGTGAATATGTGTAATCAGAGAATATATGAGGTGCCATATGTGTGTACTCACTAAAATTTTCAGGGAATTTATGAATTCATTTGATCCTGGCCTCCTGCTTGATTTGCCCTGGTTAGCACTACAGTTAGTCTTCTGAATCCCTGATCACCACTTCTGGAACATTTAATGGTTGCTTCCTTGAACAGATGCTTCTTTGTCCTTATAATTATCAAAGTCAGGATATCAAACTTTTTCTTGGAATCTATCTTAAACCCATCTTAAACCAATCTTATCATTTATAAAGTCATCTTTTTGATCTTAAAGTGATCTTAAACCTACCATATTAAGTCAGTTTTTAAGGTTTGTAAAGCAATCAGATGGATTAAAAAACTATCGCAAACTTTCATTAGCCTATCTTAAGACTTCTTCAAGCAATATCTGGAAACATTGGGAACCTGTCTTAAACCTATCTCAAACTACACCCAAGGATCATGAATTAATGTTTCAATTTTTCTTCCAACTTATAAGGTTTCATAATAATTGGATTGCAATAATGGAACAGCCTTCTAAAGCTCTTCCAATTAAAAACAAATAAACCTGCCAGGTCTTTATACAAGTGCAATTGATTAGAATTCAATTAAATTTATCTTCTTTTATTGAATTGTTATTTGTGCCTTAAAATCTGCAGTTAGTGGAGATTAAGCATTATGAAAGTTCAATTTAAATTAGAGGTATTTATTTTTATCTGACTCGAAAAAAAAATATTGGCTATCATGTACGTAATATTCAGGTGAAAAGATGTTGCAATTAACTGAACATCTTCATATAATCCTATCAGTTAATTAATCCTGAGAATTAACTGTACATTTATGATAATTCCTTTTATTGTTTTGTGTTAATGACTACACTGGAAACCATCCTATATTTATAAGCTGATAAGGGGTAAATTGTTAAGTGTAAAGAAAATATTATACTTGTAGAATATCACCAAATACACAAAAAGTAAAATTCATTATGATTTTTGTTGTGGAATGAAAACTTATCCATTGATATTTGTTGATGACATAACAATTGGCATTTTAAGAGTGGAGGAAACTGTTGCAGAATAGTTGATCTTGATGCATCATGGTCAACCATTAGTCACTGTAATGTGCAATAACAACCTGTACTAGTTTCAACTAAGATCTATTAATTTCTTGAAAAAGGCAAAAAAAATGTGTTGTTTTTACAATTCTGACCCCTATTCATATGATCTTGCTGTATTTTGGGGCTATTGTGGTGCAGTGGTAACACGCTTGCCTCCCATCTCCGAGATCAGATTTCGAATCCTGGCCTAACCTCATGTGGGAAAGCTGGCAATTGCTGGCCGCTGGTTGGCAGTTTATAGAACAGAACCTTTACCAACTGTATGTTATGGTTTCCTATGCCCTTCCAACTACCCATCACAATATAACTGATAAGGTCCTCGGTGACGCAAAAAACATTAAATAAATAAATAAACTTTCAGTATTCTACCAGTAATTCAGCTTCAGCATTCATCATTGATGGGCATAAAAAATTGGTAATTTTCAACATTGCATTGAATTTCTTTATTCAAAATGTTTTGGAAAAAAAGACAAATTAATTCTTTAAGCTATCACACAGTACTCTGCTGCATAAAAAACAACTTAACTTTATCTTTTACATTTTATGAAATCTTCCAGTTTATGTAATTATGTACATAAGCATAAATACCTTAATATCGGTGTTGTGTAGCTTTCAATTAAATATCCATAAACATAGAATAAAACATATTCCAACAGTCTATACAAGTATATACACTTACATAAACAAAGTTAAGATCAGTGAGTTAAGTCAATAGTCCTTCCATTTGCTTGCTGTAGATATCAGTTACTTTTGGTCAATTTTGCCACTTGAGGGGATTTCAGACATGTGTATTACAAGAAGTAATAAGTCCTCTCTCCCATAGAAACCAGTGTCATTAGCTGGGTACAAATCCAGAAGGATTTTTCAACAGTATTGACAACAGAGTGGCCACACATATATATCGATCCTGTTACTCATAAACTGACCTTAAAGTGAAAGATATCCTATCATATTTTCTTTAAATCTTTAACTGAGGAGTTTCCAATAGTTTTGTCAATTGATAATTGACTGAAATTGGTTATGTTCAGGTAACATTAATTTAAAAAGCATTTGTAAATATACATGTAATAATTCTAACAAATTACTACTTAAGTTTAAAAAGTGGGGATATTGACAGAGTAGACTTCAGCTTTATGAAGAAATATTACAGACATTGTTTACTTATACTTACAAGAGAAAAGAAGGAGTTTATAACATGTAGAATCAATCAATAGAGATAAATAAAACCTTGTTTTGGGTTTAGTTCTGAAAGGCTTTCAGAACATAGGTGTTATTTGTTCTCCAGTCAATATCAATCTCAATAGTGTGCATTTTGAATAACGTTCTTTGGTATTTGAGAAAAAATAAAAGATACTTTGTTGTTTGCCCAATTGACTGTTAACACATCAAAAGGCCATTAGCTTTGCATGATAAGTCTATTGTTATTGGTAATACTTTTGCTGAAAGGTAGAATTATAACTTACTAATACTTGTATTTGGTTATTCCATATTACAGCTGGACCCATTTAAGTGGAAGTCTATTAAATGGAATTCCTTGGGAGTAAATATCCGGTTTACAGATTTAGCTGTCTTATTAGAATTTAACTTTTTATGTAACATAATCTGGTTCAACTGTATGTAGATTTAATAATATTACTGCTATGCTGTAATAAACTGCTTCATTACTAATAGTCACAATGCTAAAATAGTCATTATGTACCAATTCAAAGATACAAAAAAGAAATGCAGCTATAACAGAATTAAAAATATATATATTTCACTCACGAATGATAAAATGAATATTATAGTGGCATTTTCAAACAAGAGGAGAGTGCCCGTGAACGGGGACTGTGTCAGCTGACTGAGTGTTTTTGATTTGTGAAGGTAATAATGAGAGGAAAGCATAATGATCAGGGAAAGTGCTGTACAGAAGTACAGTAAATGGTAATTGAACAGCATGTTCAAAAGAAATTCTGAACCTGACAGAAGAAAAGGACAAAAAAGTTGTGCGCTGCAAATGGTATTATGAAGGAAAGTAACAAGGTAACTGTTTAAGTGTAAAGAGTAGGTTAAAACATATTTAAAGAAATACTGCAAACGCAGTATCCTCGTATGACCTTGAAGAAGGGGTCCACGGTCAAATCCAAGCACACAAAAATATTCCCAGCCCATGATTTCCTATAGGTTGGCTTACTGGATGCTGAAAATTCAATGCAAAGACACGTGGCTAATCTATGTCGCATAAGTTACTACCATCTCCGGGAACTACGAAGGGTCCGCAGGTACTTAAATCATGAAACAGCTGTAAAGGTGGCAAATGCCTTGGTAAGCAGTCGTCTGGATTACTGTAACTCACTGCTTTACAACATAAAAAAGGCATATACTAGCAGACTACAGAGAGTTCAAAATGCCTTATGTCGGACGGTGTGCAAGCTAAATAAATACTGTCATGTTACACCCTTCCTGCACAAACTACACTGGCTCCCCATTCATTACCGTATACTGTTCAAATATAATCTCCTCATTTATAAAGCAATACATTTGAGCCAACCTCCATATCTCTCCGCTCTAATTAGGCGGAGTGATCTCACACGGGGCAATCGCCTATCAATTTCCTCATCTAAACCAAATAAACGCTCAGGGCTACGCAGTTTCATAGCAGGGGCTCCCACAGAGTGGAACAAGCTTCCTCAAGCCATCAGAACCATAGAAAGCATTTCTGGTTTCAGGAAACAGTTGAAAACATACCTTTTCAGATTGGCTTATCCTCCACCATAGCCTATCTCCCCTACCGGACGCTAATATGGAAACGGACATCTTTCTGGAACTGGACTATCCCTAAGCGCCTTAGAGGATGTTTACATCAAATTCGGCGCTATATAAGTGTTTCTTACTTACTCTTACTTACCATCCCAAACCTCTAGGACAAATAATAAGCGAGTTATAAGAACTTTTAAGTTTGGCTGTCCTTATTTGACCTTGAAGGAGGGGTCCAAAGGTCAAATCTGACCACACCAAAAGATTCCCAGCCCATGATTTCCTATAGGATGGTTTACCATCCCAAACCTCTAGAACCAATAATAAGCGATTTATAGGCACTTTTAAATTTGGTATCTTTGTTTGACCTTGAAGGAGGGGTCCAAGGTCAAATCCGACCACACCAATTGATTCACAGCCCATGATTTCCTGTAGGTTGGTTTACCATCCCAAACCTGTAGGGCCAATAACAAGTGAGTTATAAGCAATTTTAAGTTTGGCTATCCTCAACTGACCTTGAAGGATGGGTCCAAGGTCAAATCTGACCACACCAAAAGAATCCCAGCCCATGATTTCCTATATGTTGTTTTACCATCCCAAACCTCTAAGACCAATAATAAGCGAGTTAAAAGCACTTTTAAGTTTGGCTATCCTCGTTTGACCTTGAAGAAGAGGTCCAAGGTCAAATCGGACCACATCAACAGATTCCCAGCCCATGATTTCCTATATGTCTGTTTACAATCCCAAACCTGTAGGACAAATAATAAGTGAGTTATAAGCAAAGTAGCTATTACTCAGCTATGCAATGAGCTACATGTCTGAATTTTTACTATATTATAGCTGACCCAAAAGTAGGTGAACAACATATTTAAGCAAAATACTGTAAATGCAATAGTTTTCAAGTTACAACTTATTTACTCAATAGTGAGAACCTGAAAATAGCTATTGCTCAGCTATGCCATGAGCTATAGGTCTGAAATTTTACGATGTTATAGCTGACCCAAAAGTAGGTGAACAACATATTTAAGCAAAATACTGTAAATGCAATATTTTTCAAGTTACAATTGATTTACTCAACAGTCAGTACCTGAAAATAGCTATTGCTCAGTTGTGCCATGAGCTACAGGTCTGTAATTTCACTATGTTATAGCTGACCCAAAAGTAGCTGAATAACATATTTATACAAATTTCTGTAAATGCAATAGTTTTCAAGTTATAAATGACTTACTCAACAGTGATAACCTGAAAATAGCTATTACTCAGCTATGCCATGAGCTACAGGTCTGAAATTTTACTATCTTATAGCTGACCCAAAAGTAGCTGAATAACGTATATACACAAATTTCTGTAAATGCAATAGTTTGCGGGATGACACCTTGGTGTAAGGTAGTTCATTCCTGAGAGGGAACCTTAAGGTGGGCTTTAGTATGCATGACCATGCCTGATGTAACCTGGCCTCTGATTGGCTCTTCAGCCCTTCTTTAGACAGAAAATTTGAACCCTTCTTCCATTTGCAGCTCACACTTGGAAGGGGTAACACCTCAGGACAACATTTTATTTTATTTTATATTTCTACTTTGTGTACTTCTGGCTCTTATTAGTTTTTCTTTTACATTGATTTTAGTATTCTGAGCCCCTAGTACATGGAGAAGAAAAAGTATAACTTGCGGTCTAATAAATCTGATGCTCTTCAAATTCCTTTAAAAGTACATTTGTCGGATGATAACGATTTCGTAACGAACTTGTTGGGACATAAAACCACTAACATGTCACAACAAGATTCGGATTCCTCACTTTCAGGTAGCGAACTTGACTGTGACAATGTTGTTCAATCAGACAGTGATGGTGTGGGCCCAAGTGGGCGTTCATTTAACCGTTTACATGCTGAAGCTCCCAGCAAAGTTGCCCATGATTTACAATTCCAAGAAACTCAATCTTTGGTAAATCATCAAATACTGTCACAATTAACTGCCATTAGCGATAGGCTACAAAAATTAGAACAGAAACCTGCAAAAAAACTAGTGATAAATCAAAAATCAAGGGCACCCGTGCTCAGAAACAACACAAAAGTACACCTGTTGATAAACATCAAAGTACTCAGGCGGAAACAAGTACTTCTGTACCCCACACTGAATGTTGTACACAATCAAATACTAGTCAAATTCCCTCATTGGAATACATTAGGGCGAATAATGAAATTCAACGTAGTGTAGAAGAAAGAATAAAAGAATTGCAGCAATTATCCAAAACAGGTATGTCTGATCAAAAATTGAAATCTCAGAGAGGCGGTCAAGTCGATGTTTTTGTCAAAAATAGGGTCAAATGGCCTCATGAACATGTCTTAGCCGGTTCTCAAAAAGAAAGGGTCTCGTATGACCAATTGACCATGGGTCAGTGGATGGCAGGCTTTTGCAGAACAATGAGAGATGAAAATTGTATTCAAAACAAAGATGCCATGTTGGATTATCTTATTTCGTTACTAAATGATTCCAATGATTTCTCTTGGACTTCTGCAAAGGCCTGCCATGCAGTCCTCCTATGTCGCATGGAACAGGGAGAAATTAAGGATTATACTCAGATTGACTTGATAGATAGGGTGAGAAGGGCTCATGCACAAAGACATGCCCCTCAAGTACAAAATTTTGCAAAAAATCCAGGAAAAAAATTCACTAGACGTGATAAAAATGCTAGGACCATGATTTGTCAGTTTTTTAATCAGGGCACATGTTTCCATCAAGCCACTCACAAAACGAAAGGAACCACTTACCAGCATATCTGCAACCACTGTTTCACCAAAAATGGAAAAGCTTTCCCTCATTCTGAAACAGAATGTAAAACAAAACTCAAAAATGCTAGTACAAAAAACGAATAAACTTGGGCGTTCGTCACTTCCCCTTGTGTTACCATAACGACAGAACTTTTTGGAATAGAAATAATGTTCATGATAATTCCATTGCATTTAATGCTCACTGTCACACTGCTTTTAAATGGTTTCACACTTCAAAAGCTTTTGATAATACTAGGGACCACAGGACTTACGCCCAAGTTACAAAGATGATGACTATTAACGAAAAACACAAACGAAATATGTCTCCTCCGACCTTGGATCCCCACATCATCACTGTCACTAACGAAAATAAGAAGGTCAAATCAAAAACTGTTACCCCTTCCAAGGTGAGTGTGAATGCACGAGGCTGCACCTCCTCTACAACTATTCCATCCAGGAAATTGGTTTCAAATGGGGCTAGTCATTCTGCTCAACAAAAGGGGTTTCTTGCTAATAGGTTTGATATTCTGGCAAATTTACAAGATTCGTCAGTGGATTGTTCTTCAGGGGGACTGAGGTTCGAGACTGGGGTGCAGCCTTGTAGGGACATAAATGTTCCGTTAAATGCTAATCATGCACAAATCCCCTCTAGGGATTCAAATAACGCTGAAATACAAGCACATCCCACTAACATTATCAGTGGAAACAAGAGGTCCCTGCCACATAAGGAACAAAAAAGTTGTTCAAACTCCCATGTTCCACAAGTTGGACAAAATACTCTCCACCAATCGGTTCCTGTGCCAAAAATTGAGCCATCTACTGCGACATTCTTGAATAAAACCAGCAAGCATGTTCAGAGATTACAAGATGACCAGTCCCTGGTTCATCCAGAAAAAATTCCATTATTTGTATGGCAAAATAAATCATCCAGTAAGGATCATGCAGCCTGTATATCACAGAATGGGGGTGATTTTGGTTACATTCCTTTACAAGATCTTACTATTTATAAGGGGCCAAAAAATTCATGGGGTAGAGTTCCTGACATTTTAGAAGCACATACCATAATACGTAACAGTGGAGCCCCAAATTTTTTGAAAGCTCGGATACCAGTAGCCACACAACTTAACCCAGAAAAATGGTATTTCCATTTACGAGACTATTGGGACAAACAACTCCCTGATTTAATAAAATATGGCTTCCCTCTAGACTTTGATAGAAGTAAGCCATTACAGCCAACTTATGACAACCATGCTTCAGCCATTCAATACATAGATTGTGTTGAACAATATATCAATGAAGAATTGCAATACGGAGCTATATACGGACCTTTCAAAGATCTACCTTTTCCAGTCCATGTATCCCCTTTGATGACAAGGCCAAAACAAAATTCGGACAAACGTCGTACCATAATGGACCTCAGCTGGCCCAAAGGGGCCTCTGTGAATAATGCTATTCACAAATTTAGATATTTGAATACTTATTTCTCATTATCTTACCCTTCTATCGACAATATTGTAGATAAAGTTAAAGCATTAGGTCCAGGTTCACTGTTATTTAAAGTAGACATCAGCAGGGCGTTTCGCCACTTACGTATAGATCCGGGTGATATAGATCTGCTAGGAATTCTTCATCAGGATCTGTTTCTCGATGGATCGCTCCCATTCGGATTTCGACTCGGATCCGGATTTTTTGAGAGATGCTCCGATGCAATCCGGTTCATTATGAAAAAACATAATCATAATGCACTCTTAAATTATATTGACGACCTCATATATATCGGTCTACCTTCTACAATACACGATTCATACCAATTTCTATTATCCTTGTTACAGGATCTAGGTTTAGAGGTGAGTGATTCAAAGTTGGTTCCTCCCTCTACATGTGTTACGTGTTTAGGTATCCAAGTAGATACTATACAAAAAACACTGTCCATTCCGGACGAAAAATTACAGGAAATTAAAAATACCTGTAAAACATGGACCCATAAAAATGTGGTCACAAAACAGCAATTACAATCCTTATTAGGATCACTACTGTATATAAGTAAGTGTATCAAACCAGCGCGCATCTTCTTGAATCGTATGCTCCAGCTTCTCAGGTCACATCATGATTCAAAGAAATTCGTTTTGAATTCGGAATTTTTTCGGGACCTTTCTTGGTTCAACACATTTCTCAACCAATATAATGGTGTCACCTATTTCGATCATAAAAAATCCGATTATACAGTGCATTTAGATGCTTCATTAACAGGTATGGGAGCTACTTTTGCAAATATGGTTTATGCTCTTCCCATTCCTTCCGATTGCAAACAACTACATATAACTCAGTTAGAAATGCTAAATGTAGTGGTTGCTTTGAAAGTATGGGCCAGTGCATGGTCCAATAAAATCATTGATATTAAATGTGATAACTTGGCTGTAGTTGAAGTTCTTACTTCAAATAAAACTAAAGATGCTTTTCTCGCTACTTGTGCAAGAAATGTATGGTTGATATGTGCCATTTTCAATATTTCCATTCGAGTACATTCCTGGAAAATACAATCACATTGCTGATCTGCTTTCCAGATGGACAGTTACCCCTGATCCATCATATAAATTACAACAAATGTTGCCCAACTATGTTTGGATTCCCACACATGTAGATTTCCTTAAACTTAATTATGATATTTAATTATTTTTAGACATAACACCTTGCATCTCCCAGCTTGCCACCAGGGCCAGGCAAAGACTTCAGATGGCTTTCAGACCAGCAACTGAAAGGACATACACCCGCATGTTTGCTGACTTCCTTGGCTTCCTGGTGGCAACTGGGACTTGCCACCATAAGGTAAACCACTTGACTCTAATCATGTTTATGCAATTTCTGTCTGAAAATGGCCTAAAGCCAGCTAACATTGCAAATTATATGGCTGGAATCAGAGCAAAATGTATTTTATATGACATTTCCACAATTCCATTTAGACATGAACAGATTCAACTGTTTTCAAAAGCTCTAAAATTAGATAGACCTCTCCAACCAAAAACGCACAACCTTATCACCATTGATTTGCTTCATAATATCCTGCTAGTAACACAAACTTTGCAATTTCCTATTCAGTTTACTGCATTATATGCATTAGCCTTCTTTACATTCTTGCGTATTTCAAATATCTTGCCACACTCTACAGTTACCTTTGATCCATCAAGACAGTTAGCAAGAGGTGACATCATATTTACTGACCATGGGGCTAATATCTTGGTTAAATGGTCGAAGACCATTCAAAATAGACAAGACTTTCACACTGTTCCTATCCCTATGCTGGGTAAATCATTGTTATGTCCTTATACAGCATTAAAACAACTCCTGCAGCAATTTCCAGGTACTTCCAACCAGCCTCTATTTTCCATCTCCAGGTCCCATGGTTCAGTACCTTTGACTGATTCTGTAGCTATGCGCCATCTGCATACAGTATCACAGAAACTCCATCTTGTTCCTTCTCTAACATTTCACGATTTTAGGCGGTCTGGGGCCACATGGGCCTTCCACAATGGAGTTCCCTTACATAACATTATGCACCATGGGACCTGGAAGTCAGATTCGGTGTGGAAATATATCAAATCTGTTCCTACACTTTCATCTCCAGTTTCCTCTACTTTCCAACGTTTCCTACACCTATAGTTCATTTGGCTGTTTGGGTGCCATCTTTCCATTTTAACCACACATTTCCTCTCCTTTCCTATAGTTTTATTAAAATTTCATATAAATTCCTTAGACATATAGCCACGTATCACACTGTGGTGTATTATGAATTTCACAAAGTAAAATTCATTGAATTCAGTTGTTGGACACACTTTGACCTTTTATCAACTCATGACCTTGTCATGTGACCTTTCACTTTCATTGTCCTTTTGACATCAAAATTTCAACCTGGCTTCGCCTGGGTCCTAAACTTGTAGTTTTGCATATTTACTGTTATTATAACAAAGTGTGCCCACTTCTGGTACCAGGTGCTTCAAGGTGCCTAAAAAATTTACTATGAACCAAGAAAAATGGTTACTAAAGATAAAATAGTCATCCAGTCATATGTAACTAAATATTTGGATGTTATTCAATGTACACTTAGTTATGCATATTGTCATTAATAAATGTTATGCTTAAATATTGCAACTTATGTTGATATGTTTGTATGTTATTGTATTAATATCAGTCAATTTATAGTAGAATAAATATATATATTATCCCACCTTTGGGGTTTTTCTTGGTTCCCTCTGGGGAATGTGCGGGATGACACCTTGGTGTAAGGTAGTTCATTCCTGAGAGGGAACCTTAAGGTGGGCTTTAGTATGCATGACCATGCCTGATGTAACCTGGCCTCTGATTGGCTCTTCAGCCCTTCTTTAGACAGAAAATTTGAACCCTTCTTCCATTTGCAGCTCACACTTGGAAGGGGTAACACCTCAGGACAACATTTTATTTTATTTCCCATAACCCACCCTCCCTTACTGAATTATGGCTTCTTTGTGCTCATATATGTTTCATAGTTTCAGTTTCTGGTTGTTGATGGCTTCCAGTCGTAGCCTGTGCTGCTTTACAGTGATATACCCTGGGCAGTGGCTACCCTCCTTTCTTCAGGACCTTCTGGCCATGGACACAATAATGCTATTCTTCATTATTTACCTACTCCACGTATTGCTACTTTTATGTCAGTAACTCAGTATATCTCTTCTAAATGAGTTGTGAATTACCTATTTTAGTTGTACTATATAATTAAACTTTGTAATTTTATCATGCATTGCATCACAAGTTACATGCTATATATTTATTGCTATTAATAATCATATGTAAATGATTCATATTATGATGATCATCAGTTATTATGTCATTGTTGCGCATAAAGCGCCAGATCAGTATGTTGTTTTATTACCACAAGGCTATGCTATATGCTGCATCACTTTGACCTTGCAAAGAATATTTTCACATTCTTCTCACCCAAATAGGTCAGATTTGGTAGTCTTATTGCATGTCGTACTAACATAACTGACATTTGAACTCATAATATTTTTACGTCTAGGAATTGACTAGAAATAACCTTTTATTTCAACATATCTTTTACTGACGTCCAGATTATACATAACTTTATTGGCGACCTGCGAGGCATTGTGCTATCAGCACTGTCCCGCCGGCCGCATCTGCTCGTCTGAACTTGCTACATGACCCTCTATGATCAATTGCTTTTTAACATGCTTCTTTTAAGCTCATACTGTGCCCTCTTATGGACACACTTTTTTTATGGCTCAGATTGTAGCCACATTACCTACATTGTCAGCCACTTTGTAGTACTGCCTTCGCCACAGCGGCCCCCATGCCTGGAGGGGGTCGCTGTGGCCGGAGGCGCCGTTTGTCTGATGACATTGATCTTAGTGTAACAACTTGCACTACAGGCTCTGCATTTTAACAATTTTATATTTTATTTGACATTTATTATCAACTCTTGCATACAAACTTACCTACATATTCCTTTCACTTTTGCCTTACACTATGGCTGTTTTATAAATTGATTTTAAAACCTCTATAATTACAGCCACCTTTCACACTGTTATTCCTTTGTAAACTAAAACTTTCATTTCCAATCTATGACCTTGCATGTGACCTTTTTGATTTCATCATCAAAATTTTCACCTGCGTTTTTAAATTTAAACCTTTGGCATACACTTCTGCCATAAGAATGCCATCGAACTGTTTGGGTGCCATCTTTCCATTTTAACCACACATTTCCTCTCCTTTCCTATAGTTTTATTAAAATTTCATATAAATTCCTTAGACATATAGCCACGTATCACACTGTGGTGTATTATGAATTTCACAAAGTAAAATTCATTGAATTCAGTTGTTGGACACACTTTGACCTTTTATCAACTCATGACCTTGTCATGTGACCTTTCACTTTCATTGTCCTTTTGACATCAAAATTTCAACCTGGCTTCGCCTGGGTCCTAAACTTGTAGTTTTGCATATTTACTGTTATTATAACAAAGTGGGCCCACTTCTGGTACCAGGTGCTTCAAGGTGCCTAAAAAATTTACTATGAACCAAGAAAAATGGTTACTAAAGATAAAATAGTCATCCAGTCATATGTAACTAAATATTTGGATGTTATTCAATGTACACTTAGTTATGCATATTGCCATTAATAAATGTTATGCTTAAATATTGCAACTTATGTTGATATGTTTGTATGTTATTGTATTAATATCAGTCAATTTATAGTAGAATAAATATATATATTATCCCACCTTTGGGGTTTTTCTTGGTTCCCTCTGGGGAATGTTCAAGTTATAAGTGATTTACTGAACAGTGATGACCTAAAAGTAGCTATTACTGAGCTATGCCATGAGCTACAGGTCTGAAATTTTACTATGTTATAGCTGACCCCAAAATAGGTGAATAACATATTGAAACAAAATACTCTAAATGCAATAGTTTTCAAGTTATAAGTGATTTACTCAAGTGATAACCTAAAAGTAGCTATTACTCAGCTATGCCATGAGTTACATGTCTAAAATTTTACGATGTTATAGCTGACCCAAAAGTAGGTGAACAACATATTTAAGGAAAATACTGTAAATGCAATATTTTTCAAGTTACAATTGATTTACTCAACAGTCAGTACCTGAAAATAGCTATTGCTCAGTTGTGCCATGAGCTACAGGTCTGTAATTTCACTATGTTATAGCTGACCCAAAAGTAGCTGAATAACGTATTTACACAAATTTCGGTAAATGCAATAGTTTTCAAGTTATAAATGATTTACTCGAACAGTGATAACCTCAAAGTAGCTATTACTCAGCTATGCCATGAGCTACCGGTCTGAAATTTTACTATGTTATAGCTGACCACAAAATAGGTGAATAACATATTGAAACAAAATACTCTAAATGCAATAGTTTTCAAGTTATAAGTGATGTACTCAACAGTGATAACCTAGAAGTAGCTATTACTGAGCTATGCCATGAGCTACAGGTCTGAAATTTGACTATGTTATAGCTGACCCCAAAATAGGTGAATAACATATTGAAACAAAATACTCTAAATGCAATAGTTTTCAAGTTATAAGTGATTTACTCAACAGTGATAACCTAAAAGTAGCCATTACTCAGCTATGCCATGACCTATAGGTCTGTAATTTCACTATGTTATAGCTGACCCAAAAGTAGGTGAACAACATATTTTAAGAAAATACTCCAAATGCAATATTTTTCAACTTACAACTGATTTACTCAACATACAGTACCTGAAAATAGCTATTGCTCAGCTGTGCCATGAGCTACAGGTCTGTAATTTCACTATGTTATAGCTGACCCAAAAGTAGCTGAATAACGTATTTACACAAATTTCTGTAAATGCAATTGTTTTCAAGTTATAAGTGATTTACTCAACAGTGATAACCTAAAAGTAGCTATTACTCAGCTATGCCATGAGCTACATGTCTGAAATTTTACTATGTTATAGCTGACCCAAAAGTAGCTGAACAACATATTTAAGCAAAATACTGTAAATGCAATAGTTTTCAAGTTACAACTGATTTACTCAATAGTGAGAACCTGAAAATAGCTATTGCTCAGCTATGCCATGAGCTATAGGTCTGTAATTTCACTATGTTATAGCTGACCCAAAAGCAGGTGAACAACATATTTTAACAAAATACTCCAAATGCAATATTTTTCAAGTTACAACTGATTTACTCAACATACAGTACCTGAAAATAGCTATTGCTCAGTTGTGCCATGAGCTACAGGTCTGTAATTTTACTATGTTATAGCTGACCCAAAAGTAGCTGAATAACATGTTTACACAAATTTCTGTAAATGCAATAGTTTTCAAGTTATAAGTGATTTACTCAACAGTGATAACCTCAAAGTAGCTATTATTCAGCTATGCCATGAGCTACAGGTCTGAAATTTTACTATGTTATAGCTGACCCCAAAATAGGTGAATAACATAGGAAACAAAATACTCCAAATGCAATAGTTTTCAAGTTATCAGTGATTTACTCAACAGTGATAACCTAAAAGTAGCTATTACTCAGCTATGCCATGAGCTACAGGTCTGAAATTTGACTATGTTATAGCTGACCCAAAAGTAGCTGAATAACATATTTATACGAAATTCTCTAAATGCAATAGTTTTCAAGTTACAAGTGATTTTACTCAAGATGGTAGTTACTGAAAAGCCCAAAAGTAGCTATTACTCACTTAGCTACTGACACAGACACCCAAGTTACTCACCATGTTGTAGCTATGAAAAAAGTAGCTGAATAACATATTTAAACAAAATGCTCTAAATGCAACACTTTTCAAGTTATAAGTGATTTAGTGTATGATTTCATGAATTTTAATGCATTAAAAATTATTAAAAAAATTTATTAAAAAAAAACTAAGACAGATCCAGGTCTCATATAGACTTGCTCCAAGTCTTTGTATTTCTTATTCCAGCAAATCTGACATACATGAAATCATTATGAACCCACATGATGAGTAAAAAAAGCTTCTGTGTAGAGTCCTTTTGTCAGCCCCACATTCTGGTAAAAAAGTCATTCAGTCCACATATAATACCTTAGACAAAAGGACTTGATGAAAGTCTAGGTCTCATACTCACACAAGAGAATCTACCTCTGGCCTAGTACATATATGCAAGATATGAGAGAAATCCCTGCAATAGTCACTGAGAAAATTGTGATAAAGTGTTGAAATTTTCACACTTTTGGTGGGGGTACCTCCCTTGTAATGTCTCTAGCAAACAGACAAACAGACAGATTTGCATGCCTTGAACAATTTTTCATCCTCGATAGATAAGGTATCTTTTAAAAAAAACAGCATGTCTCTAGGCCTTGTAGTTTTGGAGAAGAAGTTGTTCACGCGGACGCGTATGCGTACGCCCACGCCGCAGAGTGACGACATAAAAAAAACCCCCAAAAAAACCAATATAATCCTATAAATCATGTCACACTTATTCACTAAAAAAGAAAGCAGTCTTTTGGTATACAGGATATATTTGCAATTGGAAGATGTCATTATGGATTTTCAAAAAACAACAACAATATAATCCTAAAAATCATGTCACACTTATTCACTAAAAAAGAAAGCAGTCTTTTGGTATACAGCATAAATTTGCAATTGGAAGATGTCATTATGGATCATTTAAACTGGCTTTGGTTTATAACATTGGTATGATGATGATGGTAGATCATGATGGGTAATCGAGGGGATGGGGAAAACAATGTATACTAGTTGCTCAAGATTCTGTAAACTATCAAGCACTGGTAGCATCAATTTTCCTACTGGGACAGAGCCAGGATATGAATCCGTGATCTCAGTGGGTATAATGGAACAACAGTTTCTTCTACATACTTTTGATATGATGGAAAGTATCACTGCACAGTTGAAAATTGGGATAACAAGTGAAGAGACACATGATAGCTAACCCTTACTAGACAGCAATTTTAAGTTTTGCATTACAAATATCATCTGAAAACTATCATACCAGCTTTTAAAAGTGATCGAATCTACATTATTAAGACTTGGGATATATTAAGGGATAAATCAACACTTCTTTACTAGAAAAGTTTTTATTTGGGGGTTTCATCATAGTGGCAGAAGCATATTCACTTCATAAAGGAGGAAAAATGATATGAAAGGCAATTGATATTACTACACTAATTGGTTATAATAACAATTATCACCAGGTATCACTTAAAGGTTACTGTGTTGTCCACTAATGATATTATTTTATGTGTGACTTGATGAAAAAAGTGATATAGACTATCTACTTGTAACGAGGGAGATAGATATTTTGATATTATGAACATATCCTAGCTTCTATACATAAATTATTTTATATAATCTCATCTTCAAACTCAAACTTTATCTAATTCTCTAAGTTTAATGACATTAACTTATCTGCTGGAAAAGTGTACATAAAAGAAGACTTTAAATATTCAATTATATTGTAAACACGTCCACTCTTCAATCAAAGACCAGCGACCCTATTAACAGTAATTATATTTACATAAACAAGACAAACTTTTTCACTTAGTTACAAAGCTATAAAAATGACTTGAAGTATCCACTTAGGGAGTGAATTATGTAAAAGTTATTATTTTTGTTGTTATGTCAAGAGAAGACCTCTTAGTGCAGAGAAAACTAATTAATCAAGTGGACAAAAAAGTGTATTGAGTGAAAGTGACTTTTGCAGTAACACAGGATTTCATGAATAGATCAGTGAAGTAAAGATACAAAATACACAAAAGCACCAAATAAGTGAATATATTTGATGGGTAATTTTAGAAAAGAAAGTTGAATATGCTGAATGATAATCCAACCTAAATTGAATTGCTAATCATTAGCAGCATAAATTAGCTTCTGGACTATTCATTTTCCATACAACACAACATTTATTTACTTGAAAACTTGTATAGCAACGTCTGACAATGTTCAGGAGATGTTCCCCCTCTATTAATATGCTAGTCATACTTATCGGCTGAGATGAGTTGTCATATAGTTGAACATAGTAGACATACTCATTGAAAACAAGTGGGAAAAAGTGCGTACTTTGCATATTTAGATTGAGAGGATGCAATCCCAATCTTTCTACTGATATTATTTTATAGGGCAGAAAAGTATCCATTTCTTCTGCTTAACAGGTTTAGCATTTAATCGCTTTGCTCTCACCTCTGTGGCTGTGGCCTGCCTTTATATGACCTTGGCTGTTGAAAGGGACAAAAACCCCAACTTTGACTTACTAGCTATTCTAACATTAATGCTTGCCAACTATATTTACTTCAAAATGTATTTTATTGTAAATTTTATTTTTCTCAAACCTAAAAAAGTGTTTTTTTTTTAACAAAGAAAATACTGAATATTTCAAAATATTCTACGCCACATCCAAAGTTTGTCCAAATCTGGAAGACTTACAGATTTTGGACAGCATTCTGTGATGAGCATTTACAGTTCAATTCAAAAATTTTTTAATATAATAATACTACACTGTATATTTATCCTCAACACAATGTGTTTCCCTGTACTACATGTATACAGGATGCCATCCCGACTGCACAAGCACAGTCCAAGCTCTAGTGACTCACATTCCTCTGCATGAAAGACATAGACTGAGGGATAACCATTTACCAATATCCCTGAGGTTCTTTAGCCTGCCACCAGGGAAAGGACCCAGTGACAGAGGACTGGCCAGTGGTCATCTAAGCCACTATGCATCTGCCTGTAACTTGGATTGAACCCATGACCCCTATGTTCCTAGGTGAGTGTGTCACCCGCAAGGCCACAATAGTAGATTAAAATCCTGGAAATGTGATTCAGAATGAACCTTAACCACTTAACCAAGACCTTCTTCTGATAACCTTTAGATTTTAATGTTAGTCCTGGGTTTATGATATAGATTGTATTACAAAATTAATATGAAAGCCCCGGTTTCAGGTTTCCATTCACAAGCCACAATGTAATCTATTTTGAAATCCTATACAGCCCAAACTTTTTAAATGTCCAAGATTTTGATATTTTGTATTGAATGTGGAGAACCATTGAAAATATACATTCAATAAGTCAAGCTATTGAATGTGTACATTCAATGGGAAAATCATTGAATGTGTACACTCAATGGCTGAGCTGTGGAAAGTGTAGATTCTGTGACTAAAATCACTGAATGTGTTTATTCAATGACCCAACGCATGGAATGTAAAAATAACTAGACCTAGCGCATCGGAAAACCGATGCAAATTGTATCCACCGTAAAGACAATGCACCAAAACCTCTAGGACCAATAATAAGCAAGTTATGAGCACTTTTATGTTTGGCTGTCCTCATTTGACCTTCAAGAGGGGGCCCAAGGTCAAATCCGACCACGCCAGAAGATTCCCAGCCCATGATTTCCTATATGTTGGTTTACCATCCCAAACCTCTAGGACCAATAATAAGCGAGTTATAGGCACTTTTACCTTTGGCTGTCCTCGTTTGACCTTAAAGGAGGGGCCCAAGGTCAAATCCGACCACACAAGAAGATTCCCAGCCCATGATTTCCTATATGCTGGTTTACCATCCCAAACCTCTAGGACCAATAATAAGCGAGTTATAAGCACTTTTAAGTTTGGCTGTCCTCGTTTGACCTTGAAGGAGGGGCCCAAGGTCAAATCCGACCATGCCAGAAGATTCCTCGCCCATGATTTCCTGTATGTTGGTTTACCATCCCAAACCTCTAGGATCAATAATAAGCGAGTTATAAGCACTTTTAAGTTTGGCTATCCTCGTTTGACCTCGAAGGAGGGGCCCAAGGTCAAATCCGACCACACCAGAAGATTCCCAGCCCATGATTTCCTATAGGTTGGTTTACCATCCCAAACCTCTAGAACAAATAATAAGCGAGTTATAAGCACTTTTAAGTTTGGCTGTCCTCATTTGACCTTGAAGGAGGGGCCCAAGGTCAAATCCGACCACACCAGAAGATTCCCAGCGCATGATTTCCTATATGTTGGTTTACCATCCCAAACCTCTAGGACCAATAATAAGTGAGTTATAAGCACTTTTAAGTTTGGCTGTCCTCATTTGACCTTGAAGGAGGGGCCCAAGGTCAAATCCGACCACACAAGAAGATTCCCAGCCCATGATTTCCTATAGGTTGGTTTACCATCCCAAACCTCTAGGACCAATAATAAGCGAGTTATAAGCACTTTTACCTTTGGCTATCCTCATTTGACCTTGAAGGAGGGGCCCAAGGTCAAATCCGACCATACTAGAAGATTCCCAGCCCATGATTTTCTATATGGTGGTTTACCATCCCAAACATCTAGGACCAATAATAAGCGAGTTATAAGCACTTTTAAGTTTGGCTATCCTCGTTTGACCTTGAATGAGGGGCCCAAGGTCAAATCCGACCACACCAGAAGATTCCCAGCCCATGATTTTCTATATGTTGGTTTACCATCCCAAACCTCTAGGACAAATAATAAGTGAGTTATAGGCACTTTTACCTTTGGCTATCCTCGTTTGACCTTGAAGGAGGGGCCCAAGGTCAAATCCGACCACACCAGAAGATTCCCAGCCCATGATTTCCTATATGCTGGTTTACCATCCCAAACCTCTAGGACCAATAATAAGCGAGTTATAAGCACTTTTAAGTTTGGCTGTCCTCGTTTGACCTTGAAGGAGGGGCCCAAGGTCAAATCTGACCATGCCAGAAGATTCCTCGCCCATGATTTCCTGTATGTTGGTTTACCATCCCAAACCTCTGGGATCAATAATAAGCGAGTTATAATAAGCACTTTTAAGTTTGGCTATCCTCGTTTGACCTTGAAGGAGGGGCCCAAGGTCAAATCCGACCACACCAGAAGATTCCCAGCCCATGATTTCCTATAGATTGGTTTACCATCCCAAACCTCTAGAACAAATAATAAGCGAGTTATAAGCACTTTTAAGTTTGGCTGTCCTCATTTGACCTTGAAGGAGGGGCCCAAGGTCAAATCCGACCACACCAGAAGATTCCCAGTGCATGATTTCCTATATGTTAGTTTACCATCCCAAACCTCTAGGAGCAATAATAAGTGAGTTATAAGCACTTTTAAGTTTGGCTGTCCTCATTTGACCTTGAAGGAGGGGCCCAAGGTCAAATCCGACCACACCAGAAGATTCCCAGCCCATGATTTCCTATAGGTTGGTTTACCATCCCAAACCTCTGGGACCAATAATAAGCGAGTTATAAGCACTTTTACCTTTGGCTATCCTCATTTGACCTTCAAGGAGGGGCCCAAGGTCAAATCCGACCATACTAGAAGATTCCCAGCCCATGATTTTCTATATGGTGGTTTACCATCCCAAACATCTAGGACCAATAATAAGCGAGTTATAAGCACTTTTAAGTTTGGCTATCCTCGTTTGACCTTGAATGAGGGGCCCAAGGTCAAATCCGACCACACCAGAAGATTCCCAGCCCATGATTTTCTATATGTTGGTTTACCATCCCAAACCTCTAGGACAAATAATAAGTGAGTTATAGGCACTTTTACCTTTGGCTATCCTCGTTTGACCTTAAAGGAGGGGCCCAAGGTCAAATCCGACCACACCAGAAGATTCCCAGCCCATGATTTCCTATATGCTGGTTTACCATCCCAAACCTCTAGGACCAATAATAAGCGAGTTATAAGCACTTTTAAGTTTGGCTGTCCTCGTTTGACCTTGAAGGAGGGGCCCAAGGTCAAATCTGACCATGCCAGAAGATTCCTCGCCCATGATTTCCTGTATGTTGGTTTACCATCCCAAACCTCTGGGATCAATAACAAGCGAGTTATAAGCACTTTTAAGTTTGGCTATCCTCATTTGACCTCGAAGGAGGGGCCCAAGGTCAAATCCGACCACACCAGAAGATTCCCAGCCCATGATTTCCTATATGCTGGTTTACCATCCCAAACCTCTAGGACCAATAATAAGCGAGTTATAAGCACTTTTAAGTTTGGCTGTCCTTGTTTGACCTTGAAGGAGGGGCCCAAGGTCAAATCCGACCATGCCAGAAGATTCCTCGCCCATGATTTCCTATATGTTGGTTTACCATCCCAAACCTCTGGGATCAATAATAAGCGAGTTATAAGCACTTTTAGGTTTGGCTATCCTCGTTTGACCTTGAAGGAGGGGCCCAAGGTCAAATCCGACCACACCAGAAGATTCCCAGCCCATGATTTCCTATAGGTTGGTTTACCATCCCAAACCTCTAGAACAAATAATAAGCGAGTTATAAGCACTTTTAAGTTTGGCTGTCCTCATTTGACCTTGAAGGAGGGGCCCAAGGTCAAATCCGACCACACCAGAAGATTCCCATCGCATGATTTCCTATATGTTGGTTTACCATCCCAAACCTCTAGGACAAATAATAAGTGAGTTATAGGCACTTTTACCTTTGGCTGTCCTCATTTGACCTTGAAGGAGGGGCCCAAGGTCAAATCCGACCACACCAGAAGATTCCCAGCCCATGATTTCCTATAGGTTGGTTTACCATCCCAAACCTCTAGGACCAATAATAAGCGAGTTATAAGCACTTTTACCTTTGGCTATCCTCATTTGACCTTCAAGGAGGGGCCCAAGGTCAAATCTGACCATACTAGAAGATTCCCAGCCCATGATTTTCTATATGGTGGTTTACCATCCCAAACATCTAGGACCAATAATAAGCGAGTTATAAGCACTTTTAAGTTTGGCTATCCTCGTTTGACCTTGAATGAGGGGCCCAAGGTCAAATCCGACCACACCAGAAGATTCCCAGCCCATGATTTTCTATATGTTGGTTTACCATCCCAAACCTCTAGGACAAATAATAAGTGAGTTATAGGCACTTTTACCTTTGGCTATCCTCGTTTGACCTTGAAGGAGGGGCCCAAGGTCAAATCCGACCACACCAGAAGATTCCCAGCCCATGATTTCCTATATGCTGGTTTACCATCCCAAACCTCTAGGACCAATAATAAGCGAGTTATAAGCACTTTTAAGTTTGGCTGTCCTCGTTTAACCTTGAAGGAGGGGCCCAAGGTCAAATCCGACCACGCCAGAAGATTCCCAGCCCATGATTTCCTATATGTTGGTTCACCATCCCAAACCTCTAGGACCAATAATAAGCAAGTTATAAGCACTTTTAAGTTTGGCTGTCCTCATTTGACCTTGAAGGAGGGGCCCAAGGTCAAATCTGACCACACCAGAAGATTCCCAGCCCATGATTTCCTATATATTGGTTTACCATCCCAAACCTCTAGGATCGATAATAAGTGAGTTATAAGCACTTTTAAGTTTGGCTATCCTCATTTGACCTTGAAGGAGGGGCCCAAGGTCAAATCCGACCATGCCAGAAGATTCAAAGGTCAAATCTGACCACATTAGAAGATTCGCAGCACATGATTTCCTATAGGTTGGCTTCACATTGCAAACCTCTAGGACCAATAATAAGGGAGATATAGGCACTTTTAAAGTCCTCTATGCGGGTTACTTCGGCACTCCGTGGATGACCTTGAGTTAGGAGCTTCAAGGTCAAATGTGTGCAAGGTTGTAGAGGACATGTATATGTGTCATACATATCACCTATGAAGAGATTCAACCTTCTACCTATGAAGAACAGCCAGTAGAAAAATGTAGATTATTTTCAAAGAAATGCCCGTGGTGAATATCTTATTTTTTAGAATCTGGCTATTTTCCTTCCCAGAGAAGCTTACCTCCCAATGAAGATATCCTGCAAATTTGGTGAACCTAGCTGCTGTTGTTTTCCTCTTAGAGCGTTAACGCTGAAAATCTCTCTACACGCGGCGGCGGCGGCATAGCAAACGCTAAACCAAAGTATCCAACAGATGCTTCCGGTGGATACAATTAAATATGAAATGCTGATACAGATTACAGACTTAATTGATAACCTAGATTGGATATGTTCTAGTGTAATAATGAGCAATTAAATTAACTGGAATAAAAATAACTCATTCCAGGAATTGACAAAAAGAGGGATCAGGTGTGAAATTTGGGTAACTTAATTTTTGTTATAATACATAAAATGTGACTGACTACAGATAATCAACTTATTGCAAAAGTTTATTTTTATGTTGATATCAACAGATGTGATATTTAGAATATGGTAAAAATAAGCTATATTTTATGCAGTGTCAATTATTTATTTCCACTTGTTAAGTTCATATACACCTTCAATGACTTTGACTGTTGAATTTACACATTCCACTGTGAAACCATTGAATGTACACATTCAATGACTGTGTGCTATTGAATGTGTACCTTCAATGGCTTGGGCCACTGAATCTACACATTCAACAACTAACCCATTGAATCTGTACATTTAATGGCTATCTACATTCAATACAATGGATACATTTTTAAAGCATCCATAGTTCATTTAAACTATTCAACATTATTGTGACACAACACCAAATGTGTCATCTAAATTTAATTTTAAAATATAATAGATCTGCAGCTATCCATTCAGTTGTTGACTACATCTAGGTCCATTTTCGTCTGAAGGGCAAACAGGGACACAACCCTTTCATACTTGATTAGTTTCAGTTACATTATCTTAATTACTGTACATCAGCTTTGTTTGGTGTAAGTAAGAGTGAACATAAATTTTTGGTTCAAATACTAGGTTAATGTTTTGTTTTGTGATTACTGTTATTTAAAAGCCCAAAACCATACATGTAGAATCTTTTACTCTGATTTGTCTGTATGGATATCTATGCTTACAGAGAATATAATCTATATGTGATAACTTTAAAGTTTGGTCATATTTTTTTAATCTTAAGGTAGGGCACAAAATGTATGGTATCACCTAATATTGACAAAGTCAGATCTTTAATTTATCAATCCAGACTCATTAAAGAGTGAGGCTTCAAGGACAAAAGAAGCATTTTTAATGAGTTTATATCCATGACCAGAGTACATACAGTCATACTTGTACATATGACCACTCTAAAATAGAGACCATGCACTTGTTAGTGGAGACCACTTTTATTCCCCCCCCCCCCCCCCCCACCCCCCGAAAAATTTTTTTTGATATAAAATGCACCCTGAATACCCTGTATTTTGGTACATAAATGCATTGGTAAACCAAAGCATGAAATTTGCCTCCTGAAATTGCAGAAATGCAGAAAACTATATGTCGGTCAATAACAGAACCTGTTCTGTGAGGTACAGAAACAGCTCAGCAACACAAAGTTTACAGTTGGTTGCTAGAAAACAGCATCATACTTCATGCAGTTCAACAAAGACAACAACACTTTTAACAGACTGTGAGAGCCTTTAAGAATCACAACTGCATGTAAGAACCTATTTGATGTCTCCTTTAGGAGCTATGAAAAATAAAAAGTAATTCACTGTGATTAAAGTATGGTAGTCAAGTAAATATTTTTATGGATATTTAAAATGTGAAATCATTTCACTTGTGCATTTGATACAATTTTTATGTTCAGCATGTTTTGCAAGGCGTGTCAGTGCCCTTGTTTCCAGCACCAAGGAAGTTTGCCATTGTTTGTAGCCCTTGTTTATATTTATACAGTGAAGAGACAAGCTGAGAGTTAATACATTTATTCATACTAGTTATAGTTACAAACTGGAGATAGGGGTACCATAAATGTTTCTACTTTAAGACTACCTTACCTTAAATGAGATCGGGATCACCTTAAATGATTTTAACTTTCTCAGTTTACACATAAGTTTTAGAATGTTAGTTTAAATATACATATAGGTGAGGTTTAGCTAAAAAATATGAATATGTTAGTAATTATATTAGGTCCTTTGGCCCCATGAATGAAAGTTGAAGGGGGATATAGGAATTTTATCTGTCTGTCCATTCGTCCAGCTCATCTTCAATCCACTCTGTAGATCAAGCCACTTTATAGATTTTTGGCAAATTTTCAGGATATATTTATACCACTGAAAGCTCAACCTAAAAAGAGCTATGTGGAGAACTATGTGGCAAAACTGTCATGTGTCAGTAATTTAAATCAGTGGATTCGGTGCATTTATCAGTAACTTTGTCTAGTGGTTAACATTTGTGTAATTTTATTACATTTTACTCACATATTTTAGTAATATCAGACAGAGTACATTAATAATCTGTTTATCATTGTTAAGAAGTAGTCTAATCTGTAACTATGCCTCTGTTAATTTACACTGGTATATGAACTGCTTCAATAGGTCTGTGTAGAGATATTATGAAGTCACATGACAGTATTTTATGCGAGTATACCTTTCCATAAGGCACTCATACATTCTCTTCAAAAGTATCCTGCATTCTTTACTGTACCCTCCTTATCCGTTATGTTAAGATTACCTTAAATTCTGCCATAGGCAAGGTGACCCTTATGTTCTTATGGTTTTTGACTTAATCTTATGATTATAAATACACATAGTCTAGAAAGCTGTTAAATATATCAATAAAATATATATTCCTGTGATGCTGTCTTGACCTCTTACATTCAGTTTGACACCTGCTGACCTGGTACTCAAGGAACTGACTAATGCTGGCTTTAAAGCAGACCTATTGTCAACTGTATGTGTTCCTTTGCTAGCTATGGGTTTATCTTCACAACACCATAACAACTTTATGCTGCTTGTTATTCTTTTAGATCATGTAACAAGGTTAGGTTATTTCTTTTACCGGTATATGTTACACTGTAACTATGTATCTGCATGTTGCATGCATTGATGTGAGGATATGTGGACTTTCTAAGTCACTTTGTTTAAGGAAGCCTTAAATACAGCTTCATGTTTTAGGTTGAAACAAAATATAGATGTAAGTAAAAACTCACTTAAACAGTATAGTGGATTGGGGTTGGGGCTGTTTCCAGCTAAAAAGAACATGTTATAACTGTGAATCCAGAATAAAGTCCAATCTGACAGTGAAAATTCCTGTGTAGACTAAGCTTAATGAAACATTATCTGACCATACAATGCAGCCCTTGTTGATTAACACTGAAAAGTTATAAAAACGTTCCCCATTTTGGGATGAAGTTACACACATATTGTGAACAGCACAGCCTCATTGGAGACATTCTCAAGCTGTAAAACTCAATCTGTCAACATACAGCACTAGCCGATCCAGAGGGGGGGTTCAGGGGGTTCGAACCCCCACCCCTTGAAAAATAATGTAAAGGGGTTCAACCAAAAGTACAAAATTATTTCTTGAGAGTGGTGTTAAATTTACAGGAAATGCACTATATTTTTTACCAAAAATTAATTTTTTTCCTAGGGGGGGGGGGGGGGGCATACCCCGATCCCCCTAGTTATGGTATGTCTGATGTGAACCCCCAACTTACTTAAAAGCTAGATCCGCCCCTGTACAGATACATTCAACATGTATTAGTGAAAGGTCAAAGTTGGGGTTTTACGTCCTGTTCAACAGCCAGGGTCATATTGGGACAGGTCCTCAGAATTGCCACTTGTGGGACTTGAACCCACAGAGGTGACAGCCTATGATTAGATGCCAAACTTGCTAACCACTAGGCCACTGAGGACCTTAACATGTATTAGTGAGGACAGTTACTGAATAACTGAAAATGGATAAAAATCATTTTGAAGAAATAAAAATGGAATTGAAAGTTACATGTTGATGAGACAAGGAAGAACATGCACTGAAACTCACAAGGAAACACTGGCTAATGTGTAACAATAAAGTCTTCAGCCACTCCCCTCTTTGTACACATCGTATGTCACTACACTTGGTAGTTGAACTGATTATATTGTATTGTCAGCTTCATGACTAGGTTTGAACACAGATATGGTGCTGTTCCTCTCTCATGTGAAAAATGGCACCACATCAGGCTCTTAGGATGCCTCCCAAATTAAACTTGCTCCTGGATGATTTCATTGATGAAATGGGCTGGGGTTGGGATGGAAGGTAAAATTGAATAAAATGGGATGTTGCCAGCTTAATTCTGAAGGAACTAGGCAGACTTATAAAGGTCAATCAAGAGGTCACTAACTAATCAGCACAATATGGTGTAATCCTGAACAACAATGGAAGACGTACTAATCTTGGTAGCTCCTTGATGTGTCCTCTCTAATTGAAACAATTGTCTTTATGTGTCCCACTTTTAATTATGTGTATGGGTATATCAATACAATGAAATGTTCATCAATGGCTTGATTATGGCCCATTTTATCTGAAAATTGACTGGTATCTATGATATTAATGTGGTTAATATATATCATCAATTGTGTAGGAATATTTAAAATGATTTGTTATAAAAATTAATTAAGCATGCATAAGCTAAAATATAGTTATCTTTGTCATGTGACCTCATGTAAGGTTAAGCTACAACTTTGTTCTATACCCAGTGAATATACATATAAAATTCATTTGCATACTGTTACTATTAAAGAAGATATTAAAAAGAAAAATGATTTTTTAAGTATACAGTTTAAGTACTAACCTAAATGCCATGGTATTCATCGAGTACTACAGCTAGTGAGGTAGTGTATGAATTTACTTAATGCATACACCAAATTTTGTAAACTTAATTAATAGCTTCTTCAAAGCAGGGATCAATAAGCAAAATATTACTTTGTTTTAAGATGTTGCACAATAATTTTCTAAAGGTCTATTGCTTTTCTTGAACACATGTGTTGATGCCATTTATAATACTCTGCCACCTTGCATAAAGTTCTTGTTTTGGAGTATTCCAGATGGTCTCCAGTACCTGCCATCCTTTTTTTGCAGTGGTGATGGCATAGTCATTGGCAGAATTATTCAAGTAGGTGAATGTCCCTATCACCACCGACTGGCAAATACGACCAGTGACCAACACTTTAAGAGCCTGCTGTTCAGCATGATTCAGCTCTGCATGCCTGTAATATCCTTTTAGGAAGTAGCCTCCTGCATCCAGAGGTCCCACAACATCACTATCAATAGAGTGATAAGCTATGGCTATAGCCACCTCCATCACCCTGTAGTTCTTCATGACATGCCCAAAATCTACCACACCTTTTACAAGGGAAACTGGTGTGTTGTAGTTGTTGTCACAGGACTGTATAGGACTCGATACAATGATATTGTGTTTGCTATAATCTCCTTGTATCACAGCTGAAAGACATATACATGTATAAATAAATATTTGATACAGAAGTAACAAATGAGAGGACTAATTTAAAGGCTTGTGCAAAAAAAACCCGGAAAAATCTGCAAGATTATTGTCTTGTTGAATGTAGAACATGGGGGCAAATAAAAAATCTTTATTGTTACAAAATTCATTCTTTTGGTGAAATACTGGCTGGTAATTAACACAGTTTCACATTGTTGGTTGTAAATGGTGGGATTTTAGTCAATTTATACCTTCCACAAATTTGTCATAATTTGGTTCTACTTCTTCCTTGAAAGCTTGAATGACATCCTGTACCATCTATAAATGATAAAACAGAAACAACATATTTATTCTATAAGTATCATCTTCTTAATTTTCAGTTTGTTGTAACTTATACCTATCACATGTTTGTGAAAACAACAAAACCTTATTTTTATATTTTATTATATATTATTTATGCTGTTTTATAGTTTGTTTGTTTTTTCTGTAAATATGCATTTTATTTATTTATTTATTATTTAAGCTGTTTTATTGTTTAGTTTTTCTATTAAAGATGCACTTCATTTATTGAGCTATCATAATCATTTGTTGCTGTTATTTTCAATTTACTGTTGTTGAAAATTCTAATACTACGAGTTTGCAATTCTCATTGGCTGAACAGTGAAAATGGCCGGATTAAAAATCTGTGTAAAGGTGCACCAAATAAAGATCTACTTCCCTGTCTTTTACTCTGATCTGTCACTGCAGGTAAAAACTTTGTGAGCTTAGGGAAACAGGTTAAACTCCATATCAGCTTGTAGTTGTCTAGTGCAGGGTGCTTAAAATCCTATAACAAAAAATAATAATACACTGTCATTCTATTTCAATATGTTTTTTGGCTAAAATTCATGAATTCTTAACAAAAAAAAACTATAAAGTAAAACTGATGTAACAGACTACAGTCCAATAAAGGACACTCATTGGACACAATACAATCAACTATATTTTAATATTTTAAGCTGTTATAAATACTGTCAACTACAAAATCATTGTTTTGTTTTGTTTATTGTTGCAAAAGAAATTTTATACCCTAAAGAAGTAATAACCTTGAGTTACTTTATAGGTACTAAACTTCGTTTGGGTGAATATTTTTAAAATGAAGGATATTTTTCTCAATAATGCCCCTGTTACACCAAAGGACTAAGGCCCGATCCTGTCAGCGACCCTTAATCATGGAGAGTCGGTGAAAAAAAGGTAAAATGGGCGGGAATACTGAATCGGCATCAAAGCCTGGGATTAAGTACAGATCGGCCTCAGGAAGCCTGAGGAGGCCCTAGGTGGCCCCAGACAGTCCCCGACTTCTCTGGGACTAAGAACCGATTAAGCAAGTTTTCTGGTCGGTTTCAACCACGATCCTGTCGTACACATACCGACTGGGTCCCAGGATGCCTCAGGCCTCCTGGGACTAAGCCCCGACTAACCCCCAATTAAGTCCCGGAGTCCTCAGGCATCCTGAGGCCTCCTCAGTCTTCCCCAGACCACGATGGCCGATTCTTGTTTTGCAAATAACTGGATTTTCTGGGTATACATATAAATTCCGCGATCTAATTATCATTACTTTTATGGGAACACAGCAGGATGCCACCTTTTAAGGAAGACAGCTTCAGCAACAACTTAGGGCTTTTTTAGTTTTCATTCAGTTACAAATAATGATGTATTTGCTATTTCTACGTCGACCACAGCAACCACCACAAGCAGCAGCACCACCACCAACACCAGCCATACAGAGACCTAGAAGAAGGCACAACGTGTGGGTCAGGCCATGGCTACTGCAGAGAGAGGAGAGGGGCCTACCACAACATTATGGCTGAACTGTATGCCACAGACATTCCAGGATTCACCAACTACATGAGGATGACCCCAGAATTCTTTGAAATGATAAAGACCAGACTGGAACCACGTCTAGCCAGGTAGGCCACCAACTACAGAGCTCCTATCAGTGTTGGGGAGAAGTTAGCCCTCAACATCAGATATCTGGCCACTGGAGAGTCCTACACATCATTATCCTGTCAGTTTAGGGTTGGCAGATCCACCATTTCCAACTTTCTACCAGAGGTCTGCAGGGCCATCCAAGATGAGTTCACCAGTACTGGAAAGAACTGGAAAGGGAATTCAGGATCAGGTGGAATGTTCCACATGCCCTGGGAGCCCTTGATGGAAAGCATGTGGCCCTGAAGAAACCCAAGAACTCTGGAGCCCTGTACCACAACTACAAGGGGTTCTTTTCCATAGTAATGTTGGCCTTGGTAGATGGGCAGTACAAATTAAGATGAGTGGATGCTGGTACAGCTGGATCTTGCTCAGATGCCCAGATATTTAATGCCTGTCAGCTGAAGAGGAGGATTGAGGATGGCAGGATAGGCTTCCATGAGCCAGCTCCTGTAACACAGGGTGGTAGAGATGTCCCCTACTTCATTCTGGCAGATGATGCCTTTGCCCTGAAGACCTGGCTCATAAAACCCTATGGCAGAAGAATGTTAACCAGAGAGGAAAGGATTGCCAACTACAGAATATCAAGCGGCAGGAGAGTTGTTGAGAATGCTTTTGGCATCCTGGTCTCAAGATTCAGAGTGATGTTGACTACTATTGAATTACCCCTAGAAACAGTCACGGATGTGGACATGACCTGTGTGGTTCTGCACAACATACTGAGAAGCCAGTATCAAGGTCAACATGGTGGTCAAGAGCCTGGAGATGATGAAGATGATGATGTGCCTAGTGATTGTCAACTGATTGGTGGTGCTGCTGGTGGAGGTCCAGACAGAAACCCTGCTAGAGAAGCCAAAAGACAAAGGGATTACCTCAAGGACTACTTCAATAATGAGGGAGCAGTGGCCTGGCAAGATGGCAGAATATAACTCCTGCTGCAGTAACCAGTCCTTTTCAGGACTAATAACCAGTTCTTTTCAGGACTACCAAATATTCCAAAAACAATTAATCAGCTATGCTTGTTCAAAATAACCCAAACATAAGTCACCCCACCAACAAACAGACAAATCCCATAGCCAACATAAACCACCCATCCAACAAACAGACAAACCCAATGCCCGACAGAAGTCACGCCACCAACAAACAGACAAACCCCATGGTCAACATAATTCACCCACCCAACAAACAGACAAAAATAAATGCCAGTCATCCAACTAACAAACAGACAAACCCAGTGCTAAATATATTTATAAAAAGAAACACACAAAGCCAAACATAACTTCCTAAATTGAATAAATATTGCATATATTTTGAAAGATACATCCTAATTTTACTTACATTTGTTTTTTTTTGGGGGAAAATATTTGAAGCAGAAATGTTTTCCTGGAAATCTTAAAATTGAAATCTTTTACTCCACTTCACAAATATTTAGGAAATATAACCACCAAACTGGTTTCTTTACAATGATGGGGGTTATGTTTGTAAAATAGTTTGTCAGTTCTTTGGTTTGGGTTCTGTTTGGTATTTGGTTTGTGTGGTTGTGGGTTGGTTGTTGGGTTTGGTATTGGGTTTGTGTGTTTGTGGGTTGGTAAGTATGTTATAATGCCTTTTAACTCTAGGGATGATGTAGGTGTTGGACTTTTTTATTAATGATTTTAACCAATCCCATGGATTTTAAGCTAAAAATGGGCTGATTATTGGCCATATTGGGAGTTTATTTATTTTAATTTTTTTCTAGGTGGCCTTTTTTGGTTATGTGTGGTACCATGGGTTATTTGTTTCATGTTTGGGGTGGTGTAGGTGTTGGACTTTTTTTTTCTTCTTGTGATAAGTATTTGTACTGAACTGTTATGTTTTGGGAGGGGAATTGGAATAACTTGCAGCTAAATAATTGTTTTTGGAATATTTGGGTGGCCCTGAAAAGGGCCTTGCAGGTCAAAGACCCGCCCGGACTGGATGGCTACTGAGGAGGCTGCTGCTGTTGAGGTGGTGCTGTAGTGGTGATAGTGAAGAGTTGCGGCTGCTGCTGCCGCTGAGGCTGCTCAATGATCTGTGTATATGTCAGATCTGGTAGCTGGGTTAGTATTCCACTTAAGTTGTGTCTACTGCCCTCGTCCTGTACTGTTAGAACTGATGGAGGGTTGCCAAAGCCAAGGGGGCTTGGTGTGTAGTAGACGTAACTGCTGCTAGCTGCTGCTTGGGTGGAAGTAGACACCTGTTGAGTGGTTGTTGGCAGTATGCCGACCCTCTGGGACTCCGTGGTAATAGTGGTTGATCTTCTGGCTAGTGGTTGACGTCTACGGTTGCTCTTAATGCTTTCAATATCTCTAAACATTCTGCCCTTAAGGTCCTCAAATTCCTCTTGGGTCATCTTTTCAGCCTCTGATGCCACGTAGTCAAAGAAGGGCTGCCTGTCTGACTTCTGCTACAGGAAACCTGAGATCAATGTCCTCATTTGGTCAAAGTGCTCGAGTATCTTGGAGTCTGTTGAAACTGGTGTAGATGTGAACATAGGTTGACTCCTACTCTCACTGAGGACACTGGACTCGAGGTGTTCTGTATCAGTAGTAGACCCACGAGATTCGTCCTACTTGCTGGTATTTGGACTGGCCTCGAACCCTGAACTTCTGCTGGCCCCCTTTCACCTGATATGGGTCTTAAGGAAACCCATCTGCTGGTAGACCCAGGACTGCCTCTTGGTCATCTCCCTTGGGGCTTGGCCAGATTGTAGTTTTGACAGCTTGCCATAATGCATTCGCTGAGATTCGAACCATCTTCTGACATCAAAGGGCTGGAGCTTCAGTTCTGCAGAGATTTCTGCCCAGAGAGCCTCCTTCTTCTGTCTGTCGTGGAAACGTGCATGCTCCTTGTCATAGAGCTCTGGATGCTCCTTCACAAACTCCACAATTGCAGTTTCTTGGCTGTCAGTGAAATCTTTTCTTTCCTCTCTTCCCTCCTTTCTCCTTCCTCATAACTCCAGTCAATAGCAATAAAAAAAGTAAAAAAGTCAAATGTTTCTCCTAACTGTAAAATTTGCCTTAAGCTCAAGTATTATATGATATTTAAAAAACTAAAAACCCCTACAAAACAGTGACACACGTCTCTCAGTAGCCAATCAGTCAGTAACAACGAGAATGCGTGCGTGGTCGCTTATATAGTCCCAGACCCCCTCATTGCCTCGTTTTAATTTCTGACGTGCAGAAAACAGTCGGCTATTAATTGGTTCTTAGTCCCAGGCCTCCTGGGGCGTCCTCAGACCTTCGCGTACTAAATTTGTGTTGTCCCAGGTGGACTGAGGACACCGGCTTGGATCGGTTAGGGTCGGCTTCTCTTAGTCGGGGCTTAGTCCCAGACCCAGATTTCTTAGTCCCAGGACACCTGAGACGGTCTGAGGCTTCCCGGGACTAATGAAACTGATTCCCTTTCACAGGCATGAAACTTCAAAGATCTGTTATGAGTCGGGGACTGCCAAACAGGCTTCCTGGGACTAAGCTACGGAGGCCTGGGACTAAGGGTCGCAGGACGCCTGGGATAACATAGGAGTGTGTAAATTTGGGCCTGAGGAAGCCTGGGACTGGACATTTTGTTGTTGGCGGGAAATGAGAATTGGTTTGAGTCGTGAAAAATATCAAACATGTTTGATTTCTCTCACGGCCACAACCGACAACTACCAACCCTTACAGGACGTCTGGGACTAAGCAAATATTTGAAACCGACTACCAAAAACCCTTAATCGGGAAGCCTAGTCGTGTGGTGGAACACCCACATTAATGAAACCGAATGATGGTCTATAAAATAATGCTGAAACATCTGATTTGGTTCTGTGATGCACTGACAGAATTTTAATACATTTTATTACCATGTAATGACCACTCTGATCCTTACTTTACAAGTTGATAGTTGCTGACAAATACACAGTGGTTTCACTGTAAAACATTTTTATCAACTAGTGGTTTTCCTCTACCTCATGCTATTGGTTGTACACAATGTAAAATGCATAAAATGTGTCTGTCAGAATTACCTTAATGGTGTTAGCTATTCTGCCAAGCTGGTCACCAGACTGGACAAGTATTTCAGGAGTGTTGGGTACGTCATACAACATTACTCCGGGTATAAAATGCATCAGCCTCACCATGTGCATGGACATGGCTTCTGTTCCTGGAAATACAGTGGAATTTCTATTACCCAACCCTTCTATTGTCTGAATATTGGATTTTATGACCTCAGTTCAAATCTATTAAATTTTGATTTCATTTTATTGTTTCATACGTGAATATTTCTTTCATTTTTCTGACCTGACCAAAAATACACTTGAATATGTAAAGGCTATGCTCTATAGACATACTAAAACATAAAATTACCATATTTTTTAACATCTTAAATGTGTACTATGGCGAGAAATCCAACAGAAGAGAGACGGATGGATGGACAGACGGATAAACTTTTCATTATACTCTCACTTGTTATATATTACAGCCAGCCAAAAATGACTTATAAGGGAGCTAATATATGATAATAAAAGAAACATAACAGGAAGGAACATAACGTTATATATACAGCCAGCCAAGTATGGCTTATGAGAGTCACTATTTAACAATAAACTAATTTTCACAAGTTACATATCAATGTACAAGACGCACTGAAGAAAACTGTGACTATACTCTAAGGCTATACTAGGATTTTCTATGATTAAAAGTTGCATTAATTTTACCAGAATATTCATTTTTATTTTATGTTGGATTGTTAAGCTGCATTAATTTTACCAGAATATTAATTTTTATTTTATGTTGGAAGGGGAACCCGCCTAGAGATGACAGTCTGTAATTAGATGCCAAACTTGTTAACCATTAAGTCAGCAATGATCCTAGCGTGCTCATAAGTCTTCACTTTGGGTTTTTTGAGACAATGAATGAGTGCATTTTACAAAAGTCTGGATTTTACATTCTTCCTTCTGGAGGGCAATGCTCTCATAGAATCATATTGCACTAAGGAAGGAACTTACACAAGGTCTACCACAACCCCTTACTTGGTGGTTTGAGATGTGGCAGTGATAGTTATTCTAGTTGTTACTCCTGTATTATGTAAAAAAGAATATACAATAAGCATCCTGAAATTTGCCTTAGTATGTACATTTTGCCACCAAGGTCTCCCCACACTATATTTTTCTTTCAATTTTGGGGAACTCCTGTCAAATCTTTGATTTTTGATAAGTTTAAAATGTATTTTCACAGTTACTCCATAGCTGACCATTTGGCTGGTTGTTTTCTTTTGGAAGTCTCTCCAGGCTCTGCTCTCTACCCTTGATATTCAGTTCAGGAATTGGACAGTTTATTCCATGCCGGGAAAGTAACCTGCAAATCTTGTGTTCTGCATCTTTTGTCAAGGGAAAAAAACATAAACAACAACACCACAAATGTATACATGGCAAAGATTTTGTGACACGGTTTATTAAAGTAATTTGATGATAGCATTAATCATGCCACACTGTTTTGACTATGATTATGAAGATTTGTTATATTTTGTTTATAAATAAATATGCATTTCAACAAAGAGAATTTAGTTTGGTCGAGAATTGGTGAAGTTTTTGTTTTACATCTCATTCAACAGCCAGGGTCATATTGGGATAGAAACTCAGCATTGTCACTTGTGAGAGTCGAACCCATACACAGGGGACAGCCTGTAATTAGATGCCAAGCCTGCTAGCCTACCAGGCCACTGAGGACCTCAAGAAGTAGTAAAGAGGCTAATAAATTGTGACCTTGGGGTCAAAAGGATCTAAAATGTGATGTTAAGATAATATTTGCAAGGAACAAATCATTCAAGCTTAATTTTCAGGAATATGACCACATGGTTAGTATTTTAATGCTATCAATAACATTTACACAATTAACTTACAGGATGTACATATTAAAGGGGTTTACCCCATTTGTGAAACATTTTCAAAAGTTAATTACTCGGGTAAACTTACTGGGAATGGGGAAAATCTTCATCCTTTTGCCAAACAGATTAAAGAGTTTCTGCTGTGACATCCACCTTTATAGACAAATCCCAGAGAGCTTAGTGTAGAACACAGTTCAGGCACATGGTGAGTTTCAAAAATAGCAGATCAGACTCCATAAACCTACACAAATAACCTTTCAACAAACCGAAAATACACAACTGGTTGCCTTAACATCCATAATAGTAGCTCCCATCTCATTATTCCAGTGTTGGTTCAGTCATGGTTCCATTTAAGTTTACGTATTTTGATTGCTTGGTATGGCCAGTTTGAGGTACTAAACGACTATGTTTTTTTCACCACAGGAGTGATTAATTAATTTTACAATAAACAATTTAATTTTATACAATTTAGGATTCAGTTCTTCCTTTAGTAAGGCCCTACCCATATTTTATCAAAAATACATTCATTTGGTTTGGAGTAAACACAAAAAAGAATCATGGAGGTAATCATTTCATATACATACTGGGGGATGTCACAGCTTTTACAACATTTTCATACAGAATACCCCCTTTTAACGTCTGTCTCTACAAAAGTTGTGGCGTTAGTACACCCACCAAAGTCCATCAGCAAAAATAGTTGTAGAAAATTCACATTGGTCATGGAGAAATATCAAATTAATCCAAGGGGACGACATAAAATTTAACTGATAGCAAAATTCAGTGGAATTGTACAAGAAATAAGATAAATTGAATTGGGGTAAAATTAAAAAAATTATATAATGCTAAGAAACAGAAGGGGGTTGTTTCAGTCTCAAACATCCCATTTCTCATTCAGTTTTATATTTCTCTTTTTTGTGGATTTTTTATGAATTCGAATAGAGACATAGAAAATAAAGAAATGCTGGTCCTGCATTTCTTATGCAGTGTTTCCACTGGAGGCCGACCCTACGACTCTGTATTATTATAAGGTCGGCTGCAAAAGTCGGGGGGTCAGGGACAAAAATCCACAAAAAAGGCAGGAAATTTTTGGGTCGGCTTCAACTCCCCGACAGGACGTGAAACATACAGGCTTGTCTGGATCTAGAGGCCAACCTGCCGTGGGGTCGGGATGTTTTCTATAAGACTGGTCTGGAAATTACCAGGTCAAGCCCTAAACCCGTAACAGACAAGCTGTATCAAGTCCCGACAAGCCGTACTGAGAAACAGACAGGACTGGAGAAACATACAGAACCCTACGACTAGACTTGAAGTTGGTATTGTAACAACAGTTTTTGTTGAATTTTGGGGAAAAAAGGGTCAAGTTTGGAGCAATAAACAATTCTTATACTAGATCAAGGCTGAATATTTGGATCCCATCACATGACCAAAATGTCCAAATTCATTTTTTTTGTAGTTTCAATTACAGTTTCCACGTTTTTGTTTTTTCATAAACAATATTTTATTAAAGCAATTAGGCAAAATCCCCAAACAGATTATATTAAGCCTTCTCGCAGGAAGAGATATTTACAAAAGAAAAAGAGAGAAAATAAAAATATACAAACATACAATACAAAGTAAATAAATAAATAGTTAAATAAGTGAATAAGAAATATACAAAAGAGAAGTAATAGAATAGATAAGAAAAGAGAATGAATGAAATGGATGATAGGTGTGGACCATTCAACTGTCAGAGGCTACATAAAATGCTTAGTTTCTTTGAAAAATGTCTGGACTGCATTAAATATAGCTTTGTTCAAAATTAAGATCAATATCCCCAAACAATAATGTTTCAGTTGACAAAGGAGGAAGATCTGAAAGTTATTCATCATAATTTGTCTAGGTTCATCATGGAGAACACAGTGAAAAAGAAAATGAGTACTATTTTCGATATCCATGCCACATTCACAATTACAGTCATTAGATACATGCAAATACTTTGAAAGGTGTTCATTTAGTGGGCTACACTTCATTCGCATCCGAGCATGGATTGTATTCCAAATCGATCGCCAGTGTTAAAAAGTTCTTTTTGGAATTTGTATACTTTTTCTTTGCCTTGGCCCTGCTGTTTTTGCAATTTATATTTGAAAGATGACAATGTGGTAGAGGATTTCAAGGAATGATCCAGTGTTGATCCAGTGATCCTGCGTTGATTCCATAGCTTTATTCTAATTGGAATAAATGAATCTCTGTGTATATTTATTCTATATTTTGGAATACTATAGTTATTACTATTTCTGAGACTATATGGAATAGTATGACCAATCACTGGTGGAATTAGATCTCTTAGATAAGTCGGACATAAGCCAGTCATTATTTTAAACATCATCACCAGTACATGATGTTCCCTTCTGTCTGATAATTTTTGCCAGCCTAGGTCATTGTATAATAATGAGATGTTTGACCTAAAGGGAGCTCTGGAGACAAGCCTCATGGCTTCCACTTGAATGCTATCTATTTTACGTAAGTCCGAATGACTAGCCCCAAGCCATACAACATCTCCATATTCAAGTATTGGCCAGATAAATGTGAAATATATCTTTTCTAGTGTATTTCTACTAATTCTAAATTTCAATTGTTTTAGATAGTTTAGTTTGCGTTGAGCTTTTGTGCAAATGTCATGAACATGTACATGCCATCCCAAGTTGTCCTCTAGCCAAAGTCCTATATGCTTATGTTTGTACACATTGACAATTGGAGTGTTATGGAGATACAGTTTAGGATGTTCAGATTTATGATGTTTAAAGCCCATTATCATTGATTCAGTTTTAGATAGATTGAATGTTACTAGCCATTTTAAAGACCAATTTTCAATTTTTTTCAGGTCATCATTTAACAATAAAGCTGCACCCTCTCTATTATCAACTTTAATGAAAAGGCATGTATCATCTGCAAAAAGTCTAATGCTACAGTTAGTGATAACATCGGTTATATCATTAATAAATACTAAAAATAAGAGGGGCCCAAGTACAGAACCTTGGGGTACACCAGCTGAGATTTTACACCATTCAGAGAACTGACCATTAATAATGACTCTTTGAAATCTATCAGTGAGATAATCCTCAAACCAATTTAGTAAGGTGCCACTTATGTCCCATTTTTTTCAGCTTGAATATTAAACCTTTATGCCAAACTCTGTCAAAAGCTTTAGAGATATCCAGAAATACAATATGAATTTCTTTATTTTTAGAAATAGCAGAATGGAAGATATTATATATTTCAATTAACTGAGTGACTGTAGAAGACCCAGGAAGAAAACCTGATTGCCATACAGATAAAAGAAAGTTGTCTCTGAAGTGGTTGAAAACATATTTGAAAACTATTCTTTCCATCATCTTCCCAAGAATGCTCAAGAGAGATACTGGTCTATACTTTCCCAAGATCTGTTTACTGTCTTTTTATGTATAGGCACAACATTGGCTTGTTTCCACAGCTTTGGGACTTTACCTTTAGTCAAAGACAAGTTAAATAATTTAGTTAGTGGTTTTACCAATGAAAAACTTACTAGTTTAATAACTTTTGGTGAGACACCATCGGGACCATAGGATTTATTACCATCAAGAAATCTAATCTGATCTTTAACATCTTCTTCTGAAACTAGAATTTGATCCAATATGTTACACTTTGGCGAATCGTCATTTGGCAAATAAGCTGAGCTATCATCAACTCTACTGGCTTCAGAAAAAAAGGAATTAAAAGCATTAGCTTTTGCTTGATCATCACTAATTAATATCCCCTCTGGAGAGAGTAAGGGTGGGGTGGACATATCAGCAGTCTTCGTCAGGAATGATCTAGCAAGTTTGAAAAATGACCCCTGATGTAAATCTTCGTTGTAAATTTTTTCATACAAACGAGTGAGGTATTCATTTTTACATTGAGCCACTTCTCGAAAGAAGAAGTTTCTTTCAAGCTTATAGACATCCCAAGACATATATGTATTACAATGCTTTGCTTTGGTATGTAATCGATTGACTTTACGTCGTAATCTACGCAAGTAGCCATTATAAAAAGGCTTATCTGAGTTTCGTACTGTAACTTCTTTGTGTGGTATCCAATCCTTAACAGATTGCAAAATTTTGTCAGTCAATGTGTTACACATTTTATCGACACTGTCTGCCTGAAAAGCAGCACTCGTCAAAATTAGTAAATGACTCTATATACTTTTTCCAAGTTAACATTGTTAAAATTCCACATAGTTTTTCTGTAACACTTTGATTTCTTTGTTCGAAATAGTAACTTAACATAGATTGTGCAGTGATCATTGTTTGCTATGGGTGGTTCGGTACCAGAAATTTTAATATAGTTTGGAAAATTTGTTTAGCATTGATCAAGAACACTGCTTGAAGTGTCAGTTATACGTGTTGGTTCCTTTATAAGAACATTCAGACTATTTTTAACAGCGAAACTATTTAAATAGTGGCCCTGTCGAGAATTAAAATCAGCATTCAAGTCACCAATAATTAAAATATTACAGGTATTTGTGCTGTTTATGTTGTCTGTTATTCTGAAGATGGAACCAAAATTCGCCATTAGTGGGTGGCCTGTAAGCCACACATAGTAGAAACTTATTAACATTGGCTCTTACCTCAAGCCAAATTATTTCAGTTTGGGGTGTTTCTAAGTCTGCCCTTCTTTTAGCAGCTATGCTATTAGCCACCCAATATAACACACCACCACCTAAAGTATCTCTGTTTTTGATAAATGGTTTTTGAAATCCATCAATACCAAAATCATTTAGGCAATCAGAATCATTTAATCATGTCTCGCTTAGAGTAATAATTTAATACCTTGATGCAATTTCATGTCTTATGATTTCCATTTTATAGAATACATTATCAACTGTGGGTTTTAAACTTCTGATACTGATATGACAAATTGCCACATCACAAAATTCTGAGTCATCATTAATTGGCCCTGGATTACTTTCAATATCACCAGCCATTGCCAACAACAACTGAATGGTCATGAGCACTGATAAGGCCTGAATACATACCAGACCAAAATATTGTGAAGAATTTGATTTATAAGTGTTACAGTATAAGGTTTGAAGTGAATGCCTGTTTATAAAATTTGAACAAAACTTTCCAACTGATTCCAGCTCTATGCTAATACCCATTTAATATTATTAACCAGCTGTTTGTAAACCACTTCTCTGACAGTCTGCAAGTCCCCACACAATACAAATTAACTGATGAGATGATGATAATATCAAAACTATACAGAAACATAATTGTACAAACTATAATACAGTTAAAAATATTGTAAATTTTTTACAAAGGAACAGAATGATTTGAGGTGCAACAATTGGTTATCTCACCTACAACAGGGTAATAATTACTTGAATGGTCTAATTTACTCCAAGAAAGACTTTTGTTGCACATTTCTGTTATGTTATCAATTCATGAAGAGTTGGAAAGGTAGTTTCTATTCGCATATTAGTCTGTTTTCATCAAGTAACTAATTGGAATAACATAAGTTTAATAGTGTTAGAAACAACTTTAAAGTAATGGATACATAGCTTTTCCACAATGTTATGTAAATATAATATGCAAATTTAATTGCAGTGATAAATAGGACATACTAGATTTTACAGAACAATATGCATTTTGTATTGCTTTGTGACCTACATTGCAATAAAGAATTATGAGCACTGGAAAGTAGTATCAAACTTTAGTACTTAATAAGAACATAACTCTAGTGATATTTAAGCATTGCACCATAAGGTATAATTATACAGGATATGATGATCAATATGCAATTAATACTATAATAGATCAGAACATGAATGATAATTTAAATTCATTAATATCTGTGTAACAACAATGCAGCTATAATTTGTAACCATTATTTCCAATAATCTTATTATGTAGATACACTAGGCCCTTTTGGTTTGGTAAAACATTAGTGATATGAGAAATTGAAGATACAGTATTGCTTCCTATGTCAACAATATATATGCATACAAGATGAATTATGATTTTATACTGCACTATTATATAGCTAATCAGGTGGAAGGATAATCAGACTTTAAAGAAATGAAACTCAAGTAAAGAGTTTGAACAAAAAGATGCTGAGAAGTATTGTTCCACCAAACTATTAAAACCGTGAAAACAAAAATATTTTTTTGGCAAGAATCTGTTGACCCTTCTGATGGGTTAACATAACAATTGAATGGGAGATAATTGATATTTGTAAATGGTTAATACCTGTAGACTAGCAACAGAGTCATAGCTTTACATTAATATTATGAAGATGTAAATGTCAAGCTTAGTTGAAGTGATCAACACCAAAATAGTTTATTGTATAGACTCTAAACAGGCAAAAAGTTACGTCGAGACTATTAGCAGCCATTAACCAACAAAGAGCATCCACAAATAGATGCAGTGAAATCCTGGCTCAAGTTAAGCATTGCATTAAGTGGGTTCAACTTGAATAAATATTCCCAGATTGAAACAGACCATTAATATGCAATAGAAGACTGAAATGCATGATATTACAACATTGGTAATAACTCTAATCATGCTACATTTAAAATAAAGTGAATGAAATAAAATGATAGTTCAGTAAGCTGTGCTTCTCATATAATTCATATAAAATTGTTGTAATTATAATAGAAATGTATCAGTGTAACAAATGAGTTTTATCAACATTTACAGTGAGCTGCGCACTTCCACAAGTAGTTTTCCAAGCATGTTTCTACCTAGCCAGTTACTTACATCCCAGATTTTAGAGTCATAAATTGCAAGCCCCACCCCCCAATATTTGTCATGTGGATTTGCTTCCACCAGTTTGTGGTCACCTGTATCCTTTAAATATTTTGCTAAGTCTCTGTGTTGCTGACTTTGCTAACAGAGCCATCTTCATGAAGCCACTGCTGACTTCCCTCCATGATGCAAGGTTAAAGTTGTTAACTTTGCGTCCCAGGGATTTGGCATGCTTCGGGTCAGACGATGCAAGAATTTTGCTTGAAGTGTCAGCATCATTGAAGTGGAGAGCTTTTTTATTCATAAAAAACTGTTCCATTGTTGAGTAGTGATGGTTATCCACTGTAATTTCAGAAGAAAAGTGATTCGACAATGGCGATGCATTTATGAAGAAGGTCATGATGTTGTTCTTAGTTATGGTAGAGGTATTTTGGGGTCTGAGATCTTTTTGGAGCCTTGGGATGTCTTGTGTTGTGTAAAGTTTGTCATTCAATAGTAACTTGTCTGCTACAAGCCTCGCTTTGTATTTGCCCCCAGAATTGTGGACAGTTTTGAGTACAGGGTTGAACTTTTTCCTATGCTCGAGCACTTCCTGTGGGAAATCTTCCACAACTAGGATACCAATAGCCCTGAAGTTCCTCTTTGCCCTGAGTACTCTTAGCTTGTCTTTAAAGTGGGCACACTTGACAATGATAGGCTGACTATTGTCACGTTTAGGACCTGCTCTGTGAGCTCTTACTATATCCCTGCTGTCTAGTTCAATATGCATATCTTTACACAAGGCCAACACAATAGCCTCACAGTCTTCCCTAACATTTAGATCTGGATTTTTTACATTGAGAAATTTCAAATTGTCCCGGATCATGTGAGTTTCCAGATTGACAATGCGATCTGTCAGCTTACTAATTTGGATTTCAGACTGAGCTTGGTTCCTTTTGAGGGTCCTATTTTCCAGCACTAGGTCATTTATCTTTGCATCTAACAGGTCAGTTACTGAGGTTAACTCTTGCCTAACATTGTCAAGTGATTTATGCAAGGAATCCAGTTCTGAGTTCAGGTTTTTCCCCACTTATTCAACTGAGCTCCTTAAAGTCCTCATAGATTGGAGTAAGCTCCTCGAGCAAAGCACGCTTTACATCTGCAAAGGACATCTGTGGGGAAACTGGAGAGACATGAGAGTGATCCCTTTTGGGAGTTTTACAAGGATGTCCAGTACTAAGAGACCTTACTCCTCTATGTGCCCCTCTAAGTGCTCCTCTTGTGGCCATTGTGTACTTGAATGTCTGATTATTTATAAAAGTCACTAGTGTTTTCAAACCAATGTTTATCAATGGTGAAATAAGTATTCTACATTTCCCAAATAATGTGTCCATAAACAGAATGGCAACATTGCCTCAAAACATTCATGTTCCTAGAAGTCTTCAATTAGCACATAATGTTGGTATGTATGTCAACTTTCAGCCCAGAGGGTGGCTGGTGTGTTAATTAGAGATCAATTAAGTCAATTAAGTCCAGTTCACAGAATTGGTTGTGAACTTATTATGGCCCCCAAAAAGTGGGTGATATTACAAAATTATTTGTGTTCTTATAAATAAAAGTGCAAATAACTGACCTTTTAATCTTAGTTTATCAGTTTAGTTTATATAAATATATTCCCAGAGAATTAATCCATTACATCCTCATAATTATGTGTTACCCGCCATGTTTATCCAAGTGAAATTAACATTTATGCTAGAGCATGAAAAACACATGAAAAACACATCTTTTGTTTTAATATACATAAAAATAAAATCAATGTATGTCTGCTTCAGTTTATGAATGAAAAAATCATTTAAACTATAAAATTTGACCTTTTCTATCTCTTTAACTTTGAAATTAAGATCAGTTGCACTGTTTTCTGTTATTCTTGCTGCAAATGGACTGCAAATGAGCAATAAATTATAAAGGACAAGCTGGCTTCATATTACGACAGGCCTGCAAGTGATAACGACAAGCCTAGGAGGGTTACAGACAATCTTGGACGTGTAACCGACAGGCCCTTAAGTTAACCGACAGGCCTGTTTCTAGGGGGCTGAAATTAGGGTCGGGAACAAGAGTCGGGGAGGATCGGGGAAATATCAAACATATTGATATTTCACCGACTCTCCCCGACAGGCTGGGAACTTGCAACCGACCCTAACCGGCCATGTAAACATTGGCCCCGACTCATGCATAGTTACCAGCCTGTTGGTTCCAGTGGAAACACTGCATAAATCATTAAAATTTTTTTTTCGACTTCAATGTAAGTTAGAAATATATGGAGATTGATTTTTGGGGGTAAGAAGTTATATGAAAAAAATATCAGCCAATTTGGAATGCGTTAAATTGGATTATTTCCTCTGCAAATTACTATTATTGTGCTCACTATTAATTTTATTTTGATCATCAGATGATGTGGTGAACCAGAGATGATGTTGTGACAATGGGATCATTTGGTGAACACAACAAAATAAGTGATCACATTGGTTGGTGCTTATGACTTATTTTGTAGTGACCACCAGATAATGTGGTGATCACTAGTTATTTTATGACCACCCACTATCATATGGTAATCACAACTTACTAGTTCATGAGCAAAGATCATCCGGTAATCATAAAATAGTGGTTATGCCCATGAGATCTTCTGGTAATCACCAAAAAATAAGTTTCATTCAAGAGATATTTTTATGATCACAACTTAATACATTCTAAAATAAAAATCACCATGTCCTAATTAGGGTTCTGTAATACACAACAAATTAGGCACTGGTAGATTCTCCAATATCCACTGTGATTCGGTTTATTTCGAATAACTTCCATAAAAATCTACAGCGATGCACTTAATTTATTCATTTATTTTCTAGTACAGTGTGTTCTCATCAACATAATACATACCAAAATGTGGCTTCAAAGAATCTATGCGGTTGAGCACCTTCAGTACGTAGCCCTTTGTTGACACCGATTCAATGTGAGGATTTCTATGGTCAGGATCCACTTTTACCTGATATATTTTGTCAATGTAGCTGTCCATCTCCTCAATATGCACCACTTTCAAACCATACAGATCTTCTACGAGTTGACTGGCAGTTGACAACCCTATCTGAGGTGCTATTTCATGAGCTGTTATAAAATATTACAATCAGTGAAACTGGTCATTCAAAACATTGGGCATTTTGTGAAATAGGCAACTCTCTTGCACATTTCATGAAATCAGCAACTTACTGTATGGAAATATATATATTTTTCACTCACATATCTTAAAATGTCAGGTTTTCTGCCTATTTATATGATTAATATGTGTCATAATTTCAAGGTATATAGTTCACACAAAATACTTCAAAGCTCCTAATATTAATAGTAAAATAACTGTCCAACCATTTCTTTTGGTAGCTGAAGTTTAGTCGTCAATGTTATGTGGGTGTTCCACCACACGACTAAGGCTCCCGATTAAGGGTTTTTGGGGGTCGGTTTGAAATATTTGCTTAGTCCCAGACCTTCTGTAAGGGTCGGTTGTGGTCGGTTGGGGCCGTGTGAAAAATCAAACATGTTTGATATTTCACACGACTACAACCGATTCCTATTTCCCGCCGTCAACAAAATGTCCAGTCCCAGGCGTCCTCAGGCCTCCTCAGACCCAAATTTACAGAGTCGGTTGTTGTCCCAGGCGTCCTGCGACCCTTAGTCCCAGACCTCCGTAGCTTAGTCCCAGGAGGCCGGTTCTTAATCCCAGACTCAAATATGATGCGTATGAATTTCATGCGTCTGAAAGTGAGTCGGTTGCATTAGTCCCCGGAAGCCTCAGACCGTCTGCGGTGTCCTGCGACCCAAAAATCAAGGTCTGGGACTAAGAACCGACTAAGGGTAACCGACCCTAACCGATCCAAACCGGCCTCCCCAGGACGCCTGGGACCACACATTTTCAGTCTGCGGCGGCCTGAGGACGCCTCAGGCGGCCTGGGACTAACAACCGATTAAGAACCGACTGTTTTCCGCGCGTTTGAAATTAAAACGAGGCAATGAGCAGGTCTGGGACTATATAAGCGACCGCGCACACTTTGTCATTGTTACTGACTGTTTGGCTACTGAGAGACGTGTGTCACTGATTTGTAGGGGTTTTCAATTTTTATTTTACATTTTATATACTTGAGCTTAAGGCAAATTTCACAGTTAGGAGACACATTTTACTATTTTTTTATTATTTTGTCGACTGGATCATGAGAAAAGAGAAAGGAGGGAAGAGAGGAAGGAAAAAGATGGATGAGAGGGAGAAGGAAAGTCAAGTAGAGGAGAGGAGTGAAGTTTTTACAGAAGAAGGAAGTGAGAGGAGAGAGGAGGAGGAGATTCAGGAAGATCCAGCTATTGGGGAAGCTGTGGCAGAAGAAGAAGAGAGGTGTGAGGAAGATCCGGAGTGCCATTCTTCAGCCAAGAGAGCCAGGGTGTGTGCCACTTTTACAGACAGTGATGAAGTTTCCATTGTAGAATTCGTCAAGCTGCACCCTGAACTGTATGACAAGGAACATTCACGTTTCCACGACAGGAACAGAAGAGAGGCTCTCTGGGCAGAAATATCTGCAGAACTTAAGCTCCAGCCCTTTGATGTGAGAAGGTGGTTTGAGTCCCAGCGAACCCGTTATGGAAAGCTGTCTAAGCTCCAATCTGGCCAAGCCCCGAGGGAGATGACCAAGAGACAGTCCTGGGTCTACCAACAGATGGGTTTTCTTAAAACCCACATCAGAAGAAAGGGGGCCAATAGAAGTTCAGGTTTTGAGGCCAGTCCAAATACCAGCAAGCAGGACGAATCACGTGGGTCAACTACTGACACAGAACACCTCGAGTCAAGTGTCCTGAGGGAGAGGAGTCAGTCCATCATTACATCAACACCCGTTTCAACTACAGACTCCAAGATTCTCGAACACTTTGAGCAGATGAGGACACTTATCTCAGGTTTTATGCATCAGAAGTCAGACAGGCAGCCTTTCTTTGACTACATGGCATCAGAGGCCGAAAAGATGACTCAAGAAGAATTTGAAGAATTAAAGGGCAAGATATTCAGAGATATCGAAAATATTAAGAGTAACCACAGACGTCAGCCATTGCCCAGAAGATCAGCCACTGTTACCACGGAGTCCCAGAGGGTCGGCCTACTGCCAACAACCACTCCACAGGCGTCAAGTTCCACTCAAGCAGCAGCTAGCAGCAGTTTTGTGTACTATACACCAAGCCCCATTGGCTTCAGCAACCCGACATCTGTCCTAACTGTACAGGACGAAGGGAGCAGACACAATCTGAGTGGAATCTTAAGCCAGCTACCAGATCTGACATCAACACAGATCGTCGAGCAGCCTCAGCAGCAGCAGCAGCAGCAACAACCGCAGCAGCAGCTCTTTACTATCACCACTTCAGCACCGCCTCAACAGCAGCAGCAGCCTCCTCAGTAGCCATCCAGTCAGGGCGGGTCTTTGACCTGCCAGGCCCTTTTCAGGGCCACCAAATCATCCAAAAACAATTATTCAGCTACGTGTTCTTCCAATTCCCCTCCCAAAACAAAAAAGTTCAGTACAAATACTTATCACAAGAAAAAAAAATTAAAGTCCAACACTTACACCACCCCAAACATGAAACAAATAACCCATGGTACTACACATAACAAAAAAGGCCACATAAAAAAAAAATTAAAAATAACTCCCAATATGGCCATTACTCAGCCCATTTTTAGATTAAAATCCATGGGATAGTTTAAAATCTGTAATTGAAAAGTCCAACACTTACACCTTCCCTAGAGTTAAAAGGCATAATTACATACTTACCAACCCACAAACAGACAAACCCAATACCAAACATAACCCCCAAATAACAAACCCAGTACCAAACCTAATACCCAACTACCCCAAAAAACCCAACCCCAGTAACCAACAAACACACAAACCCAAAAGTAAATAGAACCCATGCCAACGAACTGACAAAGTATTTAGCAAACACAATCCCCCATTATTGAAAGCAAAACTAGTTCCATGGTTATATTTTCCAAATTTTTGTGATTAGAAATGAATATTTAAAATTTAATATTTCCATAAAAAAATTTCTGCTACAAATAAGTTTCCCAGCCATGAAAAAAGAAAAATGTTTAAATTAGGATGTGGATTTGAAAATATATAAAATAATAATTCAATTTAGGATATTATGTGTGACTTTGTGTTTGGCTTTTGTTTAAGAGTGGGTTTGTCTGTTTGTTGGTTGAGTAAGTTGTGTTTGTCTGTTTGTCCGTCTCAAGAAGTTATGCTTGGCATGGGGTTTGTCTGTTTGTCCGTCTCAACAAGTTATGTTTGGCATGGGGTTTGTCTGTTTGTCCGTCTCAAGAAGTTATGTTTGGCATGGGGTTTGTCTGTTTGTCCGTCTCAACAAGTTATGCTTGGCATGGGGTTTGTCTGTTTGTCCGTCTCAAGAAGTTATGTTTGGCATGGGGTTTGTCTGTTTGTCCGTCTCAACAAGTTATGTTTGGCATGGGGTTTGTCTGTTTGTCCACATAGCTGATTAATTGTTTTGGGAATATTTGGTAGTCCTGAAAAGGACTGTTATAGTTAGTCCTGAAAAGGACTGTTTACTGCAACAGGACTTATATTCTGCCATCTTGCCAGGCCACCGCTCCCTCATTATTGAAGTAGTCCTTCAGGTAATCCCTCTGTCTTTTGGCCTCTCTAGCAGGGTTTCTGTCTTGGCCACCACCAGCAGCACCACCAATCAATCCACAATCACCAGGCACATCATCATCATCATCATCATCATCCCCCCCAGGCTGCTGACCAGCAGGTTGACCTTGATACTGGCTTCTGAGTATATTGTGCAGAACCACACAGGTCATGACCACTTCTCTAACTGTTTCTGGGGGTAGTTCAATGGTGGTCCTCATGACTCTAAATCTTGACACAAGGATGCCAAAAGCGTTCTCCACAACTCTCCTGCCCCTTGATATTCTGTAGTTGGCAATCCTTTCCTCCCTTGTTAACAGCCTTCTGCCATAGGGTTTCATGAGCCAGGTCTTCAGGGCAAAGGCATCATCTGCCAAAATGAAGTAGGGGACATCTGTACCACCCTGTGTTATAGGAGCTGGGTCAGGGAAGCCTATCCTGCCATCTTCAATCCTCCTCTTCAGCTGAGAGGCATTAAATATCTGGGCATCTGAGCAAGACCCTTCTGTACCCACATCCACCCATCTGAATTTGTACTGCCCATCTACCAAGGCCAACATGACAATGGAAAAGAACCCCTTGTAGTTGTGGTAGAGGGCTCCAGAGTTCTTTGGTTTCTTCAGGGCCACATGCTTTCCATCCAGGGCTCCCAGGGCATGTGGAACATTCCACCTGATCCTGAATTCCCTCTCCAGTTCTTTCCACTCATCTGGGGTAGTAGGACATTTGAGGTACTCTCTGGTGAACTCATCCTGGATGGCCCTGCAGACCTCTGGTAGAAACTTGGAAATGGTGGATCTTCCAACCCTGAACTGACAGGATAATGATGTGTATGACTCTCCAGTGGCCAGATATCTGATGGTGAGGGCTAACTTCTCCCCAACACTGATAGGAGCTCTGTAGTTGGTGGCCTGCCTGGCTAGACGTGGTTCCAGTCTGGTCTTCATCATTTCAAAGAATTCTGGGGTCATCCTCATGTAGTTGGTGAATCCTGGAATATCTGTGGCATAAAGATCAGCCATAATGTTGTGGTAGGCCCCCCTCTCCTCTCTCTGCAGTAGCCATGGCCTGACCCACATGTTGTGCCTTCTTCTGGGTCTCTGTATGGGTGCTGGTGGTGCTGGTGGTGGTGGTGGTGGTTGCTGTGCTTGACGTAAAAAATGGAAATACATGATTATTTGTAAGTGAATAAAAACCAAAAAAGCCCTAAGTTGTTGTTGAATCTGTCTTCCATTAAAAGGTGGCATCCTGGTGTGTTCCTAGAAAAGCAATGATGATTAGATCGCAAATTTTATATATATATATACAGAAAATCCAGCAACTTTGCAAAACAATAATCGGGGATCCTGGTCTGGGGAGGCCTGAGGAGGCCTGAGGAGGCCTGAGGACGCCGGTAGTTAATCGTGTGTTAGTCGGCTCTTAGTCCCAGGAGGCCTGAGGCGTCCTGGGACCCGGTCGGTTTGTGTCCCACAGGATCGTGGTTGAAACCGACCCGAAAACTGGCTTAGTCGGTTCTTAGTCCCAGACCAGTCGAGGACTGTCTGCGGCCGCCTGAGGCGTCCTGAGGTGTCCTGAGGCGTCCTGGGGACGATCTGTTCTTAATCCCAGACTTTGAAACCGACCCAGTATTCCCGCCCATTTTTGTCTTTTTTCAACCGACTGTGCACGATTAAGGGTCGCCGACAGGATCGGGGCTTAATCCTTTGGTGGAACAGGGGCATAAGGGAAACTGGTGAAATTAAAGATACAACTTTTCGTGCAAGAAACTTCTAAATAACATAATTGGCATATGACACTGCCTCTTTTCCTGCGGACTTACCGCCAGTTGTCAAAACAATTTCATTATTACAAACATTTACGATATATTAGGTCAAAGGGTGAGGAAAACAGATGAAACTGAACCTATTTCTAAGCTAATTTTCAGAATGGAAAAAAGCTAGAGCCGTTATTGAACAGGTGGACAAGGATAGGTTCATCATTAAAACCCAACGTCAATATTTTAAAAGCTTAAACTATGTCTAAAATGTAATTTTATTACGATTACAACTTACAAAAATCGGATAAACTTTTTTCATTTTCTGCTATGTTACTCCAAAAGCGAAAAGAAAAATTATGATTAACAGTATTAACAGAGGTGGATTAAAGATACCTGATATATGCTCTGTAAATGAATTATTTAAAATGTAAAATGTCTAACCTGTGAAAGAGATTGTAATCGGAAAATATTAATGTTACAGATGTAATTTAAAATCTGCCTATATTCCCATAAAAACCTATTTGTATCAGCTAATGCAAAATGCAATAAGTCCAAGAAACAATAACTAAAGTTTTGAACTTAATTTAAAATATTCAGTCTCTCACGGATATTGAAGTCTCGATTGAGTACATGTATTTTTACTGATGCTAATATTATACAGCTGTGTCAATAAACCAAATCTGTGTTATTTGTTCTCTAAAATCCCAGTAGCTGTTACTCTTATATCCCCCTGTAGTAAGATGAATTCTATAATCCTGGTTTATTCTTAAAAGTAGAGAAAAAATACAATCTCTGAAGTACCTTTCTTCTATTAAGCCTGAATGAAAGGTTCCATAATTTATGCAGGAATTATGAGTAATGTATGAAATACTGCCCCAATTTAAAAGAAAGAAACTCTAATATTTATTTCACTATTCTGTGTAAGAACGTTCAAATCTCGTATATTTACTTACTCATTTTGTGAAAAGGAATAAAGAATCAAAGGAGTTGCTTATCTCGCGAGATGGGCAATCTCACAGATAGGGACACAAAACAAGAAAACTAGGTGACAGTATTTGGTTTCAGAAGTCACCATTTGTCTTTCTCTTATTTGGATGCATTTTCGTCAATCTTCTATCTACCCTTTTCCCACAATGTGTCAAAAGAATTGGAAGATTTCAGATTTAAATTACAAGTGCTGTTAGACATACACATTCCATATACATAAATACATAGGAACACAAAATTTTATAACGACCGTTACATGATAGACTTTTTCACATTTACAGTCTTTTTTCATATTTATTGTATAAGCTTTTGAAATGAATTTTCTCATTTATAGAATTTGTTTTTAAATCATTATGATCTCCCGGATATGTAGGATGCCTTCCCAAATGACAAGTCTTATTCCAATAAGTAACAAGTATGTGCCATGGACATAGGCCACACCCCTAATTACACCCAACTTACGTACCAGTCCCATGGGCTTCAACCAATCACATACTGAGGGATTATCTTTGTGATGTTAGGCCCCAACTCGCGATCGGGAGCATCTCGAGATTGTCCTTGCACAAACTTGGGATCTTGAGTTGAGGCAAACATCTCGAGATTGTAGGGAACATCTAAAGTTGGTGCTGACCAAACTTAAGATGATATTATTTTAAGTTGTCATTAGCTCAAAACATGGCTGTATTTAGAAGAAGCCTAAAAGTGTGACTTCCAAATATAATCTGGCAAAAGATTATAATTGTATTGAATATAAAACTGTTTGATTTTCTAATCAAAGGTGTTTGTTTATGTAAAGTGTTGTAAAGGGTGCAATTAATTGCAATTATATGGTTTATATTGCCTAGTCACTCAAATTAGCCAATCAGTTATTAGTAGACCTCAATTAATTAGCCAATCACAGCCCTAAGTAAACATCTTTAGTTTGTGCACCAAGGAGGAAAGTGTACTGAAGTGAGGGGTACGTTTCTCTGGAAGCCAAATTTCCGAGGATCACAGGCAACTTGAGGCCAGTGGTGAAAGGTCTTCTGAAGAAGGTTTACTGAGAATGGTTTCTGGGCTGAATTCTTTGCTATATTTTTTAAACTGTTTGGGTCTCATTCTCAGGAAGCTGATGTATTAATGCATTCCTGCCCGTCTGCTTGTGTTTTGGCATCAGCCTGTCATACTGACCCACCTAGTCAGGTGTCTGGCAGACTCTCCAGGATTGCACCCACATACTTAGACTTGCTCCAAGTCTTTGTATTTCTCATTCCAGCAAATCTGACATACATGAAATCATTATGAACCCACTTGATGAGTAAAAAAAGCTTCTGTCTAGAGAAATACAAATACAATACTTTTGTCAGCCCCACATTCTGGTAAAAAAGTCATTCAGTCCTCATATAATACCTTAGACAAAAGGACTTGATGAAAGTCTACCACATACTGGGATGTCTGGCTGGCCTACCTTTTTGTGTGAGGTATTGATCAAAAGGGCATCCGTTGTAGCCAACAAATTTCTCTGCAGAAGAAGAATTATTATTGCTACACCTATGATATCATAGATATCATGCTGACTGTTGACCATATCATGGTTCAAAGCAGTTTTTATAGGAATCCTGTGTCCTTGACAATCCCTGGGTGATCCAGGATGGCTAGGAATTGCTCCGTACATCTCCCGATTTGGGAGCAATACCTGTCTATATGTGAGTGTTTGATGGTATTAATAACCAATCAGGATGGCATGAAAATAGGACAAAGTCCACTAAATTTGGGAGCATGGCTCCAGGGCCACAACCATTCCCCTTCTCTGGTGTATTTCCGATCTATTGGACCATCTGCCAAAATAGAAACTGTCACAAAAGTTGTTGCTTTACAAATGTTTCAGTTGTCAGTTTATTTATTTATTGTTTTACGTCGCTTTCAACACTGTACAGGTCATATCACGACGGGTAGTTGGAAGGGCAGAGGAAACCAGTACATAGAGTTTGTTAGGGTTCTGTACTGTAAACTGCCGACCAACGGCAAGCAACTACCAGCTTTCCCACTTGAGGCTGTGCCGGGAATCGAACCCTGGCCTCGAGGTGGGAAGCGAGAGTGTTACCACTCTGCCACCGTGGCCCCTTCAGTTGTCAGGAACCGTTGTCTCGTGTTATACAATTGATACAGATAGGATTTTAACAATAAATCCAGTGTTTCACTGGAACATATTATTCAAGTGCCTCACTCAGTGTGGGAAATTTGACTTTTCCTTCTCTGTTGAATATCATCATGTGTTGCACAATACTGAGGTTACCTGTAATTTTTCGCATACAGCACCCTGAAGCCATTCAAGTGTCCACGATGGCTATATTTGGGATCCATCTAGGCCATATTGTCTGTGTCAATTCTTAACTTCTGTATTGCTTACCTGTAATTACTAGGCCCAAAGACAATGGTAAACGCAGAATAATCCTCAATCAATATAACCATATGCGCCTCTGTTAATGACCAAGTTAACAAGGAATGCTTTAACCAATGGTAAGAATTGTGTTTTCCATCAGTCGAGGACATTGTGGAAAAGATTTTATTACCAAAGGGGGCTTCACATAACTGACGTTGCATACGGTTTCCGTAAGTTTGGAACATAATGGAAATGTAGGTTTATCCCGGTCAATACATAAACAGGTGTTTGGCTAAATCCACTGCAGTTTGGCACCCCAGCTGCTCTCAAACATAGCACCCCACAGCTCCAGACAGTTGAACAGAAGAAATGTTTTTCTTTTCAAAGGCAAGAAGCCATATTTGGCCCTCGCGGAGTTCATTGGGCAATTAAATGGACCAAGATGCTCCAAGATGACGAAAAACCATCATGTTATATAGCTACCAGAGACAACAAACCCACAGTCTGGGCTTTGAAACAGTTATTAGCTTCTAAGCAATGACCCCAGTACAACACTGTGTGCTAGCTCTTTCTTCCTGCATGTTTAAGTGATATATTAAGGATGCACCCAAGAAAATTCTAAAGGTTAGAAACATCTCCTTCCAAGGTCACGGCTTGACAATCGCATTCTTCTCAGAAATGTAGTGGTCCATGGATAATATAAAACCCACCTCTCTTCAAAATGCCTCGCAAGTATTCTCTGTACTTTTGACTTCTATGACCCCCTTTACTTTCTAGTTGCAGTTGGTATTTTTAATATTTTGGATTTTTTTTTACAAAAATGCCACTTGTGGCCAAGTTGTGGGTCCTGGGAAGTAGAAAATGCCCAACGTGTCCTCCAGTGACTAAATGGAGGAAGTATGAATGTCACAATACAATACTAAATTGAACTGATTGTACAGATAAATTTTTATTTTATGTTTTGTTTCCTGTTTATTCTACTCTTTTTTTCAGAATTCTATTCTATTGATCATGCGTTGTATCTGTTTTATTGTATCTGTTTCTGTACAGTTTGTTTGCATATTCTAGTAATTTCTTATGATCTTATTTTGTCATTCTTTTTATATATTGATTCTATGTATGATTCTACTTAAATATTGCTGAAAGTATTTTTGTTTTTAATCTGAATATCTTGGGAGGCTCTGTTTTTGCTTTCAAAAAAAACTTTTTTCAAGTGTATTTTTGTTCTTAAATCTGTTTATCTAGTTACGTATTTTATTTTTGTTCCTCTTTTTTGTATATATTGCCTGTAATGTATTCATTTTCGTGGTGCAGTATAACACCAAGGTGTTCATGCACCTAAAGTTTAAACTTACCTTTAAACAAAAAAAATATAATATATTGCCTTTAGCTTAATTAATCAACTATACTTGTAACATGTAAATAACATATCTTTAAATATAGGAAACTGCAACAGCCAAGGTCAGATGAGGAAAGGTCATTGATGAAACCTACATTGAGACACAGAGCCAAACGACTGGATTTAACCTACCAGTTAAACTGTTAAAACACTGGACCACTGTGGCATCTCTTGTGTAATGTGTAATACATTATCCCTCTTACTAAAATAAAACAAACCTCTTTCATTCAGTTTTTCATGATAATTTTATCATTTTACTCTACCTGGGTACAAGTATGGGTCCTCATCAGCCATCTTGTCACTTCGATTGAACTATTCAGCTTTACATCAAAAGTCAACGTTCCTGAAAAAGTTAACAAAATGTAAAAATTTTATTAGTTGCGAGAGCAAACATCTTGTTGTTTAACTATTTACTGTGCATGTGTCGTGTCCCTAGTTCCCAATTTTCATATTTTTAGAGTATTAAAACTCCTTCTAAACCAAATAATTGAATCAAGTGCGGATGGGCGGGTGGGAATCCAAGTCAAGTGAGGATAGGGTAAGTATTTAACTTACACAAAATTAAATTAGAATAAAATTTTTACATTTTATTGTGTAAAATACCGTTACCTTATCCTCACTTACGCTTGATTTCATCCTGTTTGTGGGTTTATTCAATTTTTTGTCACTAAAAGTAAGAAAAATCAATTTTGACCGTCAAAAGTACAAAATTAAGCACATTTGTGAGGATAAAGTACTAGACTAAAATACACGATAAAACAAATATAACAACATCAAGTTATCCATTTTCTAGCCACTGACCTTCCTATTGTGGTGGAGGTCTAAAGTAATGCCATTCATTCATAGTTTTAGTTTTCATCATATCAAAACATGTTTTCAAGCTTGCTTTCAACAGTTGCTGTTCTAACATCTACCCCAAACCAAGTATATTAACTTTTTCTTTAAAAATTCTTTTCAAGTAAAAGGACACAATTAAAGATCACAGGTTAACTGTAGCTACTCCCATACCTAATTACCTACTCCACAAGTTGTGTTAATTATGATTAAAGGCAGTTGCTGAATAGCCCCTGCCCAAGGAATCTTTTGTAATCAAAGAACCAATTGAAAATCACAGGTTAACTGTAGCTACCCCCACCTGAGTACCTGAGTACCTACTCCAGAAGTTATGATTATAGAAAGTTGCTGAGTGGCCCCTGCTCAGGAATTTTTTTATAATCAAGGGACAGATTTGAAATTCACAGGTTAAGTTAAAGATTCCAAAGTCCAATAAAATAAGAATTGACTTTTAATGTAAAAAAGAAATAAGAATACACATTAAAATAAATCACATTTTATACATATAAAAACACATGCTATGGAAAAATTTAGAAATGAGGTGAGCAAAATGGCCAGGTGATTGATTTGGCCATTTTGAAACCAGGTTTTGAACTGGCCAGGCCGTTTCAAGACCAAGTAAGGTTTCAAAACGGCCAAGTAAATAATTTGGCCGTTTCAAAACGGCCATTGGCCGTTTGAAACGGCCAGGGTTTCAAACGGCCGGGAACATATACAATTATATACAAATGCGATCAGATTCCTAGAGAACCTGAAAAGCACAAACAAGTATACAAACTCCTGAAAACATAAATTAAAGAATAATAAGACAAACATTAGAAATGTACATACTTTTACCTTAAATATTTACAATATGTTGTGCTGAAACCGCTGGACCTAAAGAATAATCGAACCCCTCAGTTGACCTCCAGGACACATCTTTTAAATAAAAATTTGTAAATGTTGTGTGAAACTTCCAGAAGCATGCACCCAAAATATGTTTAGAGAAACACACCTCCCAAAAACGCCAAAGAGGCAGCCATTGATCTCACATCATGAGCTTTAACCCTGAGAGACTTTGACCTTCAAGGTCACAATTCTGATATGACAAAATGACAGTCTGCTTCAGCCATGAAGATATAGTAGATCTCTGAATATTTTTTCAAAGTCCCTCCTGAAAAGAGATGAACAGCAAATGTTTATCTTTGGTCCTGTCAAGATAATACCTAAGAGCTCCAACAGGACACAAAGTCATGATGTCTATCGAATTGTCCTGTAAAGTTGGTTTTTGACCTGAGATAACCACTGACTGAACCACATGTGGTCCATCCGAAGCCAATTGATTCTTAGCCAAGGAAACTGATGAAGGAGAAACCATAATTTCTTTCCAACCAGTTTTGTGTTTCAAAGACTTTAAAGTCCAAGTATGAACTTCACCTCTTCTCCTACCTGAGGCCAAAGTCATGAGAAAAACTGTTTTAAAAGTCATGATTTTCAAAGGAGCATCTTTCAACGGTTTTAAAGGTGGCTTTGTCAATGCCAACAGCACCAAAGACAAGTCCCAAGAAGGTATACTTCTATCCTATACTTCTATATTGAATTAAAAATTTGACTGATTTCAACATCTGTGGAACCCAAATGATCTGCAATAGCTGTCCTATACCCTGCAATTGTAGAAGGTTTTAGACTTTTCTCATTAAACAGATAAGTAATAAAATCTGCTATTGAGGAAAGAGAAGGATGGTGGAAGTCCACCTGACTCTCCTTGCACCATGATTCAAAAATGATCCACCTTGATCCATAAGTAGTAAACTAAGTGCCACATCAGTTACACGATCACAATTGGATATTTGCAAATCAGCTGTAAATAAACTAAATATTTCTAATACCAAGTTCACAACTCAACCATATAATCTAATTAACCCTAACCCATCAATATGACCTAATTCCAGGTATGTAACCCCTAACCTCTCACCAAATATCCCCATCTCTGGTATTTAAACCCTTGTTATAAGGATGATGCATGCAAACCCTAGCCCTAATAACCCCTGTTCAGGAGTGATCACTAAATATATATGATAAGGTTATGTTGCATTAATCACATCAAGATGGTATTATATATTCACTGGTCGTTTCTGAAGAGGAGTTATTAGGTTTAGGGTTTGCATGCAAAATAATTTAATAAACTTTAAAAACCTAACCTATGACCTCATCTCTGGCATTTAACCCCTTAATATAATGAGATTTTTTGCACTCAAATGCTACCTCTAATAACCCCTCTTCAGAAATGACCACATGACCTCATCTCAGTTATTTAATAATGAGATTTTTTGGCATACAAAACTAACCCTAATAACCCCTCTCAGAAATGACCACAACATAATAAATCTCAAACTAATCAACATCCTAAAATAGCTGACCTTATTTCACCTGTATAATCTCTATATATGAAACAATATAGCAATGCAGCATATCACCTCATCTCACCTTTTTAGCCCCTGAACCTTAAACCCTGTCATAGCATTTCAAATTCTTAACCTCATGTCAGCTGTATAATAGCCAAACACTTACAAGCATGTTCTAATATTTTTATCTCAAACTAATTAACATCCCCAAAATAACTGACCTTGTCTTTACCTCTATAATCTCTATATGCCATGCAATATACTAATTCTAAAATTCTTGGATACAACCTTAACTCAACTATTTAACCTCTAACCCTTAACATAGCATTTCAAATTCTTAACCCTATCTCAGCTGTATAATACCCAGACATTTACAAGCATGTACAAATGCAAATCAAATATCTCTCAAACCTTGATCATTATTTATGGAATGTGCATAACATGATAACAATGGAAGGGATCCAAATGGACATAACATGCTAAAATTGAAAGGCGTAGTTAACTTTAGATTATCATATATGCTTTTTTGCATTAGGCCTCATTGTATAATCATCTTATTATTCAATAAACATAACATCATAACCCTAATAATCCCTCTTCAGTAATGACCACCATCACTGAAATATCTTGTAACTAAAGAACCAGAAGTAAAATTTTACATTTACAGAATGATCTTTGAACTATGAAATTGCATCAACTTGAATAGAACATAACCTGACAATAATGAGAGTCAGTAAATTTTATTTTAAAATTTGGTGTCATGCATCATGCCTCACCGGAGATTAAAGGCCTCATTCTTTGCATTCAGGTGCAGAATTGTTGAACAGGTTAGTTTATTGTGCCAATGTTTAACTGGTTGAATAAGGAAAAGTTAATTTCTACTTAACCCTATAACTTTATAATCCTATGATATCACTGCACTGCCTTAAATCTGATCATTTCATTGGACAACGGGGGTTATTTTAATTATTATTTTCTTCCATTTAATTTATTTCATTTAACATGGTTTGTAAATTACAAAGAAAATGGTCATCTATTACTAAAGTAAATAATCAAGAAAATGTTTATGTATCCCAAACTACACTTCCATGGGATTCAAATGCAATTGAGCCTCCATGACCTACTTAGCTCTTGAAGTGATGACACTGTCTTAAGTACCCTGTCTTATTAAAAAGGTTACCCTTGTCCAAAAGTATAAATAAATAAGCTCGCTGGGTGGTCATACATGTTGAGTTGGATTCCAGTGCTGGTTATAAATTTGTCAGAATTATATGTTGGCACGGTTTTATATATTTAAAAGCATGCACAAGTTAACACATTTTAATAAAACAGGGTACTTTAGGACTGTCATCACTGGTGCAAACAAGACAATAATAATTGTAGACTGTTCAAAAATCAGATGACATATCACATGAAGGGATCCAAATACAAAAGATGTAAAATCTTTGATTGGTCAATCTGTTAAACAGGCCAAGGGTGGTCGATTTGCACTTGAATACCATGAAGACTTTCTAGTCAGCCTTCAATATGAGGCCAGCAGATTAAATGGACAATAGGCATACCACCAGCTAGTCCTGCTTGGACTTCATATTTCTAGTAACTCAGAATTCAACAACCAACACAACCACCCAACCCTAACATTAATTTATTACCATGTACAAAATATCCAGAACCCCCCTTTCAGTATGATGTATAAACTTAATTCCATGATAGTACAACCACTACCACTTTACGGCATCACAGTAACTTGACCCTACATCCTCCATGTATCCCATACCTCAAGTATATTGTATGAATATATCAAAGTTTCCTCCAAAAGATCTGAACTCAAGCCTTTGATTAATATTTTTCCTATCAAAAGCCATACCTGCACTTGTAGATCAGTGCTGAAGCAACATATGCTTTTTTTCTGTCTTTTTTCCTCATGGTCAATAAATTCAGGTCATATGGTCAAGTAAATTTAACTTCAATATTGTTACTATCTTTTATGAACATAATTATAACATTTCAACCCAGGGTAAAATTTCTTACATAGCATATATTATGTCCCAAGATGTCAAGCACCAGCTCACCATACAAAAAAATTTTCATTGATGGCACTGGTCACACATGCAGGTCAAAGGATCAAGACATTTCAACCACAGTAAAAGGGCTACCTGAAGTGATTTCAACCTGAATGATGTAGTTATTTTATATAAACATAGTTAACTCTAACAGTCCAAATTTTCCCAATAAGCACATTTTATGTCTCAAGATGAGCAGCAGGTATGCCATTTGAATCCAAAAACACTTGAGCATATAATAACTTATTGAAAAGTATCCACGATCACTGGGGCAAACATAATAATCTAAAGGTAATAAAAGGTTATCCTGAAAGGCAACTGACCATGATCAATCATCCAATACAAAATCTACGGGAGCTATATCCTGAAACAACCTTTGTTACATCTAAAAGACTTTGTATCTCACAATGTTGTTCTTTAGAAAGTTTGTTTTTGTCAACTAATGATACATCTATCAATGATGCTCTGATCCAGTAAACTGCATACTAAACTAAATTAATCTTTTATTGCAGTCAAATTCATCATACATCCACGTGTACAAACACAATAGCCTAAAGAATATGAAAGATGATTGTGAAAGGCAACTGTTCATAAACACAATCTATTAAGTATGGAAACTACTTTGACCTCCAATAATCAGATTTGATAGAATTTGTTTGACTTGGTTGTAGGCCACTTATTAGTAAGGTTATATTTGCAAACAATGCAACATAAACATTCAGGGGAAAATATGCACCCACAAGATCTCAATAAAATTGTTGTAACTTTAGATCCGCATTAAGGTTAATGATCACACTCTATATATTTTATAAGACAAATATTTCACCTGTCAATCTCTAGGATTACTTTGTAACCTATTACCACTCAGAATTATGAATATTATATTATTATTAAAGACCATATATGCCTCCAACTGACCCCCAGCTCATCATGCAACTATTTCATGGTCATTAAGCTCAGGACACAGGAAGGGATAAGTAAGATGACCACTTGAGTTGACTCTACCAAGTAAATTAAATTGCCAACAATGGCTACCCTTCAAGCTTAGTAAGCTCATCATTTCAACTTTCATGATCTGGATATCTTATATAACAGATGTGCTCCAAATTAAGGTGAGTTCAGTAGAGGTCACCTTTGGGGATGAGAAAATATTGTATCTTTATGCATGCAAGTTTGAACTTCAATAATTTTCATAGTAACAGGCCACCAGTCTGACACAAGTACCACATACAGTAAATTGGGCATACTATTATCAAGTGGATCTAATCTTTGAACTAATACCTCATAAGGCATCTGGTCCATAATGAACTCAAGTCATTCATACCAAGAAACCCATCGGATAGGTTATTTGCAAATCATGTCTGATTAATGCCACTGGTTGTAATGCATCTATGCTTTCAACTGAAACCCTTACTGTTATGCACAAATAATAAAATATATTTATGTCCTTGTTTTAATGTGTCCCTATATAATGATATAATTTATTAGTTTTCAAAATCATATAAGAAACATATCAAATATTAAATTTGTATTACATTATCTCCAGAACTTCTAATATTTATGATTTTATCATGACAATGTATATACATTGTCAACAAAACTCTAAACATGTTAGATTTGCATGTTGTCATGCAGTTTTTATGTCTCATGAATGATCTTGGTATTATTATAAATATTTTAGAACCCTTTTGGGGAATATATTAAGCCCACCCAAAAGCTTGCTTCTGAATATCATACAACTTTAGGAATATCCTAATTTGAAAACTTAAATCCAATTTTGGGACAATCCCTTTTGGAGAATATATAAAGGCCAGGAGATTTCCTCTAAGAATCATGCACCTTTTAGAGATCCTAACGTGTAAACTGTGTTTTTAGAGACTCTTGCAAGATTATTCAAAGCTTAATTTTGATCATTTTAACAGGGATATGACATATATACATGATATTTATAATGCTACAAATATTATTGCTTATTTTATTAACTAATCCACTAATATGAGCATTCCTCAAATTCACCAGAGATGAATAAAACTATTTTACCATTAACCAATAATGGGGCACTATATGACCACATAGTTCACATATTCATACATGTGATTAGGTCATTCCTGTTCACACCAGCAAATGATAACTGAAATATTAGAATTTAAACTTCAGACATTTATTAATACTAAAATAACATCTCAAATGGAATATTAGAATTTAAATATATTAGTGCTATAATAACATCTCATGAAGTAACCACATCATGGATTATTTGATTGAAAATACTATTATTTACCTGATCTGTCTGAGTAAATTATTAATAATTACCTTCCTTGCATTCTGGTATTATTATCATTTAACTACAATGTAGTTGTAGGCATCTTATAATCACTAAACCAAGTCATGTCACATCTCCTTCAACTAGAACATGATGTACTTGACTAGGAGAGACATATTATTATTCTAAACATATATTGATGATTACTTATAATAAGCTGATAAATACTTGTCACCTTACATAATATTATTGTCATTATAACTGGGGCTAACAATAATATGGTCAAGAACCTATATGTAGTCTGAACCATACGAATAAACATGTCTTTACATTACATGAGTTTAATTAAAATCTGTGCTGCACAAATTGGTAATAAATAGACAATTTGCATTTATTAATTATATGGACCACATATGTATTAATCATGTTTGCATTGTCAAAGAATAATGTCACAAAAATATAGTTTGAACTATGTCTGAAAATGTAATTCAATAGAAATTTAAAAGGTAAACGAAATCAAACCATTTATTTCATCTATTAATCTATTAATATGAAAAACAAGTATTAAAAATAGTACCAGTATCTGGAACCTACATTTGAAATTGTTGATCAAATCTTACTTTATAAGCAATTAACTTCTTGCTTAACCCTTTCGCTACTGAAGGAACATTATTCCACGGGACTGTAGCCATATGACGTCATATCACGTCAGAAACGCCAATGAAGTAAAATAATAACTCACTACCTTATACACTTTATTTGCGGTATTTTTCGGCATATTTCATCAGAAATTGATGAAAGTCGAATGGGAAAATTCATGGGAATTCCCCAAATAAAAATAACTACGAGTAAACAATATGCAGCAATATGCGGTAAATACGGCAATATCTACAGAAACCAGTTAAAATAGGTGAAATGGTGATTTTTTTTAAAAAAATATAACATAACTTTCATATAAAATACTTAAAATATCGGTTTAATACTGATACACCAAAGAAAACGTATAACACTACACTGAAGGGAAAGAAGAAATATATATTATTGCCGTCGACCTTTGGTTGACAGACATGGTCCCTTGTAATACACATTGATGTCGACTGCTAGTCGACACACATGGTAGCGAAAGGGTTAAATATGTAAATAATTTATGAGCACTAATATTTCGCATTACTTCAGGTATAAAGCCAAAATGATTAGTACCTCAATTTAGCAATTTAATTTTAACCAAATAAGTAGTACAGTGCTCAAATTTTTAAAATAAGTTCATGGTTGAAAGATGGAGACCTTTATTAAAGAACACTATGTTCTTGAATTCTAGTATAAGCTAATGAAGATGAAAGAGATGAAAAAAAATAAGTACATATTGTTAATTTTGACATTTTAGCTATTAGATTTAAAAAATTTTCAAAGTCACGTAGACTATTTCACAAATAGTAATCGTTATGTAATGGAAGGAATGAGAAAAGAAAAAACATAAAAGAAAAGAAGTTCTCACTCCAACATTAGATTAAAACATCCAACATATTTTACTTTGGATGAAAATTTAGAGATGTTGTGAATATAGTTCCAGGTTATTTTTTCCAAAATGTGAGAGGGGTGAGCAATTGTGATATTTTGAAATATTTTAGAAATCAAACATACAAATATATGTTGCATCAAATTATTTGGATTATGAGAAACGTTTATTAAATTTGTAATTTTTAATGTTATTATAGTTGATGAGGCTCTTTCAAAATAATTCTGAATTTGTCATAAGCTGGAATATAGTATTTGAAAACTGTCAATTGTATGAGAAAATAATTCTATTTAATCAGCCTTCTAGACACACAGTTACAATTCAACAGAACTGTTAACTTAAAGCTTGAATTATTCAACTAATAGAAAACAAATTTTATTTTAGTTCTACTATCAAGAAAAAATCATAAGCCAAAGATACATCAACAAACATATATACATTATTCTGTAGTCATCATGTTGCACTTTTCTGAATTTAATTTGCAAAGTTACACTATATATCTTTATTTTTGATCTATATTCTGATAGACTATGGTAATCTTGAAGATGAAAAAAGAAACATTTTAAACACAGACTGTCCTTATAAAGATATTAACTCATATAAATGGTTTAAACAACTAATAATGTAATAATATAAAGCATATTTTCTTGGTAAAATATACAGTGAAATGCTAAGTAATTAGAGAAATGTTGTAGTTCTGATTCATTGTTTCTCACTCCTGTGTTATTTCTTTCATTATCACTAAAACATTATCAATTCAGCTTATGTACATAACTCACCAATAATACAGTATCTCCAGAACTTTGCAAAATAAATTTGAAGCACTGTTTTGTGGGAAAAATACTGCAGATAAATAAGCATAGTATATATACAAGAGAAAATGTGTTGACGAAAAGGCAGAAATAGCCAGATAGACAAAAGCATAAAAATAAGCTGTGCATTATATCTAAAAGCTTATTACATACACTTTTTTCTTTTAAAGCATATTACATACAATGTTTGTAATATGACATCTATGGACATATTTTCTCTAAATGAAGTTATGTACTTTATGTTATGTGTTTTATTCACAAAATGTCAATGATGTTTCATTAATTTTGAATCACATATCTCTCAAAAGTTTATACAGATGAACTTCATGACACCTGATTCCCATCTCTGATTTTGAAAGTTGATAGATTTTCTGTGCACACTTTAACATTTGCAAAGTTTTATCAACATATTTTGCCATAAAACTACACAACCTCGACATTTGTGTTTTTAAACATTTCCATAAGTATTATTCCCAGATATGTATTTTATAGAGCTCCAACTTTCATTAAAACCCATGCAAAAATGGTCTGGAAATCTGAGATTGAAATTGAAGTTTTAATATACAGTCTATCTGTAGACAGTATTATGAATTTACAGTTAATTCATGAATCACTTAGGCCACTTAGTATCCATCTGACCTGGTTCACTTTAATTTGGAGGAATTTAAGTTATTTATATTTGACCTTAAGTTTGATGAACTATGGTACTTGTAGCTTATTCAAACAACAAATTTATAATAAACGTAACATCACATAGGATTATTTCTACTTTTGGGATGATACTTTTAACAACCAATCTCGTGAGATCAAGATCAACACTTGACTTTTTTTGTTTTCTTTACAACACACATAGGAAATGTAGGATTACATTCACATCCACATGGAAAATGCACACTGTGATAAAATTGGAAAAGGCTCTTTCCTTGAGGTTGAAAATTTGAATATATTAACCTTGACAAATAACTTTAGTGCCTCAAAGTGCTCAACTGAAGATTATGAAAGGTGTATATGCAATAACAAAAGATACAAATCATATTAAATACCAAATAAAGTTTAGCTCCTGCTCCATACCAAAATCAACAGGCACTCAAAACTATGAATATAATATCTCCCTCAAGGTTTGCATGTATTTCACAAGACAATTTAACCAGTATATCAAACTTATGATCAAGGTCACACTAAAGCCCATCAAGGGCACAATAAAGCTTCAAGTAAATCCAAGTAGATACACAAAAGATCCCTTTATGGAGACAAAATGGGCATGGTTCATGATATGCATCAGAGATTAATTACCTCAGGATTGTGTTATTTGGACTATATTTTTAACATACATCTAGCAGTTTAAGGAGAGTTCAGAATGTTTCAACATCAAGTTTAAAAGGATTTAGATTAAAAACTGCAATCACAAGTTCTTTGATATTAGATGCAATTACAAAGGTCAGTACAATAATAAATATCAGATGAAAGTATGGGTGGTGAATTGACCCTAATGATAAACAATACCAGCACTTAAAGAATGTGACTAAATTAATTCAGATCAACTACATCAAAAATCGCACAACACAAATTAACCAGTCTACCATCGCAAACTGATGCCTCATAAGGGGATGTTAAAATTTTAACTGAATCCAAATCCCAGCAAGGTCAATTTGATTTATTTGTTGTTTTACATTGCGTTCAACAGCCAGGGTCAAATTGCGACGGGTAGTTTACAGATGGAGGAAACCAGTACATACTGCACTTTAAACCACCGGGCATCGGCAAGTAACTACCAACTTTCCAACATGAAACGCCCAGCCCGAGATTCGAACTGGCGGCCTCAGAGGTTGGAGGTGAGAACTCTAACTGGCACACCACCGACCCCCCCCAACATTTTTTAAAAAGTATATTTTAAAAATTAGTTCATACAGTTAATTTGATACATTTAGAAACCACACTGCATATTGTAAGGACACCTTTAACACCAGTAGACACATGTAATTTATATTGGACATTATCAACACATAAAATCATGCTGTAATGCTGCTCATACCAAAAGGGTCATAAAATGAAATAGAGGTCAAACCTATCAAAAACTTATAAGTACAGTATGGAGGTTGAATTTGTGCAAATTAAAAACACTATCCTTTTCATCACAAGGAGTGAACATTACACAAACATTTTAAATATTCAAACACACCTCTATGGCCCATTTAGGATGCCAATGATTCTTAGTTCAGAATCTTGAGAGCAATGTAGCATGCCCTGCTTTCCTTTATAACCTTAATTACCAGTTGTAATGTGAACTTTGTGCAATGTGTTGAAAGTAATATTAATTCCAAATAGATCATTTCATTTTTGTTGCATTTTGTTATCAATTACATTATGTTAAAGTTAATTAAAATGGGGACCCACTAGCAGGTGTCACTGTGCTTTAATGGAAAAGTAGAATAGATCTTTAAAATACCTTTATGGACATAACTATTTGCTTCCATACCTACGTCAAATGTTGGCACTTATTTCAACATTTAACTTAGCAACCATTGATAGTGTGTAGCACCAGTGCATAAAAAGGCTTCATTTTTGTATATTGAGATTTCTCCCATTTCTTCGTGGATTTTAATGCAACAAAGATGAGCAGATGCTTGCTAAAATATCTTTCTAATTGTGTACAATTTATAAGTTACATTCTTCAATTTTGATAAATTTATGAGGTAATCAATAGTAACTGCTAACAGAGTGCTATGGACAACCATGTGCTAGATTGGGAGAGATGCAATATGCTTGAAATATTAATATGAGATTTGTGAATGCTCACAGACACAGAACTTGTGAGCTGTCATGCTCTGTAATGCAGGATTTATGCATGATGAATCATTTAAGTAAATTTTTTGACATTTTCAAAGTCTTAAAAATTTGAACACAATTATTGCTTTATAGGGTAAAAGGCAGATGTTGGGTTTTCTGTCTTTATTAACTACACTCAATAACAAAACCACAGGTCCAATTTCTGCCCCAGGTTCCACTGAATTTAGAATTTAAACATCTCAATAGACAGAAGGCCAAAAGTAAAGTCATAACTGACAGTGTGATAGCGCTGAGCTTCTGTGGAACATCCTTCATTTGATTGCCTACTTGAATTGTCCAATTGTGAGTATTTTGATAAAAATACAGGGTCTGACTGTTCTAAGATTAACAGGAGTAACACAGCTCCATAGTAGAATTTTTAGAACATTTATATTTCTTGGGAAAGTATGATATTACATATCAAAGTTGCAAGGAATTCATGACCTCATGAATTGTCAAAAATATCATATTACATTATGCAAAAAGGACAAACCAGGTATATACATTGCTCAAGTTTTGTAGAAATTATCATCTTTTAATATTGTTGCACCCATTAACAGAAACAATATGATTAGAAGAGAAAAAAGACTTACATGTTAGACTATATGGGAAGATGTGGCTGAGATATGCATATATGTGCAGACTAAAATATTTCCCCCAATGCTTACATAAATTTAACCAGTCTACCTAACTCATTAATTAATGTGGCCACACTGAAACCTACTGTGGGGTTATTAAAGGGTTAATACAGTTATTTTTACTTTCTGATTTAAATACTATATATTTCACTGAGTAGTTTTGTTGTTCTTTTTAGTGAAAGGTGTGTTGCAATGAGACTTTATTGCTGGAAAGTAATGCTATGAGGTAGAAAAACAATGATAATGAAAGAAATCTCACACAAGCTAGAAACATTTAATTGCTATTACACCATTTATCTAATTATTTCTAATTTTTGCCATTCCTCTGTATATTTGATCACAAGAGAAGTCTTTATAAAATTTCAGTTGTTTGAACTTTTATATGTATATATCTATACAAAGACAACCTGTATTTAAAAGGTTCCCCATTTTTTCTTCTTAAAGAATATCATTGTCTAGCAGAATACAGACAAACAATCCTTACGAGTCTTTCAACCTACAAAGCCGCAACCCATCTGAGCCACAAAGTCATAAGTAGGGCACCGACATCAGAGCTGCACACCATCAGAGACACGAGTAGTGCACTAGAATTCAAGAAAGTGTAGTGATGATGGCAAGGATTTATTTTTTAAACCTATGCACAAGGTAACCCATTTTAATAACAATAGGGTACTTGAGAGTCTGTTATCACTGGTGCAAACCAGGGCACTAATAATTGTGGACTATTAAAAATCAGCTGACAACATCACTTCGTGGAATTTAAATACAAGAGGTGTGAAATCTTTGATTGGTTAGTCTGCTAAATAGGTCAAGGATGGTCAATTGGCACTTAGATACCATGCAGAAACCTCTAGCCAGCCTTCAGCAGATTAAATGGACAATGGGTATACCACCAGCAAGTCCTGGACTTTATATTTCTAATAACTCAGAATTCCACACAACCATCATCACCACCCAACCCTAAGATTAATTTATTACTATGTACAAAATATATATCCAGATCCCCTTGAAGGATGGTGTATGGACTTAATTCATATGGAGAACCCACACCTTCAAGATCAGCACTCAACCCTTTGATTAATATTTTTCCTATAAAAGCCTATAGCTACACTTGTAGATCAGCATTGAGGCAACATAATTACTTTTCACTGGCTTTCAAGCATTTCATGGTCAATAAACAAGTTGATCTATTGCAAATATTTTTAGTGGCATATATTATGTCCCAAGGTGACAAGCACCAGCTCACCATACAAAATAAATTTCATTGATGACAATAGTTAAATGTGCAGGTCAAAGGATCAAGTCATTTCAACCACAGTAAAAAGGTTACCTCAAGTAATTTCATCTTAATGATGTAGTTATTTTATATAAACATAATTAACTTTGGTCAATACAGTCCAAATTTTCACAATTAGCACACAGTCTCAAGATGACCAGCAGGTATGACATTTGAATCCAAAAACTAACTTACCACTTAAGTGTGTGATTAATTATTTAAATCAAAAGCATCTACTTGTGTAAACACAATAATCTGAAGGTTGTGAAACATAACACTCAAAGGCAACTGACCATGAACAATCAGCCAATACAAAATCTATGGTAGCTTCTTTGATCACAACACACCTAAGTTGAAAAAAATTTTAATTCAGTCAAATGTCACAATTTAGGATGATTATATTAGCAAATAATGCAACATTAACATTCATGGTAAAATACACACATGCAAACACTCAAGAAAATCTTTATAAATCTAGATCCACATTGAGGTTAAAGTTCACACTCTATACATTCTAACAAGCATATCTAATGTTACACGATAATATTTGCACTTGCTAGATCCTGAAACAACCTTTGTTAAATCTCAAAGAATTTGTCTGTATTTCACATAGTGGTTATTCAGAAAGTTTGTTTTTGTCAAGTAATAATATATATATCTCAATGAACCTCTCATCCAGTAAAATGCTCACCCTACTAATCTAATCTTTTATTGCAGGCAAATTCATCATATATCCACCTGTACAAACACAATACTGTAAAGATTATGAAAGGTGGTTGTGAAAGGCAACTGTTTGTGAACACTATCTATGAAGTATGGAAACTACTTTGACCACAATTAACCCATTTGAAATTTTGATTAATTTGGTCAGAAGTCAGTTATTAGGAAGGTTATATTTGCAAACTATGCTTCATAAAAATCATGGGAAAATATGAAAAACTTCCTTTTACATTCCTTCTCAAATCTATAATGGTGGCACAGGAAGTAAAAAATCTAGGTGTCGCTTTTGATTGAAAAAATACCTATATGACAATCATATAGGTAAGGTTTGCTATGCCTGTTATAATCTTAGGGATTTGGAACATATCTGTAAATTCCTAACTGTTGATGCTGCAGCTCTTGTGACAAAAACTATGGTCAGTAGTCTATTAGAGAATTGTAATTGCCTACTACATGGGGTCAACAAGGGCAGTGTTACTAACTTCAGAAAGTTCAAAAACCACTCTGCCACATTATTTTCAGATTGGACAAAATCAGTCATGTCACTCCCATTTAGAAAAAGTCTACTGGCTTTCAATTTCATATTGTATCCTTCTTGAATACAACCTCATTTTTAAAGTCATAAATTCTTGGAATGTCCCATTTGTCATCCTTGATCACCTCTAGTAGTCTGACACATGGAAATAGTATCAGTTTTTTAAGTCCATTACAGAAAGACCATACTCAGGCATGTTTTTGCCACAGTTGCATCAGCCTGCCAATTTGTATCAGATAAAAACATACCATTTCAAGCTTTAGACACCAAATTAAGACTTACCTGTTTAGACTAACTTACTGAACACCATTGTCACTCTCCCCTGCCAGGTACTTGCTGGCTTGCAGTTTCACTACGTTTAAGGACTGTCATTTTTGGATTCCAGTGCATTAGAGGATATCCTCAATAACTTTTTCTATTATATTATTATTACCTGAATATATTTACACTTGCTTGAGAGATACTGAAGCCTGTGTTACATCTCAAGGTTATGCCTATATCTCACAACTGTGTAATTGAGAAGCATGAGTACCTATCACTTGCTCTAATTGGTCTTACACATGTACATGGCATTTGCTCTCATTGTTTTCAAACTCTATGATTAAAGTGTAAGCCATTAAGATATTATTTTATTGTTAAATTCCATTTACCTCACCTCCAGGTTTTTATTCATCTATTTCATGATCATTAAACTCAGGACAAGCAAATACAAACAAGATGGTTACCATGTGAGGTCACTCTATCAAGTAAATTGAATTGCAATAATGTCCACTAATAAAATTTATTAAGCCAAAGTCATTTCAACATTCATGATCTAGATATCTGAGGAAAAAAACATGTTGGAATTATTCAGGTGATCTTCAGTGGTGATCATTGCAGAAGACAATCTCCATACATGCAAGTTTGAACTTAAACACTTGCTAGACTTCTCATCCTCAAAGAACTCAAGTCATTCACACGGCAAATCAATAAGATAGGTTATTTGCAAATCACTTGGAATTTATACCAATGGCTGCAATACATATATGCTCTCAACTGAACCCCTTAATGATCATGAAGAAATAATAACATGTCTATGTCTTGTGTAGCACTTAATTTGTTTACAAAATCATATAATAGTAAACTAATGCAACATTTATCTTTTATTTATTTTTAATCTCTGCAATGATTTCCAATATTCATGACTTTATTATAATAATGCATAGTCAACACAAATGTTAAATTTCCCCCTTTTCCTGCAGAAAATCACATTCATGATCTTGTTATTAGTATAAATATTTTAGAACCCCTTTTGGAGAATATTCCAAGGCCATCCAAAAGACCACTTCTGAGAATCATGCAACGTTGCAATATCCCAATTTCTAAACATTAGCCAATGTGGAAATAACCCCTTTTGGAGAATATATCAAGGTTATGCAGGAGCCTCTTCTGAGAATCATACTATTTTGGCAGAGCCTAATATGTAACCTTACAGACACAATTTAACTGCTACCTCAAGGGCATACAAAGCTTACTTTAAAGAATTTAAACATGAATATTAAATATACCTATATATACCTTTTGAAGATTCTAATATAAGTTGATGAATATGTAATTCGACTTTGATTAAAGAATTAGAACTCGCTAATAAATAGAGGTCATTTTAAATGTGCCTAACTATAAAGAGTCACAGTAATATATATGGTTTTAGGTAATATAAGATTAATTATAATCCATACTACACAAAATGTGTAACAAATGTCATGATGTGTAAAAATGTTACACATTTAAAAATTATCACATTTATAAATTATATAGACAACATATATATAAACCATGTTTGCATTGTCATTTGTGCTTATTTGAATACATATTTTAAAATATAATTTGAAACATGTTTGAATATGTGATTCACACTCTCTTAAATATATAGTAGTTCAGTTTTAAACAAAAAGGTTGTTTAGTGCTTGGGTGTTTAGCATGAAATAAGCTTATTGTTCAAAGATAAGGACAAAAATTTGACCTGTATTAAAGAGCACTATATCTGGTAAAGATAATTCATGATTAGGGACTCTTAATTATTGTTTGTTTATTCTATTTATACATTGTTATAATAAAGTCATAAATGTTGGAAATTTTGGAGATAATGCATTGCAAATTTAATATTGGATGATTACTTTGCTAGTATATGATTCTGTAAACTAATTAAGATTATATCATTTCATAAGGACATATCATTACAAGGACATAAACATGTGTCATTGTTAATCTTAGTGTGGATCTAAAATTATAACAATTTTATTGAGATCTTGTAGGTGCATATTTTACCATGATTGTTTATATTGCATTGCTTGCAAATATAACCTTACCAATAAGTGGTGGCGTACAACCAAATCAAACAAAATTCTTTCAAATGGGGTTATTTGAGGTTAAAGTAGTTTCTTAAGTAAAAGTAGTTGCTTTATATATTGTGTTCATGAACAGTTGCCTTTCACAGTCATCTTTCATAATGTTTAGGCTATTGTGTTTGTACAGCTTAATATATGATGAATTTGATTGCAATAAAAGATTAGTTTAGCTTGGTGTTTGGTTTACTGGATCAGAGGATCATTGATAGATGTATCATTACTTGGCAAAAACTAACTTTCTGAATAAGAACTTTCTGTGATACAAAGTCTTTGAGATGTGACAAAGACTGTTTCAGGATCTTTGCAGCAAGTGCAAATGTTTTCATGTAACATGTCATATTAGATATGCTTGATAAAATGTAGAGTGTAAACTTTAACCTTAGTTTGGATTTTATTGAGAGTTTGCATGTACATATTTTTACAATGAATGTTAATGTTGCATTATTTGCAAATATAATTATCCAAATTGTGACCTATGACCAAAAATTTAAAAACTTGATTATTTCAACTTAGGTTGGTTGTGTTAAAAGTAGCTTCCATAGATTTTGCACTGGGCAATTGTTCATGGTCAGTTACCTTTGTGGTAAGTTAGTTTTTGGATTCAAATGTGATATATGCTGGTCATCTTGAGACATAAAATGTGCTACCTGTGAAAAATTAGACTGATACTTGACTAAAGTTAATTATATTTATATAAAATAACTACAACATTGAGGTTGGAATTACTTGAGGTGACCTTTTTACTGAGGTTGAAAAGGCTTGATCTTTTGTCCTGCATGTCTGACCATTGCCATCAATAAAATTTATTTTGCATGGTGTGCTGATGCTTCTCCTATTGGGACATGCAATATGCTACTTAAAAACATCTTGGGTTGACTTGCTATAATTATGTTCATAATAGATAGCTACATTATTTAACTTAAAATTACTCGACTATATGAAATGGGTTTATTGACCATGAAATGCTTGGAAACCAATTTCCTAGAGAAAATAATCATGTTGCTTCAGTGCTGATCTACAAGTGCAGGTATGGGCGTTTATAGGAAAACTATTAATCAAAGGGTTGAGAGATGATCTTGAAGTTGTGGGTACTTCTCCATATGAATACTGATCTTTTGGAGGAAACTTTGATATATTCATATAATTTAATTTACTGGTCTCATATTGAAGGCTGACTAGAAAGTGTTCATGGTATCCAAGTGCAAATCAACCACCCTTGGCCTGTTTAACAGATTTACCAATCAAAGATTTTACATCTTTTGTATTTACATCCCATCGTGTGATGTTGTCAGGTGATTTTTGAACAGACTACAATTATTACTGTCTTGTTTGTACCAGTGATGACAGTCCTAATGTACCCTATTTTATTAAAATGTTTTACCTTGTGTATACTTTTAAATATATAACACTGTGCCAACATTTAATTCTGACAAATTTATAACCAGCACTGGAGTTCAACTCAACATGTATGACCACCCAGTAAGTTTATTTATATCTTTGGACAAGGGTACCTTTTTAATAAGACAGGGTACTTAAGACAGTGTCATCACTTCAGGAGCTAGGTAGGTCAAGGAGGCCCAATTTGCATTTGAATCCCACAGAAATGTAGTTTGGGATACATAAACTTTTTTCTTGATTATTTACTTATAAGTTATAGATGACCATTTTCCTTGTAGTTTACAATCCATGTTAAATGAAATGAATTCTGCCTGTGTGTGAGAACTCACTTGACCTTTGTAATAGAAAGTCTTTGTTCCTTCATCTAACATTTTAAATCATATGGAAGAAAATAATAAATAAAATAGCCCCCTTTGTCAGATTTAAGGCAGTGCAGTGATATCATAGGATTATAAAATCAAAGGTTAAGTAGAAATTAACTTTTCCTTATTCAACCAGTTAAACATGGGCACAATAAACTAACCTGTTCAACAATTCTGCACCAGAATGCAAAGAGTTGAGGCCTTTAATCTCCAGTGAGGCATGATGCATGGCATCAAATATTAAAATGAAATTTAATGACTTTTATTATTGTCAGGTTATGTTCTATTCAAGTTGATGCAATTTTGTAGTTCAAGGGTCATTCTGTAAATGTAAAATTTTACTTCTGGTTCTTTAGTTACAAGATATTTCAGTGATTGTGATCATTGCTGAAGAGGGATTATTAGGGTTGTGATGTTATGTTTATTGAATAATAAGATGATAGAATTAGGTGGACAAAATGGTATATAATTATGGTTGTTGTACACTTTGTGTTTGGAGGATTGGATATAAATAGCGAGTAGTTGTCGTACTTGATTATGCAGTGAGGCTTAATGCAAGAGAGCATATATGAAAATCTAAAATTAAATGAGCCTTTCAATTTTAGCATGTTATGTCCATTTGGATCCCTTATCATGTTATGCACATTCGATACATAATAATCAAGGTTTGAAAGATATTTGATTTGCATGTGTACATGCTTGTAAATGTTTGGGTATTATACAGCTGAGATGGGGTTAAGAATTTGAAATGCTGTGTTAAGGGTAAGAGGTTTAATAGTTTAGTTAAGGTTGTATCCAAGAATTAGTATATTGCATGACATATTGAGATTATATAGGTAAGGCAAGGTCAGTTATTTTGAGGATGTTAATTAGTTTGAGATTAAATATTTGAACATGCTTGTAAGTGTTTGGCTATTATACAGCTGACATGAGGTTAAGAATTTGAAATGCTATGACAGGGTTTAAGGTTCAGGGGCTAAAAAGGTGAGATTAGGTCATATTCTGCATTGTTATATTGTTTCATATACAGAGATTATACGGGTGAAATAAGGTCAGTTATTTTTAGGATGTTGATTAGTTTGAGATTTATTATGTTGTGGTCATTTCTGAGAGGGGTTATTAGGGTTAGTTTTGTATGCCAAAAAATCTCATTATTAAATAACTGAGATGAGTTCATGTGGTCATTTCTGAAGAGGGGTTATTAGGGTTAGCATTTGCATGCAAAAATCTCATTATATTAAGGGGTTAAATACCAGAGATGAGGTCATAGGTTAGGTTTTTAAAGTTTGTTAAATTATTTTGCATGCAAACCCTAAACCTAATAACTCCTCTTCAGAAATGACCAGTAAATATACAATAGCAACTTGATGTGATTAATTATATATGCAACATTACCTTATTCTTTATATCTAGTGGTCACTATTGAAGAGGGGTTATTAGGGTTAGGTTTTGCATGCATCATTATTATAACAAGGGTTTAAATACCAGGATATATGGTGAAAGGTTAGGGGTTACATACCTGGAATTAGGTCAAATTGATGGGTTAGGGTTAATTAGATCATATGGTTGAGTTGTGAACTTGGTATGAGAAATATTTAGTTTATTTACAGCTGATTTACAAATATCCAATTGTGATCATGTAACTGGTGTGGCACTTAGTTTACTACTTCCATAGACTCTTCTGGATGAAAGGTGCTTTACTTCTATGTGCCACTGACTGAGAATTTTTGAGAGAATTCGGTCTCGAGTCCAGATGCCAAACATAGCATTCAGTATATCTGGAGAAAACAAATCCGATGACATGAAGCCAGATCTTCGCAGTCTGTTATGATTATGCTCATGAAGATGAGCTGCACATTGTTTTAACACTGTATATCTTCTTCCCAACTGCATGTTGCAAGCCATAGTCATAGACAAGTCCGTAATGCTTTCCAATGCCTTGTCAACAGAATTGAAAAAACAATATTGGGCCTGAAATAAATTCTGTAATTCTTCAAAATCCCTGGCCAAAGAATCATCTGCAGAGTTGTGACAGGAATGCAATTTCTCCCCCATGTTTGAAATGCATTTCTCCATTACCCTCGAAAAGAACACTAACAAATCCAAGAATTGGAACATTCTCCCTGTTAATTGAGTCTATAGTCGTATACTGTCATGTAAGAAGTGATATGGATGCAGGTACATAAGCGCATTTACTACATATCCCCTTGAAAGAGTCTTGACATTTAGGAGCAGTAGTGGAGAAATTCGAGGTCGTAGTCCTGTAAAACTTCATCGCTGGCTGCGAGTAAGGCAAGAACGAGTCTGTGTTGTATGGAGTGGATTGCAGCTTATCAGAGTAGTCTGCCTTAGGGATACCCCTGCCTTCTTCTCCAGTAGTTTCCAGTGGCAGTTTATCTCATCTACTGGATATAGTGACATAGACCTAGGAGGTTGTTTTCTACGGTCCTGTGAAGAGAAGGTCCTTGATGGTACTTCAACCTCCGGAGCCGGCAAATCTAACAGACTTCTTGACTGGACAAGATGGTGACGGAGAATGCTGTCTCTTAGTTCTAGCCCTGGTTTCCTGCACCTCAGAAGCACGCCCGTCTTCCTTAACATAAGGCATTCGACAAGAATGATGGTCCCAGAGATGATCCTGCTCCACCTCTTCTTCAGGTCTAGTTACCTCTACCAAATTTACCTCATTTGAGAACTAGCATTCTCCAAGGTAGGAATACATCCCTGCATAACATTATTTTTTTGGACAATATCAACTGTTAAAAGTGGGGAACTAGGGACACGGCACATGTGCATTCCATACTTGGCAGTAAGTCGTGAACCAACAAGAATATTTCTTTTAAAAATATTCGAGTTGGTCATGGATGTTTGCTCCTGTAACACATAGCTTAAGTGAAGATAAGGTAAGGGTATTTTACGCAATAAAAAAATTTGTATTATGCCCTGACTGATATATCCTCCATCAAAGCCCAAAACCTACACTGTTGCTTCTGAGTGCAACGTTAAAAAATTGTTTAACAGATCCTGGATCCAGCATTGGCTGTAGATTATTCTCCAAATTAAATGAGTTTTGTAATGTCAGACCAATGGTGTTATGGTCTTATGAGTGTAATGATAAAACATCGTTTAAACAATTTCTGTATCCAGGTGATGATCCACAAAAAATCTAATCATCTCTTTCTTGTGTCATTGTTGACATTTCCTGAAAATTTCATCAAAATCCATTCATAACTTTATGGGGTTATATTGCAAACAGACAACTGCATAACCTCCTTGGCTGCGGTAATAATGAACATTTATGCAGCACTATAACAATCCTGATGCAAGAAGTGTTTTTTCAATTGTTTTTGGACTGCTCAATAATGTATTTTAGATATTGGTACTGCCTGCTCATTCACTGTCTAATGTCTGATTTTCCTGCTTCAGTTAAAGCTCTAGACGATGACTGGTGTACGTTAGCTTGAGTACATACATATATTTGCCACTGTATCAGCAGCATATAGTTGAAAGCCAAAGTTGAGTGTATATAGGCATTATATTTCCAATGGGCTGAAATTTTAGGGATTTTTATGAAATCCCTGATTACAGTTTCTCTGTTACATTTACACCTACAGGTTTTAACTGTGGAACTTGTGATTGCCCTGTTATTTTGGGTTGGATTTTATTGTCACAAAGAGGACTGAGGTTTTATGAAAGCTATGATAAAATGTGATGCAAGCTATTTTTTTCAGTATGTGTAGGAAATCAGCACTTATTTAGTATTAATGATATCCACAGAAGACGAGCAACTTATAGCCCATTCTATAAGTCAATATTTCATACACTGATTACTTTGAAGAATTTTTAAATGTTTCATACCAACAAACCCCCCTACCAGCTCTCAGGTCCTGGGTTTGACTTCTAGCCTGACACAAAATATCAAAGTTGGTAGTGGCTTGCTGCAGTATGGTAGTAGAGATTCTTGACCAACTAGTATGCACTGCTTTCCTCCATCCCCTCGACTATCTGTCATAATATGATTTACACAATGTGTTGAAAGCTTACTGCCCAAGCATAGTGGGCAGCATTCTCACAATCAACCTTTGAGGTCCTGGGCGGTGATTTCCCACCTGCGTACAGAACGGATAGTGTAAATTATATATAGATGCAGGAGAAATAACACTTTAAAAAGAGAAACTAGATGTGTAGACAAAGTATCAGAACAAAGCAATTTAATAGCAAGATGACACCATAAATTTGTAAACTAAAATCAATGGTACTGTAAAAATCATTAATTGACGCTAGTATGGTCGACAGGAATCGACTAAGTGGTGTATTTGGTAATCAGTGGATGACCTCGAATGAAGAGTTTTAATGTTAAGTATATGTTATGTACAAGTTTATGATTTTGTACAAGTTGCAATTCGTCCAAAGAGCCTGTACAGGTTGCAACTTGTACAAGCAGTTTGTAAATGAGGCCAACATTATTCTAAGACCCGCTTTTGTAGCAAAGAAGATAGATTGTATATATTTAGGAACCTAGGCGTAAACCATTTTCCTGAAAGCTTGTTCATGAGAAAATTTCTATGCACACTTCAGTGGTAAAATAGAGGGTAGTGCAATGTATCCACCACATATTTCTGTGGTACTATACATACACAAATGTTTCCAATAAATCTCTCACCTACGTTGGGGAGAAAAATAATAAGTGTTGAAATTTTCACCAAAAAATAAGAGGAACCTCATTTCCAAGAGCTGTAATAAACAGAAGAAGGGAGAGATCTTCAGATCCCATGAGCAGTTTTTCATGTTTTGTGAATATGCACTCAAACAAAATAAAAAATCAGCACCACCCTGGGTGTATTATGGGGCCCCTATCTGGACATAAAAGTATATACATGTAGTTTTAGTGATTTTGGTTAGTGTGTGATCACCAGATGATGTGGTGCTCACGACTTGTTGTGATGATTCCTACTAGATGACATAAGCTGAAGATGACGTGGTGAATATGAGATCAACTGGTAATCATAACAAAATAAGGGGTGATCATCATATGATGTGGAGCTTATAAGTTAAGTTCTAGTGATCACCAGATGATGTTATCATCACAACATGATCTGGTCCTCACCACATCACCTAGTGAGCGCCAAATGATGTTGTCATTAATGGTTAATTTGGTGATCACCACTTATTTTGTTGTCAAAACCAGTTGCTCTCATTATCAAACAGCTTCTACTCACACATCAGCTGGTGGTGATAAATACGTTATGGGCACTGGATCATCTGCTGGTCACAAGAAAATAATCTGGCGATTACTACATTGCAATCACGTTGTGAGCATGAGAAAATAAGTGGTGCTCATGAAATCATCTGGTGATCATCACATAAGAAGTCGTGGTCACGAGATCTTCTTGTGACTATGACTGGATTCAAATTAAAATAAAACAATGTCCCTACAGGGGCTCTGTATGCTGTAACTTTAAAGGAGAAACCAATGATGCTGATGCCATACGACCATGGCGATATATCAGTACTTCATCAGTTGATCAATTAGGTCATTCACTGATATGCCAGTTTATGGATGATTCAATGAATATCCAGGATACTTTGAACAATATACAATGCAGCCAGACACAATGTCTAGTTTTTTTCTTTAAAATATCACAAACATTTTCATGGACCATATTAAGAAGGCTGACAAAGACATTTTTAAATGAGAGTAATTATTATCTATCAGGAAAATGCCCATCCCCCAAACATTTTTTACAAAACTTGTCAGTTACACTTCCAAGTCATTTAAAATTAGTGTACCTAGTAATTTCTTGCTCAAATGTTACACGATCGAAATCATATAATTTTAAAGTAATAAAGATTATAATAAAATTACATGTTTAAACCTGTAACTGAAGATAGTCAAGCCAATTTTAAGGTTGGTTTGAGAGATGTTCACCCATCATCACATTTTGTGAGATCTTCAGCATTGCTTCAATTTTTCAATAAGGCAAAAAGTAAGTGTATACTACCTGTCTTAGAGGTGTTTATGTCCAATGCAAATATATCCAATACTAGTGAAATAGAGTGCCTTAGTTGAAACTCTAAATTTTCAAATGGCCGCCTTTTTCAGGTATGTACAATCTTTCGTAAAAAAACAAAACAAAAACAGTGTACTCCAGTGATATTAAAAAAACGAGTGCTTTGAACTCCAGGACTTAAAATATTGAGTTCAATGCTATCCAAACAAATGTTGTGATATAATGGTAGAATTCTACTAAATACACTGCAGGAATAGAATGCCCCGCGGCACTGTGTCGGCTTCCTTTCCATGAAGGGTATAGTTTGCCTGGAAGTACAGAGCTAAAGAATATTGGCAAAATGAATCTTCTGTATGGTGAAAATAAGCTCAAAATTGCTGTATCTTGCAATATTTACAATTTTTAAAAATACTGTTAGTTTTCAAATGTAAGTGACAAATTTTAGTGCCCTGCAGTGTTGCAAATTGAGCTAAAAATAGTTCAAACTTTTATAGTTTCTGAAATACATGTATTTGCATTCTTAATAATTCTGTAAAGACCACATTAAAAGTTTGTATAATGAGTATAAAGACGACTGAGTAGTGTATAGTGTTTGAAAGTAAGATCGAAATTGCTGAACCTTTTTGCCACATCGAAGATATTTAGATTTACAAAGTTACTGTGGAGTCTCAAAAATCTAAGGTGGCCAATAGAAATCTTAAAACTGAGTCCTGGAAATTTTGAGTATCTCGTAGGCTTGAAAATGAACTTTAATTGCTCTTTCTCTTATAGTTCAAAGATATATGCAAATTTTTTATATCATTAGGCACAAAAACAAGTTTTCCATTTTTGCAAAAACACAAGAAGGCTGCCAAAAAGGAATAAAATTAATATTGACTCCCAGAAGTCCTGTGTATCTTGTTGGTTCAAAAATAAGCTACTTCCTTTTCTGACATATTTAGAAATTTATCAAATACTATAAAGTATTTAAAAAATTCCAAGAAGTTTGCCAAAAAGAATGACAAATTCCAACGCCAAGTCATAAACTCTTGTGTACTTTGAAAGTCAAAAATACATTAAATTTTTTTTGAAAATATTTATAAAACCAAATTAAGAAGGATCTACTAGAAAAGCCATAAAGATTTGGTCAAAAAAGTATTTCTTTATTTTTCAGAAAAATATTAGAAGTACTTCACTGAACTAAGCATTGTAACAAAAATGCAAGGAAAAAATTCAAGAGCCAAGTGAACATGGTAATTCCATCAGCATCAGCTTTGGTGGTTTCAAAAATTTACACATGCACAGACAAATGTATCATCAATAGCACAAAATCTGTTTTTTCTATCCTTAGACCCTTCAATTTTGTTTTTTTTTCTGGTGCACAAAATCATGACAATATGTCAATGACTTTGTCATGCAAAGAATAATATGTAAATATAAATATCTACCACAGACATTTCTTACTTAAAGAAACATCCGTCAACAAAACAAATATAAATGTGAACCTGACAACGGATGGCAACAAAAAGCAAAAACGTGAACAAGATTATTAAAAAGAACACGATACAGAAAGAAAATACATTTAAGCTTTGATTAAAGGATATATAAATACAGAAATAATCCCAAACAAAATTGTTCAGATCTTTTGGCTGTTAAAACAACAAACGAATGCTACTTTTGGTGTAAAAAGTTTTTAAGAGAGTACATCACGTCATTTACTAATTATGTATGAGTGTATGACAAGCTCAAATTGTGAAAAATTAAGTTTCTGGACCTTTGAAATTTAATCTTGTGATTCTAACTTACAAATACCATCTCAACATTTTAACTGTTTGGTGGATAGGACTGTGGTTAGGTCAGATTGGATTTATTATAAATTTCATATTGTCTTGTTTATTATCAGAATTTTTAGTTGACTGTAATTTGATTGTATTTTGATTGTTTATCTTTTGCCACTGCAACCTGAAAGTAACTAGTAAAACTTTCTGTTTTTTTCCTCTTACAACTTAAAAGCAACCAGTCACCACTAACATACCTTCCCTGTTGACTGTAACACTTTTAACATTTTTTTCAGTGGCCATCTTTAATATTGTACATTGTGCATTTTTACGATTGACTTCTGGTGATGAATGTCTGAACCTTTGGAAATAACTCATTTTTGGCAAAATTCTTGGAATATTTTGTGATACTTAAAACCCTTTTTTTTTAAAAAAAAAAATCGAAAATCAATTTCTCGAAAATCAATTTTTCGAAAATCAACATCAATTTTTTTTTTCAAATTATGACCTTTTTTGAATTTTGATAATATCTGGAACTGACAGAAGAATTCCAAGACTCAAAATTGAAAAATTGGATTGATTTAATTAATTTAAAGGCCATTTTAATCTGAAACAGTGATTGGGAGTTCTGAACCGCAATGGCCAGGTCTTAATTTGGGGTTGGCATTATCTTGAGGTACTCTATTTAAATTTCTAAATATTTATATATGTTTTTAGCTTTAATAAAACAATCACATGAAAGTAAAGTTTTACCCTATTTATTTCAGAAAATGAATCAATGTCTGCATGACGTTCAGAACTGGCTATCTATATTAACAAGCTTACACTGAATGCCGACAAAACAGAATTTAATGTGGTTGCGTTAAAACAACAACAAAACCAACTCAAATCCTATTTTCCAATCAACATTCAGTGCACCCCATCTATTTCCCATAAATAGTATCAGAAACCTTGAGGTTTGGTTCGATGTCGGGTTCTCTTTTGGTACCCATGTTTAAAGAGGTTTTTCATGGCTGTTTCAATCAGATGCATGGTCTCAGATATATCAGGAAGTACCTTATGTGGGTGTTCCACCACACGACTAAGGTTCCCGATTAAGGGTTTTTGAGGGTCGGTTTGAAATATTTGCTTACTCCCAGACCTTCTGTAAGGGTCGGTTGTGGTCAGTTGAGGCCGTGAGGAAAATCAAACATGTTTGATATTTCTCACGACTCCAACCGATTCATATTTCCCGCCCTCAACAAAATGTCCAGTTCCAGGCTTCCTCAGGCCTCCTCAGACCCAATTTTACACAGTCCTGTGTTGTCCCAGGCCGCCTGCGACCCTTAGTCCCAGACCTCCGTAGCTCAGTCCCAGGAGGCCTGTTGTTAGTCCCCGACTCATATATGATGCGTATGAATTTCATGCATGTGAAAGTGAATCGGTTCCATTAGTCCCCGGAAGCCTCAGACCGTCTGCGGTGTCCTGGGACCAAAAATCAAGGTCTGGGACTAAGCCCCGACTAAGGGTAACCGACCCTAACCAATCCAAGCCAGCATCCTCAGGCCGCCTGGGACAACACAAATTTAGTCTGCGACGGTCTGAGGACGCCCCAGGAGGCCTGGGACTAACAACCAATTAAGAACCGACTCTTTTCCGCGCGTCTGAAATGAAAACGAGGCAGTGAGGAGGTCTGGGACTATATAAGCAACCACGCACAGATTCTCATTGTTACTGACTGTTTGGCTACTGAGAGACGTGTGTCACTGTTTTGTAGGGCCAAAACAGACAAACCCACTAGTAAACATAACCACCAACCATGGAACTAACACACAAATTTGGAAACAGAATTATCCCACCCCCCCAAAAAAATTCCACAAACACATGAACTGCACCCTCAAAACATCCATTTGGGTGATGATATTTTATAATATTTTTAAGCAAGGAAACAGATTTTATTGGGACATTTGTAATATTTTAAAATATATCATAAAAATTCTCTCTTACTTTCAGTTATTTGTCTATAATTGATTCTAAATTTAAGGCAAATTTTGGGTGTAGTTTTTAAAGATTTGAGAGTTATGTTTAGCATGGGGTTTGTCTGTTTGTCTGTCTGTACAAGTTATGTTTAGCATGGGGTTTGTCTGTCTGTACAATTTATGTTTGGCATGGGGTTTGTCTGTTTGTCGTTCTGTACAAGTTATGTTTGGCATGGGGTTTGTCTGTTTGTCTGTCTGTACAAGTTATGTTTGGCTTGGGGTTTGTCTGTTTGTCCGTCTGTACAAGTTATCTTTGGCATGGGGTTTGTCTGAAGCAAGCATAGCTCATTAATTGTTTTTGGAATAATTGGTAGTCCTGAAAAGGACTGTTTGTTAGTCCTGAAAAGGACTGTTATAGTTAATCCTGAAAAGGACTGGTTACTGCAGCAGGACTTACATTCTGTCATCTTGGCTACTGCTCCCTCATTATTGAAGTAGTCCTTCAGGTAATCCCTCTGTCTTTTGGCTTCTCTAGCAGGGTTTCTGTCTTGGCCTCCACCAGCAGCACCACCAATCAATCCACAATCACCAGGCACATCATCATCATCATCCTCCCCAGGCTGCTGACCACCATGTTGACCTTGATACTGGCTTCTCAGTATGTTGTGCAGAGCCACACAGGTGAATGCCACTTCTCTAACTGTTTCTGGGGGTAGTTCAATCGTGGTCCTCATCACTCTGAATCTTGAAACCAGGATGCCAAAAGCGTTCTCAACAACTCTCCTGCCCCTTGATATTCTGTAGTTGGCAATCCTTTCCTCTCTTGTTAACATCCTTCTGCCATAGGGTTTCATGAGCCAGGTCTTCAGGGAAAATGCATCATCTGCCAGAATGAAGTAGGGGACATCTCTACCACCCTGTGTTATAGGAGCTGGGTCAGGGAAGCCTATCCTGCCATCCTCAATCCTCCTCTTCAGCTGAGAGGCATTAAATATCTGGGCATCTGTACCAGCATCCACCCATCTAAACTTGTACTTCCCATCTACCAGGGCCAACATCACAATGGAAAAGAACCCCTTGTAGTTGTAGTTGTGGTACAGGGCTCCAGTGTTCTTGGGTTTCTTCAGGGCCACATGCTTCCCATCCAGGGCTCCCAGGGCATGAGGAACATTCCACCTGATCCTGAATTCCCTCTCCAGTTCTTTCCACTCATCTGGAGTAGTAGGACATTTGAGGTACTCTCTGGTGAACTCATCCTGGATAGCCCTGCAGACCTCTGGTAAAAACTTGGAAATGGTGGATCTTCCAACCCTGAACTGACAGGATAGTGATGTGTAGGACTCTCCAGTGGTCAGATATCTGATGGTGAGGGCTAACTTCTCCCCAACACTTATTGGAGCTCTGTAGTTGGTGGCCTGCCTGGCTAGACGTGGCTCCAGTCTGGTCTTTATCATTTCAAAGAATTCTGGGGTCATCCTCATGTAATTGGTGAATCCTGGAATGTCTGTGGCATACAGATCAGCCATAATGTTGTTGTAGGCCCCTCTCTCCTCTCTCTGTAGTAGCCATGGCCTGACCCACATGTTGTGCCTTCTTCTAGGTCTCTGTTTTGCTGGTGGTGGTGCTGGTGGTGGTTGCTGTGGTCGATGTAGAAATAGGAAATACATGATTATTTGTAACTGAATAAAAACCAAAAAAGTCCTAAGTTGTTGTTGAATCTGTCTTCCATTAAAAGGTGGCATCCTGTTGTGTTTCTAGAAAAGCAATGGTGATTAGATCGTGAATTTTATATATATACACCCAGAAAATCCAGCTTTTCTTCAAAACAAGAATCGGCGATCCTGGTCTGGGGAAGACTGAGGAGGCCTGAGGACGCCGGGAGTTAATCGTGGGTTAGTCGGCTCTTAATCCCTGAGGCATCCTGGGACCCAGTCAGTATGTGTACGACAGGATCGTGGTTGAAACCGACCAGAAAACTGGCTTAGACGGTTCTTAGTCCCAGACCAGTCGGGGACTGTCTGGTGCCGCCTGAGGCGTCCTGAGGACGATCTGTACTTAATCCCTTCAATACCTTCAATTCAGGCCTGAGGCGTCCTGGGACCCAGTCGGTATGTGTACGACAGGATCGTGGTTGAAACCCACCAGAAAACTGGCTTAGTCGGTTCTTAGTCCCAGACCAGTCAGGGACTGTCTGGGGCCGCCTGAGGCTTCCTGAGGACGATCTGTACTTAATCCCTTCAATACAGATTCAGTATTCCCATTTTACCTTTTTTTCCACCGACTGTCCACGATTAAGGGTCGCCAACAGAATTGGGGCTTAATCCTTTGGTGGAACAGGGGCACTATGGGTGAAAACCACAATACTTGGGAGGCCGGGACTTAGTCATGGGTTAGTCGGGGCTTAGTCCCAGGAAATTTCTAGAATTATACCTGTTCTTTAAGATCTACAATGGTGTCTGAACTATGCTCCATTCTCACACTTGTGTAAGTACCTCCAATCAGGTTTTCAAAAGTATTTCAGCCCCTACATACCTCAAGCACCGTTTACTTACAGCGCTAGGCACAGGAAACCTACCAGAAATGTGCACAAATCAAAACACCATTTTAGCATATTTGATGCTCCAACTCCAACAGCGGTTTCTCTTCCATCTTTCATACACAAACTGAAGACATACGTCTTACGCAAAACCTACGCTCCATATAGCTCTCCCATCTTCCTGGTTTTATCTTTATAACTATTTACTGATTTGCTTTGAACACAACACTTTATGAAATCTTAGCGAGGGTACAATCAAACTTTGTCACATAAAGATGGTGACAAACTTTTGTAATCTGCCTTAAAACTGTATAAAAATCCAATTTAATTACAGTTTCAATAGTTACACACATATCAAGATTTCATATGGGTAATCCATACTGGCAAAACAATCCATTTTCTACAAAAATTTCTTGTGCATACTAAACTTTTCAAAATGTCTTGGTCAATATGCTAATATGATTTGCTCTAAAGAAAAACTATGAGAAACTACAATAAACCTGCAAAATGGTATAAAAGAGTTAAAGCTTATATTAAAGCAAATTAAGCGATTAATATGATACCTTAATTTCATATATGTATTCAATATATAACCCAACCGAAATCATGATTTTGTAAAAGTATCCCTATCCACCATTTTAGCATTTTGTTGGAAAATCACGCCATTTTCCACTTTCTGCTGACACACAAACGAGGATAGCCACAAAATCAGTTAAGTGACACCCACTTTGACTTCATCAACTTATTCATCAACTTTTAATGAATTGATTAGTTTTATACCAGTCACTAGCTGGTTTGAGACATTCCAAACTGAACTAGACCAAAACAACAGCACAGTGCAATCACGCATGTCTGAATGAACCGTCACAACCTGAAATGTGTTGCATTTGCATGTCAAGTCAAACAACATATGCTAACTGCAATCAACCACTCAGTAGTCTAAACATGCTATTGGGACACACTAATGACCCATGGTCAAATTGTTCAATTGGATAGAGTTATTATGCTCACACCAACCACTGCCCTACTTTATCTGTTTTTCTCAGTACATCAATTGAGAATATTCAAACAATGGCTACCAGAATCAGGACTGCCAGACCAATACTTAATAACACATTATGATCATTTGGTTTTTCACTTTTACTATACTTTTAAGTACTTTCTCTCTGCTTTTGATCACATTAGATCAAATCTCTGATTACTTTCCAATTTAAACTCAATTTTTCATCTAGAATTGAATTTTGAGCTCAAATCCTGTTGATCCTCCATCTAGAGGCTCAATCCGGCGGATGAGCCGCTCAAAATAGGAGGATCAAGGCGGATAGGTAATTTGCTCCTTAGGGCAAAGGTGGGATGGACCTTCAGCCTCTGATGAGAAAAATCAATTTATTTTCGAAATATTGCCAAACACCTTGGACAATATAAGGCAGATAATAGAGGGATTAACAGTCTGTCATTGACACACAAACACTTCTTATTTTGTATTCTACGGGTTACAATGAGTGCCAGTGATACAGCTCTGCCTGCTGATTTGAAACACCTTGAGGTGAAGAGTGCAAGCACCTTTAACACCCCCATGAGTGGAACACCCATACCCAAAACAACCCAACTAATATTCACTCAATCAGAAACAGCTTGAAGACAGGCACCTTACCTGTCCAGTGTAACTTCAGAAGCACCCCACCAGTCAGTGCTGATGAAGACTTCAAGGAAAAGTGGATTGAGCTCACAGTCAAATACAAGCGTGAATTAACTCTACTGTGGGTAGAGGAGTTGATCAGAAAGTATTCAAGTGTCAAGTTAGAAATCCAAAGCACATTAGCTGAGATTAAAAGCCACTTAGGTCAGAAGCAGTTCAAAGAAATTCAGGATTCGCTCAACAGCAAGTTCCATACTGCAGCTCCAGTGTCTCTAGAGAAGAAACTCAGGACAAGCTACCAACAAAGGCCTCCTCAATCCAAAAATGATAGGAGGAGCAAACCTTTTAAGAGGCCCCAGAACCAGGACAGACAACTCAAGATGTTGCTTAATGGACTCACTAAACTGATCCAGAATAAAACTAAATGATTAGTTTTAATATTATTTATTCAATATAATAAAGTCAACCTTTTCAAAACTGTACACAATGCAGTTTAAATTGAATATAACAATAAATATTTACTTAGTTTATTCACTGTGTCTTCAAAACTGATCTTCAGTGATCTTACCTCTTATCTCACTTGATCTTCACTCTAACTGGCTAAAAGGATACTCTGATCCTGCTGATCCACTTCAAGGAGAATCCAAGTGGACTGATCCTTCTAGAACTGAGAATGATCCTCTTACCAAGAAGGATTATCCTCTAATCCGCCAGATCAAGGAGGATAGGCTATTCACACCTCAATACTTACCTCAGTACTTTCTGAGTTCCACATTTTAATAATGATGGCAACTCCTGACATTAATATGATACTTAACCAAATTAAGGAGGAGGCAAAAATAGCCCCTCCTGGAATCCTCCCCAAAGGGAAATCTGATGATGAAATTGAACTTATAAATTTCAAGGCAGATAACCTGGACCAAAAAATGAATCCATACAAACACCCTACATAAAAAGTTTGTGGATAAAAGTAATTGGAAACCAATAGAGTCCATCAGTCTCTGGATATATTCCAAAGATCATTTAAAATTGGCCTGTTAAATAGTACAACTAAAACTGTTCATAAACCCAATTTAACAAAAGAACAAAGAATGGGTTTAAAAGCATTAACTGACAACCCAGAGATTGTCATTAAAAAGGCAGACAAAGGGTCAGCAGTGGTTGTAATGAACACCACTGATTACCTTAGAGAGGGTTATAGACAACTCACTGACATCAAGTACTACACTAAGCTACCAGATGATCCTACTGATAACATAGCTCAAAAGGTCAGAGAGACACTCGCACAGATGAGACAAAAAGGCCTCATTTCTGATAAAAACTTTGAGCATCTGGCCCCAGTTGATTGTACAGAAGCTAGATTTTACATGCTACCTAAAATTCACAAAAAAGGTGTTCCAGGTAGACCAATTTGTAGTTCTGTCAACCACCCAACTAGTAAAATTAGTAAACTGATTGATGAACACATTAAAGAATACGCGACGCAAAACAACAAATAAATAAATAAGTACACAGTATGAACTTTACATTTAATGGGGATCACTATTTACAGATTGGTTGGACAGCTATGGGCACAGCATTAGCCTCTAACTATGCTAACTTATTTATAGGCTTGACACCAAGGCTCTAGCTGGCTACCCATTAAAACCATTAACATGGAAAAGATTCATTGACGCAATCTTCATGATATGGACTCATGGAGAGGACTCACTGAACAAATTCATTGAGTACCTCAATTCACTGCATGAGACAATCAAGTTCACACATGAAATGAGTTACAGCCAAATAGAATTCTTGCACACTACTGTTAAATTTGGCCATAACAGAGGCCTCATTACAGCACTGTATAACAAGCCTACTGATACTCACCTATATCTGGAGCATACTTCAGCTCACCCAAACAGTATCATCACCAAAGAGCCATATGGGCAATATCTCAGACTGAGGAGAATTTGCACGTTAGACATTGACTTTGCGTCCAATGCAAAAAAACTCGCTGGCTATTACCTGAAAAGAGGTTACTTATTCTCCTCGCTCAAAAAACATTATCATAGAGCAAGGAAATACAATCAGGATGAGCTTCTAGATATAATCCCTAAAGAACCCACAGATGTACCTGTCATAGTCACTCAATTTAATCCAAGAAACCCCAAGATCGGTTCTTTGGTTAAAGACAATTGGAGCATTATTCAAAATACAGAAGAATTGACACAAATCTTCAAAACAAAACCATTAATTGGCTGCAGAAGGTTACCTAACCTCAAAGACATTCTCACCAGTAGCAGTATCCGGTACCCATCAGTACCTAAACCCCTTACAAAGACAACCCAATTCTTGCCAATATGCACCAGATTGGGTAAATGTACCTACTGCCCCAAAATTAAAAAACTGGTACAAATCACCAGTTTCCATACTAAGAAAACATTCAAATGTCAGTCACTCCCTCCCAAACACAAGATCACTTGTGAACTCTCTAATGTAATTTACATCATTAATTGCAACCAATGTGGCCTCCAATATACTGGAGAAACCGAAAGACCAATTAGAAATAGGATGTATGAACACTACAGCAGTGTCCAGAAATTCCAGGCTGACAAGGCTACTCCAGTCTTCAGGCATTTCACACAGAAAAATCATTCTGTGAAACACATGGAATTCAGTATCTTGCATTGGATGGGGGATCCAACAAGCCCAAATGCAACCACCAGGCGCAGACGCCAAGAACTATATTATATTTGGGCATTCCCTACACTCCACCCAGCAGGCATCAGCATGTTTGTATGAGGTTATGCCCTCTCACTGCACCCCTTACCCAGGTGCAACCTCTCCCCCCAGGTTTTATAACTACTTCATGAATCGAAGGTACAAACTAAACTAACTTAAGTATGAAACTTCATTGTGACAGTGTATACATGTACTTTTATATACTGGAATATAAAGTTTTTCAGAATAGGTAACATTGCGACAGTGTCATGGCCAGTAACATAAAATGTTGGATGTCTCATAAAAAAAACGAAGTAATCTTATTTTGGAAATTTTCACCTAATTTTGATTAAAATCAACTGAATGGGTGATAAAAGTTTTTTTCAGATCTGTGACCACTGTCTGCCATAGCTGGATATGCTATTGCAAGCCAGGGCTAATTGCTTGTTTTTAAAAAACAGTTATCTCAGAATTTAACAAGATGGTAGGGGCCACAGTGGCAGAGTGGTAACACTCTCGCCTCCCACCTCTGAGGCCGGGGTTCGATTCCCGGCATGGCCTCAAGTGGGAAAGCTGGTAGTTGCTTGCCGTTGGTCAGCAGTTTATAGTACAGAAACCTAACGAACTGAAGGTACTGGTTTCCTCTGCCCTTCCAACTACCCGTTGTGATATGACCTGTACAGTGTTGAAAGCGATGTAAAACCATAAATAAATAAATTAACAAGATGGTAGTCTGAGTAAGATAGACTGCTACAATGGCAGCAAGTTAAATGAATTGGTTAATTCTGACTGGATGGATATCTCTAATATTCCATATCCAATACCTCTCTCACTTTTTTCTATGCTCAGGGTTAGGGATGTTGTATTTTAGAGAACACCATTCCAATACTGAGAAGCGCAGATCTTCAGATCTATGAGTGGCCTTTATCAGTGATATGCTTTGATACTGTTGTTACCCTGCTCTCCTTTGGTTTCCTTCCAGACAGGCGTTCATACATTGTTGCTCTGAAAGCATGGCATGTTTTACGCACATAGTGCTTGTCACACTTTCTATATATGACGATGTATACTTTTTGTATAAGAGGGCAGTAAGTGCATTTCCCTCATCTCGTGCAGTGCTTAGGTGTGATTTTCTGCTAGGGTGCAACTTGCGGTTGGTATAATATAGTTGCATTTGTTAGGATTTCCCTAAGATTTGGTAATCTTTTACAACCTGAATCTCACTGAATGTTTTCACACAATCTTTTTTGTGTGTTCAATAATGTTCCAGTAATTACTGTGTATGTACCCATGTATATCTTTGTTGTTGTGATATCCTAGATTTGCACCATTTTAGACAAACAAATTTTGTGGTTATTCGTTCAACTTATTAAACTTGTTCAAGCCATACACAAGTGATGCATGCAAGGTAATGGGTTTTAGCTGAATCCTGGCACTGTCAGCTGACTGAGTGCCCACTTTAGACAATCTATTCTTGTTAGATAAAACACAACTGATTTATCCTCTTCAGCACAAGTATATTAGATAAGGCATGGAACCATCTGGTGTGTTTTTTTTTTCAGAGAAGAGAGATTAATGGTCTTACTATTTTTTTTTGCATCTGACAAAAAAAATCAACGGTCTCTGAGCTTGAAACCACACACCAGTTATCAGAGGAAAGAAACTAGAAAAAGGTATTTGCTTATGCAGAAACAAGCCTTCAATAGCAAAGAAAGAGAATAACGGTAAAAGATGGTAAAAATAAAGGCTTGTAAAATATATAATTAGGGTTGTCAGTAGTAACACATAACTACAAGTTCTAATAAAAAGTTATGTACAAATATGCTGCAGCTGTGTATATGATCACCAGAAAATCAATATCTAGTTCATCTGAAAATAATAACAGTAATATGCATTTATAATTTCCATTTATAACCTGTAACCCATTTTTAAATAAAACAATACAAAGTGTTTTTGTTGGGAGTCCCACAAGGTTCTGTTTTGGGTCACTCTTATTTCTGGTTTATATAAAGGATATCAGTAGTAAGTTATTTTAACATATGCCTGTGAATAGGTAAATAAGGAGGGGTCCAAGATCAAACCTGTCCACATCAAAAGACTCCCAGCCCATGATTACATTAGGTTGTGTTTTACATTGCAAACCTCTAGGACCAATAATAAGCGAGTTATAAACACTTTTAAGCTTTGCTATCCTCATTTGGCCTTAAAGGAGGGGTCTAAGGTAAAATCTGACCACCTCAGAAGATTCCCAGCCCATGATTTCCTATAGGTCAGTTTCACATCCCAAAACTCTAGGATCAATAATAAGCGAGTTATAAGTATTTTTTAAAGTTTTTCTATCCTCGTTTGACATTGAAGGAGGGGCCAAAAGGTTAAATCTGACCACGTGAAAGGACTCCGAGTCCATGAATTCCCATAGGTTGGTTTCACATCCCAAACCTCTAGGACCAATAATAAGTGAGGAAAAGGCTTAATTTTAGTATGTTCAATTGCCCGTCAATCAGTCAATTATGGCCTAATTGATCTCAAGATCGACTGGCGCCTAGATTTTGATGTGAGGAACAGGTTTACCACATCTGGTTGACCCTCAGCTGAAACTTGTGCGAAAATCTGGTAAAACGGAAGTACAAGAAAAAAATTGTTTTTAATCATGGGACCTTGACCTTGATCTGTGAAAATTTTTCCCATGTCTACAGAAGATAACTGCCAAATATCATTTTGATAGGCCTATGTCAAGGGAGATATTCAAGCATGATGATAATACAGCGGCAGCAGCTGTCTAAAAACTAAAAGTGAAAACAAGTATCCCATTTTCAAGGGACACTTAATTATGGCATGTGAAAGAATATAAAAAAGTAGCTGAAAAAAAATGCTGAAATCCTCACCATTTTTGAGACAGGGAAAAGTACCCATTTTTAAAAGAAAATATGCAGTAATCAAACTACTCCTATTCAGTGGTCTGATTTATCAGAAAATCCTTTTAAACATGCGGATGTACTTCTAGAATATACCTACAATATTTTATAGTACTGGTGCAGGGGGCCATGGTGGCAGAGTGGTAACACTCTTACCTCCCACCTCGGGGTTCAGTTCCCGGCATGGCCTCAAGAGGGAAAGCTGGTAATTACTTGCCGTTGGTCGGCAGTTTACAGTACAGAACCTTGACCAACTGTATGTACTGGTTTCCTCTGCCCTTCCAACTACCCATCGTGATATGACCTGTACAGTGTTGAAAGTGATGTAAAACCCCAAAATAAAATTATTACTGGTGCAAATATTTTTTTTTCAAAAATACGATGAAGGGGTGTTTTTAAAAATACTTAAGGTGACCTCAAATGATGATTAAGGTCTTGCAAAAGTACCCCAAAATTTTCCCACCCATATAGTACTGAAGAAAGATAGGAAGGAACAAAAATTTCTAAAGCCATAGAAGTTATTCAAGGGAGACCATAATCCGGCAGCAGCAGTGGTGATCATTCAAACCTGCATGAAAACCGTAAGTGCCCCTGATGAGTAGCTTCATTATTATAGACCCAGTCCATTTATTTTTCAACAAATCTAGGTGTTTCTTGAATGATTAATGCTTCCAGCTAACCAGTTCTGTGCTCATTCATTTCAACCAGTACATTATGTTCCATTTGTAAATATGTTATTCAGCAAAAGGACTTATTGTAATGGTACCTATTGTAATGGAAATAAATTTGTTGGATAAATACAAAGACCATAACACTTATTCAGGCAAACCAGATCTAGCTGCTTATCATATAACTTGAGACCGATTGTGGAAGACACTCAACTGTTGCATTTTACTCTAAGATAAACTAAATATTACAAAGAGTATGTTTATGTTGTGGAGACCACCAGCAATCAGCTGAGAATTCATCAAGTGATAAGACCAAAGGAAGATGCATAAGACAATGATATTGATGAAGACAATAAGACAGTGAACATGAAAAATTGTTTTTCTTAATATTTAATATTTCAAAGTTAAAACACTGATTAAATGAAATCTGAAAAGCATTTTTTCTATGAACACAATTTATCCATTGCACAAATGTACATCATAATAGCAGATATATTTCTTGATATCATTATGATGGCATTTTAAAACTACTGATCACTCCTGACCCATTTAGGGTCAAAGAATTGACCTAAAAATGAAAAGGCAAGTCAGGGGCAAAGAGCCACATCACTAGGTTTTAGTAGTCTTGAAGAATAATTCAATAAAGATTAGAGGATTTTTGGTAATATTTTTGTAGATACACTGAAAAATACAAGACATTCAAGACACCACTTTGACCTTGAGGGGAGGGGGGACAAATTTGATGGGATTGTTGGAATCCCAGGCCTTGGGTTCATATTACCTCCCAATACAGTGCAAAGCTTTAATTCCAATAATAAAAGAGATATTAAGCAATAAGTGAAAATCTAACATATTTCAGGTCATAGAAATGACCTTGAAAGGCATCCAGGCAGCAAATAGCACTATTATTAGGTCTGAATAGTCCTGAAGAATAATTCAATGAATTTTTATAAGATTCAAGGTAATATTAGTGTAGATACACTGACAAATACAAGACATTCAACTTTAGGAACCCCAGTTACACCTTGAGGGGAGGTGGGGAGGGGGACTTATTTGTTTGGATTTTTGGAATCCCAGGCCTTTGTTTCCTATTACTTCCCAATACACCCCAAAGCTTTAATTGCAAAAAAACACTATTACTAGGTTCGATTAGTCCTGAAGAATAATTCAATGACGTTTATAGGATTTCAGGTAATATTCAGGTAATATGTTTGCAGATACATTGAAAAATGCAAGACATTCAACTTTGTGACACCGATTTGACTGGGGGGGGGGGGGGGGGGGGGGCTCGGGGGTAAAATTGATGGGATTTGTTATTCCCATAACATTTAAAGTTCTGAATGTAAAATTAAAAGAGATATTTCGTATTTTACAAATCTGTTCTGCCTGTAGGCAGCTAGACTTTCATCCAAGTCCTTTTGTCTTTTATGTTATATATGGGTACTGTATGACTTTTGGAGAAACAGCCAGCCCTGACAAAAGTTTGTTTTTTTCAGAGACTATCCCTTTACTCCTGAATGAATGCTTGTGGTATAATGAACTCCTGCAAGTTTCCAATTAAATTTAACTGTTCAGGTTACTGATGGATAAAAATACAAAGACTTGAAGCAAGTCTAGTAGACAGCATATCAAGGACACCTGACACTTTGGCTGATTTCAAGGTAACCTTAACATGAGGATAGAACTACTGAAGATATAAACCCAATTTTCATGCTTCAATATACATTGAACCTGTGTAAAGTCTTCAGTGTGAGTAGATTTTAACAATATGCACCCAAAGGGTCAATTTCAGCATGTTTTTGACTAAACGACAATCAATCAGCTCTCAATCAGTCAAATGTAGCCCAACTGATCTGAAATTAGACTGGTGCCTATATTTTTATGTAAACAAAATGCTTGCCAAATTTTGTTGTACTTTCTGAGAAAATCTGATGAAAAGGAAGGAAAAGAAAAGATTTTTTGATCATGTGACATTGGTAAGGTTCAAAGGTTAAATCTATACTTGTCGAAAAATTTCCCACACATATAGATTATAACTGCCAAAAATCATTCCATAGACCTTAAGGGAAATATTCAACTTTGAAAATATTGTGGCTGTGTTGTAGGATCTCTGAAAACAGGGGGTGAAAGTAATAAGCATATTATTTTCATGGGGCTGTTGGTAACACACTGGCCTAGGAACACAGAGGACATGGGTTCAGTCCCAGGTACAGGCAAATACATAGTGGCTCTGATGACCACTTAAAATGGTGATCCTCTGTCATTGAGTCCTATCTCCACTGGTAGGTGAAAGAACTCTGCATTTAGTAATTTGAGAGTTTGACTGTACTTGTACATTTAGATAGGTCATATATAAATACAAATACAAAAATTATGCACTTCCTATTTTTTATTGAGGATATTTAGGACTACCCTTTATTTGTACTCTTTGTGTGGGGGGGTGCATGCATGTATCTGTGTGAGTTTCATGCTTGATAGAATGTAGAAACAAACATGTGAAGTAAAATACAGTAGAACCGGTCATCTGAACTTCTGTTACCAAAATATTGTGAATATTAAATTTTATGAACACTAGTGTTATTGCCCAATTTTCTTGATAAATTGGGACAATTGTCTCATTGTCTCAATTTATTGAGATACTAAGTAAACAATTAGCAAAAAGAAAACTTTTTTTTTCAAAGGCATTACCCCTCTGTTTTTTCTTCTTTTCTATTTATTGACTTGGTATACAAAGTCATATTTACATTTAACATTAACAAAAATATTATTTAATCTTGTGTATTAAAGCAACAAATTTTAATAAGTGTATGTTATAATAAACTAACACTACTAGCTTCTTAATGACTTTGTCATGATTTCCACAAAGCTGTTTTCTCATTTAAAACCCCGTAGGACCAATGATAAGGGAGATATAAGAGTTTTTTGATATGATGACCCCTATTTGAAAGTAAAGATGTGACATGGCAGTGATTTTGTTTTCAAAACAAGGCTGAAATTACTCTCAGGAAAGCTTTCTTTGCCATATACATTTTGTGTAAATCTGATGAAGTTAGCTGCAATATTTTAAGTTTTAGATCATCTTAATGATTTTCAAACAATCAGCTGTGGCAGCCATTTTGTTTTTTAATATGAGGACAAAATGTTTTGCTGAAATTTTTTCATTTCCATAAACATTCTGTGTATATTTGGTGAAGATATCTTCATAAATGAATGACAGATTTATATAAAAATGTGACAAATGCACACATGTATCCACATACAGATGCAAATATGTATGCATAAACACACACATGGAAGGTGTTTCATAATCCCCCAACCCAAGCCTTTGACCTGCAGGGGATAAAAATTCAGCTGTTATAACATTGGTTTAATGGTGCCCATTTTTAATTCAGAAGTTTAAGATCAAAAAGTATTTAAAGCATTGCCAAGGGAACCACTGTTGTTGCCAGATACCCTCCAAAAGCTAATAAGCTCAAGATTTCCTTGTGGTAAACATATCTTGAAAATTTGGTGAAAATCCATGCATGGGTTTAAGCTATGGAACACCCACAAACTTTATGACCCCAAAATCTTAAAAGTGTTGCCATGCGAACAGTTGTTGCAAGATACACCATAAATCCTAATCAGCTCTAGATTCTCTAGGGGTTAAAATATCATGCAAATTTGGTAAAAATCCATGCATTGGTTGAGGCTGTCGAACTCCCACAAACTTCAAGACCCAAATATCTTAAAAGTGTTGCCAAAAACACCCACCTAATCTGCTTTAAATTCTGCAGGCTTAAACATATCCTGAACATTTGGTAAAAACCCATGCATGGGTATAGGCTGTGGAACACCCACAAACTTGAAGACACCAAAATCTTTGAAAAAAGTAAAACCCAAGGTTGTTTCTCAAATTATATTTAAAACTCTTAAGTGGAATTTGCATAACTAAAATTTCAAATGTCCACAGGATACGGCTCTGGTTTGGCCAAACTTCTACTTAAACTGACAAAAATACAGTATTTTTGTGTAAGGACCTTAAAAATTGCCCTACATAGACATCAATTTTACTTAGACTGAATGATACAGAGTTCACTCTATTTAGTTGCTATCCCTGTGTAAATGCATTTACAATAAACTCAGTTAAAAATTACCCTGTAAGATCACAGATCACTAACAACTAAATCAAACTGGGTTGAAACCCTATACCATAGTCTGAGCAACATCAGTGGTCACACTAAAGGGTATATCATACATATACCTGGATATGAACTTATTCCAGTCCCTTCTTGGACATAAGTGACTTAGAGGATGTTTACATCTATTAGGTGCTTTATAAATAAGTCATACCACTACTACATACTACTTCACTCTATCCAACTCGACACAGGCCAATGTGCAGTCATAACTGAGTTTGTCCAAGACCAGCCAATTTACTGCTTCTATTTATCCAACTATTGTCTGCTGTGTATAAAATTTTATTATCTACCACACATATGGTATAAAGTCAAATTAACTCTCCTATGTTATGTAAATATTTATTATGCAAACAAAATCTTCCTCCTTGAATATGTTCAGAAAATAGAGATTCTCTTGATTTGAATTTTTGTTTTTCTTTAATCATTAACGTAAATCTAAATAATTAAGCACAGTAAATTAATTATCACTACCACATTCATACTGACTAATTTGCAAATTTAATAAGTAAATTAAACTTTTATAAGTTAATGCCCTATCCAATGGACAATAGCTTATCCGGTCGGCACGGACCGGCCCGCCAAACGTCAGAAAAAGACGTCCTGTGTCTCCACCGGCCAGGCCGGCCCAGTTCTGTGTACTCGCCAGATGGCGTGTCGTACTTCCTTCCTGTCTAGACAGCGTGATGTCATAGCATCTTTTTCGTTGTCTAAACCTATTGGACCCCTAGTAAGCTGATAGCGGGGTCGGTGGGAGGGTCTTGTGTGTCCATTGGATTGGGTATTAACTTATAAAAATTTAATTTACTTATTAAATTTGCAATTTTATTGCGTTAATACATCCTATCCAATGGACAATAGCTGAATAACTACCGCTTGGTAGGCGGGTAAGTTACTAGGGACTAAAACTTGAACTCATGTTAGAATAATGACAATTCCTTCCTAAAGCCTGGGTAGACCTTGAAGTCAAAAACCCTTAAGGCTATGGTCGAATATCATCATCCGGTTATCCGGAATGGAACCGTCAGAGTCGACCTTGCCCCTCCCCCTTTTTTACAGACCTGCTCTGAGGTAGGGGAAGAGAGGGATGAGTTCAGTCCCATAAAATTAAGTCTCCCGGAGGAAGTACGTGATATTTTTTTTTTGTTTTGTTTTGTTTTGCTCCTTAACTATATGTGCAATATATGCAAGTATGTACAACTATTTACATAGGTACAGATCTCCTCTAGGTACCGGTCTGTTGGTGGATCTGCTGAGCAGCCACAACCGGTCCAAGATGGTAGAGCTCTGAGTCAGCCCAAGCCACATCCTTCAGATAGAATTGGGTGAAGGTATTATGAGATTTCCAATGGCAGGCTGCTAAGATCTGCTCTAAGGAGACTCCAGACTGGAAGGCCTTAGAAGCAGCAAAGGCCCTGACATCATGAGCGTTAACCTGATGTAGGGTGTGGGCCTGATGATCAGAGAGCTCATAGCATAGGATCACAGTCTGTTTGATCCATGAGGAGATAGTGGCAGGTGAGATGTCTTTGTCGAAGCCTTTCTTGAAGGAGACAAAGACTAACTCCTGGCGCTGTCTGAGGTCTGAAGTCCTGTCCAAATAGTAGCCCAAAGCTCTGACTGGACACAGGGATCTGTCAGACTTGAGGGATTTATCTAGGGTAGGAGCCAGGGCTGGTATGACCACTGGGGCTACACTCTGTGGACCCTCTTTGGCCAGCTGATTCTTGGAAAGAAAGCTGGGAGATGGAAACAGGGACACCTTAGCCCAATCGGATTGGTGTCTGATGTTTTTGTGCTGCCATGCATGGATCTCACTCCTTCTTTTACCCGAGCCCAGGGCCAACAGGAAGACAGTTTTGAAGGTCAGATGCTTCAGAGATGCCTCCCGGAGAGGTTCGAAAGGAGCCTTTGTCAGCTGGTGTAGCACCAGGGAAAGGTTCCAAGAGGGAATCCCCCTCCGCCCTTTGGGCCTGTCTCTGTGGAAACTTTCCAAGAGACGAGTGAGATTATCATCTTTGCTGATATTGACTGTTGTATTACCTAGTTTATCAGCAATGGCAGACTTGTATCCATCAATGGTGCTGGGCTGTAACTTCTTGTCCTCAAAGAGGTACATTAGGAAGTCAGCCACCGACTTTACAGGTGGTGACCTGAGGTCCACCTGATTAGTGACGCACCACTTTGTAAAAATGGCCCACTTTGCCTCATAGACTGATCTGGTAGATCTTCTTTGAGGAGCCTCAATTCTTGCTGCCACTGCCTCAGAGAAGCCCTGTTTCTTGATTGTTGTGGCTCTAGGAGCCAGGCATGGAGATTTAGATTTGTCAGATTTCTGTGAGGGATCTGACTGAAGGGCTGTGTCAGCAGGTTGGGTTGGTTGGGCAGGCTGAGAGGGACCTGACTGGACATGGTCACTAAGTCCCAAAACCAAGGCATGTTGGGCCACCCCGGGGCAATCAGAATGAGTCTCTTGCACGGGGAGTCCTGTAACTTCTCCACCACTTTGCCCAATATGGCGGTCGGTGGGAAGGCGTATGCATCCAGATCCTCCCATGGTAGGGTGAGCGCGTCCACTGCTACTGCCAGAGTGTCCGGTACTGGAGACACGAATCGAGGTAGCTTGTTGTTGAACCTCGTGGCAAATAGGTCTATCTGTGGCTGGTGCCATTTTCTGCACAAGTTTTGAAAGATGTCCGGAAGGAGGGACCATTCTGTTTGGATGGTCTGATTTAGCCTGGATAGCTTGTCTGCTATCACATTTAATCGGCCAGGGATATGTCGGGCTTTTAGGGTCACTTGTCGCTGGGAACACCAGGTCAAGATTCTCCACAGTAGAGCACACAGTGGGCCCGACTTCATTCCCCCTTCCTTGTTTATATAGGCCACTACTGTAGTATTGTCTGTCGCCACTAGGACCATTTTGCTTGTGCATAGGTTTTGGAACTCTTTTAAGGCCAAGAGGACTGCTTTTAGTTCCAGATAATTTATGTGCAGCTTGCTTTCCGGCACTGACCAGGACCCTCTTGCAGTGAACTCGTTTAAATGAGCGCCCCACCCTTCTTTTGATGCGTCTGTAAAAATTTGCAGAGCATGCTGTATAGGGTGTAATGGTTGACCTTGAAGCACATTACTTTCATTTAGCCACCACTGTAAATGTGGGTGCAGGGATCTGGGTAGAGGGATAACCTTTTCTAGGGATTCCGGTACCCTCCAATTGTTTTTGAGATGCCACTGAATGGGTCTCATGTGTAGGCGGCCCAGGTAAACTTGTTTCTCTGTGGCCGTTAATAGACCTATCAAGGACATGAACTGCCGGACCGGATAGGCCGGTAGCAAGAGTAGTGTTTGTATTTTCCCTTGAAGACTCTGCCACCGGTCCGGTGTCGGTCTGACCCGGCCGGACCTGAGGTCGAACTGGTAGCCGACGAAGTTGAATACTTGTTGGGGCTCCAGTTCTGATTTTTCTAAATTCACCAGCCAGCCTAGATCCTGGCACATCTTGATCAGGATCCGGGTATGATGGAGACAGATTTGGTGGGTTCTGGCTCTGACCAACCAGTCGTCTAGGTACTGGTGGATCCTTATACCCTTGTGTGCGGCCATCAGTTTCACCTCCTTTGCCAAGACAGTGAACTCCATGGGCGCTGTGGACAGACCAAAGGGCAGTGCTTTGAACTGGTAAGTCCGACCCTGGACATGAAATCTGAGATATTTTCTGGATTGTTCCTGTATTGGTATATGGAAGTAGGCATCCTTGAAGTCTACTGAGGTTACCCACTCCCCTTGTTGGAGGGATGTCCTGATGGTTTCCGGTGTCTCCATTTTGAACTTCTCCACCTTGAGGAAAAGATTTAGTTTGCTTAGGTCTAGTATAGGTCTCCACTTGTTGTTGGGTTTGGGTACCAGAAAAAGTCGGTTGAAAAACCCTAAAGATGTTTGATTGTGGACTAGCTCTACTGCATTTTTGTCCATAAGCTGATGTAATGCCTCCAGCAGGTAGCTGTTCCTGTGGGGATTGACATAACGGCTTATGACAGTGGGAGACCTTGTGAGGTTTGGCCGGATCCGAAAGGGGAGGGTGTAGCCCTCTCTCAGGATTTGAACTATTTTCGGTCTGGCACCTCATTCCAACCAAATTTGCCAAAAGTTTTGAAGTCGGGCCCCTACAGGCAGATTTGAGACAACATTCATGGCATTTGTTACAGGTTGAACACAAGACAATCAATGACAGAAGAAGCACCTTTGACATATTTTAATTTGCTTTTTGACTGATAACAATCTGCTGACCCGGGACTTAGCTCTCTCTTTTGGGAGTGCCCGGGCGCAGAATGAACATGATTTTCAGCAAGCTGCTTTACATTTAAACTTAAACTAGTGATCTCAACGGGTACCCGGATATCCGGGTACCCGAACCCTGAATACTTACCCGAATCTGAAATCTCATACCCGAGTACCCGAATCTAAGCTTATTTCTGTTAATATCGCCCACATTGGCTGACCAAGTACAGACGTATCTGGACTTCATTAATTCACTTTAAAATGAAACTATTCAATTAAAATGCATAATAATATTGTTTTCTCACCCTTGTACACCGTTTATAGTATTTTATTTGTCTTTTATTTTAGTTGTTTATACATTGTCAAATACCGGAACCCTTTGAAAATCGTCAGTATATCAACACAGTTTCTTAATTCCGAGTCCATAAAACGCTGTATATTGGCCATATATAGTGACATGCACTCCTTAAATAAATAAGAGTACAATATTTTCACACAGTAGTTAATAATTTTACGTTAATAAAATTAACTTACATCCTGAAATAAAAATAATGTTTCAATTCCGAAACTACATTCGAGTTGTAGTGTAATGCTCTTGTGATAGGTCATGTGACTCCATTTTTATATAAACAACCGTGTTTTGAATGTACAGAAGTCTTTTTTTATTTAACCTTTCTTCCGTGCAATATTGTTTTGAATGCAAAACCGTGGCCAACAAGAAATAAAGCAAATGGTTGCATCCCATTATTTCTGTAGGTTTTAAGTCTGTAAATATGGAGATATTTGTAGTTTCAGCTATTATCGCCCATCGGCGCGGGTACCCGGGTACCCGCCCGCTGAAACCACTGCATACCCGGTCCTAGTAAAAAGGGTTTATTGAGAACACTAACTTAAACAGTTTATTGTCTTTCTGGGTAGTGCACTTGTCTGGGTCAACAGCCTGTCCGGTAACAGATTTACACAGTAATTGTCATTTATAAGGCTGTTGACCCTTGGCAGGACGCGATGAGTACTGATGCTTGCCTTTATTTCTCTTGTTATGGCCACGTGAGAGGTTCTTCCAAGCCGGCCTATCCGGCTGTCTGTTGTCCGGTTTAGTTTCCAGCCTTTCATAAGGGTGGAAGCGATTTTTCTTGTATGTTGAACCAGACTGACCCTTGTCAGAAGCACTAATGTCCTCCTCGGCTTGTTTTAGTACACTATCCGGAAATAGGGTGGAGAGGTGCTGTTCTGAGAGCCGCCATCGTATCCGCTTTAATTCCAGCCTTCAAGTACGCTAGGTACGAATCTCTCCTAAGTAAGGTGGTGTTGGCCATGGTCACAAAAACAAAGTCTGTTAAGTGTTCCATGGACTTGGCCATGGCCTGGCAGATACTAGCATTAAAGTCCAGGAGGAACTGCATTTCCTCTGTGGCCCCTGTCACCTTGGAAGTTGACTTCCCTTTCTGTTCTGATCTAATTGTCTTCAACTGAGACTGCATGTCCTGCTGCACTTTAACTAAACAGCGGTTGAAACCTGCAGCCTGGTTGCAGATAACAGACGACTCCAGGGAAATTTTTTTCCCACTTCCTCAAAGAATCTTGAGAGATTGGCCGCGATTGGGGAGGGCTGGTGGCGATTCCGGCCTGTCTTGCTATCCTCAGGTAGCCACTGTTTACTTTAGCTGCATCCGAACTCCAGGATGACACAGTCTCAGCAGTATTACTCTTGGTTTGCTGGTGGGCCCCATATCACTTTGCCTGAGATCTTGGAGGTTTTAGGAACTGATCCCTGTGCAACCCACCGGCTTCTGCCCCACGGGATGGGTATCCATCTGTAAGAGTAAGGTTCAGTTTGGAGATTTTTCGGCAGAGCCACTCATCTGTTGGAAGTTGAACTGATATCTTGCCCTGGGTTTGCATCTTAGGCCCGGCAAAGGTGTTATCATCTGAGGAGCCGGCAGCAGATTCCATATCTGGGATGTGTGTCCATCCCATGTAACTTCTGATGCCCCTCATTGTCTCCCGCTATGACTGTTCTTCTGACAATGATTGTTTGGGGTCGTTACTTGTGGCATCCGGATCATCTGATAACTCGCCCTCCTCTACAAAAATGTCCAGGGGAGGCCGGTCTGATTGCTCACTGTCCGACTCTGAATCACTAGTGTCCTTTCTGGTCGGCTGGAAGGCACTGGAGGGCTTATCAGAGGTTAAAGGCCGGTCAGCTTTCTTAGAAGAGGCTGGTGGGTCGGTAGTAACACCCACAGCAGGTCGGTCTGAAGATGTGGCCGGTAGATCAGAAGTTTGGGTAAATGGCTGGTCGGCAGGGTTGATAAAAGGCTCCGACCTGGTGACATTAGCCGGTGGTGAGTGGGTAGGGACCACCTTCACAGTGCTGAATGTCGGTTCCTGCTGAGGTCGGTCTAAGGTCTTAGCTAGTAAGAGAGCCTCAAGCCGGTTGAACCGGTCCGACCATTTCTGGTCCAGCTCTTGAAATTTCTGGTCGGTGGACACTGCAGCCGCAGTTGAGGTAGAAGGCTTGGGCTTGACCGACTTCTTCTTCTCCTCTACCTTTTTCTTCTTCTCTGCTGGCTGTGCACTCAAACCAGTGTCCTGGCCATCCACTGCCCTTATTACCGACACTCATGCCGGGTCCACAAGGGTGGGACTGAGAGTGACTAACGTTGAAGAAGATGAATCCTTCTTAGATGGTGTGGATTCCGCCTTATCACGCTTCTCCTTCTTGAGTTTATATGAAGGGGTTGCTAGCTGGGAAGCTTGCTCTGGTGTAAGAGCTTTACAAAGCTGACATTCTACATTAGGCTTCTCAACACAGGGATCCTTACCCTTTTTCTTGTCGCGACAGCATGCACAGAAGCTGTGTAAGTCAAAACCAGCCATCATGTGGCCACAACCCCCACGACGTTGACTTGGAGAAGACATGAAGGTCTATATAGTGTGAAGAATCCGTAGATAAAATTTCACAACACCTTAACAACTATTCTGGCAAAAAAACTGAAATTAAGCTCAGAAAAAATTTTCGTGTACACTTGAACATGCACCAAACGAGAAAGATGCTATGATGTCACGCTGTCTAGACAGGAAGGAAGTACGACACGCCATCTGGCGAGTACACAGAACTGGGCCGGCCTGGCTGGGGAGACACAGGACGTCTTTTTCTGACATTTGGCGGGCCGGTCCGCGCCGACCGGATAAGCTATTGTCCATTGGATAGGATGTATTAACGCAATAAAATGACCTTGTACACAACATCGATTTTTCTGCTAAAGTAAGAATGACATTTCCTTTTAGATCTTCTCTCTATTGACTTTGTTTACAATCTTGTCCCAACGGGTATACAGTTCTTCTTTGGGTGTTTCCCATATCAGTTTCAGTAGGGGCCATCCTTTGGCTGCAGTAGTTAGCACATAGGTGTTACTTGGATCTTGCATGTTTGTATAAGCACCCATTACCAGAGACTGGCATAGCCTGCCAGCAATGCACACTTTCAGTGCATCTTTCTCAGCCTCAGTCAGACTCATATGTCTATAGAATCCTGCCAGAAAGTACCCACAGGCATCTAGAGGCTCAACCACTGTGCTCTCAATCATGTGATAGGCGGCTGCAATTCCAACCTCCATGATGGTATAGTTACAGGAAGCATCACCAAAATCAATCACAGCATGGACCTGATGATCAGGTGTGTTCTGGTTGTCATCTTTAGTATTGGCTATGACTAAGATATTCTGCTCATTGAAGTCACCATGTATGACAGCTGGAAGGTAGAAGGTATGAAATACATCAGTGGTGGCATGGTTTAATGGCTTTAGTAATGTTATGGAAATCACTCAAGGACAGTGTTGGTATCATACATTAATATTTAATTATTTATGATAATGGCTCCCAGGTTTCATATTGAAAAAAAGGTTAATTGCAATATCATTGTGAGAAATTAGTGAGCAATTTTCTCAACAAATTCCTTTAACTTATAACTACTAATCAGTAAAATCCTCAATTGTAGCTTGTATGGTTTATTTTATATAACTGCCAGTCTGGTTATTACAAAGCTTCATTGCAGTGCTTTATGAATGTTTCAATGGTTTTCAAATACATTCCACAACAAAAAGCACAACATTTTAAAATGAATTACATATGAGGTTAGTTACAAACTAGATTGGGCCAACTCGGCACCAACATATCCCCAGACAGGTCATCACTCACGCCACAGGTTTTGATCGGGAATTTTTTAAAACATAATTACCCATTATTATATGAACTTCAGCACATCAATCTACTCTGTTTATATCTTCCCAAGGAAGATGGTGTATCCCCAGACGCCGAATACATAACTCAAATTATATTTTCAATCTTCCTGCAATGATAACTCTAAACCTATTTTCAAAGTATTTAAATGATTGATGATTGAATGTCCATTCTAAAATAATAATCCCAAAAGAGCATATCTGTTTCTATATTTGTTCACAAATAAAATATTATTTAAAAAAAGATTATTTATATTATTATTTTATTATATTATTTTTAGAATTTGCAAATTGTTTTCAGTTATTCATTTCCTCTATACCTATATATGTGGTCCATATATATGCAACCTAAATATGTGACACAATCTCAGTTCTGACTCCCCTTTGTGTTATATGTAGACCTCAATTTGACCTTCAAAATTAAAGCTTCAGACTTAAAATCTGTTACATACTAAGATTACACACAGAATATATATCTAATACAGTTTGAAACTTCTCAGACTTACCATTTCCAAGTTACAGGGAAAAAGATGTGAAAAATGTCTTATAAGGGTCACTCGGGTGGGTGTTTATGGTCCTGATACACAGGTTAACTGTCTATTAAAGGCCTAAATGTTGGGGCACATATAAGAAAACACATAGATATATTCCCAGATGATATTTAACTTAGATGAGAGACATAGTTTGAAAGCTACAGTGCTTGAAAGTGGCAAAAAGTGCATAAATTGGGTCTCTGTGGGCACTTTTGAGACCTTAAGTCGACCCCTTTGGGTAAACCTACAGCCCTAAAATTTTCTACAGACAAGGATTACATATCAAAGTTATACCTAGCGCAGTTTGAGACTCATCAGAATTATCACTTCCAAATTATAGGGCAAAATATGTGAAAAATATAGCAAAAAATCCCTAAGTGGGGGTATTTATGGGCCTCAAACACAATTTTCTCCTCAACTTAAAGTCATGATTTTCGGCACATGTACTAAGAACATATTAATGTGTTGTCAGGTAAAATTTCAGCCAGCTGAGCATCATAGTTTGTGACCTACAGGGCTCTAAGTGGCCAAAAGTCCAATTTCTGACCTTAAGGTGGCCATAAGTTCTTTTTTACTGGGAGTTTAAGGTCACCTTAAAATAGGGATCTTCCTTTGGGCACCCTTAACATGTGTACCAAGTTTGAAAAAAAAATATTAATTTGTTTTTGAGTTATCGCGTCCACAAGGAAATTTCTACGGCGGCGGCGGCGCGACGGACCTGAATCCAATATATCCCCGACTTTCGTCTGGGGATATAATTAATGCAGTTAATGACAAGAACTCAAGAAGCCATGATAGTTCTACATTTTTATTCAATTTTAATTCAATAACCACATTACACAATATACATAAATTGGACCAAGGATGCATCTGTGTCAAGATGCAAGATGTATCTACTAAAAAAGAATGACCAACATGGTTTTTGAGATGACATTTTTCTAGATGGTGGCTAAAATTCAGAAAAGTCTAAATTTTTCACAGAACTTAAAGGAGTAGTCCTTAGTACCCATGGGTCAAGAGTTTGCCCAGGTCATTGTATCTCTGACGTTTTTCCTGGATAAACAACATTTTCAAATTCTGATAAAATTCAAGATGGCAGCCGAAATTCAGAAAATTCTAAATTTTTCAGAGGTCCCAAATGGATAGTCCTCACTCTTCAGTGCCCAGGGGGGCTCCAAAATTTGCCCCAAATTGCTCTATCTGTTAGGGTTTTCAAGATAACAACATTTTACATTTCCACTATAGCTATAGTCATAACTTATTCTGCTAGTGCAATTGGTATCCCAAAAGTTATCGAAAATTGCACCTAAAGATAAAATATCTGAAATATAGATTTTGTGAAAATGCTAAAAATGCATTCACTTTCAAGATATAAGGAATTTAGTCAACTTGGAGATTATAAAAGCAACCATTACTCAGTATTTAGCTATTACTCAATGACATTTATACTCTGAGCAACTAATCTGAAATGTAACTATATTATAGTTCACAAATAAATCGGTAAACAATAACTTTGAGAAAACTTGTGTATCTGACAGGTATTTCTTCTAAAAATTTAATCCATTTACCCATGGATTCCACCTTGTTTTCAAAAGAAGGCCAAAAATATTCCCAGTCAAGCTTCTGTAATAATGAACATATCCTGCCAATTTGAAAAGTCTACCTTACAATAGTTTTTCCTAGAGAGGGGTAACTGGAAAATCTCTATACACTGCAGTGGCAGGGGTGTACCCGTGCATAAACCATAGTATCTACCAGATTAAGCATCTGGTGAAAACAATGAACTTGTAAGCTACTTTACCTTTCAATGTAAAGAGGGCTTTTTATCGAAACAAAACAGTGAAAACTCTATTTGAGTTAGGAATGTTGGTGTTGCAAGCATAGTCTATAAAAATTGCCACAACATATTTCCATATTTTCACTTCCAATTTTGGGTCACATAACAATTCTAGACCATTTCTGTAAACTGTTACAGAACTTCAATGAATACTCTGCCCTTAGTACCAGTGATAAATTTCAAATGGAATTTGTTACTACAGAGAACGTTGGGAGGATCTTCACCTTTTAAGGAATACAAAAAGTCTGTAAATATGAAGAGTAACCTTAAATTTGTATGAAAAGAAAATCATGCTGGGATATTGAGCAAATGTGTATATGAGGTCAACATTTGGCTGACAGAAATTTAGTTAACATAACATGTATGAAGATCTAACCTTACAACAATTTCTAAATGGTTGTGTTGGATTTAATCTGATTAAACTTCAGAAATTGATTGTTTACAACTCAAATGATAGTATTTTATTGTACACACTCATACAACTTTAAACTATTGTTGAGTTTGCTCTAGAAATGTAGAGAACATAAGTTATCTGAACTTATCTCCAACTGTGAGTATATGATCAACAGTTGCACATATACATTAAATGTTGAGAAAAACATGAAAGGGCTGTAAAAGAATTTTTGTGTTGATTCCGGAAATAATTCGCACTGAAAAAAGCAAACATACCAAATCATATGAACAATTTTCATTTGTTAACAAACATTAAGGATTGTTCAGTTTGAGTATCTGCTACCTATTTCATCCCATTTCGAAAATAAAATCTCTTTCGGAGTTTCCCAAAATTCATGCAACTGTTCCCAGGTCTCAGTGGAATTTTCAATGTACTCATTTCCTGCATTAATCTCTAATGTATATGTGTCCATCACCAATCCCTGCACATATCTGCCTGCTACCAATACTTTTAGTGCTTTACGTTCATGATCATTTAAACGTACAATATGCGAATATCCTGCCAGCAGGTAACCGCACACATCCACCCCCTCCATATGACTCTTCTGTGAACCCATTAAAAATGCCATACAGGTGGCTATTTCAAAAACCAGGTAACTAGAATCAACGTCTCCAAAGTCTAGGACTCCGCTTAATTCTATGGTGCAATTCCTAAAGAACTCCTTATGTCTGGCAGCTGTGCTTGTTTCTGTTGTTGGCTTTACAATGATATTATAATCATGAAAGTCACCATGGATTACACCTAAAAGACACCATGTGAGAACACTAAATGACAAAGTACTGATTCTCCACACTTAAACGCTCTTATTTGTTTACCTATTTGTTTCTAACTAATCTGGCTAAAAATTTGTATCCATTCTCCTACTAAGACTTATGGAAGAGAAAATAAACACACACTAAAAATATTATTTCTTTAACTGTCCGCTTATTTCTTGATATTTCAATATAATTATCTTGATTTGTCAAATTACTATCGTGATACTTCCTGAGAATTGTTTTGACTTATTATTTGCCCGACAAATATTGTCATGAAGTTCAGTGTTTTGATGTCGAGGTTTAGCATCAAGCGCTTTGCAATAATTGTAATTCTAATAGTACTTTCATAGCGTTTAATCTCCATCTATTTAGAATCTAAAGCACATAATACCAGAAAAAGCAGAGATCAATAATCATTAAGCCAGAAACATCACAGGGGTTTGCACCACAGAGAAAGACTGCAACAATACCAGAAAATTATGGTGGGTATGTCTTTGCAAAGAGATAGGTTTTCAACTTCTTCTTGAATGAAGAGAGATCTGGCTGAGTGTACATCATCAGGTAGATCATTCCGAATCCTTGGGGCATCATATGCAAAGCAGAGGCCAAAATGCTTTGTAGACTTATATATTGATGCAAAGTGTGGGACCTCAAGCAGCACACCATCAGATTGACTTCTACTAGTTTTGTACGCATTATGTCTGAGTGTAAGGAAAGGTTTGAAGTACTTAGGATAACTGCTGTGTAGGACTTGTACACCAAGAGGGCCATCTTAAAAACAGCACAATGCTTGATAGGCAACCAATGAAGAGTCATAGTAGCAGGAGTGAGATATGAGAAGTTGGTGGTATTGGCACCAATTCTAGCAAGAATATTTTGGACACACTGGAGCCTATTAAATCAAGAGCTGAGAGACTTCAAAACAAGGAATTACAGTTTTCAAGATGACTTCCAACCAAAGCATTTGCAGCCAAAAGAGCAGCATCACATGTGAGATATAAGATCTCTGATATGAACTGAGCAAGCCTTACAGGTACTCCTGACAAGGCAAGAGAAGGAAAACCCTGAGTTAACCCAAACACCAAGGTTCCTTATATCCTAATCACATTACAGATGGTACGTCCTGCAGTAGTACGCATTAGTCAAAACATCCCAGTCCTTCAACTACCATCTGATGCTCATATGCAAAATTGTGACATAGTGGCAAAACATCCAATTCCTTGCATGTCCTGTGGAAGTGTTAAAGAGTTTAAAAATTCCGCCTCTGAGTATCTCACTGTGAGCATGCTTAGATGAATATTTTCATACAGTAACTGAAGGTGTGGTCCACAGTGTATATAAGGTTGTGACCCAGTCGGGTTTCAGTATCACATGTTTCTTCTGACAGTTTACTAAAGGTGTGTTGAGGTTAGTGAAGGTTGCCTCTCGTTGGCCAATGTTTGTGCTGTCGTCATACTGTTATTCATAGTTAAACACCATGTCCAATCAGTGACCATATGCCTGATACCTTATCAATACACCAAATCTCGGAAGATAGGAGGTGGTTCTACTGCTGAGTAAAACCTCTAACTGTGTGATATACTGCCTGTAGTGTGACTGGGGCATAACTGCCTCACCAGATGAGAGGAGATTACCAAGTATGTTAACTGAGAAAAATTTGTGGAATTTTGCATACGCAGTCTTTGAACCAAACAATTAATTCTGTCTTATAGGGATTAAGCTTAAGCTGGTTTGCAGAAAGCCACTTTTTGACATCATCTAAGCAGTTTTTTGTCTATCAAAGGCCTGAGTGACAATCTTATGTGTAACAATAAGGTCAAGATATTAATGTGAGCTCATTTGAGCTTGCACTAGCATCAATGTAGTTCTGAAAGGGATAGAAAACACATGGTATGAACTACAAAGTTAAACAATGGTCACTGCCTTTGCTGCTGATAAAGTTTTAGGGTTTATTAGTTGTCGCAAACTGCATATCTTACAGTACTTGTTAACAGAATTTATCAAAGTTGTGAAGTAGTGCTGCTGTTGTGCTGGAGTGACAAAAGTCAACCAAAAGGTATCTGACACTTTTAGTGAGTAACATCTTGACTTATCAAAATGGTTAGTTGAAAAATGGAGATATTTATATTGAATTACTGAGACAATAAGCCAATAAACTAAGATATTTATCTTGTTTAAAAGAGATAGTAAGAACAGTTACCCCCAAATAATTTAAGGTGGCCCTACTACTCTTCTGTAGATACTTGATCTCCTAATTCACAAATGTTTTTCAGCAAATGTGAACATTCTATGACCCAGCTATAATTTGCTCACTGTATGCATCTTCATAACAAGGGTTTCAATGTAAAAACAAAAAAGACACTTTTACTAACTTACCCTTTTGAAATTTGTCAAAATTTGGCTCCACCTCATTTTGGAAGGCACTGATTATATCATCTACAAGCTGGCCAAAATACAGAGACATAAGATGTATAATGGTCAGATTTTATAACAGTTACAGAAATCAGATTCAGGTTGAATACCATAAATACTGGTTTAACATAAAATTAATTTGGCAAACAATCACATGACTCTGAAATATCCACCTATCATAATATCTCAAATATTGACCAGTATACTATCAATGCCTGTAAATTTGAGTTAGGGTATTATGATATTCTGACATGATATATTCTCATACTACTGAAACAATTAAGAAATAAGTTTTGCAATTTTTCCCTGACAACTTAGCCAGCAAATTAAATAACAGCCTCCTTCTCTGCAGATATTAAAGTAATAATATACCTTTCTAATTCCTTTATGACAAAATATCAAAAGGCAACAAATCCCGGTACTAATTATAACAAGGCTGCAAAGCCATCAGTGACACAAGAACTGCACTCGAATTTGTAAAGGTCTGGCGACAAAAAAAAACAAATTCCGAGTCAGATACATCCCATACCTGGCCTAACATAACCAACAACTACTAAGCTGCAGTGATGAGACGGGTACTCATCATGCTATGTCATAATTCATGAAAGTCAGGGATAAAAAAAAGTGATCTCTTAAAATTTAAATAATTGTGATTTGACTGCATTAAGTAATGTTGGGAATTGCCAGCAGTTTTGTGGGTAAATTAATTGATTATTCACCTATTTTGCTACATTGTCAGTCATTATACAACACTGATTTATTTATCCAATGTCCTACCTGGTACCTTGTTTCAGTTAGATTGCAACAGGGCCACCATTTAAGTGAAAACTATGAGGATATTTAGCTTTATACAGAAACACGAACTGACCATATGTCTAATTTCCTCACCATTAGTATCAAATAAAAAATATTTTATAGACAAATATAGATGCTTTGTTGTACCTTTCTCCCACATTTATCAGTGAGTTCATATCTAACGATAAAATTAAATCTGGTAATAATACCAATAGTTATGAATTTTAAGCTTTTTGTGCAATTTCACAGACAAGTTAACAACTGACACTGTTCAGCGTACCTTTTTCCTGTCTTTATCTGTGACTGCGTGTATGAATTCCCTGAGTTGAGGCAGACTTGTTAGACTCCACACGGTGGTGTGCTTGTCCAAACCCGGGTGACGGAAATTCTTCATGAATAAAATAAACAATCTGCATTTCACATATTGGTTTGGTTAAAACAAATTTGGAAAACAGACGTTCCATTGTATTTACATAAACTACTTCTCCACAGAAGGAAGATTATGTGTAACATTCTAATATACCCAAGGCAACCTGCAGTTTAAGATTAAAGAGATGATACCTGGGTTCCATCCCTGATCGTGACAATATATTGGATTCATTGATGACCTGTCTGATATGACTTTAGCAGTTCAATTAGAAATAAAATTCCAACTTTGATTTTATTTGAAGAACTTAAGTTACTAGAACTCACACAAGTTTTACTAATCATTCTACTTTCATAATGTCTTCATGCATAATATTACAATGGGGTGTAACTGTTACTTTTAACTACACAATACTGGAAAAAAATTAAAATAGCCTCAAATGGGCAATGACTACTAGTGAATGGACATCCTAGAAATATATTTATACCATAACAATCTTGTCCAGTTTTCCAAGCAATTCTCCTGACTGTACCAATATTTCTGGAGTATATGGAACATCAAAAAGTCTCACTCCAGGAATGAAATGCATTAAGCGGACTAAATGCTCTGAATACTCCAAAGGTGCTTCACCTACAAATGAGCACATGCATAATGATCTCATGGTCGATAACTGAATTTACTGAATTATTAGTTTAATGACACTCTCATTTGTACATTTTGTACATTTGGTGTACAGTTGACTTCCTGATTGCTATTAGTAATTTATAAGCATGACAGAAAGCATATTTTAATTGATGAAAATTCAGAACTATAAATTGCTGCACAGCGTCGACGGAAATGTCAGCTTTCTGACTTTAGGCCAGGGGCTATACTCAAATCTACAAACTCCAACCAGTAACCAAGTGAATATTATATTTTTGAAGCTTTACTTCCATACTATTACTCTAAGCTTTTTCATGTATAAGTACTTATCAATACATATACTTAGTTAAAATGCTTCCAAAGTGAACTGAGTATTAGCTATATTGAGCTTTATATGATTTTACTGCCACATTTATCTCCCATAGAGCACATATATACATTATTGACCAAACAAAAAATAAATGTATAATATGCATAAATGCCAGCCTTTCAAACAAAATGTAGAGTTCAGCTTGTTTAAGGAATTTCTAAACATATATTGTACATTTCACTCACTAACTTCACCAAAAGTGCATAATTTTTATTCATATTGCAAAAAACATATATTTTACCATGCAATAAAAGTGGGATTTTTCCCACACTTTGAGAAGTTTCAAGGATTTTGATTGGTGGAAAATGTTTGTGGCAGCTATAATGTGTTTGCTTGGTTTTGATTTGTGAGGTCATATATTTATTTTAAGAATATTAATACTGGGATTTCAGGCATAGATTGTTAAGTCGAATACATCATTAAGTAATATTGTGAAGTATGTTTTTTTTAGTATTTAATATTTGTCTCATGTTTTAACCCAGGCTCATGTTATCGTTCATGCTAGGTTTATCAAAAACACCCATCCTTTAATTTATAATTTTCTCAACATATTGCCCAGGGGGGGGGGGGGGGGGGGGGGCACCACAGAAAATTTTTGTAAGTATCGAAACATTATTTCAGTTTTGTTCTGATCAAAGTTACACTGTAATTATGTGTAAATCAGTGTGATGTCCCTAATGTACATTTCAAGTAAAAAATGATATATCAAAGGTCTATCAATATAAATCTAGCACAAAAAACAATGAAAAAAGCCCCAGATACAGATTAAAAAATGTGATGTAGGGCTTTTCTCCAAACATGCAAATGTAGGGCTTTTTCAATCCTCTATCAAAATACACGTATCAAACATTAAACTGACCTGAATCTTTTCCTGTTTCAATTGGTAACTTCTCCAGACTTTTCTCCTTACCATGGATATTGAGCTCTGGGATGGGACACATGACACCATGTTTCCTCAGTAGATGGCACAACTCGTGCTCAGCATCTATCAACATACAAAGCTGAAACTATTCATTCACAAAATGTCCACACCCGTACCTGTATAGGTGCAGGTGTCTCTATAGTCCTCCTAAAATGAAGATTGTCAGAGATTAGCCACTAAGAATATAATTAGTTCATTTTCAATACATTTCTCATAATTTTGTTACATGATTCATGCACTTTGCAAGATAATTTCAGATTTAGGAGATGAATGGGCCTGGCACATTCCAGTTATATATAGCAGTCTCTTATAAATCTGTAATGACCAGAGAACTACTGATTGTCACAATGGGACCAAGCTATTAACTTAGAAAGGTAACTCCTTATATTTTCAAAACATTTATACGCTCAGGATGTTACAGGTCTTCTACCAAAGACTGATCCAGTCCTCAGCCATATAAAAAAGTCACTGACAGGTCAACTCTATGCAGAATAACAAGTCCAGTCACTATATGCTCTGTCTGACTCACTATGACTCCATGTCAAGATCGGTTTACAGAACAATTTATTCATAGCACCTCCATACAACTTACTGACCTACATGATTTTTGGGCGAGTCCATGCTGTTGAGCACTTTCAGAATGTAGCCATCAGTACAAACTTGCATGATATGCGGGTTTTCACCACAATCCTCCTCAACCTCCACCTTGTAGTTCTTGTCATCATAACTGTTGATCTCCTTCATACCTTTCACCTTCAGTCCATACAGATCTTTAACCAGTTTCCTTGCTGTCTCCAGCTTGATCTGAGGCGCAATCACCATACCTAAATGCAGGAAAAGTAACAGAGTAAAGTATCAATAGTAAACTGTTAAATTAGCCTGGATTCTTGTAATGTATGATAGGTAGGATATAAACAAGGCCAAAAGGAGTTTCGGTCAATTAGCACAAGACACAAATCCATCAGAGGCACTAGTAGTGCACTGAGGCGGTCACCCATCCAAGGACTAAACCTTTCCCATTGCTGCTTAACTTCAGTGAAGGGACAGGCACTCATCACACTATGCCACAATTCATGAAAGTCCAGAGACAAAAAAAGAGATCTCTAGAAAGATGAGCCTTACAAGAGCTCGTGCTTAAAAATACTGCATCATAAAGCTGTTAGGTTGCTAAGTTATTGTTTTGATATGAGAAGCAAGTTACATTTTTTTCTATGTGTGCTTCATCAATGGGCACATTTGTATAGATTACCATCAAAGTACGTCAATGGGCACAAGAAAATAACTTGTGATAATGAGATCATCTCGTGCGCACCACTTATTTTCTTGATATCACAAGATGATCTTGTGCTCACTAGATAAAGTGGTAAGCTCCAGATGAAGTGGTGATAACGACTTAATAAGTGGTGAGCACTAGTTGATGTGGTGCTCACTACTTATTTTCTTGTTATCACAAGATGAAGTAGTGATCACCACATCATTTAGTTATAACCAGATCATCTCATGCTCACCACATCATCTGGTGATAACAAGAAAATAAGTAGTGAGCACCACATCATCTGGTGATCACTAGATGAAGTGGTGAGCACGAGATGAACTAGTGATAATAGAATGATCTGGCTAGCACCAGATTATGTAGTGCTCACTACTTCATCTGGTGATAACAACATAATAAGTGGTGATCACCACATAAACTAGTGCTCACTACTTATTATGTCATGATAACTACTTCATCTGGTGATCACCACTTTATCTAGTGAGCACAAGATCATCTGGTGAGCACAAGATGATCTTGTGATATCAAGAAAACAAGTGGTGCTAACGAGATCATCTCATTATCGCGACTTATTTTCTCGTTATCACGAGATTATCTTGTGCGCACGACTTAATACATGGTGCAATATTTATTTTACCACGTCCTATTAGGGGCTCCGTATCAATTGCCTCATCAATATGATAAACATTCTATTATCCTAGCTAAATACACTTACCTAGTTCTATTGTGGTTACAATACATGTTTGTAATCATGGGAAATCATTGCATTGAAATTATTCAATGCAAGATTCTGAAAATAAATATCTGATGCATCATACCTTAAGAACAATTCATGATGCTCTGGTTTGATATTTGGATCATATTAATAAGTGATTGATCAGAAACTGAACAAAGTACAACTGTGGGAGATGTTATGAAAGAAATAATAGGTCCATCTGTTGCTTTGTTAGTTTTATAAGAATATCATTTACATCGAAACACCCAGAATCCATACACTCAGTTCAGTGTGTCAAAAACAGATTGCAGTGACAGCTGTGTGAGATTAGTAGCACTCACAATTAACAACAAGCAAATTTTGTTCCACCCAGCAAACAGCATTTGTATCAAGCCAAACCTTGAACAAGGCTCGCACATCTTCAAGCCTATCTAGCCAGAGTTATAAACCAGTAAGATTCATAGTAAATTCAATGAACCCTATTTGTGGAATTCATCACAAGAACAAGGTTACATCTGAAATACCCGAGATAATAAGCTTCATTCTTTCCAAGTATATTCAGAGCTAATTTTATCTTACATGTACATTTATTTCTCCAGTTTTGACCAGGAAAGCCTACTATACACTAGAAGCATCAGGTTTCTCTTTAGTTATGGTTAACTTTCCACTCATGTCCACAAATATACTGCATTTTCTGATGTTGAGACAGACCACTTATACCTAAATTCAACAAACGCTGTTTCTACTTAAGCAGAGTCTACAGTAACCTGACAATATCTTGTTTTGTATAGTTTAGCCTGTTATCATTCACTGCTGAGACAGCAAGGATAATTGAAGAATTTAAAATATAATTGAAAATTTATTATATAGTTAAAACAACAGAGAAATACAAATCTGAGAGAATTCAAATGAGGTTCAAAAAATGTAATATTCTGAAAATGAAATGTCATATAGTATAGGTGAGGCTCAACAACAAAATATTTGAACTTTCTATTCTGCCTAGATTCGTCAATCCTCTAAAATGTCCAGGATGCAACAGGTTGAAATTGTGTCTGAGGTACTTTTGAGATATCATAGGGCTCCAGTATTTCTTAAAGTATCACATTTTCACGTTTAATTGGTGGTAGACAGTTATACCAATGAGCCCTCATAGGACCTTACTGCAAGGAAATATCTTCTTTGTGAACAAATATGTAACATAAAAAATATGATCGAAATAACAGAAAAAGCTTTAAGCCACAAGCAATACTGCCTTCAATTGGACAAACTCAATTTACAGCCTCAATCAAAGCTCTACTGCTTCATCAACAGAAAACTTGTCGTGGCATCTAATGAAATCAAGACATTTACAACCAACAATGCATGGACTGGGAATCTTTTCCAAGTGTTTTTACATAACCTTTATATCTCATTCATTTATAAAGATATCTTCACCTAATTTGATGGATTAATTATGGCTATGAAAACATGCCTGAGAATAATTTTTGCCTAATTTGAAAAAAACAAAAAAACAAAATGGCAGCCATAGCCGATTATTTCAAGATTATTTAGATACTCTGGAACTTGAGATATTGCTTCATCAAATTTGCACTAAAGATATATGGCTAAGAAATGACCGCCATGTCACATGTGTAATGTCAAATGGTGTTATCCTATTAAAAGGGTCCTATATCTCCCTTATCATTGCTCCTAGGGGTTTGGAATCTGAAAAACCCCACAGGAAGTCATGGCCTGGGAATCTTTTCAAAGTGTGGAATTTGACTTATAATGGGATCATCATGCTAAAACGCCCTTACATTTTCCTTGTTATAGGTCTTAGGGCTTCAGAATGTAAAAACTGCCTATAGGAAGTCCTGGCCTGCAAATGCTTTGCCTGTGAAAAATTTTGATCTCATTTTGTAAAACAAAATGTCATTTTTGCGGCCATAGCCTATTTATTGAAAATCATTAGGCTGCTCTAAATCCTGAAATATTGCAGCTAGCTTCATCAAATTTGCCTGAATGGCCTATGTAGGCATGCAAAATTTTAAGTCACAATAGTCAAGAAGAATATCCAATTTCAATAATCCAGGAACAAGAAAAAGGGTCAACACCATGGAGATATAGGACTATATTAAGAGGATTTGGTAGACATGCTCTAAGGATAAGATTTAAGTTTCTTTCTGAAGGAGGCTACTTCAGATCGACATGTCAACTGACAATAAACATTTCACTTCACTAGCAATTCAAATGAATAACATCTATACTGACCTGGTTGTAGTATTTCTGTGACTTGTTTCTCTTCTGCCATGTTCTTGTGTTGTGTTAGATACAATGACCGCCTAGAAGTACATAGAGTCACCAATATGAACAAGTGAGATGGAAATAGGAAAGAGATATTAAAAACCTAAGAGCTAGAATAAATGAGACATATATAACTGGGAGTTAGAAAAGAGAATTAATATTAAAGAGGCACAACAGCAGATGTGAACAAGAGCACTCGGAGAGCGCAGACCTCCGCCACGGGAGCTCAATCTGGATCACTCCCAATATATTTTTCATGGATCCAGACAGTGATCCAGATCACTCCCAAAATCTAATCACTTGTTCCTTGTCCCATTTAGGACATATCCAGAAAATTACATCAAAATCCGTCCATAACTTTTTGAGTTATCTGTCTTTAAAAATTACATTTCATGGATCCAGATCCAGATAGTGAATTGAATTTCTTCCTTTTACCTTTTTAGACATATCCTGAAAATTTCATCAAATTCTTCCATAAGTGTTTGAGTTATCTTGTTCACAAACAAACCCACAAACAAACCCAGGTGAAAACATAACCTCCTGGTGACGGTAATTAAATGAATTATGTTCAACAAACTGTACTTTGTTAATTATTAAATTTTTAAAGCTTTACATCAAAGAAGAACTCTTGCTACACTCCAACCCCAAACTACAACAGTTTGGAAATTCCGGTTCTCAGAGTATGATCCATATCTTTCACAAAACTTAATCACTTCTTCATTTTCCATTAGTTTTGATGTAATTGTAAACACAAAAAAACAGATGTACCCAAAATCATACCCTACTTGACAGAGATAGTATTTAAAGCAGGTTGGGTATATTACTCAAAAATAATAATAATCGTTTTTATGAGCACATATATATTGCAACACTGAAAACAGTTGATTATTGATGATTGCAATCAGCCTCTAGTGTCCAAATAAAAGCATGGTGATCAAAGATTTTCATTGTGAAGGGATTAAATTAATAGTTATAAGTGGAAGGAGAGATGTCAAATCATGGTGTCATTCATAAATTGATTTCAATATTATCTTTGTATTGTGCAAAATGCCACAAATGAATGACCATTTGTGGTCCTTTCATATAGAAAAAGACAAGTATTACAGATAAGCTGATGAATAGTAATATCATTACGATGCTGCATAGCTATCTACAAAATTACAAAGCATTCTTAACTGCATCACCTGTGACCAAGTTATTTAATATATACAAATTATCTGCCATCCAGGTGGTAGAAAGGTATCGCTTACACCTAATATGCATCTGAAAAGAAAACCTAAAGTTGTTTTGCTATAATTTAAAACAATGTTTAAGAATTACCTTCCGCTGTTTGTTTTGTTTCAATGAAATAAAATTGCTATACTTACTACAATCTGCTTTGTAATTAAATCAATGAAACGTTCTGCAAAAGATTTCGTATGAGCAACTGTACTGAATTACTTTAAATGAATTACCCAGCCTGTCCCAACAATTAATACACATCTACGATAATCAGTTACTTTTACCATTGGGTGGATTAATGACACAATACATTGGTGATAAGGTGCAAATTATCAGGAAACTTGAGAAAAAGGTGAGTTCACACTTTTCCAGATGAATGGCTCCAATCTCTGAATGTCACAGATTCAACAGGACATGCCAAAGGAGAAGGAATTAAAGTGGTTGAAAGTGAATGCCATATGGTAGAAGCCAGTCACTCTGTATGTTGTTCTAGTTTACATTTTAATCATATGAAGTACTAGGCACAGCATCATTTTTCTGTATTATTATCCTTATTATTATTATTATTTTTCGACTGTATTTTTCACAGATTACATTGCTTTAATACTAAGTCACATTAAAATTAGAGAATAATTAGACTGAAAAAATTTTATACTCCTACACAAACCTGTGTCCACATCTGTTTTCATCTTATGATGTAACATGGATTTCAACATTTTCAGGTGCACACATGTACCTGTAAAGCTAAATTGACAACTTCTAGCATATATGTGGTCAGGGCATTTGTACAATGTACTCATGCATAGTACTTCATATCACACATATACACTGACTGGTAGACCCTTTCCAAACAGAGAAACACAGAGGCTCCTCATCAGACCAGTGTGAAGGGGGTATAAGCATGTATTTACATGTGAAAACCAGATAATACTTAACTGTGTGTGCTTGCGTTTGTGACTGCACCACATCGCTGAATGTAAACACATGCATTAAGTACAACATAAAACAAGCACAAAACAAGATATAGTATTTTGGGTACCAATCATAAATACTATGGAAGGATGGCAATATATAGTTTTGTTATTTGGCAAACATATTTAATATGCCTATAATATAGAATGACATCTTAATTAAACTTTATGCAGAGAACTGTAATAGATTGTTCTTATAATTACATCTAAACTATACAGCTACAAATAAGTATTCTGTGTATCTCACTGCATATCAAGTATACTTCTGTATTTACAAAATATATGATATACCTTCAGTACATGTAGTATTTAACTAAGCATTAGTGAAAACTTACCTCTGGTATCTGAACTGGAAAAACACACCTGTCTTTAAAAGTGGTTTTGTACCTAGCCTGTTTAAGCACTGCAAATGCATGTACTTGAAATAAGCACAAATCTTAACTCCAAACATGTGTTTTTTGTTTGTACAATTAGTGTCCAATACAAAGGTATATAGTGTCATACACTAAAAGATCCACCAATGATTCTATTGATCAGATCAAAGCCTAACACATTTTACTGAAACTCACACAGTGTGTTTATTATGTACTCCATCTCTTCCACCTTTCATTTGGCTGACTCGTGTGAGGTATTTGAGTTTTTGGTGGGAAAATGACCCATAAATGTTATGGGGCTGTTCCACTGGGCTGAATGTTTTGTAACTTTCAGAATGACTATAGTAGTTTAAATCATTCCTGCATGGTCATTCTGGGACAAAACCGTGCGATTCTTTCACAGGATTAATTTATAAACTGCTCTCTAAAAGGGCTGTTTTACTAAGAGGATGGTCCTCCCCAAAAGATTTACTATAACTATTCCTGGAACCCCCTTCTCCTGCCCTCACCAAACTCTAAAGATTGTTTCGTAAAAGTTAGGTTTCCCACAATAATTTACAGTGGTAGCGAATCACAGAGGAACTGCTCCTGAAGTGCTCCTAGAGAGATCCTAGTTGGGTCATTTTCGCAAAAGGGATTAGTGAAACTTTCAATTTCAATATCTCCATATACTACAGGACTCAAAGCGGTGTTAAACCTTCTGCCTGTACAGGTACAGCTCCAACTCACTAGTAATTGACATTCCCCTAACTGGAAGATAGAGGCTCAAGGTTCTTTAGCCTGCCTCTGGGGATAGGACCCAATGACAGAGGACTGCCATTTTAAGTGGTCATCCGAGCCACTATGTATCTGCCTGTATCTGGGTTTGAACCATATTAAGCAAGAAGAAAATACCTTAATTTTCAGTGTGGGTGTGTGTGTTTTTACCAAAACTAAGCCAATCTCTTATCTTTTGCTTTTCAATGTTGTGAAGTTGGGGCCCCTGGTAGGTTGCTATTTAATCTACCGATCAAAGTCAATCAGTATTGCAAATTAAGACACTGAACCTTTGCTTTTTCCATATCCTTTCGGAGTACCATTCAGCGAAGTGGAACAGCCGTACTTACAGGCCTGCATATGCAGGCATACACCCATCTCTCGGTGTTTCCTGCTGAGATATTAACACATTCACACATGCCTTGTTTGCACGCTTAACTGAGCAGCTCTAAAGTAATCCCCCCCCCCCACACACACACACTCACATACACCCCAAATTAAACTTCTTCAAATAACACATACCCAGTAAGATTACTTACGTACACCCCCAACCCACCAAGGGGGCCATTAAAATTCCCCAATTTTTAAAATTTTATCACTGACATTAAATTTTGTTGTTTTGTGTTATAGTGATAAATCTAGACAGAAGTTTATTTAAAAGACAGTTCAAGTCATTTTCGACTCTTTTTAAGTAATCTGATATAAAACATTTTTACACATAAACATGTTAATAACTGAAACAGGCATACATAAAACTGACAAAGTTTTTCTCATGTTCAACTGGCAAGGCTTTCAATGAACCTGGATTAACATTGCTACACAATGAATTGATTGGAAAGCCCCTTAATTGCTCCATTCCTTGTTGTTTTTCATGAGTGCCAAGCTCTACCTTTATTCTCTAGGATGTAAACAATTGGGTAGATTCAATGAAATCCTGTGGATAAAAGTCCTACTTTTACCTTTGTGCAAAAAAGTTCACTCCATATTTTAGTCTATGGTGAAAAGCGATTTACATAAAAAATCCCACCATTGAAAACCCCACTCATTTTGGAAAAATCCATAAAAAACCCACCCTCAAAATTTCTGGGGGTATAAAAAAACCCACTCTAACAGAATTGATCATTTTAGGAGACAATACAATACATTGATGGATTGTTTGGATTTCATCAGAGAAAGTAAGTATATTGTATATTGTTTCTTAGTATTACTTTACAGGTGATTCAGTGGTGAACATAATTAAACAGACAAACCTTATGTTGCATCTGCTGGTCAATGGGAAGCCCTTCCATATTTCAAGAAGCCACTGATGAATATAATAAAACAATAGTCAGATTACTGGATGGCTTCTCATGGGATAACTAGTAATTGCATTATGCATTCATTGTTTGTCAATTCTTTTTGTAGTCATTTCTATTGAAAGATTAAATACTGCATTGTACACATGAAACCCCACTTTCATAATCCTAATCCTTCAATAACTGTAAGTCTTTCAGTTTTTGGAAAAATGGGGTGGCTTAGTCAATAAATGTTGTATATATGTTCATATGATATTTCTCTCTTCCATCTGTATCCCTAATTTTAAGCAATGTAAATGGAGCCAAAAATTGTAACAGTGGGATTTTTATGCCCCCTGAAATTTTGATGGTGGGTTTTTTTATGGGTTGGCCAAAAAGACAAAAAGCCATTTGGCTAAAACAATTAGACGAAATAATAGCCAATCCAAACGAAGATTACGACAAGATTGTTAGATCAACAATGGGCCCCATCCCAAAATTAAATAGAATCATCCAGGAAAACAACAACACCGTAGAAGAAATCGCCTACTCGGAACTAATAGATAAACCCAAAATAAAATATCTAAGAAACTACATAAGACAAAATGACCTACTAAGCAGAAATACGAAAGACATCTACCAGCAATTAAAAGTGCATGAATTCGAAGGATCCAATGACCAAAAAAAAATACTTTAAACAACTACAACTAGAGAAAAATCCGAAATTATACCAATACGGCCTATTAACAGGTCATAAAGCCCATAAAACCAGACATTGGCTATTCAGTAAAAACTTCAATATCCCAGATGTCAAAGAATCACAAGGCAATTGCAACACCTGTAGAACAATAGAAACCAGTGATCACATTCTTAACCACTGCTTAGACCTAAATCAACTCAGAGAACACATAAAAACAAAACACAAACTCATGAACTTAATGTTCCTGACAGACAACAAAGAAACAGAGACATCCTCACATACCAAAAAGTAGCAAGTAGAAAGCTAAAGTCATTAAAAATACATTGAAATGGGACCTCTGAAAAATCATGATTTTTTTGTATCCAAAATAAGATTCAGATCTTTCTTTTAGTAACTTCTTCCTTCAGTCAGGTCCTACCCACAAATTTTTAAATAAAGATCTGTTCATTAGTTCTAGAGTAATGTAAACACACACACACACACAAAAAAACAAAAAACAAAGAGACAAACAATTAGCACACAAAAATATAAACTGCTGGTGGAGGTAAAAATATTGCTTAAAGATCACTTCTTGGTGAAAATCACGCATGGTAATTTTTTGTGATGGACTGTCAAGGTATTGAAAGAAAAAAGAGAAAATAAAACAGAAATAATAATTAATAAAAATAATGAATATATCACCTCCCTCTTTATTATGTTTATGTCAATTTCAAGCCATAAAATGACAAGAAATATTTTTACTTAAAGTCAGCAAGTATCACAAGCTAGGTTTGTGACCTCACAATGACAGTTGTATTGTGACATCACTGAGTGATGACATCATCAGAAAGTAAAATATTGATTTTTGACGTATGTGATGAAGAGAAGCAGTTTCACTGTGAATTCCCTATTAAAAATAAGAAAAACTCTCTCCTGGCTTTAATTTTCAAGCAAATTACACCAAATTTGGCAGAATCTGTCTGTGCCCCATGAAATACCTTCCCACAAAATTTGAGATTGATTGACGTAGTTTTTGAGTTATAAGGGAAAAACGGTGCACAGACAGGAAAGCAGATTTCACTGTAAAAGCCCAATTACAAATAAGAAAAACTCTCTCCTGGCTTTAATTTTCACACAAATTACACCAAATTTTCAAGAATCCGTCTGTACCCCATGAAATATCTGCCCACCAAATTTGAGCTTGATTGGTGATATAGTTTTTGAGTTATAAGGGTGAAACAGTGCACAGACAGACAGACAGACAGACGGACAGACAGAAACAAACTGATCACAATAACCCTCTCCTATCGTCGAGCGTTAATAATGAAAACATAATAATGCATAAATTAAAATACATCATTTCAGAATGGCAAAAACAGTGCTCCTAACAGGTGACAGCATGATAAAACACATACCAGACTGGGAATATACCAGGAACAATACACCGCACCTGGTGAATACAGAGTGCTTTAGAGGCTGCACCACTAGCCGCCTAAAGAGCAAAGTGGAAAGAAGAGTACTGAAAGTGACAGGCTATGACATCATAGTCGTACACATTGGGACAAATGACATTGCAAATGGAAATACAAATATCCTACACCAATATAAGGAGTTGGTGGACGCCATTAAACAAAAAAACAATTAATGTAGCGCACATTGTCATGAGTCTACCACTACCCAGACCATTAGATTTTGAAACGAGCTGGCCTGAACAGCTGAACATAAACAATAATGCAATATTTCATGGGAGGACCAACGGCTACATCCCATGGAAGTCTTATAACCCCTTCCTATCGAAACAGCATGGTCACGAACCACAAACTATCAGAGATGCCAGTTATTATGCCAGGGACGGCCTCCACCTTTCTGAGGAAGGGACAAGAAGACTATGGTAACAGATAAAGCTATGCCTGACAATGACAAGCTTCGAGTAGTCATCAGGTCTCACCTGCAGTTCAGCGGTATTAACCTAACTGAGCACAGGCTGGGACCTGACCTAAACTACTCGATACCAAAGAACACCAAGGACAATAAAAGGTAAAAATAAACTTTATCAATAAAAGGAATAGGAAAGGTGGCAATAGTTTTCAAAAAACCCATAACTAAAGTAAATAAATCTTAAATGTGTGAAAAAGTTTGTGTAAGACAGACAACAGATATAAAACAAGCCTAAGTCTAAGGTCTAAGGACGGGGGCAAAGAAAATAAAATAAATAGGCAAATGCTAGCTCGCCAATGGCTCCAAATTTGGAAAGAGAGGCCTTTGCCTGACAATAATCACCTGCCCATTTGAGATGAGAAAAGCTTTATAAGATTACTATAAATGAGTATAAATGCCACCGTAATCCTATAGTCTTCTATCTTATAACGAACGGTAATATATATAATTAATTAACAAGAACTGTGATTCAATTGTCATGTAAGTAAAGTAATAAACAGGTCAAGACCTGTTATTCTAAATGAAAAATGTTTAAATATCACGTAAAATGTCAATAACTAACCTGTGTCAACTGTGAAAAATCTGTCAAATGAACTGTAAACACTAAATTATAAGACCAATAGAAAAAGAATCATGTATATGTAAATATATGAACATATAACAATGCTAGTATACTGACTGTATAAATATGAATATATATGATCTCATAATAATGTTAGACATAAATCGTCCTTGTAGCCAAAAAAACTTGTTTAAGTATAAATGTGTTGATATGTAAATATGTAAAATTTTAGTATTTTGTTAATGAAATATCCCTCATGGGAAATGTTACTGTAAAATTTGTATCACTTTGTAACTCATGTAAATCTATGAAACTATCAATATGATATGGTGAGCCCTGGCTGGGAAAAGTTTTAATATCCAAATAATATTTAAACAAAACCAGCCGGTGCACATATAAAAAAAAAAAAAAAAAAAAGTTGGCCAAAAAGGCGGAGTTTTTAATGGTGGTGTTTTTTTATGAATCCTGGAAAAAATGCCTCCTGAAAAAAATGCCTCCTAGAAAATATGCCTCCTAGAAAAAATGCCTCCTAGAAAAATGCCTCCTAGAAAGAATACCTCCTGAATATTTTGTGACTAGGAAAAAATGCCTGGTGAGAAACAAATTATTTCAACTTGTAAACGTGTTATATATCAAAACTATAACATAAAATATCAAAAACATGTTATATTTCAAACTTATAGTCAATACCACAACATACAATATCGCAAAGTAAAAATTACAAATTTCATCTTGATAGGGTATCCTTTCAACTATACTCAGGAGCAGATTCAAAGGAGAATTTATGGTAGCGATGTTTGTTAATGAAATAGTTGTGGCCTTTGTGGCTTAGAATATGTAATGTCATCAAATTTCAATATAGGGAATCCCATCTGTAGAGAGTTGGTTGCAGTTAGACACACTAAGAGGGGCAGAAATATTATAAAAGAGAAACAAGACATCTGTAATAACGGAAGCCAGGGGTGAGAAGCCAGCCAAAAAGTGAGAAGAACCAGCAAAACCTTTTAAAAGAAACTTAAGTACTTTTTCACAGCTAGGCAAAATGGCCAACAGACTGTGAATTTTTGACGGGCATTGGCCACTATAAGACTCAAGTGAAAAAATGAAAATGCCTCTGACTTATGTGAACCTGTAGTGTTGTAATACTTTGTGATGTTGTATATTGTAGCTTAGTATATATTTGAAGTATAACATTTAAACAAGTTGAAATAATTTTTTTTCTTGGGAGCATTTTTTTCCTAGTCACAAAATATTCAGGAGGCATTCTTTCTAGGAGGCATTTTTTCTAGGAGGCATTTTTTCCAGGAGGCATTTTTTCTGCGGTTTTTAAGATCCCCTGAAAAGCTTTACTATTTTTTCAGTCCTTGGGTTAAAGTCCTTAATTAATTTACAGCCCTTCCCTCATTTAACTGGTGACAAATTACAACAAGAAAAAAAAATCAGTATTGTGATATTTACCAAAATTCATTGGCATTTGTTGTGGCATCAGTGTACTAAAGGAGTTGATGGTTTGAGGTATCCTTTTTATATTTTAACGTGTCAAAGGCAGGTTTTTTTTGTATTTTTGAATGAATCTGCATTTATTGGATCACTTATGCGACATAAAAAATAACAATTCACAACAGGTTTCAAGGATGTTATACCTCCATAGTCTCTGCATTGAGAGACAACATGGCTTGAAAAGAAGAAACAACTATGCAGGATTTGGATGTGAATCTTTCAATGTTGGGTAATTAAGGGGCAATAATCCACACAATATCTGACATTTTTCGCTCAAAGAAAAAGATAAACCTGGGTCATCATCAACTTTTTAGTTCAATCCTGCAGTTTTCAAGAGTTATTCAATTTATAGTCCTGATTAAGTCTGCTTAATCAGATGGTTTCCACGTTCACAATATTACTTATTTAATACATTTGTAACCACTTGAATTTTCATTTGTGTTTGTAGGGTTTCTTACTAAAAGTGAGGGTAGTACCTATTTTAGCATTTAACTTGATTTAACTTTCCTGCACAAAAAAGGTCCTCGGTGGCCAAGTGGTTAGCAAGTTTGACATCTAATCACAGGTTGGTCATCTCCATGTGGGTTCGACTCCCACAAGTGGCAAATACTGTATGGCCCAGTATGACCCTGGCTGTTAAACGGAAGGTCAAACACCAACATTGAACCTTTGAATCCAGTACAAAGAATTGCATATTGACAGATGGAAAAATATGGTTTATCAAAAAAGGACTTTTCTCAATATGGCTTTTCTGTGTGAAGGATGTTTTGGTCACGGAGGAATTTTGTCCGGTAGACTTCATATGAAAGCAATCTGCCAAAATGGCTGAATTGTATTTTCACTTACAAGTCCCATTCATTAACATTTATGCATTTTATATTATCCTTTTTGTCAATGTTTATGTCTGCAGAAAAATTACTAATCTGCATTTATCCACTTGGATAACATGGCTATATGCAACCTCCAAGCTGCTCTGTCCAGTTTTAACTACACCCCATGGTATTGTTTTCACCCATGGTGTCCAGATGGGTGCGCTGGTGGTTGGGTAGTGGGAAAAAGTTTGTTTGGGATGTCTCTCAGAAGTCATAACGTGTAGGAAGTTGAAACTTAATAGGGACATTAGCTGAGGGTTGTAGGTGTGCAATGACATAGTGTGACCTTGATTTGACCTTGCTTTAGTGACATTGAGTTTGAAAATCTTTTCCAGGCTATATCTCAGAAACTGTAAGGTGTAGGAAGTTGAAACCTGGTAGGGACATTGGTTGGTGGTTGTAGATGTGTAACATCATGGTGTGATGTTGATATGACCTTTGACCTTGCTGTAGTGACCTTGAGTTCGAAAGTCTTGTCCAGGCTATATTTAGAAATTCATAAGGTGTAGGAAGTTGAAACTTTGAAGGGACATTGGTTGGGGTTGTAAGTGCTGTGTCATGGTGTGACCTTGATTTGACCTTTCTGTAGTGACCTTAAGGTTGATATTTGATATGGACATGAGTTTTGGGTTTAGGTATGTAATGTCATGGTGTGACCTTGATTTGAAGTTTGATCTGGCCATAGTTACCTTGAACTTAAAGATCCTGTCTGGGCTATATCTAAGAAACCGTAAGGTGTAGAAAGTTGATATTTGTTAGGGACATTGATTAGAGGGTGTAGGCAAGTACCAACAGTATGAAATTGATTTGACCTTGAAGTGACCTTGACATTTAAAATCTTGTCTGGGCCATATCTCAGAAACTGAAGAAAGATGATTCTTGGGTCATTGGTTCGGCAGTGTAGGTATGAAAAGTCATGATGTGATCTTTAACCTTGGTTCTGCCTAAGTGTGTTCACCTGCCATAACCGAGACATATTTCTATTGTGACAAAGATATGCTATAACTGATTATTATATGTACTAGGGATTGGTTGGTATGAAAAATATGGACATCAGGGAGGTCACCAATGCAAAACCATTCCGATTCCAAGACTCCACATTTTAATACATCTCAATGAACAAAAATATATGGGATTAAAGTGAGCAATTTCTTCAAATTTGTGGTTTGTTTCCAGCATTTTAAGTTTTCCTTTGATTATATGTGTTGACAAGCAAGGCATAGGTTATAAAGTGTCGTAGCCAAAATATGCAATACCATCTGTTACAATGGGAAGTTGCAAAAGTAAAACTCTTAATGAATTATAATATTACTTTCACAGTGCTTAATCTACATCACAAGACCCCCAAAGGTGCAACAACCAAGATTCAAGTAAAATGATATTAGAGATATAAGAGAGATAAAATAGTATCACATATCCCTGTAGAGAGATTAAATAGCATCAGATATGCATGATCAACGGTCAAATCCAGGTCAAACCATGATGTTGCACACCTATAACCCCCGACCAATATCCCTACCAATTTGCAAATTTAATAAGTAAATTAAATTTTTATAAGTTAATACCCTATCCAATGGACAATTGCTAATCCGGTCGGCGCAGACCGGCCCGCCAAACGCCAGAAAAAGACGTCCTGTGTTGCCACCGGCTGGCCGGTCCGTAGTACTGTGCACTCCCCAGATGGCGCCTCGTACTTCCTTCCTGTCTAGACAACCTGACGTCATAGCATCTTTTTCGTTGTCTAAACCTCTTAGACCCCTAGTAAGCTGATAGCGGGGTCGGTGGGAGGGTCTTGTGTGTCCATTGGATAGGGTATTAACTTATAAAAATTTAATTTACTTATTAAATTTGCAATTTTATTGCGTTAATACATCCTATCCAATGGACAATTGCTGAATAACTACCGCTTGGTTGGCGGGTAAGTTACTAGGGACTTATGTGAACTCACAAGTAATAGCAAATTTTAACCTACGGTCTAGGCTGACTTTGTCAGGAGACCTATAGGTCCAGGCCTGGGTTGACTTTAAGGTCAGGAAACCCTGCAAGGCCATGGTCGGTTGCCAGCAGCCGGTTACCCGGGGCTATACCGCCGTCGCCCCCCCCCCTTTTGCAGACCTGCTCTGAGGTAGGGGAAGAGAGGGATGAGTTCAGTCCCAGATTGCAAATAAACCTCCCGAAGGAAGCACGCCACACTTAATTCTTATGTACATGAAGAACTGTTATGCACATATACAAATCTCCTCAATCTAAGGGCCACTTGTGGATCTGCTGAGCAGCCACTGCCTAGCCCAATGGTAAAGCTCTGAATCAGCCCAAGCCCCGCCCTTCATATAGAACTGTGTGAAGGTATTGTGACTTCAGTGGCGGGCTGACAAGATTGGATCTAAGGAGACTCCCGACTGGAAGACCTTAGAAGCAGCAAAGGCCCTGACATCATGGGCTTTAACCTGATGTTAAAAGTGGGCCTCCTGGTCAGAGAGCTCATAACATAGGATCACAGTCTGCTTGATCCAAGAGGAGATAGTGGCAGGTGAGCTGTCTTTGTTGAAACCGTTCTTAACGGAGACAAAAACCACCTCCTTATTCTGCCTGATGTCTGAGGTCCTGTCCAAATAGTAGCACAATGCTCTGACCGGACAGAGGGACCTGTCAGACTTGAGGGATCTATCCAGAGTGTGGGCCAGGGCTGTTATAACCCCAGGGGCCCCACTAGACACTCTATGGCCAGCTGATTCTAGGATAGAAAACTGGGTGATGGATACAGGGACACCTTTGACCAATCGGATTGGTGTCCAATATATCAGTTTTGCTAGGCATGAATCTCACTTTTGCACTTGCCCGACCCAAGGGCCAAGAGGAATACCGTCTTGAAGGTCAAATGCTTCAAGGGGGCCTCCTTAATTGGATCAAATGGAGTCTTAGCTGGTGCACGGCCAGTAAGAAGTTCCAGGAGGGTATGCCACTCCTGCCTTTGGGTCTGTCTCTGAGGAATCTATCCAGGAGACGAGCGAGATTTCCGTCCTTACTGATGTTGAAGGGTGAATTTCCCAATTTATCAACAATGGGTGACCTATAACCATCAATGGTGCTGGGCTGTTTGCCAAGCATGTATCTCACTTCTACGCTTGCCCGACCCCAAGGCCAAGAGGAAAACTGCCTTGAGGGTCAAATGCTTCAAGAAGGCCTATAATTGGTTCAAAATGAACCTTGTCAGCTGGTGCAAAAACCAGGGAGAGGTTCCAGGAGGGGGTTCCCCTCCGGCCTTTGGGTCTGTCTCAGTGGAAGCTATCCAGGGGACGAGTGAGATTTTCATCCTTACTAACATTGATGGGCAAATTTTCCAGACTATCAGCAATGGCTGACCTGTAACCATCAATGGTACTGGGCTGCAACTTCCTGTCCTGAAGCAGGTACCTAAGGAAGTCAACAACTGACTTTACAGGTGGTGTCCGAAATCCACCTGATGAATGATACATCACTTGGTAAAAAATGACCCATTTGCCTCATAGACCGATCTGATTGACCCCCCTTTGAGGAGCCTCAATTCTTGCTGCCACTGCCTCAGACAAGTCCTGCTCCTCGATTGCTGAGGCTCTAGGAGCCCTGCATGGAGATTAAGATTGTCAGATTTCTGTGAGAGATCTGATCGAATGGCTGTGAACAGGCTGGGCAGATTGGGCAGGCTCAGCGGGATGTGGCTGGACATGGCCACTAGATCCCAAAACCAAGGCATGTTGGCCACCCCGGAGCAATCAGAATGATTCTCTTACATGGGGAGTCTTGCAACTTCTCCACCACTTTGCCCAATATGGCTGATGGTGAGAAGGTGTATCCTTTTAGATCCTACCATGGCCAACTGAACACATCCACTGCTGTGGCCAGGGGATCTGGTACTGGTGATACAAAACAGGTGACTTGTTGTTGAACCTCGTGGCAAATAAGTCTATTTTGGGCCGGTGCCACCTACTGTATAGAGTGGAAGACCTCTGGAAGGAGAAACCACTGTTTGGATGGTCTGGCCTAGCCTGGACAGCCTGTCTGCTACCACATTAGGCCGGCCTGGAATGTGTCGTGCTTTAGAGTCACTTGTTTCCTGGTACACCAGGTCAAGATTCTCCATAGTAGGGCACAAAGTGGGCCCAACCATATTCCTCCTTCCTTTATGTATGACACTACTGTGGTGTTGTCAGTTGCTACAAGTACTATCTTGTTTGAGCAAAAGTCTTAGCACTCTTAAAGTCAGAAAAACTGCTTAAAGTTTTAGATAGTTTATATATAACTTGCTTCCCGGAGGGGACCAGGTTGCTCTTGCAAAGTGCTCATCTAAGTGAGCGCCCCACCCTTCTATTGATGCGTCTGTAAATATTTGCAGAGCATGTTTTATTGGGTGTAATGGTTGGCCTGTAAGTGCATCGTCTTCCTTCAGCCACCATTGTAAATGGGGGTGCAGGGACCTGGGGACTTGTATCACCTTTTCCAGTGATTCTGGTACCCTCCAGTTGTTTTTGAGATGCCACTGTATGGGTCTCATATGAAGTCTGCCTAGATTAACATGCTTTTCTGTAGACGTTAGTAAGCTATCAAGGACATGAATTCCCGGACCGGTCAAGCCGGTAGGGATAGCAGTTTTAACAGTCTCTTGAAGGCACTGTCACCAGTCCAGAGTCGGTCGGAACCGATCAGACCCGAAGACAAACTGGTAGCCTACAAAATCAAAGTCTTGTTTGGGCTCCAGCTCTGATTTCTCTAAGTTCATCAGCCAACCCAGTTGCTGACACATTATTTACTAGTTCCTGTATATGTTGGAGACAAGCCTGGTGGGATCTGGCTCTCACCAACCAGTCGTCTAGGTACTGGTGGCTTCTTAAATCCTTGTGTATGGCCATCAATTTCACCTGCTGTGGACAAACCGAATGGCAGGGCCTTGAACTGGTATGCCCGACCTTGGATGTGAAATCTCAGTCATTTCCTGGATTGTTCTTGTATAGGTATATGGACATAGGTATCCCTCCTTCAACAGTTGTACTACCTAGGGTCCAGCCCCAAGGCTTCCTACGTTCCCAAAAAGGGCTTAGTCTGGATCCTATAGGCAGATAGTGTGCCACATTTGGGACATTTGGTATTGTGACAAACATTTCCTGTCCCTCCGGACACTGGTCCGGTCTGGTGATAATGATCCCGGTTAACATTCTCCCTGCTCTTATTGTGGTCCGGTGGGGCTGACACAACTTTTCACATTAATAGACTCTTCGCCCCGGGCCAGCAGCCTGCAAGGTGTAGCATTTACAGAGCAATTGTCATTTGTGAGATGTCTGACCCCTAGCCGGATATGATGATAAAATTTATTATCTCTCCAGTCAAGTCCAGCACCGATAACAGGTTGTTGAGAGATGTGATAAGGGAAGGTTGCCTGGCAGTAGGTTGGGACACTGTCATGTCACATCACCAAGGCCACTGACCGGTCTAAGAATTCTCTGTAACCAACTTAACCTTAAGCAACTCTGTCCGGTACCAGGAATCCATACCCGGTACTTAACTGTAACCAGCAATTCTCTGTAACCGGCAAAAAACTGGCAGGCTGGGGTCACCAATCAATTTGACAGCTACTGGTCTATATTTAGCTATTTTTTTTTTTTTTTTTTTTTGTAACCAGTTGGCTCGAAGCACTAGTCAGTAAGGACTGTGTAGCCAGCCCCCTGTTAGTAGACTTGTAACCCGTAGGTTGAAGCAAGTGTACTAGGCTGTGTAGCCAATAAACAGCCGGTACACTCTGTAACCAGTTGTTGAAGCAAGTGTACTAGGCTGTGTAGCCAGTACCAGCCGGTATACATTGTAACCAGTTGTTGAGGCAAGTGTACAAGGCTGTGTAGCCAGTACCAGCCAGTACATTCTGTAACCATTTGTTGCGGCAAGTGTACAAGGCTGTGTAGCCAGTACCAGCCGGTATACATTGTAACCAGTTGTTGAGGCAAGTGTACAAGGCTGTGTAGCCAGTACCAGCCAGTACATTCTGTAACCATTTGTTGCGGCAAGTGTACAAGGCTGTGTAGCCAGTACCAGCCGGTACACTCTGTAACCAGTTGTAGCCAGTAATAAAAAACAGTTGCTAAATCAATTTTACAACTATCTTGTGTGTTGAATTCAGCTTGTTGAAGCAAGTGTACAAGGCTGTGTAGCAGGAACCAGCCGGTACACTCTGTACCCGGTTGTTGAAGCAAGTGTACAAGGCTGTGTAGCACGGTAGTGGTCGGTACACTCTGTAACCAATTGCTAAAGCAATTTCACAACTATATTTTGTGTTGAATTCAGTTGGCTGTAGGTTTCCTCCATTAATTAAAGTATTTCTCAAATCGCACGTCTTATTTGTAGATTTGACAGTTACTGGGAAACCCCTTGTGAACTATATTTAGAAACACTTGGTGTTCGGTGTGTCACGTGATTGGCTGATTGGAGCTCGTCAGTTGTGACGTTCTTTTGTGATACTTAAACATGCAATGCGCAGTATTCTGCTCATCCACAAACCCCACTACCGCCAATGAAGCCGGGTCTGCAAGGCAGGGACTGGAATCACAGAAGACGTGAGTTCTGTTGAAAACACGTGACCTGCTTCGTGATTGTTCGGAAGGACACGCGATTGGCTGACTGGGGATGACGTCAGTATTCGCGTTCTTTGTGTGATGCTTTACTGGCAACTTTACAGTGCACAAAACCCCACTACCGACAACCAGGCCGGGTCTGCAAAGCAGGGACTGTAGTCACAGTAGACGTGAGTTCTGAAGAACTCACTTCCGACCTTCTTGTTCGGTAAATCACGTGATAAACTTCGTGACTGGTCAGTGAGAACACGTGACCAGCTTCGTGAAGGCACGCGATTGGCTGACTGGATATGATGTCAGAGGTCGCGTTCTTTTGTGCTGGCCGGCCGGCTGATGCTTTAAAAGCAGAGAAGCCTGGGCCAGTGCGCTCTGTAGATGAAGTCCTGGCCGGTCTGAAGTCGATTCTTCTTTTCAGCCGGCTGTACACTCAAACCAGTTTCCTGGCCATCCACCTCCCTTACTACCGACATCATTGCCGGGTCCACAAGGGAGGGACTGAGAGTGATTAAAGATGAAGTTCCTTCTATGTAAATACTAGGTGAGGTCGGCTGAACATGAGCTTGCCGGTCAACTAATGCTTTACAGCAAAGATGTCTGGACCAGTGCGCTCTGAAGAAATCTGAAGAATTCATCTCTTGCTGCTGATGTACATATATATATATATATATATAAGCTTACCGGTCGACTAATGCTTTAAAGCAAAGATGTCTGGACCAGTGCGCTCTGAAGAAATCTGAAGAATGCACCTCTTGGGGATTTCCTTCTATTTGCAGTGTTCAAAACTACGTAGATTGAAGATTTCCGTGATTTCTATTCGTAGTACTAGAAAAGACGTTTCTATGGTGATTGAACTGGAAGTTACAGAGGGTACATTCAACAAACGAACACGGATAAAAATACCTGTAAGTAGTATATCCATTATTTCCTTAATATTGTCGATCTGCCCCTAACAACACCATGGTTGAATGGGAGGAAACTAGAAAAAAATGGCTGCCTTCATATTTCTCGTCGATTACTGCCCTATCATCAACACTAAATTGAGTCAGCTAGGGAGCGTTTCCAGCAGATTTCTTAAGGTATATCCGTGCTTGATATGCAGATAACATTTCTACACTAAAATATTCCCAAATAAGGTCGAAAATCCGTCATAATGCACACTTTTCCTTTTAAAACTCTGGAGATGTTGAAAACACGTCTGCACAGTACACGCGCCAAACGAAAAAGATGCTATGACGTCAGGTTGTCTAGCCAGGAAGGAAGTACGAGGCGCCATCTGGGGAGTGCACAGTACTACGGACCGGCCAGCCGGTGGCAACACAGGACGTCTTTTTCTGGCGTTTGGCGGGCCGGTCTGCGCCGACCGGATTAGCAATTGTCCATTGGATAGGATGTATTAACGCAATAAAATATCAACTTAGTACACCTTACGGTTTCTGAAATATAGCCCTGACAAGGCATTAAAGGTCAAGGTCACTACGGCAAGGTCAAATGTCAAATCAAGGTCACACCATGACATTATACACCTACACCCCCTAACCAATGTCCCAACCAAGTATCAACTTCCTACACCTTACGGTTTCCGAGATATAGCATGGACAAAATTTTATAGGCAAAGGTCACTACGGCAAGGTCAAATCAAGGTCACACCATGACGTTGCACACCTACACCCCCTCACTAATGTCCCTACTACGTATTAACTTCCTACACATTACGGTTTCTGAGATACAGGCCGGACAAACTTTTTCCAGCCACCCTCCCACCCACCCGCCCATCTGGACACCATGGGTAAAAACAATACCCCGACAGCCCTTAAGGGCTGTGGGGTAATAATATCTGAAACATTAAAATTTCATGAACATGTCTGAAAGAAAACTTCCAGTGAAACACCAAATAATACTGCTTAAATATGGTGCCCCCCTTAAAGTGCAAAAATAATTTTTCCTCCCAGGTGGTTGCTTTATTCAATCTTAATCAGCCTAAAAAGTTAAAAAGTTAATATCCAAACAATATGAAAAATAAAAAAATTTGATTCAGATGTCTATTAAACAAATATATGCCCTTATGATAACTTTTTTTTTAAGTTCAATATGGCCTGTGTGATGTATGACTCGACGTTCCAGATCCATCTCTTTCAAAGGTTATAAACATGTTATGTCAACAACTCAACAACTTGTACCATGTATATGTATTAAGTTGCACCCTGTAATTATCCTTGTGCACTAAGTCTTGTAACTGCTCAGACTTTTGGAATACTCCTTTAACTCAACCTATTAATGTTCCAGGTATTTATCCTATGGTTGCAAATGAACAGGCAAGAGGATTGCATGCCACGTGAGGCACACTAGTTTATCTACAAGGTGGAGAACTTCCCTATCCTCTGTATGAGTAAAGTAAGTTAATATTTTATGGACATATCATGAAAGGCATGAGGCAGGTCATTAACAGTGGACCGTGCTGTAATATCCATGTATGCTGCCAACACTTGCGATTACCCTTCAGCTGAATCTGTAAATGTGTCACACTTGTAACTATTCTGGGTATGAGCTAATAAGGAGATCCAAAGATTACATCCCAGCTGAGCAGCTTAAAGAGGAAAAAAAGTTGAGAAAACAGGGATGATGTAACGGGTACAGCAATTATAGAAGCAGAGGCTTCAGCCTGCTATTTTGCACAATGATCAACTGGAGACCCACAACAAAAGAGCAAAGAGCCAATGAATTCTGATACAAACTGTTATAACATTGTCTATGAGCAAATTACCCGGTAGATGCCAGAACAATCACATATAGACTGAGGCCTTTTTGCCAACAGTTTGAAAGACAAGCTGAGGTTGTACACGCATATACAGAACAAAAAGGGTAACAAAAGTGTTAAAGAAATGTTTTCTCAAATTTTATTGATTGATTTCACTACTACACCTAAAATATACAACATACACAGAAGCTTAGTTCTTTGTTATGCATGCATCACTAATTGTTTTTATCTTTCGAGCACACTTAAACACAACACTGTTCTTAACCCCAAGTATTCTTTTAACAATAAAAATGTATATCTGAATAAACTGTAACAACTATGACCCAAACATACTAGAAAAGTTAGATTTTGTTCTGAAATACTGAAAGTTCATAAAATAGAAGAGTGTAAAGCAGTAGAAAATAGTGAGTTTAGAATTGAGGAGTGTTTTATAAAACTGAAGCAACCTATAGTAGAAGAATAATTTTGGTTCTGCTGTATGTGCAAATACCATAAATCTTTAAAGCAACTACTAATGACTAAGTACGAGTGAACTGGCCAGAACATCTTACTTTTGAAGTGGGGGTCTGAATAAGCCAATCCACGTGGTGCATATGCCCCAGAAATAACTAGTGATCTTTTCCCTCAATTCTGACAACTAGGGGAATATATTACGTTTTATTGCAAACAAAAGTACTGGTACAAAAGCATTTTACATTCCCATTAGAAAATTAAGGTGGCTCTATGGTTAACTACACATGTATAGTATTATAATGTAAACAAGTAAATTAAAATATAAGTCAGCGTCACTCTTATAAAGCTTTATTGCTTTTAGTTTTGATTTTACAGGAAATTTATCACATGCACCCCAACATCTGCAAAAATTTCACTGGAAGCCATTCAGGTATCACAATAAACTTTTGCATGGTGCATGTTAAACAAATAAATGTGATAATAACAACTATGGTACACTTTGTATACAGTTATATATGACTCATACAAGTGGGGTTATTTGCCAAGAGAGAACAATAACAGAAATAAGAAGAAAACACTGGTTAAACGTTTTCTTTGCGGACAACTTTTGGCTATTGAAGATGTTTTACAAAGCAACTTGGGCACAAAAGTTTGAAAAATCTTCCAACATGTAATTTGAATGCTTTATACATAATTTACACAAGTAAAATTTCAACAGTAATTCTTGGCATAATCAGCCATTTACATTTATGGCAACTAGAAATGTAATCTTTCATGTGATTTGTATGACAGGCAAATCAGTGGAGGCAGCTCACACACAGACAATAGCCAACCGATATAAAGTAGACCCTCTATAATCTAATCACGTTTTTGAGAAATCAAATGTTTGTAGACTAAACAGAAGAGGTTGTTTATTATAAAATTGTTATAAACTGTAATTTTTGAAGAGTTGAAAATGGGCAAATACAAATGAATATTTGAGTTACAGAAATCTGGATAAGAGAGGTTCTATATATCAGAATTAATTTTCACACATGTGATGTTACAACATATCAAAACACAGGAACACAAAATTGAAAATTTTAATTACTTGTATGTAGCTTTTATAAGCTACAAACTTACCATGTGGAACTGAATTCTATCTCGGGAGACCGTAGGCATCCAGCTAACGTCCAAGAAAAATAGACGTTTAGTATTGACCGAATCCCCCTGTCCTGAGAGTGTACCATAGCAGTGTAATCCAGCGCATCGTCCTTCTTTTCTTGTTGGCCGCGTGACTAGCAAGCGTTTAAAATAAGCTTACTTTATTTTACTGTTTTCTCAGGATATACGTATTGTTGGATGTTCCTATTCACCCATTTACTTTATTATTGATCATAGCTCAAAATGGTACATGTGTCAGACAATATGAATAGTACAAAACAAAACTATATGACAATAACATCACTTTATTCATAGAATGAGGGTAAGTTTAACATAAACTTTTAAATGCATAACAAACATCATTATACCATAAATATAAGATGACACTTCAACAATGAAATAAATGCTAAAAAGTAAAACAGAACGATTATTGTACTAAAATTACTGTAAAGGGTAGGCTGTTAAAAACATGAAAGTTTTTTATTTGTAAGGTTTAAAACAATGTGATGACCACTACAGCTTTCAGGATGTAACATAATAATAATAATAAAATGTGGTAAAATCACGTGTACAAGCATCAAGATGTCACAGTATATTTTCAAGACACCAAGATAGAACCATGGTGAATATTCTTATAGAAGTGTAATGAAAGACAGAAATACAAGGAAATCATGTCTAAAACGGACAGGGTTACACACTTTGTTTGCATGATGTCGTTTTAAAAGTGCCTTGTCATGGTATTAACAACTTCCCAGTGTGTACATCAGCAAGTGTTTACACTGTGCATATGACTACCAACAGAGATCGATAGAGAAAATGTGACATTGACTAACCCTGTCACAAACATAGACTCATGTTCACTGAATGTGTAGCAAATGTTGGAATATAAAAACAATATAATGTTAGCCTAACATCGGTACTGTACTCCATCACTTAATACACTTAATTAATCACTTAATTAAATACAAACAATACTAAAACAGACTTTACTGTACAATATCAACAAAAAAAAAATAAAAATTTGTTTTTAGTTTTTCTGTAACAGAATATTTAAACACCCACTGTAAACAATATGCTACCATAAAAAGTTTTTGGCAGAAAAATATTCTAAAAATACTGAGATTTTAACACCTTTTGTCATAAAAAAGATAGGCATAAAAATGAACTCTACTTGTACAGTCCAGATACCTTACACTAAGTGTAGGAGATGGTCCAAAGACAGGTCAAACTGTCAAATACAAAACAGTGAACAATTCAGTCAAGTCTATTTTGAAAGAAAACTTTCAAATGACAAGTTTTAACAATCCCAACATTAAAAGTTGAGCTTCTCTGTAATAATAGTGTACCATCCGATGCAAGTATATTTCAGACACCTTTTGGTGTCCTTTATATCTCTTTATTTCCTCAGCAAATACTTATTTATTTTTATGCACAAAAACCTCTAAAGAAACCTGAAAAGTAATTATACTTAAACAGGAGTTGTAGACAATAAAAATTTCAATGAAACAGAACCTACAAAAATGTAGATTACACCTAACAGATGACTACTAAAAGGGATTGAGGTGTAGATACATAGCATGTATAGCAGACAGAATAACATTATTTATGTACACTCATTATACAAATATTTAAGTCTGTGCCACAAAGTGTTAACATATGTTTGGTTTTTAAAATGTACATTGAAGGGAGAAGTTAACAAGTAAATTAAAACTCCCAGAAAAACTTACAAGCTGTAACCATTTGGACCATACTTAGAATATATATACCCGAGGTACAACAGAAATATACTTAATCTTGAATTAAAATTAACTTACCATCAACACAATACATCTTGTTATGCTCTAAAATGAGCATAAATGTTTCTCACTTACTTATGACAGTCAACTGCACTTTACAGCAGAATGGGACATGACTCAATTCAACCCTAAACACAGGTCAGTAGAATACTTTTATCAGTGTCCTGTATGCATATAACAATTTACAACTGTAGAAAACATGCACATGTAAACACTAAAAGTGTACATAGCAAAGCAGCCTGATGTAAACTAGGTGACTCTACAAATCATATATACAATAACATACTCAGATGTCAAGATTTAAACTTGCACAGATATTATGACATACTTTTAAGAAAAGGAAAACAAATCTACGCTTCAGCAATTAAATTACCTCACCCACAATGATACACTAACTGTTATATAACTACATAACCATGCTTTTGTACATAAGTTGCTAGATAATATGCTTTTCTGTTGACATGATCTTTATAAACAAATCTTCAGATGAAAGTGGTGAATGTGGTAGTCTGACACAATAAACAATGGAGCTAGCACTAATAATCTACACAATACTTATACTTGATACAACCACTTGGTGCCAGTTCTTTACATACCTCCTCATCTTGCTATACAAAGGATTCCAGACTTGCAAGCATGAAGGTGCTGTAGTACTGCAGTTACAGTTCTTTGTGTGATCAACTTGTCAATGATCCGTAGTCTGGTTCGAACCAAGGCCTAATATACTTGTACTATGGATCTGTCATGACTTTTTCAATGCAATTTGATAAGGTAAATGATACAGTAAAGTTTCTCCAAATACCAGGTTTTAAAATGAATGCCTGGTTGAAACAGAAACCTGGTGTTATCATCTTGAACAGAGTTTCAGGCATTTTTTTATTTTCTCCATTCACAGCTGGTTAAAATTATCGCCCAGTCCATTTCACTTTGCAAACAATAAGTGGCCATGTTGTAAATGGGGCAAAAGTGGTATGGGAAGCTTTGTAAGCATTACAACTAAGCTTTGGGTAAGTCTGTAACCCTTTTACCAATGAAACTGCATCACAATTATGCTAAGTCTACAACAATATCTGAATAACTAGCATCTTCAAACCTCAGCACTACATTGTTTTGTGGAATAATGTGTAACATGATGGAAAATCATGACAGTGATCTCAATCTTAGCATTCCAGTGGTACTTTACCATGTGTTAAGCCATCACGGTTTGGTGGCAGTATAATTGTACTTAGGATGTGCCTTGAAACCTTTTATCCGGCCACTAATGAGTGACTGGACCAGCCATTCAGATGACACCACAGGAATGTCCAATTCCATGGCCTGCCTCAGTATAGAGGGTGTTATGTATGCATCAGCAACCACAGCCAGAACTGGATCTGTGGAAAAAGGTAATGACATTCAGAAATATCATATATATATAAAGCTAGCAGCAATTTAGAGGGGTAATAGTATCATCTACTATTACTTCTAGAAGTTCACACCTATGAGCATGTTATAAAGTAACACAAGGTCTGGCATTTTCAGTAATCTTCATGTGTTATATTTAATGCTTTTATAGGTACATACTTAACAAAAAAGACTTTTAATTCCCTATATCTGTCTGAAAATGTACACAAAACAAGTCCGCAATTTTTACACAAGGTACTGTTGAAAGGGCAAAGTTGGCTATTTATTAAAGAAAAGGTTGTGCTTTACTAGCAGAATTTTTCTCAGCCTGTTTATCTGTCAACTTCCTAAACCTTAGAGTTTTCCGAGATATAGACTGAACAAGACTTTAAAGTTCAAGGTCACTACAGCAAGGTCAAAGGTCAAATCAAGGTCACATAATGACATTGCACACCTACTCCTCTCATCCAATGTCCCTACCCAGCATCAACTTCCAAGATATAAACTTGAAAAAATTTTAAAGGTCTAGGTCACTACAGCAAAGGTCAAGGGTCATATCAAGGTCATATCATGATATTGCACACCTACACCTTTCAGTCAATGTCCCTACCAAGTAACAACCTACTACAGCTTATGGTTTCTGTGGGGCAAAAAGTGATGTTTACATCTTAATTATTTCAGTTGATTTTTAATCTCGGCATCAAATTGTAGAAGTGATGCTCACCCAACCATGGGAGAGGACAAGGTAAAACTATTTAGTGTAATACAAAGTGTGAGTGTTACCTGTCTTTGCGTCTTTGCTTGTATTGGGAAGGCTGTGACAAAGTTTGGCACCAGATGCTTCCACTATGACCTCCCAAGTGGATGTGAACCGAGAGTTATCAGATGATACCATGATGCGGCAGTTACGCAATGGCTGGGCTCCCTCAGGTCTGTGAAGTACACAAAGTGTGGATAGTAAGGCTATAAACTAATAGCAATGTATGTGACATAAATTAAACAGTAATCACCGGACTATCAGATTTTTCCCGTATTACACAGTGTGTATAATAAGTGGGTTATATAACTGGAGTAATAGTATGTATCATGTAAAACAAGTGCTTATTGTGTAACTACTTGACTTGTATTAGAAACAGTAACATCGATATGCAATGAGAAAAGCAAGAGTGTCAACAAGAGTGGATACTATCGCTATGTAATCAGAACAAATTTTGAAACAATGAATACTCTTTTGCCATTACTCTAGTCACATTAAAGAGTAGTCTTAGTGTAAGTAGAGTAAAACAGTTGTTTAAAGAACGGAACCTGTGGAGTTATACAGATGAAACAATACTGTTAAATGAAAAAGTTAACCTCTAAGTTTCAAGTTTTGGACCGATCTTTAGTACAATTAGGCTTGGTATTGGACACTTAGTGTGTTAGACCACTCACATTTCTAAGATTCTGCCTGTTTCTAAACAAAAGCCAGAGGGTAGAGCATACGACTTGAAGTCTTGCACACTTTCCTGAAACAGGGAAAAAATAGAAGTTTATACCATCACTGCAAAAGTAAATCTCTATAAACTGAATATGTTGGGAAAGTGAGATACTGGTTATGAAAAAGTAATTAAATTGTGTTTATACAAGAAAACTGGGGTTGTACACCCCAAAAGGCGGGTTGTGCAATGAGTATCAGGGATGGGGTCTGGCAGCAAATTTCAAGTTTATTATTTGCTGGTAAAAATGAATCGTATCCTGTGGCCCTGTGGTGTAGATGGACCACTCCGTGAGTTTGAATCGATAGGTGGAAGCGTCATCGAGTTAGATACCGGAAACAGAATTTCAAGATGGTGGCCATGTGAGCCATCTTGTTTCTCCAAATGGCATAAAATTCAAAAGCAAACTAGCCTAAGTGGTTACATGCTACCCACTCAAAAATCAAATACATGGAGGGTCGGATAGTAAAAGGTATTACTGTGCACGATACATCTGATAAAACTTGCACAACATGAATATGTGATTATAAAACCTAATGTGTAGGAAATGAAATTAATAATGAACTAGAGATTGCGTCTCGATGCAGTGTATCCCCGGACGGGACAGAGTTGAAGCGTGACATTCAGAATATTATGTCAAATCTGACCCCACCAAAAAGATTCGGGGCACATGATTTCCTATAAGTTGTCTTCACATCCAAAACCTCTGCGACCAATAATAAGGGAGATATAGGCTACTTTAAGTTTGGTCACCTCAGATTTTCCAATTTGTTGCCATAGCAACCAACCAAATTAAACAAACTGGACCAAATGTTAGCCAGGCAAGATTTCATAGCAGGGAAGATATCTTGAAACACTGGTAAGGATAGGTGCAACAGATTTCCAGCTATAAGTGATTTACTCAATGGTAAACTGTCAAAGCAGCTATTACTCAGTCAGCTACGGACCTACAGCTCTGAAAATTTGCCATGACACTGTGCATCAAAAAGTAGCTAAACAACATATTTGACAAAATTATTGTAACTCTAACAGTTATGAAGAAAAACATCATTTACTCATTTTGGTTATGGTTAAAAATAGCCAGCCTCGGCAGGCAAGAACCCCAGCCCACAGGTACAGCTAAGGTACTCAGGTATGCATCTCTGCGGTATGCATCTATGCATCTCTGCGGGCCAAGGTGATGTTGCCCATGGAGATAAAGACGAAGTCTGTTAAGTGCTCCATAGTCTTGGCTGCTGCTTGAGTGATGCTGGCATTAAAATCCATCAAATATTGAAGTTCATCAGCAGCTGAGGAACTCTTGTGGGAAGTCTTGCCTTTACCCTCCAACCTCAGGGTTTTCAACTGATCCTGCATATTCTGTTGGACCTTAAACAAACACCTGTTGAAGCTGGCTGCCTGGTTACAAATAACCGTTGCCTCTCTTGCTGATCTCTCCCATCTTCTCAGGGTTTCTTGTGATATCCTGCGTGAAGCTGGTGGGGTAGAAGTCAGTCCAGAGTGTTTAGCAATACGGCTATAACTACTATTCAGCTTTGCAGCGTCTGTGCACCAAGATGAGACTGCTGATGGGTCAACTTTGTGGTCGGAAAACAGCCCGTACCACTTGGACTGTGACTTTGCAGGTCTCAGGAACACATCTTTCGACAGGCCACCGGCCTCTGAACCACGGGAGGGATAACCCTCAACCAAAGTAGTGTTCAATTTCTGTAACTTCTTACATAGCCAGTCTTCAGTTGGTATCTGGACGGAAACCATGCCAGGAACTGGAGTCTTGGGTCCAGCAAACGGATTGTCCTCTGATGTGTTAGTAGAACTGTCAATGTCCGGGACATGGGACCAACCCATAAATGAACATATACCTCTCATGGTCTCCTGGTATGTTTGTTCCTGTGACAGAGGTTGATTCTGATCCAAGCTGGTCACGTCCTGATCATCCGAGAGCTCCCCTTCCTCTGTATATAAATCCAGTGGGTGTCGTTCGGACAAGTCACTAACGGCCTCAGAGATGGAACTAACAGAACTATCCCTTCTGGCTCTGTGTAAGGCAGGGGAGCCGGTGTCCTGATCATCTGAAGGCAAGGGTCGGTCAGAAGATGATGGTCGGTTGGACTGAGGTCGGTGCTTGCTGGTTGACCTTTTAACTGCAGAAGAGCCGGTGCTGGGCTCAGTAGAGGTCGGTCGGATAGACTGTGCTTTACTGGTTGGCTGATGCTTTGCAGCAGAGGAGCCGGTCCCAGGAAGCTCTGTAGATGAAGTTTGTTGGCTAGATTTTGCTTTACTGGTTGGCTGATGCTTTGTAGCAGAGAAGCCTGTGCCAGGAAGCATGGAAGCAGTGGTAGGTCGGTTGTTCTCAGTTTGACTGGTTGGCTGATGCTTTTCAGCAGAGAAGCCAGTGCCAGTAAACTCGGAAGTAGCAGGAACCGGGTGAACCGGCTTGATGAATGGTTCAGTGGAGTGAACTGCAGAAGCCAGTGGAGAGTTAGTCGGAGTCACTTTCACAGAGGATGAAAATGTCGGTTCAATAGTCCTGGTCAATAAAATGGCTTCTAACCTGTTGAATGTGTCGGACCATTTTTCATCCAGCTGTGCAATTTTAGAATCGGTTGAACTACTAGCAGTAAATTTAACAGTCTTAGACGTGGAAGCTTTCTCTTTCCTTGTTGTTTTCTCGGGGGGGGGGGGGGGGCGCGGCGACAGTAGGTGGAGATTTCACAGTACCCTGTTTATCAACAGCCCCTAATACAGCAACAACAGACGGGTCGACAAGCGACTCCGTGTCTTTAGATGGGGTGGATTCAAGCTTCTTAGCCTCCCGTTTGTGGCGGCGACAGTAGGTGGAGATTTCACAGTACCCTGTTTATCAACAGCCCCTAATACAGCAACAACAGACGGGTCGACAAGCGACTCCGTGTCTTTAGATGGGGTGGATTCAAGCTTCTTAGCCTCCCGTTTGTGGCGGCGACAGTAGGTGGAGATTTCACAGTACCCTGTTTATCAACAGCCCCTAATACAGCAACAACAGACGGGTCGACAAGCGACTCCGTGTCTTTAGATGGGGTGGATTCAAGCTTCTTAGCCTCCCGTTTGTCTTTTTTGATTTTATATGAAGGCGTAGAGAGCTGCAAACGTTGCTCAGGGGAAAAATTACTGCAGATAGAACATTCAACATCAGGTTTTTCGACACAGGGGTCCTTACCCTTTCCTTTATCCCTGCAGCGTACGCATGCCAGGTGACCATCAAAGCTGGCCATAGCATGGCCGCAAGTTCCCCTTCTTTGGCCAGGAGACGACATAATGTGCTATAAGATCTATAAGTATCGATGATACAATAAATGTTCACCAAAGATGAAATTTCAGTAGAAAAATCACACTTTACAGCTTAACTTTAAATTCCTTGTGCACTAGTTCGCGCCAAACGAAAAAGATGCTATGACGTCACGCTGTCTGGACAGGAAGGAAGTACGACACGCCATCTGGCGAGTGCACTAGTACTAGGGACCGGCCGGCCAGTGGAAACACAGGATGTCTTTTTCTGACGTTGGGCGGGCTGGTCTGCGCCGACCGGATAAGCAATTGTCCATTGGATAGGATGTATTAACGCAATAAAAATATCATTTACTCATTTTGGTTATGGTTAAAAATAGCCAGCCTCGGCAGGCAAGAACCCCAGCCCACAGGTACAGCTAAATGGCTAACAACATTGAGATTTGGAAAAATCTTAGGAACAACTTCTGTTGTAAGAAGTATAGAGAACCCACGAGATGTTCTACAAAAGATTCACAGGCCATGATTTCTTATAAGTAGTTTTCATATTTTGAAGCCAAAGAAACAATTATAAGGGAGATATAAGGCCTTTTTGATATGATGACCCTCCTATTTGGCATTAAAGATGTGATATGGCGGCCATTTTGTTTCTAAAACAAGGACACAATTACTCTTGGGCAAGCTTTCCTATCCATTTGCATTTTGTGCAAATCTGATGAAGCTAGCTGAAATATTTTAGGTTATAGAAAAAATTAAAGATTTTAGAACAAACTTTAAGACCCGAAAATGTTAAAAGTGCTGCCATGGCAACAGTTGCCGCTGGATACTCCATCATATACTCAACTTCCAAAGCCATTTTCAATAGTTTCCATGCAATATAGTCAGAATTAAGTGTGAAAATATCTCCAAAAAGGCCAAAAATGGCCCAAGTGAGGTACTTTGGCGGTCTGTGGATGACCTTCAGTGAAGAGCTTCAAGGTCAAATTTCTGCATGCTTACAGGACATATATATGTATTATATATACCAACCATAGGATGATCTAACTTTCTGTATATGAGAACTGGGCCAAAATGTGAAAAAATGGCCAAAATCTGACATTTAAGAGGCCAGCAGTGACCTTGAAATTGAAGGTCAAGGTCACAAAACTATAGCGTTCGTGGCATTGCCCATATATACCCACAAACCAAATTTGAAAGGTCTAACTAAAATATTTTTTAAGTTATTGCGTCCGAAAGGAAATCTCTGCGGTGGCGGCATGACCGTACTGAATCCTAAGTATCCCCGACTTTCGTCCGGGGATACAATGAGATATATCATCTTACAGCTCTGTATACCAAATATGGGTCATTATATTTAGCCCACATATTAGACATATGAAATACAGATCCAGGTCCCTTTAGTGAAACAGGAAAGTTTTGCCCAGATATATGATGTAAAACAGGCTCTTCGTTTTACAAATGGCTTCAGAGTTTTTACTCTAACAAGACACCTATAAACCTTTTGTGTGCAAAATGACTGCCGAGTGAAATCTTCAGGCATATACAGAGAATACTTCCAACACTCCAGATTTTCAGACATGAAGGAAAAGAGGTCTCTTTTCAGGACTAGACTTTTATAATTTCTTTTTAAAAGGGGTTTTATATTTATTATTTCCATGAAAGTGTTTATACTCACAGTGAGACAGGAATCCTTGACCCAGATATGTGACACACAAGGCTTGCCCAGTGCAATGGCCTGTAGGTATTTGAGAGTCCTCTGGTGTGAATCAGACAGAACTATGCAGTGTCCCGTGGCTAAATGTTTCTCAGTAAATGTTTCCACTACCACTCCTCCACCGCCTTCTATTTGCTTGGTTAAATGGTCTTTGTCAAATGGCACCTCTTCTTGTTCAACTGATAACGAATAAACTTTATTTAGTTAAATGCTTCTTGGCAAATGGCACTTTTTGTTGCTTAATTTAATGATGAAATAATACACTAATTTTATAATGACTTTTTACATGTGCAGTTACACTTCACAAGTACCAAAAAAAAAAAAAAAAAAAAAAAAGAAAAAGAATTACAACTCTTTCTCAACATGTGCAGTTACACTTCACAAGTACCAAAAAAAAAAAAAAAAAAAAAAAAAGAATTACAACTCTTTCTCAACATGTGCAGTTACACTTCACAAGTACCAAAAAAAAAAAAAAAAAAAGAATTACAACTCTTTCTCAATACTAACTTTCAAATACCAAATAGTTTGAACTAGACACAATTTCTTTAAGACAAAAATTGTACAATAGATTGTTGCCTCCTGGATCTTCTGTGATCACTCAGTATCTTCAGCACAGTGACCCAGGCTTGTAAAATGAAGAATGATTTCAAAATAACAGTTTTTTTTTCTTGCCCTTTGTAACTGATTTGTACTAAGATTAAATATATGACAAAATTATATTAGAAAATTCACCTTCTATACTTTCATCAGTAGTGGACAACTCTGGAGGTTTCTCTCTCTGTTTCTGATCTTCAGTCTTATCCACATGTGTCAACATGCAAACATAACCCTGTAAACAAGAGACTATCACTGCTTTTACTGCTGCTCATTTGAATGCTATTCTGGTTGTTATAACAGCAACAAATAATTGAATATTAATCAGACCTGCATGGATTGGGGAGAGAGCATATGGTTCGCAAAGATGGATAATCATCAAGACAGGACTATTATATGGCATTCTTAATGAATATTCTTTATCAGTGACATTTTCTTAATTATGATTTTTTTTCAATCAATTTTCTTACCACACTGTCCCACAGTTTGTAAAGGCATAAACATGCCTCCTGTAGCTTTCAGAGACATTTATTTTACAAACAAGAGGAGAGTGCCCGTGAACGGGCACTGTGTCAGCTGACTGAGTGTTTTTGATTTGTGAAGGTGATTAGAGGACAGAATAATTATCAGGAAAAGGGCTGTACAGAAATACAGTAAATGGTAACTGAACAGCAAGTTCGAAAGAAATTCCGAAGCTGACAGAAGAAAAGGATAAAAAAGTTGTGCCCTGTAAATGGTATTATGAAGGAAAATAACAAGGTAATTGTTTAAGTGTAAAAAATAGGTTAAAACATATTTAAAGAAATACTACAAATGCAATATCCTCGTTCGACCTTGAAGAAGGGGTCCAAGGTCAAATCTAACCACACAAATACATTCCCAGCCCATGATTTCCTATGGTTTACCATTTCAAACCTCTAGGACCAATTATAAATGAGTTATAAGCACTTTTAAGCTTGGCTGCCCTCATTTGACCTTGAAGGAGGGGTCCAAAGGTCAAATCTGACCATACCAAAAGATTCCGAGCCAATGATTTCCTATGGGATGGTTTACCATCCCAAATCTCTGTCACCAATAATAAGCGAGTTTTACCATCCCAAATCTCTGTCACCAATAATAAGCGAGTTGTAGGCACTTTCAATTTTCGCTATCCTCATTTGACCTTGAAGGAGGGTTCCAAGGTCAAATCGGACCATATCAACAGATTCACAGCCCATGATTTCCTGTCTGTTTACCATCCCAAACCTCTGGGACCAATAATAAGCGATTTATAAGCACTTTTAAGTTTGGCTATCCTTGTTTGACCTTGAAGGAGGGGTCATTGAAGGTCAAATCTGACCACACCAAAAGATTCCCACCTCATGATTTCCTACAGGTTGGTTTATCATCCCAAACCTCTAGGATCAATAATAAGGGAGATATAAGCACTTTTCATGACTGACAAAAAACACCTGTGGCGGCCATCTTGTTTCTCAAAATGAGGCCAAAAATATTCCCAGACAACATTTTATGGTTATTAATATATACTGCAAACTTAAGAAAGCTAGCTATAATATTTTTTTTCATCAGAGCAGTAATGGTGAAATCTCTCTCTACACACTGCGGCTATCCAGTGGATACAATGATTTACTCGACACTGAGAACCTGAAAGTAGCTATTGCTCAGCTATGCCATGACATAGAGGTCTGCAATTTCACTATGTTATAGCTGACCAAAAATTCTGTGAATAACATACGGTATTTAACAAATTACTCTAAATGTAATAGTTTTCAAGTTACAACTGATTTACTCAACAGTGAGAACCTCAAAGGAACTATTACTCAGCTATGCAATGAGCTACATGTCTGAAATTTTACTATGTTATAGCTAACCCAAAAGTAGGTGAACAACATATTTAAGCAAACTACTGTAAATGCAATAGTTTTCAAGCTACAACTGATTTACTCAATAGTGAGAACCTGAAAATAGCTATTGCTCCGCTATGCCATGAGCTATAGGTCTGTAATTTCACTATGTTATAGCTGACCCAAAAGTAGGTGAACAATATATTTTAACAAAATACTCCAAATGCAATATTTTTCAAGTTATAGCTGATTTACTCAACAGTCAGTACCTGAGAATAGCTATTGCTCAGTTGTGCCATGAGCTATAGGTCTGCAATTTCACTATGTTATAGCTGACCAAAAATTCTGTGAATAACATATTTAACAAATTACTCTAAATGTAATAGTTTTCAAGTTACAACTGATTTACTCAACAGTGAGAACCTCAAAGGAACTATTACTCAGCTATGCAATGAGCTACATGTCTGAAATTTTACTATGTTATAGCTGACCCAAAAGTAGCTGAATAACATATTTGCACAAATTTCTGTAAATGCAATAGTTTTCCAATTATAACTGATTTACTCAACAGTGAGAACTTCAAAGTAGCTATTACTCAGCTATGAAATGAGCCACAGGTCTGAAACTTCACTATGTTATAGCTGACCCCAAAATAGGTGAACTAGAGTAAAGTGGCTGGCTTTCACCCAACCACAGAGTCGAATCTTAGGACAGGACTGGGTGTTGAAATCTGTAAACTCTGTATTATCGCCCGCATTTGGAAACCGCTTTCACGGAAGTTTTCAGATCTGTGTCTCGAGATGGGTATTTGCTTACAAATATAAAGGGTCTGTAGATGCGCAGTTTTACAAAGCTGGTTTAAGATGAAAACCACCAGCATATTTCCTGTCCACGGACTTGCTTCATTAATATTAATGAGCAAACATGCGCAGTCACGGTAGTTCTTTGAAGGGGTCTTCCGACAATATATTTTACAAGGCTGGTTTAAGATGAAAACTACCAGCATTTTTCCTGTTCACAGACTTGCCTCATTAATATTAATGATCAAATATGCGCAGTCACGGCAGTTCTTTGTGGGGGTTTCCTTTTACAAGGCTGGTTTAAGATGAAAACTACCAGCATATTGTAGAAATAAACTATGTATGCGCGGACTTTATTGGCGATTCAATCACAAAAATAACCTCAAATAAAGGACGAGGAAATATGGATATTGGATCAAGTGAAGAAAGAGGCGCATTGTCCCTGGATATTTTACAGAAGCAAATTGTAAGTATTCAAATAAAATATTCGTGTGTTGTTTCTACGAATAGCCACAATGAGCGAAAATAGGGAACCATAGATTATGGTGTATTTTACCGATGTCGAAATGACGTGAGAACTTCTAGGACATGCAAAAGTGCCTTCAAGTGGTTGAATGTAGAACTATGGAGTTTGAATATTTTCATTGTCGATTCTGATTGGCTGAACGACAAAGGTGTAGTACTACCGTGATGTCACTTCATTCATTAATTTCTTTGCGGTTTATTTGTTTGACAAATGGGTAGATGCGCAGACAACATTTTTACATTAACAGTGACTATGTGATACACCAGCAGACAAATAAATTAATTGGGGTTTCACGTCTAGAAACCAGCAGACGAAACCGTTAAAAAAGACTCGTTCGAGTAGAAAATCACAATGGAAATACAATAGGTTCTAGGACATCCGGGACTTTACACAAAGCCAGACGTAGTGCCAGACATGCTTTTTACTTCATAAAATATAACTTAATAAAGGCACTAAAAATCTTCAAAATGGCAGAGTGTATAATATACACCTTAATGTACAGATACATGAAGAAATATTATTCAGAATTTGATATTTAAGGGCTTAAACGGCCAATTTAAAATCGTGGCCGCAACTCAGTACATAACTCGAATCAAAGATTCGACTAATAACATATTGAAACAAAATACTCTAAATGCAATAGTTTTCAAGTTATAAGTGATTTACTCAACAGTGATAACCTAAAAGTAGCTATTACTCAGCTATGCCATGAGCTACAGGTCTGAAATTTTACTATGTTATAGCTGGCCCAAAAGTAGCTGAATAACATATTTATACGAAATTCTCTAAATGCAATAGTTTTTAAGTTACAAGTGATTTTACTCATGATGGAAGTTACTGAAAAGCCCAAAAGTAGCTATTACTCACTTAGCTATTGAGACAGACACCCAACTTACTCACCATATTGTAGCTATGAAAAAAGTAGCTGAATAACATATTTTAACAAAATGCTCTAAATGCAACACTTTTCAAGTTATAAGTGATTTACTCAACAGTGATAACCTAAAAGTAGCTATTACTCAGCTATGCCATGAGCTACAGGTCTGAAATTTTACTATGTTATAGCTGACCCAAAAGTAGCTGAATAACATATTTATACGAAATTCTCTAAATGCAATAGTTTTCAAGTTATAAGCGATTTACTCAACAGTGATAACCTAAAAGTAGCTATTACTCAGCTATGCCATGAGCTACAGGTCTGAAATTTCACTATGTTATAGCTGGCCCAAAAGTAGCTGAATAACATATATATATACGAAATTCTCTAAATGCAATAGTTTTTAAGTTACAAGTGATTTTACTCATAATGGAAGTTACTGAAAAGCCCAAAAGTAGCTATTACTCACTTAGCTATTGAGACAGACACCCAACTTACTCACCATATTGTAGCTATGAAAAAAGTAGCTGAACAACATATTTTCACAAAATGCTGTAAATGCAACACTTTTGAAGTTATAAGTGATTTAGTGCATGATTTCATGAATTTTAATGCATTAAAAATTATTAAAAAAATTTATTTAAAAAAAAGTAAGACAGATCCAGGTCTCATACTCACACAAGAGAATCTACCTCTGGCCTAGTACATATATGCAAGATATGAGACAAATCCCTGCAATAGTCACTGAGAAAATTGTGATAAAAAGTTGAAATTTTCACACTTTTGGTGGGGGTACCTCCCTTGTAATGTCTCTAGCAAACAGACGAACAGACAGATTTGCATGCCTTGAACAATTTTTCATCCTCGATAGATAAGGTATCTTTTAAAAAAACAGCATGTCTCTAGGCCTTGTAGTTTTGGAGAAGAAGTTGTTCACGCGTACGCGTACGCCCACGCCGCAGAGTGATGACATAATGTCAGCTGACTGACAAGTCAGCTGACATAAAAAGGACCTCGTGTGTACAATGAAAGGGAAAATTAATGGTGAGTAATTTTATAGACTAGCAGCCTGTATATGTTACAGTGAATTTGTGTAATCAGGGAATTCACGAATTCCCTGAATGTTTTAGGGAATGCGTGAAATCTCTAACCAGACCAGAACTTAAAATTTCTGGGGAATTTGCGAAATCACTGAAATTTTAGCTAGGGATGTCATGAATTCCCCAAATAAATTTTATTCTGCTAACATTTATTAAACAGAAAAAGATAATGCACATAATTCATTATTATGCTTCTATTGGACCATATTTATGATAACCAAAAAAAATAAAAAAATATGATAGGGGCAAGATTTATTTACACACAAAAACTTATATTAAAGATGAAAGTTAATTATTTTTTAGATAGAAGATTACCTCAGAATGCCAACATTTAATGAATGACTATTATTTATTGTCTCTTCAAAGGTGTGAACAAAACCTTTAATCTAACTAAACCTTAAACTACTTAGGAATACATGACCTTCCATTGGTGCCTTCGATCTCCAGTACCAGCTACCCCTCAAAAAAATAAAATAAGTATTTTTCAGTTTTCATTGATCAGCCTGATATGAACTGACGTGGAGTGCACCATTTTGATGCAATCTATTCTCTCTACAGTTTCTGCTGATGTGTAATTGAGATTGAATCTCTTTGAACCTGTAAATCAAAGACATGCAATATTCCCCCCCTCTCTCTCTCTGTTGTGGATAAATGAAGATTGCAGTTTGCACTTTATACGTTTTAAGACATGAAAGAACAGAAATAGCAGTTAAAATATGAAAGTGTTGCAAGTATTGATAGATTTAGTGTTTGTTCTAATATTAGTATAGCTTACACAACAAAGTAATTTCACAAATTCCCTAAAAGAACATTCACTGAATTTGTAAAAAAAAATACTAAAGTTTTAGAGAAATTAGGGAATTCGCAAATTACCTGATTAGACAAAATCACTGTAAAAAGATTCTGCCACAGTGGCAGATTCCAGATTTTAGGTAGTAAATAAGTGGGTTAAAAAATCTGAGATGGTAGGCTCTGAGTTGACCACCTTATTCTGTTGGCACCTGAGTTCAAAAATGGCCCACCTAGACTTGTACAGTTTTCTAGGTGAGGGTCTTTGAGGTGCCTTAATTCTCTCTGACATCTGCTCAGAGAATGATTTAACTGACTCTGAGTGGTTTCTAGGTGCCAAACACGAAGGCTCAGATACAACAGATTCTGGTGGTATTTCTGTCTGAATGGCTGTTTCAACAGATGAGGCCAGTGAGGTAGCTGTAATGGGATTTCTTATTGACAGATTCACTAGATACCAAAACCAATGCATTCTGGGCCAACCTGGGACCACTACAATCATTTTGCACCTGTAGTTGTTCATTTTTTGAATGACCTTTGGAATGAGTGCTACAGGAAAAAAGGCATAGCCGTCCAGACCCTCCCAAGAGATGTTCAATGTATCTATGTTACATCTTGGGCTGGTGAGACATAAAGTAGAAGTTTGTGATTCATTTTGGTGGCAAACAAATCTACTAATGGTTTGTGCCAAACTTTGTAAATAAGATTGAAGATTTGAGGGTGTTAGGACCACTCTGTCTGGATTACTTGTCCTTTCTGGAGAGGCTGTCAGCTATGACGTTAAGGCAACCCTGAATATGTCTGGCTCTTATGAGTATATTTCAAGGATTGCAGTAGGCCAAGAAGTGCCAAACCTGCATATAATGTCTGTCATTGATTTGTGCAAACTTGGAAATTGGCTTGAACCTTTTTGGGAGTAAGGACCATTCGGTCTGGATTACTATTGTCCTTTCTGGAGAGGCTGTTGGCTATGACTTTTAAGCAACCCAGAATATGTCTCTTTTGAGTATATTTCAAGGATTGCAGTAGTCCAAGATGCGCCAAACTAGGAGGTACATGTCCCCCACCCCCTTGTTTGTTCAGATAACTGAATACAGTGGTGTTGTCTGATGCTATCAGAATTCTTTTGTTTAGAATTTTGTCTTTGAAATCTTTTTAGAGCTATGTTTGAAACAGGAACCCTCGGATCTAATGGCTAGGGATATTTCCAGTTTGTTTTTAGATACCACTGACAGGGACATAAATGTAACTGACCCATTGGAAGATCTTTCCTTGTACCAGATCGAAATGGTAACTTAGAAAGTTGATTACTGTGTTGCTCGAGCGTGGATCTTTTGTAAATTCTAGGGGAGCGGTTGTCAACCTGAAGGGCAGTGCTTTGAACTGATAGATTTGACCATCCACATAAAAGCGCAGAAGATATTGGGTTTCTTTGTGTATTGGTACATGAAGAATGCAGTTGAATTTCGGTGTATTTTCAAAACAGCCACTTTGGTTTATAAGTTTCTTCACAGTGGTAATCCAAATTATTTAAGCCCTCATCTGTCTAGTCATTTCGGAAGGTACGGCACAAGATACAACTGCCCAGATAAGAGGTTCCTGGAGGTTTCTCATTTCTACCCTCTGTACTTAAATCAAAAAAACAATTTCGTCACAGATTTGCTTTTGATACTCCCACACTCTGGCATGATTTGCCTGATGATGTACGTTCTGCTCCAACTCTTGTCTGTTTCAGGAAAAAATTAAAATCCTATCTCTTTGATAAAGCTTTCCCACCTTAGTATCTAAATTTCCCGGAGTCTCCGTGGTGTCGACCTGGCTATGTCTCTGGAATGATGATTATTGAATTGGACTTGGTGTCGCGCCTTAGAGTTTTCCTTGGCAGAGATTAAGCGCTATAGAAGTATAGAATAGAATATGATAGAATAGAATGGCAATGAAAGTCTCCAATACCTGCCAGTAACACTGCAAAAAGAGCCTTCATGATGATTTGCATTTATGTAGACATATTCTTCTGTATCCACCTCTCCTGGTATTCTGGGAAAAGTGGTACTACGATTCTTTGTAGCTGGAAATGCTTTGGTCACAAAGAAATCTTCTGGCTAACCGCTTAGTTGTTTGCCTGAAGATTTGTAGAATTATTGCCAGTCCTGGGTCTCTTTGATGTTTTCCTTTTAAATTTCAAAGGGTAGCAGGACAAAAATTAATGGACATAACACCTGTCTTGTGTAACCCATTCAAAACACACTCGTGAAGGTTGGAGGCAAGGACTTCATTCAACACAGTATCTCGTCTAGGCAGCTCCAGAATACAAGCTGAGGTGATGTTATATTAATAACACTATACAAAGACTTTTCATATGAAGCCAGGCAATAGAACTGCATCTATAGATTGATTTACAGGACCTCCAGTTCTTTAGTATTGTTTGATCTTGTTAAACAGAAGAATTTTACTTGTATAAATCATACCAGCACTCCTTCCATTGGAGGCACGACCATAAGAAGTTTTGAGAACTGCTCAGGTAGTGAAAGGTCAAGCAGTATACATACTGTCGCCAATGTCTGTGTAAATGTTGGATCTTCATCCAAAACTACAGCAGGGGAAGGTAAACTGTCCCAATTTTCATGAAAATACTGAAAACTGTATCTTGAAGAGTGTGTTCTGAGAGATCGTCATCAGATAGGCCGTCTACATGTGACTTAGCTGAGGCCTGAGAGACAAGAATTTTGCTGGACCTGCTAGGAAGCAAAATTGGAAATTTTAATTACTTAAATATAGCTTTTATAAGCTACAAGCTTACCATGTGGGACTTAATGCTGATCTCGGGTTGCCACACCCGGGGCCAACGTCTTAGAAAAAAAGATCGTTCTTGTTAGCCACCGGATATACTGGTAGTTGTCGTCACGTGATAACTTCTGACCAATCGTCCTACTTTCTCGTTGAAATTTTTTAAACCTACCCCTCAGCTGTAAACAGCGGGGAGGCAGGGTGGGACTCTTCTAAGTCCCACATGGTAAGCTTGTAGCTTATAAAAGCTACATTTAAGTAATTAAAATTTCCAATTTTATTACGCTACAATAGCTTACCATGTGGGACTTAATGCTGAATTCAACCGCCCGGTGGCGGGATTACAGCTGAGACTGGAAGGTATGTCATTTTTTTCCAAGATTTTGAATTAAACGTATAGAATAGTGCCAGAAATACCAGTCTGAGTCCCATTTACAGTGCCCCGATCCCGAAGGCCGGGCCTGTAACGAGCCAAAAACCTAAGAAAATGAGAGACAGTGCTAAAACTGTCTAGATGTTTTATTGTAGGACGGAAGTGCAGCAGTGCTCACTCCGAGGTCTGAGGGTCCAAAAGGGCCCTTCACGTATGACTGACCAACCCAGTAGTTGGGCATCTCATAAAATTTTTACAACCTGAATATGAGATTAATGACAACTAAATAAGTCCTTAATAGAAATTACTTGATAATTAAAGGATAAAATGACCTTACCCGTAACATCTTGAAGGTAAAGGAATACCTAGATCCTGGGAAAGACTCCTGAAGACTTGGTTGTAGCGGATGTGCCCCCCCCCCTTTTTTCTTTCCGAGGACAACTGGTCTGAGGGGAAGGATCTAGGACTTGTTGTGCAGCCACTATGGGTCCCAGGTACAAATTGTTGTCGGTGTCCGACCAAGTAAGGTCTTTTAGGTAAAAATTTGTAAATGTGTTGTGAGCTTTCCAGTGACAGGCTTGCATGATTTGGTCCACCGATACCCCACCGTAAAAGGCCTTAGAGGCCGCGAAGGCCCGGATGTCATGCGCTTTGACTTGGACCAAGTCCAAGGCTTGTTGATCTGCTTGTTTGTAACAAAGTAAAATGGTTTGTTTCAGCCATGAAGAGAGTGTAGCGGGTCTGATGTCTGAGGTATGTCCTTTCTTAAAGGAGATGAAAAGGAGAGAACGAGACCCTCTGAGGTCTTTAGTTCGGTCCAAATAAAACCTCAGGGCCCGCACGGGACACAGGGTCCTGTCTTCTTTAAACTGTCTATCTACAATGGTAGTCAGAGCAGGGATAGTCACCGGAGACACACTTTGAGAACCTTCTCTTGCTAGTTGGTTTTTGGCTATGAAATCAGAAGAAGGGAACAAGGCAACCTTTTCCCATTGGCCTAGATTAGATACTTTGTTAGCGACCCAGGCATGGATTTCGCCGAGGCGCTTGCCGGAGGCCAAGGCTAGCAAGAAAGCAGTTTTTAAAGTGAGATGTTTGAGGTCTGTGTCTTTCATGGGCTCAAAAGGTGCTTTGGTGAGCTCGTTAAGGACAACAGAAAGGTTCCACTTGGGTAAGTTTCTGGAACTTTTAGGACGATCCCTGTGAAAACTGGAGAGTAACCTATGAAGGTCTGCATTGTGTGCAATATGTTGGGCCGTTGGGCCCAAAGTGTCAACGATTACAGTCCTGTAACCATCAATGGTCGAGGGGCGCCTGTTTAGGTCTTGGTACAGGTACATGAAGAAATTTGCAAATTTAATAAGTAAATTAAATTTTTATAAGTTAATACCCTATCCAATGGACAATAGCTTATCCGGTCGGCGCAGACCGGCCCGCCAAACGCCAGAAAAAGACGTCCTGTGTTACCACCGGCAGGTCGGTCCGTAGTACTTGTGCACTCGCCAGATGGCGTCTCGTACTTCCTTCCTGTCTAGACAGAGTGACGTCATAGCATCTTTTTCGTTGTCTAGACCTATTAGACCCCTAGTAAGCTGAAAGCGGGGTAGGTGGGAGGGTCTTGCGCGTCCATTGGATAGGGTATTAACTTATAAAAATTTAATTTACTTATTAAATTTGCAATTTTATTGCGTTAATACATCCTATCCAATGGACAATAGCTGAATAACTACCGCTTGGATGGCGGGTAAGTTACTAGGGACTAAAATTGTGAACTCATGTTAGAAATAATGATAATTCCCTTTTTAAAAGCCTGGTTAGACCTTGAAGTCAATAACCCTTAAGGCTATGGTCGAATATCATCATCCGGTTATCCGGAATGGAACCGTCAGTCGACCTTGCCCCCCCCCCCCCCCCCCCCCCCCCTTTTGTTTCAGACCTGCTCTGAGGTAGGGGAAGAGAGGGATGAGTTCAGTCCCTTAGAATTCAACCTCCCGGAGGAAGCACGTCCAGAGAATTTTTTTTTTTGTTTTTTTTTTTGTATATATATTCCTTAACTATATGTGCAACATCTATACAAATATGTACAACTATTTACATATGTACAAATCTCCTCTAGGTACCAGTCTGTTGGTGGATCTGCTGAGCAGCCACAACCGGTCCAAGATGGTAGAGCTCTGAGTCCGCCCAAGCCACATCCTTCAGATAGAATTGTGTGAAGGTATTATGAGATTTCCAGTGGCAGGCTGATAAGATCTGCTCCAAGGAGACTCCAGACTGGAAGGCCTTAGAAGCAGCAAAGGCCCTTACATCATGAGCTTTGACTTGATGTAGGGTGTGGGCCTGGTGATCAGAGAGCTCATAGCATAGGATCACAGTTTGCTTGATCCATGAGGAGATAGTGGCAGGCGAGATGTCCTTGTCGAAGCCTTTCTTAAAGGAGACAAAAACTAATTCTTTGTCCTGCCTACTGTCTGAAGTCCTGTCCAAATAGTAGCGCAAAGCTCTGACTGGACAAAGAGATCTATCAGACTTGAGGGATCTATCCAGGGTAGGAGCCAGGGCTGGTATGACCACTGGGGCTACACTCTCTGGACCCTCTTTGGCCAGCTGGTTCTTGGAGAGAAAGCTGGGAGACGGAAACAGAGACACCTTAGACCAGTCCGACTGGTGTCTGATGTTCTTATGCTGCCATGCATGAATCTCACTCCTTCTTTTGCCCGAGCCTAGGGCCAAAAGGAAGACAGTTTTGAAGGTCAAAAGCTTCAGAGATGCCTCTCTAAGAGGTTCAAAGGGAGCCTTTGTCAGCTGGTGTAGGACCAGGGAAAGGTTCCAGGAGGGTATTCCCCTCCGCCCTCTGGGTCTGTCTCTATGGAAACTGTCCAAGAGACGAGTGAGATTACCCTCTTTGCTGATATTAACCGAGGTATCACCTAGTTTATCAGCAATGGCAGACCTGTATCCGTCAATGGTGCTGGGCTGTAACTTCTTGTCCTCAAAAAGGTACATTAGGAAATCAGCCACCGACTTTACAGGTGGAGACCTGAAGTCCACCTGATTAGTGACGCACCACTTTGTAAAAATGGTCCACTTTGCCTCATAGACTGATCTGGTTGATCTTCTTTGAGGAGCCTCAATCCTTGCTGCCACTGCCTCAGAGAAGCCCTGTTCTTTGATCTTTGTGGCTCTAGGAGCCAGGCATGGAGATTTAGATTTGTCAGATTTCTGTGAGGGATCTGATTGAAGGGCTGTGTTAGCAGATTGGGCAGGTTGGGTAGGCTGAGGGGGACCTGGCTGGACATGTTCACCAAGTCCCAAAACCAAGGCATGTTGGGCCACCCCGGGGCAATCAGAATGAGTCTCTTGCACGGGGAGCCCAGTAGTTTCTCCACCACTTTGCCCAATATGGCGGTCGGTGGGAAGGCGTATGCATCCAGGTCCTCCCATGGCAGAGTGAGTGCATCCACTGCTACAGCCAGGGAGTCCGGTACTGGAGACACAAACTGAGGTAACTTGTGGTTGAACCTCGTGGCAAACAGGTCTATTCGAGGGAGGTGCCATCGCTTGCATATTTGTTGAAAAACTTTTGGGAGGAGGGACCACTCTGTTTGAATGGTCTGACCCAGCCTGGATAGCTTGTCTGCTATCACATTTAAGTGGCCTGGAATGTGTCGGGCTTTTAGAGTCACTTGTCGCTGGGAACACCAGGTCAAGATCCTCCACAGTAGGGCACACAGTGGGCCCGACCTCATGCCTCCTTCCTTGTTTATGTAAGCGACTACTGTAGTGTTGTCGGTTGCCACTAACACTATCTTGCCTGCACAGAGGTCTTGGAACTCTTTGAGAGCTAGGAACACCGCTTTGAGTTCCAGATAATTTATGTGCAGCTTGGTTTCCGGCACCGACCAGGACCCTCTTGCAGTGAACTCGTCTAAGTGAGCGCCCCACCCTTCTTTTGATGCGTCTGTAAATATTTGCAGAGCATGTCTTACTGGGTGTAATGGTTGGCCTTGAAGCACATTGTCTTCCTCTAGCCACCATCGTAAGTGAGGGTGCAGGGATCTTGGAAGAGGGATAATCTTCTCTAGAGATTCTGGTACCCGCCAACTGTTTTTGAGATGCCACTGTATGGGTCTCATGTGCAGCCAGCCGAGGTGAACCTGTTTTTCCGTGGCTGTCAGCAGGCCTATGAGGGACATGAACTGTCGGACCGGACAGGCCGGTAATACAAGGAGTGCTTGTATCTTGTCCTGAAGGCTTTGCCACCGGTCCGGGGTCGGTCTGACCCGGCCGGATCTGAGATCGAACTGGTAACCTACGAAGTCGAAGACCTGTTTGGGTTCCAGCTCTGATTTCTCTAAATTTACCAGCCAACCTAGATCCTGGCACATTTTGACGAGGATTTGGGTATGTCGGAGACAAGTTTCTTGGGATCTGGCTCTCACCAACCAGTCGTCTAGGTACTGGTGGATTCTTATACCCGTGCGTATGGCCATCAATTTCACCTCCTTTACTAATACAGTGAACTCCATGGGCGCTGTGGACAGGCCAAAGGGTAACGCCTTGAACTGGTATGTCCGGCCCTGGACATGAAATCTGAGATATTTCCTGGATTGAGCCTGTATTGGTATGTGGAAGTAGGCATCCTTGAAGTCTACTGAGGTTACCCACTCCCCTTGCTGGAGGGATGTTCTGATGGTTTCCGGTGTCTCCATTTTGAATTTTTCCACCTTGAGGAAAAGATTGAGTTTGCTTAGGTCCAGTATAGGCCTCCACTTGTTGTTGGGCTTGGGCACCAGAAAAAGTCGGTTGAAAAACCCTAGAGATGTTTGATTGTGGACCAATTCTATTGCATTCTTGTCTATAAGCTGATGCAATGCCTCCAACAGGTAGCTGTTCCTGTGGGGATCTACATAACGGCTTATGACTGTCGGAGACCTTGTAAGATGTGGCCGGATCCGAAAGGGGAGGGTGTAACCCTCTCTCAGGATTTGAACTATTTTCGGACCGGCCCCTAGATCCAGCCAAGTTTGCCAAAAGTTTTGAAGCCTGGCCCCTACAGGCAGATTTTGTGCAGCATTTGGGACATTTGTTACAGGATTCACACAAGACAATTGAGTGACACAAGAAACACCTTTCACAGAATTTAATAAATCTTTTTTCAACTGACAGTCTGACATGCCGGGACTTAGACCTTTCTTTTGCGGAGGCCCGGGTGCAGAAGGAACAAATGATACAACATGCAAGTTTACATTTAGATTTGAGTTCAAAGTCAGTTCTGTGGAGGTGCTCCCGGCCAGCAGCCGTGTCCTGTTGTAACAGTGATTGTCATTTATACGGCTGCTGGCCCTTGGCAGAACGTGAAGAGAAGTTAGCACCCTTGCCTTTAGGTCGTCTAAACTGCCTTCGGTTGATGTTTTTCCATGCGGGTCTATCCTGCTTGTTGTCCGACCGACCCTCCTGTTTCTTATCCTGTCTCTCATACGGGTGAAAGCGTGCCTTCCCTCGTGAGGATGTAGCTGTTGGCTGGCTTTTGTTATCATAATGTGAGATCTCCTCTTCGGCCCGTTTGATAGCTGACTCTGGGAAGAGAGTACCGATGTGCAGAGGGCCAGTCCTGAGAGCAGCAAACGTGTCCGGCTTGATACCATTCTTCAAATGGTTGAGATAAGAGTCTCTCCTAGCCAGAGTAAGATTACCCATGGTAAAAAATACAAATTCTGACAAGTGTTCCATCGCCTTAGCGGCAGCCTGGGTGATACTGGAGTTAAACTCCATCAGAAACTGCAACTCCTCTGTGGCTTCTGAAACTTTGGCTGACCCTTTTCCCTTGCCTTCACTACGGACTGTCCTAAGCTGTGACTGCATGTCGGCCTGCACCTTGAAAAGGCAGCGGTTAAAGCTAGCGGCCTGATTGCACACTACAGAAGCTTCCCTAGTAGTCCCTTCCCACCTCCGGAGTGTATCCTGGGAGATTCTGCGTGAGGCTGGTGGTGTCGATGCCAAAGCCGCCTTTCTAGCTATCCGACCAAAACTACTGTTAAGTTTAGAATGTCCCGTACTCCAAGAAGTGACTTTGGTCGGATCAGTCGGTTGTTCTGAATAAAGCCCGTACCACTTCGACTGAGGGCGTGGTGGCCTCAAGAATTGATCCATGGGTAGACTACCGGCCTCTGCAGTACGGGAGGGGTATCCCTCAACCAAGGTAAGATTCAGTTTGCTAAGTTTCTTGCAGAGCCAGTCTTCCGTCGGCATATGGACTGAGATCTTACTAGGAGCCGGTGCCTTGGGGCCAGCAAAAGGGTTGTCATCAGACGGGTTGGAACTATCTACGTCTGGTACATGTGACCACCCCATAAAGGAACGTATCCCTCGCATAGTCTCTCTATATGTCTGTTCTTCCGACGTTGGTAAATCCTGTTCGGTTAATTCATGCTCATCAGAGAGCTCGCCCTCCTCTACAAAAAGTTCCAGGGGGGGCGTGTCTGAAAAACTGCTCTCCGCATCCGACTCTCCACTGGATATGCTGTCCTTGCCAGACGACTTAAGGAGGGTAGGTGACTCCGAACCAGTGAGACCTGCAGATGAGGGTCGGTCGGTGTGAGGTCGGTCGGAAGTTGATCTGACAGATTTCTGTCCCGACGATGCAGCCTGTCGGTGAGGGTCGGTGTGTGGCTTGCCGGTCGACTTATGCTTACTAGAAGCGACGTCTGGACCAGTGCGCCCTGATGAAGTCTTGGAAGGGAGATCTGACTTAGGCTTGCCGGCCGACTGCTGCTTGGTGGCAGTAATGTCTGGGCCAGTGCGCGTAGAAGAAGAAGAACCTGGAGGAAGCTTGCCGGCCGACAGCTGCAAAGCAGCATCAGAGTCTGGGCCAGTGCGCTTAGCAATAGGGTCCACAGGTCGGTGAGAAGGCTGAAAGAAAGGCTCTGAGTCCTTAGAGACAGTGGCTGGTGGTGAGTGTACAGGGGTAACCCTGACATCCGCAGAGAAGGAAGGTTCCACAGATCGAGCCAGCAACAAGGCCTCCAGCCTGTTGAAACGTTCAGACCACTTAGCATCCAGTGCTGAAAACCTGTCATCCGTACTAGAAGAGGCAGCTTTCTTAGTCTTAGGTTTGTCCTTCTTGGGTTTCTTTTCAGGCGGAACTGATGGTGAATGAGAAGAAGCGGCTCCACCCACAGCCCCTATAACAGAGACGCTAGCAGGATCTACTAGGGCAATGTCCTCAGTGGGTGTGGGGTTATCCACGCGCTTGGCCTCCCGTTTCTCCTTTTTTAGTTTGTAAGAGGGAGTTGCAAGCTGAGCCCGTTGCTCTGGAGAAAAGAGATTGCAGAACTTACATTCCGTAGTGTCTTTGTTAGAAATACAGGGTTCCTCACCCTTTCCCTTCTCCCTACAGCGGGCGCAAAAGGCATGTCCATCAAATCCCGCCATGGCGTGACCACAACTGCCCCTTTTTTGTCCAGGGGACGACATAGTGTGCTATGAGTATGTAGCAGTAAAATAAAATACTCAAAGAAAAGAAAGTCCTTCAAGAACTTAATAAATTCACCAAAAAACTGCTGATAAAATTTTTCCTTGTGCACAAGCACGCGCCAAACGAAAAAGATGCTATGACGTCACTCTGTCTAGACAGGAAGGAAGTACGACACGCCATCTGGCGAGTGCACAAGTACTACGGACCGACCTGCCGGTGGTAACACAGGACGTCTTTTTCTGGCGTTTGGCGGGCCGGTCTGCGCCGACCGGATAAGCTATTGTCCATTGGATAGGATGTATTAACGCAATAAAACTGAGATTTGTTTCACAGATGGAGTGGAGAAATCCACCGAATTTTCTCTGCACCATTTTTCAAATAGGGCCCACTTTGACTTGTAGATGGTCCTTGTTGATGACCGCTGAGGGGCAGCAATTCTCTCTGCCACCTCCACAGAGAAGCCTTGTTCTTGGAGTTGTCCGCTCCTAGACACCAGGCGTGGAGGTTCAGGTGCTGGGGGTTGTTGTGGAACACCAGCTTGTGGGACTGTTTGAGTAGGGTTGTTGACACTGGGAGTTGCAGTGGGATCTCTGTTGAGAGCTGCACTAGGTCCCAAAACCAGGGCATCCCTGGCCAGCCTGGGGCTATTACGATGATCAGGCACTGGCATTGCCTGATCTTTTGGATCACCTTGTGAAGGAGAGCCGTAGGAGGGTACGCATATGCCGTGAGGTTGGTCCAGTTTATGTTCAGAGCATCTATGTCCCAGGCCCTTGGGTCTGGGATAGGAGACACGTATAGAGGGAGTTTGTGGTTCAGGTGAGTGGCAAATAAGTCTACATGAGGTGTGAACCACTTCTGGCAGATCTGTTTGAAGATCTGTGGGTGCAGAGACCATTCGGTTGACTGCACTTGGTTGGACCTGGATAGCAGGTCGGCCATCACATTCAGGCACCCTGGAATGTGCCTGGCTTTCAATGTTATGTGATAGTGATGGCACCAGGTCATGATCTTCCACAGGAGAGCACACATCTCTGCCGAGTGTGTTCCTCCTTGTTTGTTGATGTAGGCTACCACTGTTGAGTTGTCCGTCGCAACCAACACTGTTTGATTCTGGCACTGGTCCTTGAAGTCTCGAAGGGCCAGGGAGACCGCCTTCAATTCTAGGACATTTATGTGAAGCCTTTTTTCCCGATCTGACCACAGACCCTTTGTAGAATTTTGGTCTAAGTGAGCGCCCCAACCTTCGTTTGAGGCGTCGGTAAAGAGTTGGATACTGTGGTCTTTGGGATGAAGGTCTGCACCTTTCATCACATTGGAGGGATTTTGCCACCAATCTAGGTGGGCTGCAATGGCTTCTGTCCAGGGAAGGAGGTTGTCCAGCGACTGAGGATATCTCCAGTGCTCCTTGAGGTGAAACTGAAAGGGCCTCATGTGAAGGCGTCCCTCCGGGACCATTTTCTCCGTTGAGGCTAGCAACCCAATTAGAGACATCAAACATCTTGCAGTCAAAACACGTTTTGACTTGAGTCGTAGGATCAAATCCTGAAGTTTGAGCCATCTCTCTTGAGTGGGTTTTACAAGGGCTGAATCTAGGTGGTATTCGTAGCCCACGAACGAGAACACCTGTGTAGGTTTCAGTTCTGATTTTTCCTGATTTATTACCCACCCCAAGGACTGAGTCAGTTCTACTACTGCCTGAGTGTTCACTTGGGCTTCCTCCTGAGACTGGGACCTGATCAGCCAGTCGTCCAGGTATTGGTGAATTCTGAGTCCTCTTGAGAGGGCCATTAGTTTCACTTCCTTTACGATCATGGTAAAGACCTGGGGGGCTGTGGCTAGTCCGAACGGGAGGGAGGTGAACTGGAACACCTGAGCCTTGTAGCAAAACCTTAGGTATTTCCTTGAGCTTGGGTGGATGGGGATATGCAGGTAGGCGTCCGACAGGTCTATCGACGCTACCCACTCCCCTGGAATCAGGGAGGTCCTGATGGACTCTGGAGTTTCCATTTTGAACTTTTCTACGTGTAGAAAAGTATTGAGCCTGCTTAAGTCTATGACTGGCCTCCCCCTTTGGTGAGGCTTGGGTACTAGGAACAGGCGACTGTAAAACCCGAGAGATTTTACATTGTCTACCCTTTCGATAGCGTTCTTTGACAGGAGAGACTGGATACAAGTAGCCAAGGCTTGGTCTTTTTGTTGGGCCTTGTACTCTGACAGAATCAGAGGAAATCTGATCAAGTTTGGCTTTGAACGGAATGGCAGAACGTAGCCATTGGTGATAATGTTTAACACGTTTTGAGAACATTTGTTTGTGAGCCAGTCTCTCCTGAAAGAACGGAGGCGACCTCCTACTGGTGGACTGAGTGAGGCTTTGGAGGAGTCATTGGGGAGGGGGGTTTCCACGCCCCCTTCCTCTATTGTGGGGTCGAAAAAGACCCCTGAAGCCTCTGAAGTTGGATTTTCCTCTTCCCGAGGGAAAGGACTGGTTACTGCTTTGAGAGGAATTGCCCCCATAGGGGCGTTTCCTGTAGGAGCCTCTTTTCTTGTGGGGACCACGAAAGGGCTTATTCTGGTAGGGTGCAAAACCCTGAGAATCTTTTGAGGTGCCTTTTTTGAGAAGGAAGTCCTCACCTTCCTTCACTAATTGAGACTCGAACAAGGAAGGGCCCCAAAAGGACGAGTTCCTGAGTTCTTGACGTCTCGTTTCTCCTAATTGTGGATGTAATAGAGTCATTTCGGCTTCGCGCCTGAGCAAGCCAGTATTAGCCATAGAGTATAATTCCCTCTGCAAAATATGGGCTAGAGATTTGCTGAGACAAGTGAGGGCCCTGTGTTGAACAAGTACTGTCTTGTTCCAAAAATCTAAGTAGTCAGCTACTTCCTCATATCCGCGCTTTGCCGCTTTCTCAGGATTGGCACCTTTCTGAATCTGAGACTTTATCTTCTTGACCGTAGACTTGATGCTATGTTGGCATTTTTCCAATGAAGCATTGCAAGAAGAGGAGGTTTTGGCAAATGCAGCGGTGAAGTTGAGGGTAGAGATGTTTTGTCTAGCCTGAAGTTCTAGCTCCTTGAGAACTGGCAGGGGAACTCTGGCTACTGGGGGCCCAGAAGGTCTAGGAGTAATACAGATCTTAGCAAAGTCTGTATTCAACTCCTGAATTTTGTCCTGAAAAGTTGGTTGTCCCACCTTGTACCACTTTGAAGTTGAGGGAGGAGGCCTGACATATTTTCCCTCAGATAAGTTGGCAGCCTTAAAGTCATGTTGGAATTTATCAAAGGTGTCCTTGATAACTGAGCTAAGTGGAAGAATAGAGGAGGGACCTCTAGGTCTGAGCTCTTGACGGCCTTTTTCATCATCCAGACCCAACACTGAGGTGGACGACCTGGGCATAGATTCCCTGGGGTCAGGGAGAGACAAAATACGCCTGAAGGTGTCCACTTCTTCAGAGTATTGTGAGGGCATGTCAGACAAAGCTACTTCCCTATAATAAGGGGGGTCTGGATCATGTTGTGGGAAGTCTTGATCAGAAGCTACTCCTGAGGGCTGAGCCCTAGAGGGCTTAGAAGACCTGTGTCTGGTTTCAGGGGAGTGCTCCTCCTCTGAGGTAAATGACACGTATCTAGATCTTGATTTATGTTTGCTCTTGTCAGAGTGTTTTTTGGATCTAGAAGAAGGGATCCGAGGTTCATCGGAATCCTCATTTAGTTGGTCCGAGGCAGAGCTCGGGTCAACTGGCTGCCTATGGCTTTGCTTTTTGTGAGTGTACGAGACCTCTTCGGGATGACCTTCAGAGGGGGCAACGTACTGTTCCGAGGAAGCTTGAGTGGGTACAAGACGAGGAGGGAGTGCTGGACCGAAGTCCACATCCATAGCCTCACTTGGGATGTTAGTACCCGATCTCGGAGGGGGCAAATCCAGAGGGGCAGCAGTGTTACTGGACGAGCCAGGTTTGGAAGCAAGAAGAGAGGGATCTACCTCGACTTTTTGTTTTGCAGCCAACTCCTCTCGGAGTGACTGAAAAGCTTCCAACATGGATGCCTGGAAGGTACCCATTTGCTGCTGTAAATGTATATTTAAGGAATCACCGAGTGATTTCTCTATGTTTTTCTGGATTTTATTTTGCAAAGCCGTGCCCGGGGTGGGTGGAATAGTCTTGGCTGGCGTTTTCAAAGACAGGGAACTGAAGGCAAGAGGTTGTGGACGGGGGGGGTGAGGTAAAAAGGCTATCAGCAGCACACTCGAGGTCTGCATTGGACCCAGTGAAGGAGTCCCCGTCGCCTTCACCCAAAAGATCTAGTTCATCTTTGGAACTAGTTGTCGCTTTCTGCTTTTTCAAATACCGTTTCCGGTTTTGGATTTTCTGTAGTTGCTCATCTGAGAAAGACGTGCAAATTTCACAAGGGGTTTCAAAGGTGACACAGGGGTCATCTCCCTTGCCAGCCTCCCTACAGGTAGGGCAGAAATTATGTGTATCAAAACTAAAGCAGAAATGGCGGCATTTCTGCGCTCTCGGTTTCTCTTTATTTGCTTGATGTGACGACATTTTATACGCAATAAAAGACGTACAATGTACTTGCCTGAACCGAGGAAAACTCAAAACACGCGACAGCAATCAAAATACTTATCCTGTGAAAATTAAAATTTTACAGAATGATCTATGATATATATTACAAGAAATATGCAAATATTAGCCTCCAACAATAAGTAAAGTCTGAGAAATAAATGAAAATGTCTGTATATTTACAAACTGCTACCAGTCAATCGTGGCCAACGAGAAAGTAGGACGATTGGTCAGAAGTTATCACGTGACGACAACTACCAGTATATCCGGTGGCTAACAAGAACGATCTTTTCTTCTAAGACGTTGGCCCCGGGTGTGGCAACCCGAGATCAGCATTAAGTCCCACATGGTAAGCTATTGTAGCGTAATAAAATGATAACTGTAAAGGTCAGTAGATGTTGCTTCTGTAGTCGATCTTGTGGAGGGAGATCTGTTACTGTATAAGGGCGCCGCTTCATCTCCAGTAAAGAATCTATGACCTCGATGAAATAACGACTGCATTCTTTTCTTTCTTCTTTGTTTTCGGGCACAAGCTAAAACTTATGCTGTGCCGTGAAATGAGGAAAATATATCAGTCTTCCACTGAAGACTTTACACCAACATCATCCCTGCATCCCTTTTCTAGACAAGATAAGCAATATAGGAGGTAGTACCAGTAGAATAATGGGTGACTACAGCCGGAAATCTAACAGTCTTCCACCAAGACTTACACAAACATCTTATCTTATCCCTTTTGCGAAGGGAGGCAGAATGAGTGGTAGTTCCTTTAAATCTTCAGAGTTCTTCACCAGTGAATGGACGATCTCTGCATGTTTCAGATCTTTGAAATTTTTGGCCTGCGCATAGGCCATGTTTGAAGTATGAAAACCGTTGCTGCTCCCACGATGACCAAAAATGCAATGAAAAGCTCTACACAAGTGTCTGTTGACAACAATTACTGTGTATGCACAGGTATTTGCAGACAAAGGGGTCACTTGCCGACTAGGAAATGTCTTTTAAAAATACTTGTCGGTCGATGCGTTTTACTCCACGAAACCAAAACAAGCACTTGTGAGGATAAGGTAAGGCTATTTCACGCAATAAAAATTTGTTTTAGCAATTCACATTCTGAATTTTGTTGTGGAAACAAGTGCAATATCAAAATGAGGAGGTGTCCACTGGCAAGACATGGATATACTGAGAGAATCTGAACACCACAGCCTGGCCTACTCCCCTTTCAAAAGAGGTTTTATGTATAAATATTTTAAACAACACGGCCAACAAGAACACTATGGAGTAAGAAATGTGACATTCGTTACTTTATGTGAAACTTTTCAGTGAGGTCAAAGTTAGGATTTATGTCTCATACAACATACTGGGTCCTATTGGGGCACATCCTCAGCATTGCCACTTGTGGGAGTCAAACATACACACAGGTGGCAGCCTGTCATTATATACAAAACATGCTCACCAACTAGGTCACTGAGGACCTATTTGCCAGTGAGAAAACATCCTATTCCTTGACATTCTTTACATATATGATTGTTGTACCTATTTCCAGTCTATTACTAAAAGTGTGCAGTCAATTTTAGGTGTAACATTTTAAACATTTAAGCACACTTTTCTTGTCCCACAAAATCGTGTGTATTACCAAAAACACTTCTATTTTAAGAATATACAGCTTCTGTTAATAATTTTGCACAAAAACATGCATAAGTCTGATCTTATAACCATTTAGACCGGAAAGTGGAATGGACCGGATTCTGGTTCATGAAGGATATTTGAGGTTTTTGTGACTACACTAGGTCTCTGATCTCTCCCTTATGAAATGCTGACACAAATTTTGACTTCTTGTCTTATTTCTGAAGGGTGTCCCCACATGGCAAACTGCAAACATTCGGGCAAATTTCACATTTCTGACTATTCTGTTGAAATTTTAAGTAACAATATAAAACTAGAAATCAAAATTACTCAAGGGATAGTTGGATAAAATAACAGGCTAGGAAGGATTAGTGAAAAGACAAGTGAAAGATATGTCAACAATCAAAACCTTAATATTACAACATAGGTTTTAAACTTAAGTAGACTTTTAGCTGCATTATTTGTGGAGAACTGTTTTAAATGTGGCTTGTCACAGTACTCACCTGGAATAGAGTACTTCCTGGGGCAGGTATTGGGCCTTTGATAGAAGAAAAGAGTTCGTGTTTACTTTTCATTGGAGTTCGTTTCCTCTGAATGGGGGAGTCGAGTAATGCATCTACTGGGCTCAGAACACCAGATTCTGAACCAAAAATATACAACAATCTTTGACACAATATTGAAACTTTTTTGTGGTTTAAAGTTCTTATACATTAAATACTTATTGAGATGTAAATCATACTTTTAGCATATCACCTGCATCATCTTTTATATTTAGATAATTATGAGGATTTCAAACATAAGATATTATGAGAATATGGCTGCCAGCAATGGCACCATGTACAATCTTTACAATGCAATTGACTGATAAAAAGATTTCTGAACAAGAGGAGAGTGCCCGTGAACGGGCACTGTGTCAGCTGACTGAGTGTTTTTGATTTGTGAAGGTGATTAGAGGACAGAATAATTATCAGGAAAAGGGCTGTACAGAAATACAGTAAATGGTAACTGAACAGCAAGTTCGAAAGAAATTCCGAAGCTGACAGAAGAAAAGGATAAAAAAGTTGTGCCCTGTAAATGGTATTATGAAGGAAAATAACAAGGTAATTGTTTAAGTGTAAAAAATAGGTTAAAACATATTTAAAGAAATACTACAAATGCAATATCCTCGTTCGACCTTGAAGAAGGGGTCCAAGGTCAAATCTAACCACACAAATACATTCCCAGCCCATGATTTCCTATGGTTTACCATTCCAAACCTCTAGGACCAATTATAAATGAGTTATAAGCACTTTTAAGCTTGGCTGTCCTCATTTGACCTTGAAGGAGGGGTCCAAAGGTCAAATCCGACCATACCAAAAGATTCCGAGCCAATGATTTCCTATGGGATGGTTTACCATCCCAAATCTCTGTCACCAATAATAAGCGAGTTGTAGGCACTTTCAATTTTCGCTATCCTCATTTGACCTTGAAGGAGGGTTCCAAGGTCAAATTGGACCATATCAACAGATTCACAGCCCATGATTTCCTGTCTGTTTACCATCCCAAACCTCTGGGACCAATAATAAGCGAGTTATAAGCACTTTTAAGTTTGCTATCCTTGTTTGACCTTGAAGGAGGGGTCATTGAAGGTCAAATCTGACCACACCAAAAGATTCCCACCCCATGATTTCCTACAGGTTGGTTTATCATCCCAAACCTCTAGGATCAATAATAAGGGAGATATAAGCACTTTTCATGACTGACAAAAAACACCTGTGGAGGCCATCTTGTTTCTCAAAATGAGGCCAAAAATATTCCCAGACAACATTTTATGGTTATTAATATATACTGCAAACTTAAGAAAGCTAGCTATAATATTTTTTTTCATCAGAGCAGTAATGGTGACATCTCTCTCTACACACTGCGGCTATCCAGTGGATACAATGATTTACTCAACAGTGAGAACCTGAAAGTAGCTATTGCTCAGCTATGCCATGACATAGAGGTCTGCAATTTCACTATGTTATAGCTGACCAAAAATTCTGTGAATAACATATTTAACAAATTACTCTAAATGTAATAGTTTTCAAGTTACAACTGATTTCCTCAACAGTGAGAACCTCAAAGGAACTATTACTCAGCTATGCAATGAGCTACATGTCTAAAATTTTACTATGTTATAGCTAACCCAAAAGTAGGTGAACAACATATTTAAGCAAACTACTGTAAATGCAATAGTTTTCAAGCTACAACTGATTTACTCAATAGTGAGAACCTGAAAATAGCTATTGCTCCGCTATGCCATGAGCTATAGGTCTGTAATTTCACTATGTTATAGCTGACCCAAAAGTAGGTGAACAATATATTTTAACAAAATACTCCAAATGCACTATTTTTCAAGTTATAGCTGATTTACTCAACAGTCAGTACCTGAGAATAGCTATTGCTCAGTTGTGCCATGAGCTATAGGTCTATAATTTCACTATGTTATAGCTGACCCAAAAGTAGCTGAATAACATATTTGCACAAATTTCTGTAAATGCAATACTTTTCCAATTATAACTGATTTACTCAACAGTGAGAACTTCAAAGTAGCTATTACTCAGCTATGAAATGAGCCACAGGTCTGAAACTTCACTATGTTATAGCTGACCCCAAAATAGGTGAATAACATATTGAAACAAAATACTCTAAATGCAATAGTTTTCAAGTTATAAGTGATTTACTCAACAGTGATAACCTAAAAGTAGCTATTACTCAGCTATGCCATGAGCTACAGGTCTGAAATTTTACTATGTTATAGCTGGCCCAAAAGTAGCTGAATAACATATTTATACGAAATTCTCTAAATGCAATAGTTTTTAAGTTACAAGTGATTTTACTCATGATGGAAGTTACTGAAAAGCCCAAAAGTAGCTATTACTCACTTAGCTATTGAGACAGACACCCAACTTACTCACCATATTGTAGCTATGAAAAAAGTAGCTGAATAACATATTTTAACAAAATGCTCTAAATGCAACACTTTTCAAGTTATAAGTGATTTACTCAACAGTGATAACCTAAAAGTAGCTATTACTCAGCTATGCCATGAGCTACAGGTCTGAAATTTTACTATGTTATAGCTGACCCAAAAGTAGCTGAATAACATATTTATACGAAATTCTCTAAATGCAATAGTTTTCAAGTTATAAGCGATTTACTCAACAGTGATAACCTTAAAGTAGCTATTACTCAGCCATGCCATGAGCCACAGGTCTGAAATTTCACTATGTTATAGCTGGCCCAAAAGTAGCTGAATAACATATTTATATAAAATTCTCTAAATGCAATAGTTTTTAAGTTACAAGTGATTTTACTCATAATGGAAGTTACTGAAAAGCCCAAAAGTAGCTATTACTCACTTAGCTATTGAGACAGACACCCAACTTACTCACCATATTGTAGCTATGAAAAAAGTAGCTGAACAACATATTTTCACAAAATGCTGTAAATGCAACACTTTTGAAGTTATAAGTGATTTAGTGCATGATTTAATGAATTTTAATGCATTAAAAATTATTAAAAAAATTTATTAAAAAAAAAGTACGACAGATCCAGGTCTCATACTCACACAAGAGAATCTACCTCTGGCCTAGTACATATATGCAAGATATGAGAGAAATCCCTGCAATAGTCACTGACAAAATTGTGATAAAATGTTGAAATTTTCACACTCTTGGTGGGGGTACCCCCCTTGTAATGTCTCTAGCAAACAGACGAACTTGAAAATTTTAAGTACTTAAATGTAGCTTTTATAAGCTACAAGCTTACCATGTGGGACTTAATGCTGTTCTCGGGTTGCCACACCCGGGGCCAACGTCTTAGAAAAAAAGATCGTTCTTGTTAGCCACCGGATATACTGGTAGTTGTCGTCACGTGATATCTTCTGACCAATCGCCCTACTTTCTCGTTGAAATTTTTTATTAAACCTACCCCTCAGCTGTAAACAGCGGGGAGGCAGGGTGGGACTCTTCTAAGTCCCACATGGTAAGCTTGTAGCTTATAAAAGCTACATTTAAGTAATTAAAATTTTCAATTTTATTACGCTACAATAGCTTACCATGTGGGACTTAATGCTGAATTCAACCGCCCGGTGGCAGGATTACAGCTGAGACTGGAAGATATGTAATTTTTTTTTTTTTTTTTTTAAGATTTGAATTAATATATATACAGAATAGTGCCAGAAATGCCAGTCTGAGTCCCTTTTACAGAGCCCCGATCCCGAAGATCGGGCCTGTAACGAGCCAAAAACCTGAGTAAAAAAGGGACAGTGCTAAAACTGTCCAGATGTTTGGTAGTAGGACGGAAGTGCAGCGGTGCTCACTTCGAGGTCTAAGGGTCCCTATCAGACCTTCACGTGTGACTGACCAACCCAGTGGTTGGGCATTTCATGAAATTTTTAACCTGAAATATGAGATTAACGACAACTGACTAAGTCCTTAATAGAAATTACTGATAATTAAAAAATAAAATGACCTTACCCGTAACATCTTGAAGGTAAAGGAATACCTAGATCCTGGGAGAGACTCCTGAAGACTTGGTTGTAGCGGATGTGCCCCCCCCCCCCCCCCCCCCCCCTTTTTTCTTTCCGAGGACAACTGGTCTGAGGGGAAGGATCTAGGACTTGTTGTGCCGCCACTACGGGTCCCAGATACATATTGTTGTCGGTGTCCGACCAAGTAAGGTCTTTTAGGTAAAAATTTGTGAATGTGCTGTGAGCTTTCCAGTGACAGGCTTGCATGATTTGGTCCACCGATACTCCACCGTAAAAGGCCTTAGAGGCCGCGAAGGCCCGGATGTCATGCGCTTTGACTTGGACCAAGTCCAAGGCTTGTTGATCTGCTTGTTTGTAACAAAGTAGAATGGTTTGTTTCAACCATGAGGAGAGTGTAGCGGGTCTGATGTCTGAGGTATGTCCTTTCTTAAAGGAGATGAAAAGGAGAGAACGAGACCCTCTCAGGTCTTTAGTTCGGTCCAAATAGAACCTCAGGGCCCGCACGGGACACAGGGTCCTGTCTTCCTTAAACTGTCTATCTACAATGGTAGTCAAAGCAGGGATGGTCACTGGTGACACACTTTGAGAACCTTCTCTTGCTAGTTGGTTTTTGGCTATGAAATCAGAAGAAGGGAACAAGGCTACCTTTTCCCATTGGCCTAAATTAGCTACTTTGTTAGTGACCCAGGCATGGATTTCGCTGCGGCGCTTGCCGGAGGCCAAAGCTAGCAAGAAAGCAGTTTTAAGAGTAAGATGCTTGAGGTCTGAGTCTTTCATGGGCTCAAATGGTGCTTTGGTGAGCTCGTTAAGGACAACAGAAAGGTTCCACTTGGGTAAATTTCTGGAACTTTTAGGACGATCCCTGTGAAAACTGGAGAGTAACCTATGAAGGTCTGCATTGTGCGCAATGTGTTGGGCCGTTGGGCCCAGAGTGTCAACGATAGCAGTCCTGTAGCCATCAATGGTCGAGGGGCGCCTGTTTAGGTCTTGGTACAGGTACATGAAAAAATCTGAGATTTGTTTCACAGATGGAGTGGAGAAATCCACCAAATTTTCTCTGCACCATTTTTCAAATAGGGCCCACTTTGACCTGTAGATGGTCCTTGTTGATGACCGCTGAGGGGCAGCAATTCTCTCTGCCACCTCCACAGAGAAGCCTTGTTCTTGGAGTTGTCCGCTCCTAGACACCAGGCGTGGAGGTTCAGCTGTTGTGGATTGTTGTGGAACACATAGTTGTGGGACTGTTTGAGTAGGGTCGTTGACACTGGGAGTTGTAGTGGGATCTCTGTTGAGAGCTGCACTAGGTCCCAAAACCAGGGCATCCCTGGCCAGCCTGGGGCTATCACGATGATCAGGCAATGGCATTGCTTGATCTTTTGGATCACCTTGTGAAGGAGAGCCGTAGGAGGGTAGGCGTAGGCCGTGAGGTTGGTCCAGTTTATGTTCAGAGCATCTACGTTCCAGGTCCTTGGGTCTGGGATAGGAGACACATATAGAGGGAGTTTGTGATTCAGGTGAGTGGCGAATAAGTCTACATGAGGGGTGAACCACTTTCGGCACATTTGCTTGAAGACCTGAGGGTGCAGGGACCATTCTGTTGACTGCACTTGGTTGGACCTGGATAGGAGGTCGGCCATCGCATTCAGACACCCTGGAATGTGCCTGGCTTTCAATGTTATATGGTAGTGATGGCACCAGGTCATGATTTTCCACAGGAGAGCGCACATCTCTGCTGAGTGAGTTCCCCCTTGCTTGTTGATGTAGGCTACCACTGTTGAGTTGTCCGTCGCAACTAACACTGTTTGATTCTGGCACTGGTCCTTGAAGTCTCGAAGGGCCAGGGAGACCGCCTTCAATTCTAGGACATTTATGTGTAGCCTTTTTTCCCGCTCTGACCACAGCCCTTTTGTAGAATTTTGATCTAAGTGAGCGCCCCAACCTTCGTTTGAGGCGTCAGTAAAGAGTTGGATACTGTGGTCCTTGGGATGAAGGTCTGCGCCTTTCATCACATTTGAGGGGTTTTGCCACCAATCTAGGTGGGCTACAATGGCTTCTGTCCAAGGAAGGAGGTTGTCCAGCGACTGAGGATATCTCCAGTGCTCCTTGAGATGAAACTGAAAGGGCCTCATGTGAAGGCGTCCCTCCGGGACCATTTTCTCCGTTGAGGCTAGCAACCCAATTAGAGACATCAAACATCTTGCAGTCAAAACATGTTTTGACTTGAGTCGTAGGATCAAATCCTGAAGTTTGAGCCATCTCTCGTGAGTGGGTCTTACAAGGGCTGAATCTAGGTGGTATTCGTAGCCCACGAACGAAAACACCTGAGTAGGTTTCAGTTCTGATTTTTCCTGGTTGATTATCCAACCCAAGGATTGGGTTAGGTCTACCACTGCCTGTGTGTCCCTTTGAGATTCCTCCTGGGACTGGGACCTGATCACCCAGTCGTCCAGGTATTGGTGAATTCTGAATCCTCTTGAGAGTGCCATTAGTTTCACTTCCTTTACGATCATTGTAAAGACCTGGGGAGCTGTGGCCAGTCCAAAAGGTAGGGAGGTGAACTGGAACACCTGGGCCTTGTAGCAAAACCTTAGGTACTTCCTTGAGTTTGGATGGATGGGGATGTGAAGGTATGCGTCCGACAGGTCTATCGACGATACCCACTCCCCTGGGACCAGGGAAGTCCTGATGGACTCCGGGGTTTCCATTTTGAACTTTTCTACATGTAGAAAAGTGTTGAGCCTGCTTAAGTCTATGACTGGCCTCCACCTTTGGTGAGGCTTGGGTACTAGGAACAGGCGACTGTAAAACCCAAGAGATTTTACGTTTTCCACCCTTTCGATGGCGTTCTTTGACAAGAGAGACTGGATACAAGTGGCCAAGGCTTGGTCTTTTTGTTGGGCCTTGTACTCTGATAGAATCAGAGGAAATCTGATCAAGTTTGGCTTTGAACGGAATGGCAGAACGTAGCCATTGGTGATAATGTTTAACACGTTTTGAGAACATTTGTTTGTTAGCCAGTCTCTCTTGAAAGAACGGAGGCGACTTCCTACTGGTGGACTGAATGAGGCTTTGGAGGAGTCATTGTGAAGGGGGGTTTCCACGCCCCCTTCCCCTATTGTGGGGTCGAAAACGACCCCTGGAGCCTCTGAAGTTGGATTTTCCTCTTCCCGAGGGAAAGAATTGGTTACTGCTTTGAGAGGAATTGACCCCATAGGGGCGTTTCCTGTAGGAGCCTCTTTTCTTGTGAGGGCCACGAAAGGGCTTATTCTGGTAGGGTGCAAAACCCTGAGAATCTTTTGAGGTGCCTTTTTTGAGAAGGAAGTCCTCACCTTCCTTAACAAGTTGAGACTCGAACAAGGAGGAGTCCCAGAAGGACGAGTTCCTAAGTTCTTGGCGTCTCGTTTCCCCTAGCTGGGGATGCAATAGAGTCATTTCGGCTTCGCGCCTAAGCAAGCCAGTATTAGCCATAGAATATAATTCCCTCTGGAGAATATGGGCTAGCGATTTGCTGAGACAGGTAAGAGCTCTATGTTGGACAAGAACCGTCTTGTTCCAAAAATCCAAGTACTCAGCAACTTCCTCATATCCGCGCTTTGCTGCTTTCTCAGGATTGGCACCTTTCTGGATCTGAGACATTATCTTCTTGACAGTTGACTTGATGCTATGTTGGGACTTTTCCAAAGAAGCATTGCAAGAAGAAGAGGTTTTGGCAAAGGCAGCGGTGAAATTGAGGGTTGAAATATTCTGTCTAGCCTGATGTTCCAGCTCCTTAAGGACTGGCATAGGGACTTTGGCTACTGGTGCCCCAGGAGGTCTAAGAGTAATACAGATCTTAGCAAAGTCCGTATTCAACTCCTGGATTTTGTCTTGAAAAGTGGGCTGTCCAACCTTATACCACTTAGAAGTGGATGGAGGAGGCTTGACATATTTTCCCTCAGATAAATTGGCAGCTTTGAAATCATGTTGAAATTTATCAAAGGCGTCCTTGATAACTGAGCTAAGTGGTAAGATAGAGGAAGGACCTCTAGGTCTACTTCCCTATAATAAGGGGGGTCTGGATCATGTTGTGGGAGGTCTTGATCAGAAGCTGCGCCTGAGGGCTGAGCCCTAGAGGGCTTAGAAGACCTGTGTCTGGCCACAGGGGAGTGATCTTCCTCTGAAGATGACACATATCTGGACCTAGATTTATGCTTGCTCTTGTCAGAGTGTTTCTTAGGTCTAGGATGGATCCGAGGTTCGTCGGAATCCTCATCCAGTTGATCCGAGGCAGAGCTCGGTGCTACTGTTTGCCTGTGGCTTTGTTTTTTGTGTGAGTACGAGGAATCTTTCGGCATGGCTTCAGAAGGGGCAACGTACTGATCCGAGGAAGTTTGGTTAAGTACTAGACGAGGAGGGAGTGCTGGACCAACGTCCACATCCATTGCCTCGGACTGTGCATTAGTACTTGACCTCGGAGGGGGTAGGTCCAGAATAGCAGCAGACTTGCTGGATGGACCAGCTTTTGAAGCATGAGGCGAGGGATCAACCTCGGCAGGCTTTTTAACTGCCAACTCCTCTCGGAGTGATTGAAATGCTTCTAACATGGATGCCTGGAAGGAACCCATTTGCTGCTGTATATGTATATTTAAGGAATCACCCAGGGATTTCTCTAGATTTCTTTGAATTTTGTTTTGCAAAACAGTACCTGGGGTGGGTGGAACAGCTTTTGCTGGGGTCTTTAGTGATAAAGAACTGAAGGCGAGAGGTTGAGGACGGGGGGGTGAGGTAAAGAGGTTATCGGCAGCACTCTCAAGGTCTGCATTAGAACCAGTAAAAGAGTCCCCATCGCCTTCACCCAAGAGATCTAGTTCATCTTTGGAACTAGTTTCCGCTTTTTGCTTTTTTAAGTACCGCTTCCTGTTTTGAATTTTTTGCAATTGTTCATCAGAGAGAGACGTGCAAATATGGCAGGGTGCTTCAAAAGTGACACAGGGGTCATCTCCCTTGCCAGCCTCCCTACAGGTAGGCCAGAAATTATGAGTATCAAAACTGAAGCAAAAATGGCGGCATTTCTGAGCTCTCGGTTTGTCTTTGTTTGCTTGATGAAGAGACATTTTAACGCAATAAAAAGACGTACAATTGAAATTGCCTGGACCGAGAAAACTCAAAACACGCGGATTGAAGGGAAAATACTTAAGTTGTGAAATTAAAAATTTTACAGTATAATCTATGAAATATATTTAAGGAAATGTCCAAATATTAGCCTCCAACAATACGTGAATACTGAGAAATAAATGAAAATGTCTGTATATTTACAAACTGCTACCAGTCTTCGTGGCCAACGAGAAAGTAGGGCGATTGGTCAGAAGATATCACGTGACGACAACTACCAGTATATCCGGTGGCTAACAAGAACGATCTTTTTTTCTAAGACGTTGGCCCCGGGTGTGGCAACCCGAGAACAGCATTAAGTCCCACATGGTAAGCTATTGTAGCGTAATAAAAAGACAGATTTGCATGCCTTGAACAATTTTTCATCCTCGATAGATAAGGTATCTTTTGAAAAAAACAGCATGTCTCTAGGCCTTGTAGTTTTGGAGAAGAAGTTGTTCACGCGGACGTGTACGCCCACGCCGCAGAGTGATGACATAATGTCAGCTGACTGACAAGTCAGCTGACATAAAAAACAAATATTCAAAGAATAACAACAAAATTCTGACAACCCCACACGCAAGGATGAAGGAAGATTACTTTGCACAATACTATGTTGAAAAAATATCATAATTATAATAAATAATTATCCTTAATTCATAAAACACTAAAACAAGAATAGAATACTCTCTGTGAAATAGTTTTAACACTTGACTGCACGCATAGAATTGGAGAATATGCCCAATATGAGCCCTGCAGGGTCACAAATGAGATTGACATCACTCTAACTGTTGCAAAAATCTACCCAAATTATAAAATTCTTGGAAAATGAATACAAGAACTTTAAAGTAACCCTTAGGATCAAAAGAGACCTTGGAATGGCTCTATCTCTCACTGTTTCTGAGATATTTACAATATTAATACAGTAAATTTACAAAAATCCAAGATAGCTACCAAAAATTGAAAATTTAAAGAAAACAAGAAAACGGTTTTTGCTACTAAAACCAAAGGGACCCTTATGGAGGCATGGGTTATTAAAACCTGTAGTACTTCAGGTATGAGACTGTAAACAGAATGTAAGCTTTACTGTGTTTTGTATCTAATGGAAAAGTGGGTTATTTAAAAACTGTAGTAGTTGCGGTATCAGAATGTAAGCAGAATGTAAGTGTTTTTGTGTTTTGTAATGTAGTATATTTTACAAAGTTATCCTAACAAAGGCTATAGATTGGCAGAAGAGAAATTGTAGCTGTAAAATTTATCTGGTAGAAAGATGCTTGTAGAGAAATTCCACCTAGAAAGTATGCATCTTGCATATTTGTATTTGAAATATCTAAATATATGCCCCTTGAGAAATAACAAACAAGTCAATCTAGAGGGCTAGAAAATGGTGTTGTATTTGTGGCAAAAAGGAAATTATGAATTTAAACATTAGTGTTTTTTTCTGTTTGGATAGTTTTTAAATTGTAAAATATTCAGAAGGGATTGTTTGGAGTGGCTTTTTTCCTGGTAGAAAATTTTGGCAACCAAAAAAAAAATGAAAAAAAATTAGATATTGGCTAATGTTTCAAGAATGAGAACTAAGCATATAATGCAGCATTCCAATTTTCATAAAAGTTCTATTTTAAGTGATTCTGTATATTTTATTACTGACCTTCCCCCTCCTGTATTCTGGCAACCTGACGTTTAGGGGTTGGTGTGCTTGTGTATTTTGGTTCTATAACTCCAAGTTTTCTCTTCTTTCCTCCAGTAGACTGGGTCTCACTTATACCTGAAATCAGGTGTAACCATTTAAACAAGAAGGTAAAGTATAGAAATTTGTAAAATATCATTCTGCTGTATTGTTTCAGATTAGGAGTACCAACATTTACTATTATTTACCGCCAGGTTTTTCCATTTGGTGTTACTTCAACCTAAAGTCAGATGTTACAGTATCTTTTGGTTCAGTCACTGTAACATAAACAGCCCTATTTACTCAAAAGTACACACAGATATCCAGTAGGGCTAGAGAGATTAAATTCAAAAGACAAGCAGCCTGTCCAGAGTGATAGCAATACTCAAGGGTTGCTTAATGAAACTAGGAACAAGCACACAGTACATGGACCACCTGGTCAGTAGTACTGTGAAATCTTTTAGAATTTGGGGTTCGATGTTTCGTATCTCTACCAGCTAGAATACTTCAATCTAATTGGATCACTGAACCAATATTTTCAAAACCAGTAAAAATGCTGAAATCTAACATAAAATCTTATCTCTTAACTGATAACATGATAAAAAGATAATCTTCATAGATATTTGGGAAAATTTTCACCATATGCTCAATAAAATGAATATAGGTGTACTGTTTGTGATTTCTAAACGTTTTGTGATGATTATAAATTTCAGACGTTTGAACGGAACTTTGTTTTCAGGGTGGACAACAAGCGAACCATCAAACTTATACAAACACTGTCGCAGCACTACTGGCCAGCAGAAAAGTTTTACCTTTGGCTAAAGAATATTTTATATCATGGCTAACAGTCTTATGTTTGTTCTGCTGATGCTTAAAATCAATGCCTGGGTCACAAAATGCAGTATATTTTGGTACATTTTAAAACTTCTATTTCAATATTTCTCTACTAATTTAATACAGATGAATCTAAATTACATGGGTGGACACAAAGATAAACTGTCTCCAGAGATTTGCTTATTCTAGTGGTATAAACAACAAAATTTTACAAACAAACTCACATACATCATGATAAGCTTTGTTTAAATGTATGTTGTCATTTACTTTGACAAGTGCAAGTTTGTTGTTTATACCACTTACATTTGAATATTCTGAAGATTGTTTATCTTTGTGTCCACCCATGTAATATAATAAACTTTTTTCAATAACTTTGAGATACCAGAGTAAATTTTAATTGAAAAGTATGACCGAGGACCTGAGTTCTGCTTAACAAAGTTTAGCTGATGACCTTATCATGTCATTCACAAAGGTTATCCTTGTTACAATGTCTCCTATTTTTTCATAATAGCAAATTTTATTTGGGCACAGTAGTACAAGCTAGAATAAGAATAGATTGAATAGATTTAATTTCTAAACAATTTTATAGGTTTTGAACAAATTCAAAATTCAGTTTTATAACAAAGAATATTTATAACAGAGGTATTCTAAGAATGCAAATCTCCACTATGAGATGTCTATTTCCATATAAAATTACTAATATTTTTAAAAAAAATAACCCACTTTTAGTGTTTACACTTACCCCCTCTAGACTGAGAGCCTCTCTTTTTTGCTGGACTTTTAGTGGACACTTTGACTCCAGTGGAGGGGGTGGTAGTAACATTGCGCTCTCTCTTCCCTCCAACTACATTTTCTGTGTGCACAGAATTAACATACATGTAACTCCTACTTGTTTTGAATAAAAAGAGTCTGAACTATATTGAACAATTTTGTTTCTAGGAAATGCTTAAAAGATACAAAGTTTGTAACTGTGCCATTTTGAAAAACTATGACAGATGAAACTGTTTACATTCATCTAGCTTCCTGGATGACTAAGAATGTGTCTCAATCTGTGAAAATTAAAAGTAAAAACATTTTACACAGGTGTTTAATTAATTAGCTGTACACATTTTTGAGGATATATATTTATAATTAGTGCAAGAATGTCAAATACCTTGTCATATTTTTATAAAAAGAGCACTCAGAGGGTGCATACCTCTGCCAAGACCTAACACCTCCAATGTCCTAATGAGTGCAATGATAAAAGATCACTTAAAAAGTCCTGTATCAGGATGGAGATCCAGATCACCACCACAATCAAGTCATCCGTTATTAGTCCCATTCGTGGCATTTTCAGAAAAATTTAATCAAAATTTGTCCCTAACGTTTCCAGTTTTTTTGGCAATCAAACACACGCAGCCAAAATATAACTTCCTTGCCTGGGGTAAGTAATATTCTGTCATACTTTGCAATTACATGAAGGTAACATTTTCATTTAATCAGAAAACTTTGCATATTATATTTGAAATAGTCCATTTAATTGTACTTCCCAAAGTTTTACCTAGCTTTAGGTTTTTATGTTTAATATATGTTTTTTTCAGTTGCTTAAAAAAATGGTGAACTTACTGAATTGGATTGCTCCACTAACAAGCCTTGGACTGGGAATAGAGTTTAGTCCCAGGAACTCACTGAGGAAAATGGTCACTTACTTTTTTTGATGAGTGATCTGTGTGTGACCTTGACCTAATTCGTTTGTGTACTCACCCGAGATCCCCTGGTTTTGGTCAGGGTGTAATTTGTGTTACAAGGGACTCACTAAGTAAAATGGAGACCTACTGTTTCATTGAATGAGTGATCTGTGTGTGACATTGATCTAATTCTTGTGTCTACTCACCCAGACTGAGGTCCCCTAGTCTTGGCCTGGGTGTGCTGTGAGGTCGCAGGAACTCAGTGAGGAAAGTGGATGCCTGGTCACTGCTTAAATTTACTGCTCCCCTACCAACCCTAAAACAAATGTCAAAAGGGTCAGCATTCAAGTGTCTGAAGTATGTTTACTTTCTGCACTTGATTGAAAAAGAGACATAATATGTGTACATGTCACAAAGCTACACAAATATAGCAAAAACAAGGTAAGTATTTGAAATAATAAAGCAATCTACAAAAGAACAGTTCAATATATCTAAAGATTCATTCACAAAAGATTTCATAAATCAAGGTTTTTAACAGGTCAGTAATTGTAAAAATTTTATTGTAATTTAACTTTTTGTAAGTTAAATACTTACCTTATCCTCACTATTGCTTACGTGTTGGCGGGAGCAAACGTGGACGACCAGACTAGAATATTTTTAAAATAAATATTCTTGTCGGTACCAGTATGTATATGCATGACTGCGCATGCGCGTGCACCGGAAGAACCCAGTGAAGCCTCACTTTAATTTTGGGAGCCAATATAATAAATTGTAAACCCAAAAATCTTAAAAATGTGGGGTTGGTTGGGCGGGAATCCGAATCTAGTGAGGATAAGGTAAGTATTTAACTTACAAAAAGTTAAATTACAATAAAATTTTTACATTTTATTGCGTAAAATACCCTTACCTTATCCTCACTATTGCTTGATTACAACCATACTGGTGGTGGGATTTTTAATATTTTTGCCACCAAAAGCAGGTATAATCAAATGAAAAGTCAAAGTACAAATCTCAAGCAATCTTGTGAGGATACAGTACTAGACTATGTTATGCAATAAAAGTAACTTAACAAAATAACATTTAGAAGTTATATATGTAAGCACTAACCTGGCAACCTTCCGAAAGTTGCCTTGGCCCTGTATGCATTCTTAGTTCCAATGTACTAATTTCAAACACACTTGTGATGATAAGTACAAGACTATGACAAGCATACTTAGAAACTTAACAAAATAACATATGGAGTTATATTTTCTTATAAGGTTCACTGGAACTTTCTAGAACATTCATTGAAAAAATTCCCACATATTTGGAATTTTATAACCCTAATTCGAAAATGGTAGGCTGCGCAGTGAATGTGGACACGTCTTTTGCGCAATGCTGGAATCGCGAATATAGAACGGTAAATAAAACAAGGCTGTTGAATTCTGCGTGCATCTTCCATTCGCATACAAATGTAAACAAACAACTCGCGGTAGAATAAGTGGTTAAAATATTCATAAAATTGTCATTTCTTGCTTGATTTTAACAAATAACATATCGTTTTAAAGCTTACAACAAAATGAAAGCATCTACAATGACAATCTGTCAACATTTCATGACAATTTCTGTGAAATTAGAGTAACAAAAATCCTTTTTTTAACCCTAGATATCACTATGTATGTTGCATTGGTGGAACAGCCAACATGGCGTTGGATTTGTTTTGATTTTTACATAAGATTTACCCCTTATTTTTACTAAAATATTTATGTAACCATTTTAGAATAGGAATAAAAGACAAATTCTCGTGTTTCCTTCGGGCTTCGTGGCTTTAATACAGCTGATCGATAGTTTAAAACCATCATAAAGCACTCGAATATGTCTTTTATTCCTATAATACCAATGTGTTAGCCAACCAATGAACGGTGCATTGATAAATAACAGGAGACTGTGCTCCTCTATGTGGAGAATACAACCTATTAACACATTCCTTGGGTCTTTCCACCACAGTGTTGATTCTAGGAATTTCAAAAAGTGGGGGCGATCCCCCACCACTACACAAAATGTGGGGGAGGGGCTAAAAATTGTGGGGGACGACTTTATGATAAAGTTTAAACTAATAAAAAATACATTTTCAGTTTATTTAGACATTTTTAACTGGGCTTCTATTAATTAGTGGTCAATTTTTATTGTCTTGTCCAATAAAAATAAACTTCAAGGCTAGTGATAGAATTTAAAAAAAATATTGAAAATGGTTATTTACATCAAAGTGACTCCTTGCCTGTCACGGCATTGTGGTTTTAAGTTTTCATCTAATGTCAGGGCATCACAAATTCAGTCATTACACCATCAATTCGTACAAATATGTTGGAAAACCCCACAGAATACTATGACCTCATGAATATTAATGAGTAGTCCACAAATTCTTCAAGTAAAATATTGTTAAAAAATCCAATGGAATCGTCAAATATTTTTTACGCATATGTAAATATCCATGAGCTCTGTACAGTACAGTAGTCCATCTAGTAGATATGATATTTGATCTTAAAGCAGAAAAATATTAAGAAACCAACATCAAAATCTGTGACCTCATTAATATTAATGAGCTGTCCATGAATTTTGATCAAGTAAAATATTTTTCTACACATATATTATTGGGAAATCCGACAGATACCTACGCCGGGTCAGCACCGGCTTCACTGCCATGGCCTGTTGTAACAATCCAGTCTCCTGTAAGTTTCGTTTTTCTTGCAGCCATTTTTTATATAATCATCCACTTTCAGCTTAATTTTATGTTTTTGGTTATAATATGTCCAATACTGTCTGTACCTCATAATATTGCAAATTTAATAAGTAAATTAAATTTTTATAAGTTAATACCCTATCCAATGGACAATTGCTTTACCGGTCGGCGCGACCGGTCCCGCCAAACGCAAGAAAAAGACGTCCTGTATATAATACCGGCAGGACCGGTCAGTAGTGTGCATTCGCTAGGTGGCGCATCATACTTGCTTCCTGTCCAGACAGAGTGACGTCAGTTCATCTTTTTCGTTGTCTAAACAGATTTAGACCCCTAGTAAGCTGGTAGCGGGGTCGGTTGTGAGGGCCTTGCCTGTCCATTGGATAGGGTATTAACTTATAAAAATTTAATTTACTTATTAAATTTGCAATTTTATTGCGTTAATACATCCTATCCAATGGACAATTGCTGAATAACTACCGCTTGGTAGGCGGGTAAGCAGCTAGGGACTTCTGTGAACTCATAACAAAACAAAATAGTACAGGCCCATTTGACCTAGGGTCAGAGAACCCTGACAGGTCAAGGTCGGCCACCAACTCACCGGTTAACTGGGAGTCTACCGACGTTGCCCCCCCCCCCCTTTTTTTCTTTCCTTCCAGAGTCGGTTTGAGAAGGGAAAGATAGAGAGAGAGAGGGGCTGAGTTCATTCCCAGAAGAAATAAACTTCCCAAGGGAAGCAAGTCACAGTTTGTTTGTTTTTTTTTTTTTTTTTTTTTTTTTAATAATATGTACATATTTACATATATACAACATCCCCTCACTTCTGGGCCTGGTGGTGCACCTGCTGGGAAGCCACTACAGGACCCAGGTGGAAAAGCTCCGAGTCAGCCCAGGCAACATCCTTCAAATAGAATTGGGTGAAGGTGTTGTGAGATTTCCAGTGGCAGGCTGACAAGATCTGATCTAAGGAAATCCCTGATCGGAAGGCCTTAGAGGCAGCAAAGGCCCTAACATCATGGGCTTTAACCTGATGAAAGGTGAGGGCCTCCTGGTCAGAGAGCTCATAGCACAGAACCACAGTCTGTTTGATCCATGAGGAGATGGTGGCAGGTGAGATGTCTTTATCAAAACCCTTCTTGAAGGAGACAAAGACTAACTCCTTATTCTGCCTGAGGTCTGCAGTCCTGTCCAAGTAGTAGCGCTGGGCTCTAACTGGACATAGGGACCTGTCACCTTTGAGTGACCTATCCAGAGATGGTGCCAGGGCTGGGATGACCACTGGAGCCACACTATCTGGACCTTCCTTAGCCAGCTGGTTCTTGGATAGGAAGCTGGGTGAGGGGTACAAAGACACCTAGGACCAGTCTGACTGGTGTCTGATGTTCTTATGTAACCAAGCATGGATCTCACTCCTGCGTTTACCTGAACCCAAAGCCAGCAAGAAAACAGTCTTGAAAGTTAAATGTTTCAAGGAGGCCTCTTTCAGGGGTTCAAAGGGAGCCTTTGTGAGCTGATGTAAAACCAGTGAAAGGTTCCAGGAGGGGATGCCCCTCCTGCCCTTAGGTCTGTCTCTATGGAAACTATCCAGGAGACGAGTGAGATTCTCATTTTTGCTGACATTAATGGTGGAATTGCCCAGTTTGTCAGCAATGGCGGATCTGTAGCCATCAATAGTGCCTGGTTGTAACTTCTTCTCCTGAAACAAGTGCAGGAGGAAGTCAGCAATGGCCTTCAGAGGTGGTGCCCTGAAGTCCACCTGATTACTGAGGCACCACTTTGTAAAAATGGTCCACTTTGCCTCATAGACAGATCTAGTTGATCTTCTTTGAGGAGCCTCAATTCGTGCTGCCACTGCCTCAGAGAAGCCTTGCTCCTTGATTGCTGAGGCTCTAGGAGCCAGGCATGTAGGTTCAGATTCGACAGGTTCCTGTGAAGGACCTGGTTGAATGGCTGAGACACTAGGTTGGGTATGCTGGGCAGACACAGTGGGGTCTGGCTTGATATTGCTACCAGGTCCCAAAACCAGGGCATGTTGGGCCACCCTGGTGCAATCAGAATTATTCTGTTGCAGGGGTAGTCCTGGAGCTTCACCACTTGCCCAAGATGGCTGCCAGTGGGAAGGCGTATGGGTCCAGGTCCTCCCAGGATAGGCTGAGTGCCTCCACTGCCCAAGCCTGGGGGTCTGGGACCGGCGAGACAAACTGTGGGTTTTTGTTGTAGAATGTGGTGGCAAATAAGTCCACTTGATGATGATGCCACCGGTTGCATATAGTTTGGAACACTTCTGGATGAAGTGACCACTCTGTTTGAATGGTCTGGCCAAGTCTGGATAGCTTGTCTGCTACCACGTTCAGCCGGCCGGGGATGTGACGTGCCCTGAGGGTTACTAGCTGCCTGGTACACCAGGACAGTATTCTCCACAGTAGGGCACACAGGGAGCCCGACTTCATCCCCCCTCTTTGTTGATATAGGCAACCACTGTAGCGTTGTCTGTAGCTACCAGTACTGTTTTGCTACAGTAGAGGTTCGAAACTCTACTGGAGCTAGAAAGACTGCTTAGCACTACATGGTTTGTGTGCAAATTGCTTTCTGGAAGGGACCAAGTTTCCCTTGCAGTGTGCTCGTCTAAGTGGGATCCCCACCCTTCTTTTGATGCATCTGTAAAGATTTGCAGAGCCTGTTTTAGAGGGTGTAATGGTTGACCTAGCAGCACATTGCTTTCCTCCAGCCACCACCTTAGGTGGGGGTGGAGAGACTTGGGGACCGGTATAACCTTTTCCAGTGATTCTGGTCAGGTGAATTCCGGTACTTCCTTGTTGGTGGAAAGCGGAGAGGGAGTAGGGAACCTTGAAGTAATCCACTCCCCTGCTGAAGAGGTTAATATAGTTCTCAAAGTTTCCCAAACTGAATTACTCAGGGTACTGGCCCACTTCTCCAGCCTAGAGATCTGGTCAAGCCGGTCATCTCCGGAAGGTGAGGGTGTAGCCTTCCTGGGAGATTTCTTTCGAACTTGGGCTAGCCCCTAGGACGGCCTAAGTTTGAGGAGGCATAGTTAGCCAAAAGTAGTGTCAACACTGGTGACAGACTAGACCTCACTCATCCCCATAGCCATTTATAACATCGGTGGCCCCTGGTCAGATGATATTTTACCCACTGCTTGAGTTTTGAAAACTGGCAAAACAGGTTATAATCTTGAGAGGAAGGCTGAGCTTACAAACTCAGGACCCCTTGAGGCAGCTGACACTGGTCTCAGGTTGGGTAAAAGACAAAATGGATGGCCAGTCTACAAGGTGTGAGGTCTGATAAGGGGAGGTAGACTGGTAGTGGACAATGCCTGCTGGACAGTCTCCCTCTTATCTATAGCCACTGTCTGACCAGCTGGGTCCCGAAAGGGTAAGCTGGCTGACTGGTCAGGTAGATTGACAGGCATTTCACCGGGACCAGTGACTGGTCCAAGAATTCCTCTGCAACCAGTTCCTCAGGCTGCCACTGGTTGGCCTAAACAGCTGTTTGGGCCTTTAAGGAACCTCTGCTGGTCTGTTAGTCAGTCCTGGAGACCTGCCCAGTACCAGGCGTTAAACGGTTATACGCGAGGCAATGCTCTGTAACCGGTTCCTGGTGGCTCCATAGTTCTGCATAAACTCACCAGAGTTGGCAGAACTGGGTGACCTACTTCTTAGCAGGGAAAGGCTCATATGAGGTTGCCTTCTTCCTGTCCACAGTGATGGTTCAGCAGCTCTGTAACCGGTTCCTGGTGGCTCCATAGTTCTGCATAAACTCAACAGAGTTGGCAGAACTGGGTGAACTTTTTTTTTTTTTTTTTCAGGTATAGGCTCATATGAGGTTGCCTTCTTCCAGCCCACAGTGGTGGTTCAGCAGCTCTGTAACCGGTTCCTGGTGGCTCCACAGTTCTGCATAAACTCACCAGAGTTGGCAGAACTGGGTGAACTACTTCTTAGCAGGGATAGGCTCATATGAGGTTGCCTTCTTCCTGTCCACAGTGGTGGTTCAGCAGCTCTGTAACCGGTTAAACCGGTAGGCTCTGGGAGAAGGTTCTGCAACCAAAGAATTGGGGCAGCACCGGGCAGAAACCTCTGTAACTGTTGAACCTGATGTCAGCACTGGATTTGAAGATGGTTCCTTGCCAGTAAGGATGGGAACAGCAGATTTCTTGTAACCAGCAGCACTCCGGTTCCGGAACCGGCAACACTCCGGAGCCGGCAACACTCCGGAACCGGCAAACCTGTTGTCAGCACTGGATTGGAAGCGGGTACAACAGATTCCTCTGTAACCAGCAATGCTCCGGGACCGGCAACACTCAGGAACCGGTTAACACTCCGGAACCGGCAACACTCAGGAGCCGGTAAACAGTAACCCTGCTGTATGTCACCAGCAACTCTGTGTAACCAGTAATCCTGTTTTAACCGGTAGCCCTTGCTGGATTTCTGACCACAACCAGCAGTCTGAGCAGAACTGGTGCCGGTATCCCTCCTCACTGGCTGGCTAGTGACCCTACCGGTAGCCTGACCAGGACTGGTACCGGTCCAAAATTCTGCACTGGGGAGATAAGGGTCAATGGTCACTGCGACTTCTGGTAGGTGAACCCTCTGAGCAGCCGCACCGGTGGTCTGAACAAGATTGGAACCGGTACCCCCACAGTCACACCAGTGGAAAGGCCTCTGGTGGAGGTTCCAGTATCAAACAGGGCTGATCACTGGAAACCACTGAGGAGGGGGTCCTTGACAGCTTCACAGGAACATGACTGGAACCAGTACCCCCCAACAGTCCCACCAGTGGAAAGGCCTCTGGTGGAGGTTCCAGGGTCAAGCAGGACTGATCACTGGCAGCCACTGAAGGGGTTTCTTCACAGGAACAGCACCCACCGGTAGTCTGTACAGACCGGAACCGGTACCCCCAACAGTCACACCAGTGGAAAGGCCTCTGGTGGAGGTTCCAGGATCAAGCAGGACTGATCACTGGCAGCCACTGAAGGGGTTTCTTCACAGGACAGCACCCACCGGTAGTCTGTACAGACTGGAACCGGTACCCCCAACAGTCACACCAGTGGAAAGGCCTCTGGTGGAGGTTCCAGTATCAAAACAGGGTGATCACTGGTAACCACTGAAGGGGGGTTGTTGACAGCTTCACAGGAACATGACTGGAACCAGTACCCCCAACAGTCCCACCAGTGGAAAGGCCTCTGGTGGAGGTTCCAGGATCAAGCAGGACTGATCACTGGCAACCAACTGAAGGGGTTTCTTCACAGGAACAGCACCCACCGGTAGTCTGTACAGACCGGAACCGGTATCCCCAACAGTACCACCAGTGGAAAGGCCTCTGGTGGAGGTTCCAGGATCAAACAGGGCTGATCACTGGCAACCACTGAAGGGGTTTCTTCACAGGAACAGCACCCACCGGTAGTCTGTACAGACTGGAACCGGTAAAACTCATCACTAGTGCTCCCCACCGGTAGTCTGACCAGAACTGGTACCGGTAAAACTCATCACTTCTTGTCAGCTGAACCAGTCAAGCCTGGGGATTTGCTTGCCGGTAGTTGTGTTGAGATCTGTGAAGTCACATGACCGGCACCGGCAAAAATTGCAGAGTTCAATGACCACTTGTCATCTAATTCTTCAGGCCAACAGACGAGATGCTGGATTTCTTCTTGCCAGTTAAAAAGTGTGTGTACAGTAATAATTACTCGTCTTTTCTTCTAAAACTTCTGTTGAAAACACGATTCCTCCATTGTAAATGTGTATCACGTGACCTCCATTGTTGAATGCGTATCACGTGACCAGGTCCGTGTCACGTGATAAGCATAAGCTGGAAGTGATGACGTCAGACGATGCATTCTTCTTTCCTTCTAAATTCTTCTCGTCGACATACACTCAGTGTTTCTCGACAACGAAGAAATAAATGGAGGTTACGTCGTGGAGATACAACCTTCTGTGTAGAAGAAGGAATGCTGCAGGGACGACACACGAGCTCTCACGACTTCGTCTCGACGACAAGTACACAGAAATTCTTCAAAACTGGTTATAAAGTGCTGGATAATGCCTCGTTTTAGTCCTGGAGAGGCACTGATATGTATGAACACAATAAATATATTTAAATTCGTAGAATAAGCCGCGTTTCCTTCAAAACTTGGAGATCACTTCAAAACACGTCTGCACACTACGCGCCAAACGAAAAAGATGAACTGACGTCACTCTGTCTGGACAGGAAGCAAGTATGATGCGCCACCTAGCGAATGCACACTACTGACCGGTCCTGCCGGTATTATATACAGGACGTCTTTTTCTGGCGTTTGGCGGGACCGGTCGCGCCGACCGGTAAAGCAATTGTCCATTGGATAGGATGTATTAACGCAATAAAATATTTAAGTTTGTAAACGATCACGAAACCACAATCGTCAACAGGCATTATTCGAAGAACGTTTCGACGGAAAAATCAAAACCTCGACAAACTCTCGATCCGTGCAGTGTTTCGATTTTCTAGATCTCTCGTCTTTTCGCTTCATATATTTCCCGCATCGCCTTGTGTACTACGCGTTCTCGTATAATTTGGTCAACGCAGACTCCAAGAAAATCCGCGTTTGTAGGCGAATTAATGCGCGACCCCGCGGAAAACGCATCCTAGAAGCAACTCTGCACCAGATCAGATGCTTTTCCAAGATCTCTGAACAGGGGAAATGAATGTCCCATAATTGGGGTATTTCCAATGGGTTTTCAGGTACCACTAAAATGTGTGATCTGGCCATTGGAACTGTACATATACATATAATTACTGTAATGTATAATACAATACACAAACTATGAAGGAACCACATGGCGATACTATAGTTCCAACGAATAGTCTAACCTTCATTTGACTTTCACGTCACAAGTTAAAGTATAAAACTGTGGAGTGTGACTTCCAGCCATATAAGGAGCGTTTGAGCCTTGGCCATGGAAACATTCAAAGTTTCAAGGCCAGATATTTGATCAGCTAGCAGAACTGTCTGCCTTTTGACATGGTAGCTCCTTGTATACCTCCTGAAAAGTCATCTTGAAAGAGATGAATAGCACATATTTCCCCTATTAAGATCTCCAATATGTCAAGATAGAATCTTAGAGCTCTAAAGGGGCAACGGGTCACATCCTCAGTCAAAGAATGATCTAAAAATTGCATAAAAGCAGGAATGAAACCCAGCTTGAACAAAATCTGAGGATATCTGTTCTCTGCTAGGAGTACTGATGAAGGAGAAACTGTGAAGTCCTTCCAGTCCTGTGTTTCAATGATTTGAAAGTCCAAACAACCTCGCCTCTCTATCTATCAGAGGACAAGGTCATGAGAAAACTGATGTGAATGTCAGAATGTTCAAATTCTGATTCAGATGGTGTTTTAGTTTAGTTTTGCTCACTTTCTGTAAGTAAACACAGCACCCTCCAATGGGAGGTGGATTCTATTTATTCTCACAGAACTGAATGTGGTTCAAATGAGACTTTGTCAAAGACTAAGAATAATCAAAACAAGTCCAAAGAGTGTAAAAGGTATAACACCATCCTTCATTGGTCTATCTTATGAGAAACCTCTATCAATCCATTTAGTCCATAACTATGAATGATTTCAAAAATGAGCTCAAATAAAACCCATCTATCAGTCTATTGAGTTCATATCCCCAGACAGGTCATCACTCACGCCACAGGTTTTGATCGGGAATTTTTTAAAACATAATTACCCATTATTATATGAACTTCAGCACATCAATCTACTCTGTTTATATCTCCCCAAGGAAGATGGTGTATCCCCAGACGCCGAATACATAACTCAAATTATATTTTCAATCTTCCTGCAATGATAACTCTAAACCTATTTTCAAAGTATTTAAATGATTGATGATTGAATGTCCATTCTAAAATAATAATCCCAAAAGAGCATATCTGTTTCTATATTTGTTGACAAATAAAATATTATTTTTAACTCAACTCATCATATTTTTCAATCTTCCTTCAAAGTATTTAAATGATTGATGATTCAATGTCCATTCTAAAATTCATAATCCCAAAAGCGCATATCTGTTTCTATATTTGTTCACAAATAAAATATTATTTAAAAAAAAATTATTTATATTATTATTTTATTATATTATTTTTAGAATTTGCAAATTGTTTTCAGTTATTCATTTCCTCTATACCTATATATGTGGTCCATATATATGCAACCTAAATATGTGACACAATCTCAGTTCTGACTCCCCTTTGTGTTATATGTAATGAAGCCCACCACCTCCCACCCCCACCCCTCTCCCCTTCTCCACACCTCTCTCACTATTACACAACATCTGCAACCCCATTGAGTTCTTTGTTTCCCATCTAATATCATTAAATACCTTTGTTTATTTAGTGTCACTCAATATAGCTGGAGGTCCCAGAGGTGGGTGGGGGGAATCCGGGTGGGGGATGTGGGTTGAGCATAAATGGTAAACAAACAATCTATATAAAAGGGGTACTCAAATACAAAAAGAATTGAGAATTTTAAGTATGTGATTATCAACTGAAATGAGTTCATAACTGTAGGAGCTGTGCCAAAATTAACTGAGGCAAGTTGAATAAAACTGGGCTAGTTGAGGGTTAAAAATCCCCTAGTTTTACTACATAAGGATATAATTTCATTAATATTGGGACTTAAAGCTCACTTAAAGTGTCCATTTTGTCTACTTCAATATGTTTCACCAGTTTCATTTTAAAAAGTGAAAAACTCAGCAAGCAGAGGTATAACACACAAAAATAAGTTCTTAAAAGACTAAGATAGCCATAACATTATTAATATTCAAAATTTAAATAGACAGGCATTTCCTTTTAAAAATTCAAAGATTTCAGCTCTATAACCCACATAGTTTGACAGTTACTGGGCTTTAAAGTGGCATAATATCCATAAATTGGGTTTCTGTGGGCATTTTACAATTGTTAAAGAGACCTTAGCAATTAAACTACAGATGTGAAACTTTTTGGGGGACATACATAACAAACAAAAATCATATATAATACAGTTTAAGACTTGTCACACTAAGCATTTCCAAATAACAGGGCAAAATACGGAAAAAATGTCAAAAAAGGCACTTGGGCGAGTGTCTATGGCCCTCATACACAGGTTAAATGTCTACTAAAAACCTTGATTTTCGGCATATGTAAAAAGGACATAATAATGCATTCCCAGATGGGATTTCAGCTCCATCAATCACATAGTTTAACAGTTACAGGGCTTAAAGGTGGTAAAAAGTCCAAATATTGGGTCATTGTGGGCCTTTTAGAGATCTCGATGTGGCTTTCAAATTAAAGCTTCAGACTTAAAATTTGTTACATACTAAGATTACACATAGAATATGTATCTAATAAAGTTTGAAACTTCTCACACTTACCATTTCCAAGTTACAGAGCAAAATATGTGAAAAATGTCTTAAAAAGGTCACTCAGGTGGGTGTTAAAGGTCCTCATACACAGGTTAAATGTCTACTTGAAGCCTTGATTTTTGGCACATGTAAAAAGAACATAATAATGTATTCCCAGATGAGATTTCAGCTCTATCAGTCACATAGTTTAACAGTCACAGGCCTTAAAATTGGCAAAAAGTCCAAATACTGGGTCTTTATGGGGCCTTCTAGAGACCTAAATGTGGCCTTCAAATTAAAGCTTCAGACTTAAAATTTGTCACATACTAAGATTACACATAGAATATGCATCTAATACAGTTTGAAACTTCTTAGACTTACCATTTCCAAGTTACAGGGAAAAATGTGTGAAAAATGTCTAAAAATGGTCACTCGGGTGGGGATTTATGGTCCTCATACACAGGTTAAATGTCTTCTTAAAGCCTTAATTTTTGGCACATATAAAAATAACATACTAATATCTTCTCAGATAGGATTTGAGCTCTATCAGTCACATAGTTTGACAGTCACAGGGCTTAAAAGTAGCAAAAAGTCCAAATATTGGGTCTTTGGGAGCCTTTTAGAGACCTCAATTTGACCTTCAAAATTAAAGCTTCAGACTTAAAATCTGTTATATACTAAGATTACACACAGAATATATATCTAATACAGTTTGAAACTTCTCAGACTTACCATTTCCAAGTTACAGGGAAAAAGATGTGAAAAATGTCTTATAAGGGTCACTCGGGTGGGTGTTTATGCTCCTGATACACAGGTTAACTGTCTATTAAAGGCCTAAATGTTGGGGCACATATAAGAAAACACATAGATATATTCCCAGATGATATTTAACTTAGATGAGAGACATAGTTTGAAAGCTACAGTGCTTGAAAGTGGCAAAAAGTGCATAAATTGGGTCTCTGTGGGCACTTTTGAGACCTTAAGTCGACCCCTTTGGGTAAACCTACAGCCCTAAAATTTTCTACAGACAAGGATTACATATCAAAGTTATACCTAGCGCAGTTTGAGACTCATCAGAATTATCACTTCCAAATTATAGGGCAAAATATGTGTAAAGTATAGCAAAAAATCCCTAAGTGGGGGTATTTATGGGCCTCAAACACAATTTTCTCCTCAACTTAAAGTCATGATTTTCGGCACATGTACTAAGAACATATTAATGTGTTGTCAGGTAAAATTTCAGCCAGCTGAGCATCATAGTTTGTGACCTACAGGGCTCTAAGTGGCCAAAAGTGCAATTTCTGACCTTAAGGTGGCCATAAGTTCTTTTTTACTGGGAGTTTAAGGTCACCTTAAAATAGGGATCTTCCTTTGGGCACCCTTAACATGTGTACCAAGTTTGAAAAAAAAATATTAATTTGTTTTTGAGTTATCGCGTCCACAAGGAAATTTCTACGGCGGCGGCAGCGGCGGCGGCGCGACGGACCTGAATCCAATATATCCCCGACTTTCGTCTGGGGATATAATTATTTCAATAGTGAACCCAAATGAAAAAACCATGTATCAGTCCATTGAGTTCATAACTATGAATGATTTCAGTAGTGAACCAAAAAGATTTGCAATAGCATCCCTGTATCCTGCAAGTGTGGTAGAAACCAGATTTTACTGGTGAATCAATGGGTCAAAAATCTGCTATTGAGGAGAGAGAAGGCTGTTAGAAGTCCAACTGAATCTCCTTGCATCAGATTCAAAAAGAACTACCTTGCTCTGTAGAATTTTTAAAACAGATTCTGAAGTGCCTCAGCTTCTGAGCTTTTTTTTTTTTTTTTTTTTTTTTTGTTATGGAGTTGAGATATGGCAGACTTTGGTGAATCTCTAGTTGAATAGCTGTTTAAAGAGATTCCTCCATGCTGTAGGGCAATAGTGGTTTTGAGAATAAGTCCATCAGGTCCCAAAACCAACACATCCCTCACAGGATATCACAGCATATTCAATACATGTACTGCATTGCATTGCATTAAACTGGTGAAATGAATAGATAGTTTGTTCTTCATCTTTGTTACAAACCTATCTATCATTGCAGTGTGCCAGTTTGCCAAGTCATGTGAAAACTATGGAATGAATGACATTCTGTTTGAACGACTTATCCCTGCATGAAATGGTATCTGAAATCCCATTTTGACAGCCCTAAATGTGTTGAGCCCTCAGAAAATTGTTGTGGGCTTACAAAGAACCCTTAGATGCAAGACCATCAGACACTTAACCAATGAATGGGTCTGCCAAATGTGTTCCTTAACCCTTCACAGACACATCTTCTGTATGGAGGGATATCCTGGTAAGACCTCTGTGATTTTACACCAAAACAGATATATTTTCAAAAGTGTGAACAACATATCTGAATGTGTCAAGATTGTGAATATTATAGGTTCTAAAATACTATAAATGACATTAGAATTCTGGAATGGTTGACAAACTTGCATGTACACCATCCATAAACTTCTCAAATAACCCACTTTTCTTCTATGCGGACACTTCACCCTTGCCATGGTTAAATTTGTAACCAAAGAAGTGGAAGTGTTTTATTGGGATGAGTTCTGACTTCAAAAGCTTATCACCCAATGTAGTTTCTGTACACAGGCCACTAAATGCTTCGATTTCAACAAGAAAATATGTGGTGTAGGTGGCAGTATATAACCAGTGATCTACTGATGAATGAGGTGCTACGCGGACAAATTTGAGTGGAGCCGTCACTATGCCAAAGGGTAGGGCTGTGAACTGAAAAGAACGACCTATGACAAGGTGCATTCTTTCACCAGCAAAGAAACAATGAAGAATCACATCTAGTTATAACTGGGATCAAGGAAGAATGCGTCTGATAGATGTAACGCGACTAACTATTCACCTTCGCAAATGGAGTATTGATTACCTTGCGGTTTCCAACCTCAAAGCTGGGATTGCGTGATGTTTTAATTAATACACTACCCTCACAGGTCACCAATGTGCTGTGAAACTGTAGGCTTGTACACATTTTACTGAGATTATAAACGTGTAGAAGCATTTGATGCACACTTCATCCATTAAAGTTGTTGTTTTCCTGTCAGAATATATATCCGCTATGAATTGTGGGAATTCTCAACAATTCAATAAGGTGGTTTCAGTAATAAACCGTATCGAAGAAAGCGCACCACTTCAAGATGACATTCGTTTTTAAATTACATGTTTCAGTAAAACAGCAGACAACCTCCAGCCCTTTTCTCTTCTATACCTTGATTGTCACTTTCAAACAGCAACACTGCACCTCTGATAGCTTGTGATGCGTTCTGTTAATTCTTGTCTGTTTTACCACAAAAAACTTGTCAGAGTAGCTGTGGTCATAAGATAGATGCAGGAAAATCAAGGAAAAAGTATGGTATCACGACTAGCCAGTTCATGTTGCAAATGCTTGTCATTGATGCCTCTTCTATAGTTTCTACAACTTCCCAATAAATGAGAAGAAAGAAATTGAGTTTGAATGTAGCTGAGCAGTACTTCAACGCCTTAAAGAAGTATTGGTCCACTGGATCCAACACTGCAGTATTCCTTCCAAGTTGAGGGTTACTTGTTGAGAATTGTGACAAAAAGATGGCCAATCCCAGCATTTGAATATGCTGTGTCTTAAACTGCATGGACGTACACTGTGTAATATGAACATAAAGTCATGGAAGACAAGATAGATAGAAAACAAAAGCCTCTGAAAAATCCTGGCATTTGTGTGCTGTTGTTGAGAAATCTGTTGATGTGTTTTTATAATGTGAAAACTCCACAGACCTCGCATAAAGTAGAAAGGTGAAGAAAGCAAACCCTTTCCATCCAAATTGAATGGATGAGAAGAAGGTTTAACTTTGGTAGTTCTTCTTGATCTCAAGCAGCTTCTGTCGTATCTACCTCAGCAAAGAGTTGTTACTTGTTTTCAATTGAAGTTGTATCACCATGAGCCTCTTCCTCCCTAGCCGTGGATATCTAAAGTGAGAGAAGACAAAGAATTCTGGCTTTTCAGAGTAGTGACGTTCTAGCCTCTGAAAGTCTATTAACAGTCCATGGTAGTCCCTTCTAGAACAAAACATTCATTTACATGCATGGTCCTTTCTCTGTTGTAAATAACTGACCAGTAAAATTTAATTTATTCCATAATGATCAATAATATTGGAATGAAACAGCTGGTTGAGAAGGTCTGACTCTGGAAGTTCTTCTTGACCAAGTGCAGTATCTGCCAAGTTCACCTCACCATAGGTAGAACTGCCATTTGTTTTCAGATGAATTTCTGCAACTTGTAGATCTGAAACTATCTGATGAGAAGAATTTCTGTCCATGGTGGATTCTTCTGTTACAGGGGTTGCCTCTGCCATATTTACCTCACTAGAGGAGACAGAGGTACTACCCTTTTGTGAGATGAAGATCTATTCTGACCACTCTACTGGCTCAAGGAAGAGATCTGTGGTTAAACTGTGAAGAGGTAGATCTTGAGGAATTGTAGTTTCTGCCGTCTTTACATCTGTATTTAATAACAATGAAGCAGAAGACTTATCTATGAGGTTCTTCTGTTCATTAAAAAGACAGTTGAGGGACCTTGCATAGCTTCTAGACGTGCTGGTATAAGCTGCAGAGGGTCAGAGATGAAATAGATGTGGTAGATAGCCAGGAAGATGAATTCTTTTCTCAATGTCGAGGAAAATCTTCTTGTTAATTGGCGAACAGTGCCCTACCACTAACCAAGTAAAAGGACTGTAAGTGCCATAAAACCACTCAAAATGTAGAGTTCCTGTTGAAGAAGGCTGGCAAACATCAAAAGAAAAGAAAATAAACCTTCCAATTCTTATGAAAGCATGAATTCTTTTCAAAAACGTCTCCTTCCTTGCCAGCCATGTTAAAATTCTTCGCAAACGAAGATTGTGTCAAACGATGTTTACTCCCTCACGACCAAAATTAAAGTGAGGCTTCACGGGGTTCTACCGGTGCACGCGCATGCGCGGTCATGCATATACATACTGGTACCAACAAGAATATTTATTTTAAAAATATTCTAGTCTGGTCGTCCATGTTTGCTCCCGCCAACACGTAAGCAATAGTGAGGATAAGGGTATTTTATGCAATAAAAATACTGATCTTACACACTAACCTATTTTTATCCTTAAATCTTACAGTGGTTCTTTACGTTTAGAAGAACCTACTTGGCTGGAATGTTTGAGGTCAAGATCATTCAATCAATGATGAAATTTCAGTCATCTGATTTAAGTATATTACAATGTGATATAACATGATTTAAAGTGAAGATAGTATGATTGTGGTTTTACTTATTTTGCCTGGCTTTGTCACACAGTATCAACCTTGTAACCTAGACCTCTTCGAGTAACTGAGTATGAGGACAGGTTTGCCATAATAGTACACAATGTCATGTACTTACTTCCCTTGGCTGTGATCCACAAATTCAACTTCATACCCTTTGACTTCTGCCCTCTTCCAGTGGCTGAGTATGCGGGCAGGTTCTGACCAGTCTCCTTCTCTCTGCACTAAAACATTTGTACCAACTGGTAGCAGTTCACAGACAATCAAATCATCTTCATGTACACTGCGCTCATCTCCGTCCTCAAAACGTACAACAAGCCGACCCGGGGTCTTCTTATCCTGTGGACAAAATGTCAAGATTATAATGAGTACAAAGAAACAGCTATCAGCTTGATCAAAACTAACTACAAACCGGCCCATTTTATATTGTGGATAAAATGTTAGAAATAAAGCACAAACAGAATTAAAGTATAACATGTTAGAAATACAGAATAACCTGCAATATCCATCCTCAAAACACACCACAAACTAGCAACCCATTTCTTCTATCCTATCATTAGCATAAATTAACCCATGTCCTAGAGGTAAATGTTGAAAATAACAATGAAACAATGTATGATCTCTATCCTCAAAATACACTATGAACCGACCCATGTTCTTGTGGTCCTGAATAGAAATATATCCAGCATAAAGTAAACCTTTTCACTGCTATGGTAGAAATCCAAACAAGGAATGACAACTACCAACAGGTGGTCAATTAAGTGAATTGACTAAATTGGATATTAATCTGCAGTAGTTCCATATCCACTGCAATAATTTGGTCACACGTCTAGCATTTTGAAACTCACAGATTCTTTGACAAATCCTGGATAGAAGCACTTGTCTCTCCACTGTGCAAACACAGGAGTCCCATTGTGTAAAGGTCCTGCTGTGGGGGCTGTGCGTGCTTCCTCTGGGAAATACTGCTCATCTACCTCAGCTTTCAATGGAGCAACTACAGCAATCATTTAATTACAAAAACGGGCTATTATCTTACTCTTTAATAGTTTATCACTTACATTACATTTAAGAATGAAAACTATAGCTGTTTAATGAACATAAAGTAAGAAAGTTACTGTAGTCTGTTATTTCACACACAGGTCAACTGACAAACCTCTTTTCTTTTTTACAAAAACCATCCTTTATCATGGTTGTGCTTTCATATAAAGTGAATCTTTCTTTTTTGCTTTTGTCATGGGAGTATGTCAGTCTTTCTTTTGTTTTCTATTTATTCATGTTTAAAACATTCCTGTCAGACCTTTGGTTGTTATTTGCACCAAAGCTAAAGGTCAAAGTCAAGCCAGCAAAATGTAACCATATATGTCCTGATTAAGAATTTTTGTCAGGACTGATCTGGTCCCCTAATTCTCAATCTATAGCAATGTATGGTCCTAGCTCGGCTCAAGTTCCATAACAGCAAAAAATAGAAACACCTATTTAAGTAGAAAAATAAACTGATCCAGCCGTCTGACCACCTTTACGTTCCAGGTATGTTTACTTGGTTATTTTCTTTACCCTGGAAGCTCAGCCTGAGCCAAAAAACAAGGTAAATAAGGCAAAGGCAGCGTTTGAAACTGTCGCCTGCCCGCAAGCAATTTGCTGTTAAGTTTACGGACGGGCTCTTATATTTTCGTCGATGCAAGCCCGGATGCTTGTAACACATCTGAAGCTATTTTTTTAATAAAATAAGGGTTAACAGAGCAATATTGACATGTATTGTTTTGTTTTCATCTTCTTTTCGGTGGTAGTCATATTACTTTTGTGTCATACAATCTGATTGGACGAAAATTCGTGAAGCAAAACCCAGTGGCGATGTCGAAAACTATTATTTGGTGACACAAGTACAACACATGTGTGCGGAATCGTTAAGGTACTTTGATATATTTAAGCAAGTGTATTTGTTGGGGTTTGTCACCCAAACTGAATCTGCTCTTTTTGATTTTTTCAACGTAAGTGATCCCTGCTTTATGAAGACCTGTATGATCCCCTGGCTCACTTTAAACTTTTTTCTCAAATTTGATCTGATCTTGATCTGATCTTAATCCATGTTAGTGAATACCGTCCCCGAGTCCCCAAGCCTCAGGTTTGTTTGCTCCAACTATTGAGGGTGTTGGTCACCCTTTAAAAGGAGGATAAAATCTTCAAAATTTGGGCCAATTTTCACTGGGGAAGATCAGAAGCCCTTATGTTGTTACAAAAATAACAGTATTTGAAACAAGTCAAGGAAAGGGGAAGAGGGTTTCCCCATCAGTCGATTTCCACATACTGTGACAAATCTTGGGGACTGGGTGGGGTTTGGGATGGGGAGGGGGGTGTTTAGTTTTTAATTGCTTTCCAGAACTACATTCCTGGGTTTGAATCCATGTGGAAAAATTAGGCATGGAACTTAATTTGAAAATATTTCATATCAAATTGCAAATTTAATAAGTAAATTAAATTTTTATAAGTTAATACCCTATCCAATGGACAATTGCTTTACCGGTCGGCGCGACCGGTCCCGCCAAACGCCAGAAAAAGACGTCCTGTATATACTACTGGCAGGACCGGTCAGTAGTGTGCATTCGCTAGGTGGCGCATCATACTTGCTTCCTGTCCAGACAGAGTGACGTCAGTTCATCTTTTTCGTTGTCTAAAACGATTTAGACCCCTAGTAAGCTGGTAGCGGGGTCGGTTGGGAGGGCCTTGCCTGTCCATTGGATAGGGTATTAACTTATAAAAATTTAATTTACTTATTAAATTTGCAATTTTATTGCGTTAATACATCCTATCCAATGGACAATTGCTGAATAACTACCGCTTGGTAGGCGGGTAAGCAGCTAGGGACTTCTGTGAACTCATAACAAAACAAAATTGTACAGGCCCATTTGACCTAGGGTCAGAGAACCCTGACAGGTCAAGGTCGGCCACTAACTCACCGGTTAACCGGGAGTCTACCGACGTTGCCCCCCCCTTTTTCTTTCCTTCCAGAGTCGGTTTGAGAAGGGAAAGATAGAGAGAGAGGGGCTGAGTTCAGCCCCAGAAGAAATAAACTTCCCAAGGGAAGCAAGTCACAGTTTTTTTTTTTTTTTTTTTTTACAATATGTACATATTTACATATATACAACATCCCCTCATTTCTGGGCCTGGTGGTGCACCTGCTGGGCAGCCACTACAGGTCCCAGGTGGAAAAGCTCCGAGTCAGCCCAGGCAACATCCTTCAAATAGAATTGGGTGAAGGTGTTGTGAGATTTCCAGTGGCAGGCTGACAAGATCTGATCTAAGGAAATCCCTGATTGGAAAGCCTTAGAGGCAGCAAAGGCCCTAACATCATGGGCTTTAACCTGATGTGAGGTGAGGGCCTCCTGGTCAGAGAGCTCATAGCACAGAACCACAGTCTGTTTGATCCATGAGGAGATGGTGGCAGGTGAGATGTCTTTATCAAAACCCTTCTTGAGGGAGACAAAGACTAACTCCTTATTCTGCCTGAGGTCTGCAGTCCTGTCCAAGTAGTAGCGCAGGGCTCTAACTGGACATAGGGACCTGTCACCCTTGAGTGACCTATCCAGATATGGTGCCAGGGCTGGGATGACCACTGGTGCCACACTATCTGGACCTTCCTTAGCCAGCTGGTTCTTGGATAGGAAACTGGGTGAGGGGTACAAAAACACCTTAGACCAGTCCGACTGGTGTCTGATGTTCTTATGTAACCAAGCATGGATCTCACTCCTGCGTTTACCTGAACCCAAAGCCAGCAAGAAAACAGTCTTGAAAGTTAGATGTTTCAAGGAGGCCTCTTTCAGGGAATCAAAGGGAGCCTTTGTGAGCTGATGTAAAACCAGTGAAAGGTTCCAGGAGGGGATGCCCCTCCTGCCCTTAGGTCTGTCTCTATGGAAACTATCCAGGAGACGAGAGAGATTCTCATCTTTGCTGACATTAATGGTGGAATTGCCCAGTTTGTCAGCAATGGCGGATCTGTAGCCATCAATAGTGCTTGGTTGTAACTTCTTCTCCTGAAATAAGTGCAGGAGGAAGTCAGCAATGGCTTTCAGAGGTGGTGCCCTGAAGTCCACCTGATTACTGAGACACCACTTTGTAAAAATGGTCCACTTTGGCTCATAGACAGATCTGGTTGACCTTCTTTGAGGAGCCTCAATTCGTGCTGCCACTGCCTCAGAGAAGCCTTGCTCCTTGATTGCTGAGGCTCTAGGAGCCAGGCATGTAGGTTCAGATTCGACAGGTTCCTGTGAAGGACCTGGTTGAATGGCTGAGACACTAGGTTGGGTATGCTGGGCAGACACAGTGGGATCTGGCTTGACATTGCTACCAGGTCCCAAAAACAGGGCATGTTGGGCCACCCTGGAGCAATCAGAATTATTCTGTTGCAGGGGTAGTCCTGGAGCTTCTCCACCACTTTGCCCAAGATGGCTGCCGGTGGGAAGGCGTATGGGTCCAGGTCCTCCCAGGACAGGCCGAGTGCATCCACTGCCCAAGCCTGGGGGTCTGGTACCGGTGATACAAACTGTGGTAGTTTGTTGTTGAACCTGGTGGCAAACAGGTCCACTTGTGGCTGATGCCACCTTGAACATACAGCTTGGAACACTGCTGGATGAAGTGACCACTCTGTTTGAATGGTCTGGCCAAGCCTGGATAGCTTGTCTGCTATCACGTTCAGCCGGCCGGGGATGTGACGTGCCCTGAGGGTTACTTGCTGCCTGGTGCACCAGGACAGAATTCTCCACAGTAGGGCACACAGAGAGCCCGATTTCATCCCCCCTTCTTTGTTGATATAGGCAACCACTGTTGTGTTGTCTGTAGCTACCAACACTGTCTTGTTGAAGACTAGGGTTTGAAACTCTTTTAGAGCTAGAAATACTGCTTTCAGCTCCAAGTGGTTTATGTGTAACTTGCTCTCGGGTAGGGACCACTGTCCCCTTGCAGTGTGCTCGTCTAAGTGAGCGCCCCACCCTTCTTTTGATGCGTCTGTAAAGATTTGCAGAGCATGTTTTAGAGGGTGTAATGGTTGACCTAGAAGCACATTGCTTTCCTCCAGCCACCACCTTAGATGGGGGTGGAGGGATTTGGGGACCGAGATCACCTTTTCCAGTGACTCTGGGACCCTCCAGTTGTTTTTCAAGTGCCACTGTATGGGTCTCATGTTAGTCGCCCTAAGTGGACTTGCTTTTCTGTTGCTGTGAGTAGACCTATGAGGGACATGAATTGTCGGACCGGGCAAAGCGGATCCGACAATATTGATCTGATCTTGTGTGTCAAGGCCTGCCAACGTTCTTCTGTTGGTCTGACCTTGCCCTCTTTCAGGTCGAACTGGTAACCTACGAAGTTGAAGACCTGTTTGGGAACCAGCTCTGACTTTTCCTTGTTCACCAGCCACCCTAATTCCTGACAAAGTGTGACTAGGGTTTGAGTATGCTGGAGACAGGTGTGGTGGGTAGAGGCTCTCACCAGCCAGTCGTCTAGGTACTGGTGGATCCTTATACCCTTCTGAAAAGCCACGAGTTTGACCTCTTTGGCCACCACTGTGAACTCCATGGGAGCTGTGGACAGGCCAAAGGGAAGGGCTTGAATTGGTAGGACCGACCCTGGAGGTGAAAGCGCATGTACTTCCTGGACTGACTGTGAATTGGTATGTGGAAGTATGCTTCTTTGAAATCTATGGATGTGACCCACTCCCCTGCTTGGAGGGAGGTTCTTATTGTCTCTGGGGTTTCCATCTTGAACGTCCCTGTGTTCAAAAAGGTGTTCAAGGTGCTCAGGTCTAGGATCGGTCTCCACCGGTTGTTGGGTTTGGGTACTAAAAAGCCGGTTGTAAAACCCCAGTGAGTTTTGATTTTCCACCGGTTCGACTGCATTCTTGTTTATCAGCTGATACAGTGCCTCTAAAAGGAAGGAATGTTTGGTTGGATTGTGGTAGTTGCTTATTACAGTCGGTGACCTCGTCAAGTGGGGTCTGAACCGGAAGGAGAGAGTGTAACCCTCCCTCAATCTCTAGCCACTGTCTGACCAGCTGGGACCTGAAAGGGTAGGCTGGTTGACTGGTCAGGTAGCTTGACAGGCATTTCACCGGGACCAGTGACTGATCAAAAAATTCCTCTGTAACCAGTTCCTTAGGCTGCCACTGGTTGGTCTAAACAGCTGTTTTGGCCTTTAAGGAACTTCTGCCGGTCTGTCAGTCAGTCCTGGAGACCTGCCCAGTACCAGGCCTTAAACGGTTATACGCGAGGCAATGCTCTGTAACCGGTTCCTGGTGGCTCCACAGTTCTGCATAAACTCACCGGAGTTGGCAGAACTGGGTGAACTACTTCTTAGCAAGGATAGGCTCATATGAAGTTGCCTTCTTCCTGTCCACAGTGGTGGTTCAGCAGCTTTTCTCTGCAATCAAACAGGCTCTGTAACCGGTCAAACCGGTAGGCTCTGAGAGAAGGCTAACTGTTGAACCTGTTCTCAGCACTGAATTTGAAGCTGGTTCCTTGCCAGTAAGGATGGGAACAGCAGATTTCTTGTAACCAGCAGCACTACCGTTCCGGAACCAGCAACACTCCGGAACCGGCAATTCTCTGTAACCGGCAAACCTGTTGTCAGCACTGGATTTGGAGCTGGTTTCTTGCCCTTAAGGATGGGTACAGATTCCTCTGTAACCGGCAAGGCTCCGGAACCGGCAAGACTCCGGAACCGGCAACACTCAGGAGCCGGTAATTCTCTGAACCAGTAGCCCTGCTGTATGTCACCAGCAACTCTGTGTAACCGGTAATCCTGTTTAACCGGTAGCCCTTGCTGGATTTCTGTGACCACAACCGGCAGTCTGAACAGAACTGGTGCCGGTATCCCTCATCACTGGCTGGCTAGTGACCCTACCGGTAGCCTGAACAGGACCGGTACCGGTCCAAAATTCTGCACAGGGAAGATAAGGGTCTCAATGGTCACCGCGACTTCTGGTAGGTGAACCCTCTGAGCAGCCGCACCGGTGGTCTGAACAAGACTGGAACCGGTACCCCCAACAGTCACACCAGTGGAAAGGCCTCTGGTGGAGGTTCCAGTATCAAAACAGGGCTGATCACTGGTAACCACTGAAGGGGGGTTCCTTGACAGCTTCACAGGAACATGACTGGAACCGGTACCCCAACAGTCCCACCAGTGGGGAGGCCTCTGGTGGAGGTTCCAGGATCAAAAAGGGGTGATCACTGGCAACCACTGAAGGGGTTTCTTCACAGGAACAGCACCCACCGGTAGTCTGTACAGACCGGAACCGGTACCCCCAACAGTCCCACCAGTGGAAAGGCCTCTGGTGAAGGTTCCAGTATCAACACAGGGCTGATCACTGGACCACTGAAGGGGGGTTTCTTGACAGCTTCTCAGGAACAGCCCCCACCGGTAGTCTGTACAGACCGGAACCGGTACCCCAACAGTCCCACCAGTGGAAAGGCCTCTGGTGAAGGTTCCAGTATCAACACAGGGCGGATCACTGGAACCACTGAAGGAGGGGTTTCTTGACAGCTTCACAGAAACATGACCACTGGTAGACTGTACAGACCGGAACCGGTACCCCCAACAGTCCCACCAGTGGAAAGGCCTCTGGTGAAGGTTCCAGTATCAACACAGGGCTGATCACTGGAACCACTGAAGGGGGGTTTCTTGACAGCTTCACAGGAACATGACCCACCGGTAGTCTGTACAGACTGGAACCGGTAAAACTCATCACTAGTGCTCCCCACCGGTAGTCTGACCAGAACTGGTACCGGTAAAACTCATCACTTCTTGTCAGCTGAACCAGTCACGCTTGGGGATTTGCTTGCCGGTAGTTGTGTTGTGATGTGTGAAGTCACATGACCGGCACCGGCAAAATTTGCAGAGTTCAAAGACTATTGACATCCAACTTCTTCAGGTCAACAGACGAGTCGCTGGATTTCTTCTTGCCAGTTAAAAAGTGGGTGTAGAGCAATAAATACTCGTCTTTCCTTCTAAAACTTCTGTTGAAAACACGATTCCTCCATTGTAAATGCGTATCACGTGACCTCCATTGTTGAATGCGTATCACGTGACCAGGTCCGTGTCACGTGACAAGCATAAGCTGGAAGTGATGACGTCAGACGATGCATTCTTCTTTCCTAATTTCTTCTCGTCGACATACACGCAGTGTTACTCGACAATGTAGAATTAAATGGAGGGTGAATCGTGGTTATACACGCTTCTGATTAGAAGAAGGAATGCTGCAGGGACGACACACGACCTCTCACCCAGGATTCCTCTCGACGACAAGTACACAGAAATTCTTCAAAAACTGGCTATAAAACGCTGGATAATGCCTCGTTTAAGTCCTGGAGAGGCCATAAAATGTATGTAACACAATAAATATATTTCCAGATGAAAATAAGCTTTAAATTCGTAGAATAAACCGCGTTTTCTTCAAACTTGGAGATAAATTCAAAACGCGTCTGCACACTACACGCGCCAAACGAAAAAGATGAACTGACGTCACTCTGTCTGGACAGGAAGCAAGTATGATGCGCCACCTAGCGAATGCACACTACTGACCGGTCCTGCCAGTAGTATATACAGGACGTCTTTTTCTGGCGTTTGGCGGGACCGGTCGCGCCGACCGGTAAAGCAATTGTCCATTGGATAGGATGTATTAACGCAATAAAAATGTTAAATCAGAATGTATAGAGTAACTTTTGACAATAAATAAATCAATCAAGAGTTATGGTTTTCACCTAGTGGTTAACAAGCCTGGCCTCTCAATCACCATAGGCTCTGTGTGGGTTCCAATCCCACAAGTGGGAATACTGTGAGCCTGTCTCAGTTATTATGACCCTGGCTGTTGAAAATGATGTATGTCTTAACTTTAACCAATTATCAACACAAATCAATACAACTTGTGACTTTTTTTATTTTTCAGATTTTTTTCTGTCTTCAAAAATATCAAGTTCTAATAAAACTTGCAACTTTTGTCTGGGGCTTCCAACTTTCCAAGGTTACAAGGCCGACAGCCATTAAGTTTTTTGCACGAGTTTCGAACATTGGGCAAAGGTGAACTGAAATGCCAGACTTCTAATGCGATTTCCTCTTCAAGTGAAAAGCCTCAAGCATCTACCTCTTGGTGAAATCATGTGAGACATTTATCCCTGGATTTTAGAGCTTATATATCTAACTCAAGAAGTCAGGTCCTTAGTTTGATATGGTCCAGATAAAACACCGACATTTTTTTAACCTTCCAGACATGTTAAGGAACAACAATCACTGCACAATTAAAGAATAAACCTATCTGTTATAATGAACTATTCACTCTTGTTATATCTTTGTTAAAAATTTCCTAAAAATTATTTCTTACCTCAAGATAAGTGCACACAAAAGAACACTGTTTCACTTCAACAACATCCCAAAGAGTATTGAATGTTTTGCAGTATAGCACAAAATAGCTCTAATTGAAAATACGGCAAAGCTGAATCATCCGTAGTCTGAGTATTCCCCTCCCCAAAAATTCGAAACAATCTTAGCATTCCTTAGTACTCAAAATACGTAGAGCATCTACTGCACAGTTACCTGAACTTTTATTATCCAAATGTTCAATTTTACAAATTTATATTTGCTCTCCTAAAACTGAACTTCCCTTCTGTTCAATAATGAACTACTTCCTTTACTTAATGAAGCTACAATTAGCTGAACAAAAATTCCCCATATATAGGCTCTGCTACATAACCTAACAGGGACATACCTGACTTGGGCTGTGGACCCCTCTTCTTTGGAGGAGTTTTCGGTGCAGGTTTTGCTTTAGCACTAGATGTGGAGGAAGCACTGCACTCTCTCTTGCCTCCAACTACGTTTTCTGAAAAAAAAATTGACATATCATTCAAAACCTTGGCATGGGAAACAATTTCAGTTTTAATTTTGACAAACTCGGTATAACCTGGACCTGCTTATTTTCTCAGCCAGACTGAGATCTTGTAACTTTTGTCTGGATGCACATATCAATCTTAATTTGCAGTGGGATCTTAAATTAATTAGTTTACTCAATAAATCCCAGTTCTTTTGCCATGTGGTCTAGGAATGCTGTATACTCTTGACTGACATAAACTTTTACCATAGTTTGTCTACTCCTCTGAGGTGCAGCAAGACTAATCTTGTTCATTAATCACTGCAACAAGCCTCAAGTGACCTTAACCTAATAAGTGCACTTACTGAGGTCCCATAGCCCAATCCACTGTATATTGTTCAGACAAAATTTGACAATCCCAACATGACCTTGTCATAATTTTTATAATTACCCAAACTGAAGTCTTCAATATATGAAATAAACAGATCACTTGGTTCAGTCATACTGTTATGTCTTTGCTGGCATAAGTTCTATCTGACACTGACCTACTTTATTTACTCACCCAAACTGAGGTCTCCCAGCCTTGGTCTGGGTGTACTGTAAGGTCGCAGATATTCTTTCAGGAAAGTTGAAGCTTGCTCTGTACTCAAATTGACTGCACCCCTTCCTACCCTGAAAAATATGAGAGGTTTTGTTTTAATTTTTTGTCACAATTTTATATTATTTAGATAATCTGATAGAGAAGTTTTGTATCTTGTTGAATTTGAGCAGGTAGAACCAGTTGCACATTTCACATGTTATGATACGTCTACAATGAATGAATGTGCATCTGTTACTCTGCTGTTTAAAACCACCAGAATATGGCAAATACCAATCCAACCAAATCAACTGGTTTAAAATATAAGGAATTTGTAGAAATACCCATCTTTAAAAGAGTCTCTGAGTCGTTATCATTATCATACAATGGTGTTATGTAATTTTTATAAGTTAAACAAATACTGCAAAAATATAGTGCATTCATTACGAAAAGTTCTGGTCTAAAATATACAGGACAGATCAAAGGTCAGTGCTTTCTGACTGAAAATTTCATCTCCGAAGAACAGTCCTTTATCATAAGGCTTGGTTAATTTTCAACTACTGAAAGATAATCAGAAGTTATCAAAGGTGATAAACTGTAACAAATTTTATTGTAATTTAACTTTTTGTAAGTTAAATACTTACCTTATCCTCACAAATGCTTACTTGGTTTTGTGGAGGCAAAACGCGGCGACCAACAAGAATATTTAAAAATTATTCTTGTTCGAGAGGTGAACCCCGTAGTTAGTGATAGGTGCGCATGCGCACAACACATTGTCGGTTGGACTTTAGCGAGAGATCCTCATTTAATTTTTGGTCCCCTATGAAAACAAACTTGTGAGGGGAGGAAGGGTGGGTCTGTCCTTGTGAGGATAAGGTAAGTATTTAACTTACAAAAAGTTAAATTACAATAAAATTTGTTACATTTTATTGCGTAAAATAGCCTTACCTTATCCTCACAAATGCTTGATTCCAACCCTAACAGGAGGAGGGGTTTGTTTTGAAACCTCCCTGTTAATAGACTATGGGGTTCACCATAAAAGCATTTGAAGGAGAGGATAAGATAAGCTTAAGAACGCTGCACTAAGATTACTCATTACTGTAAAAATCTGTGAAGGTAAGTAATGAATGCTAACCTCATGAATATTCATGATGCACTGTTGTTGTTGACACTTGATTCAATTGGTATGTGCTATCTTACAGCTACCCATCACCGATTAACTGAATGGTCGGGGATGGCTTCCTGGGTCCCTCGAGCAAGATGCTGTCATCCACCAGAAAGGCACCCCCAAGCTGACTTCTATGGCTCCTTAAATACAGTCATGGGGCCATCTGAAAAAAGAAGACAAATGTCAGTACAAGCTACTGGTATGGCTGAAGACATGTAAGTATGTAGAACATATGAAAAAACATGGAAAACATACTCAAAAATTCACCACATGTTGAGCAGAAACCACTGGGCCTAACTTGAAATCTGACTGGTCAGTGGACTGCCAAGCTACATCCTTTAAATAAAAAGTGGTAAAAGTGTTGTGGCTCTTCCAAAAACAAGAGCCTAGAACTTGTTCTAATGAGACCCCACCCTTAAAGGCCAAAGAGGCTGACATGGATCTTACGTCATGAGCCTTTACATGAACATTGTCGGACATAGAATCCGAAGATTGATAGGCTAAAGCAACAGTTTGTTTGATCCAAGATGAAATAGTGGATCTTTGAATATCTTTGTCAAAGCCCTCCTTAAAGGAGATGAACAAAAGATTTTTGCCCTTTCTTAGAGTAGAAGTCCTATCCAAATAGTACCGAAGAGCTCTAATAGGACACAGAGTCATATCATCAGACAGATCGGAGCTCAAAAATGGTTTTAGAGCTGGAATGACTATAGGTCTGATCAAATCTGGACCCTCAGAAGCTAACTGGTTCTTAGCCAAGAAGGCAGGAGAAGGAGAGATAGTGACCTCCCTCCAGTGAGGCTTATGTCTGAGGGAAGAGAATGTCCAAGCGTGCACCTCCCCCCTCCTTTTGCCAGATGCCAAAGCCATCAAGAAAACAGTCTTGAAAGTCAAAACCTTAAGACTTGCATCCTTCAAAGGTTCAAAAGGAGCCTTAGTCAAAGCCATAAGAACCAAGGATAGGTCCCAAGAGGGAATACCTCTATTGAGAATAGGTTTGTCCCTATAAAAGCTTGCAAGAAGTCTATTCAAGTGTATGCTCTTGCCCACTTCCAGACCAAAAGGTCCTAAATGGTCAGAAATTGCAGTTCTGTAGCCAGCAATTGTGGCAGGCTTCAAATTTTTGACAGTAAACAGATGGTTCAAAAATTCTGCTATGTCTGAGATAGAAGGCTCTGCGCTGACCACCTTATTCTGTTGGCACCAGAGTTCAAAAATGGACCACCTTGACTCATATAATCTTCTAGATGAGGGTCTTTGAGGTGCCTTAATTCGATCTGCCACCTGCTCAGAGAATGATTCAAGTGATTCTGAGTGGTGTCTAGGTGCCAAACATGCAGATTCAGAAACATGAGATTCTGATGGAACTTCTGACTGAAAGGTTGTTTTAGCAGATGAGGCCAATGAGGAAGTTGTAATGGGGGCTTGGTTGACAGATTGACTAGATCCCAAAACCAATGCATTCTGGGCCACCCTGGTGCTACTACTATCATTCTGCACCTGTAGGTGTTCATTTTCTGTATGACCTTTGGTATGAGAGCTACAGGACAAAAGGCATAGCCGTCCAGACCCTCCCAGGAGATGTTCAATGCATCTATGTTCATAGCATTTGCATCTGGGACTGGTGAGACATAGATTGGTAGTTTGTGATTCAATTTGGTGGCAAACATGTCCACCATTGGAGTGTGCCAAACTTTGCAAATTAGACTGAACATTTGAGGATGAAGAGACCATTCTGTCTGAATTATTTTGTCTTTCCTGGAGAGACTGTCGGCTATGACATTGAGGCAACCCTGAATGTGTCTGGCTCTTATGAGTATGTTTCGAGGATTGCAGTAGGCCAAGATGCGCCAAACCAGGAGACACATGTCCCACGAGTGTGTTCCCCCTTGTTTGTTCAGATAACTGACTACAGTGGCGTTGTCTGTTGCTATAAGAACCCTCTTGTCTAGGATACTGTTTTGAAAGCTTTTTAAGGCCAGAAACACCGCCTTTAACTCTAGGACATTGATATGAAGCAATTTTTCCTGATCTGTCCAATTGCCACTGACTGTCAGATTTTCTAAATGAGCTCCCCAACCCTGATTTGACGCATCTGTGAAAATAAGGGTATTGTGTTCCTGAGGATGTAAAGGGCAACCCTTTTTTAGATTTTTGGGATTTTTCCACCATTGAAGATAACTTTTCAGAAGATTTGAAACCGGAATCTTCAGGTCTAGAGACTGGGGATATTGCCAATGTGTCTTCAGGTACCACTGAAACGGACGCATGTGGAGCCTGCCCATTGGTATTGTCTTTTCTAGGGATGCTAGCACACCTATCAGGGACATAAGCGACCTTGGGGTTGTTTGTGATACGACCTCCATGTCCTGAACAGCTTTTTCTAGAATTTTCAACTTCTTTTCGGTTGGAAAGACTTTTCCCTGAATCAAATCGAAATTGTAGCCCAGAAAGTCGATTTTTTGTGTAGGTTCGAGCTCTGACTTTTCGAAGTTTATCACAAAGCCGAGATCTTGTACCACCTGAATGAGTTCTTTTGTCTGTGAACGACATTGGTGGCTGGTATTTGCTCTTAACAACCAGTCGTCTAGATACTGGTGAATACGAATTCTGCGAGACTGAAGAACAAGCTTTACTTCTTGTACGATTCGCGTGAACTCTAGAGGTGCTGTTGCTAGCCCGAATGGCAGAGCTTTGAACTGGTACGTTCGCTTGTCTACATGGAAGCGAAGCAAATGATGAGAGGCCGGGTGTATGGGAACATGAAAGTACGCATCTTTGAGATCTATGGACACCAGCCATTCCCCTTTTGTAAGCGAATTTCGGATGATCTCTGCAGTCTCCATCTTGAAAGTCGGAACCTGCAGAAAGCTGTTCAGTACACTTAAGTCTATTACTGGGCGCCATTTTTTCCCGGGTTTTGGTACAAGAAACAATCTGCTGCAAAAACCTAGAGTTGTGCATACCTTGAGAGGGTAAATAGCCCCTTTTTTGAGCATATCTTCTACGCAATCTGTGAGAAAGCGATGCTTTTCCGGTGTGCTGTAACCACTACGAATTGTGGGAAGCACTGACTTGGGCGGATTCGATTGAGGAAGAATTTGGTAACCAAATCTCAAGATCTGCACAACTCTTGGATGACAATGAAGGTGTTGCCATACCTGCCAATATCTTTGCAAACGGCCTCCATGTAATAGAAGTGGGTAGTCACTTGCGTCTATTGCCTCCTCGTCTTGAAGACGATTGGTAGGGCTTCTTATTGAATCTATCTGGTTGGCCACGAAAAAATTTTGAACCAGAGGAGTAAGAGGCAGAAGAACGCCTGTCATCAGAGCGACTGTTCGACTGGAAAGACTGGCGGTTATCAGTCTTCAACCTCTTGGGGGATCTGTCCTGTTTCTTCTGTATTTGATCCAATGTAGTGGGACAAAATAAGTCCGCAGATTTGAACCCTGTTCTTCGTAATTTGTTGAAGTCGTGTTCCTGCAAGTGTGAAGCACAGACTTTTAGGATGGAATCTCTTCTGGCCAACTGTAAGTTACAGGCCAACGCAATAGAGAGATCAGTGACAGACTCCAAAGCCTTATCAAGTGAACTAAGGCAGGCTGACTGCATTTGCAGGTGAGATAACAGCTTATCAGAGTCCCTGAAAACATCTGAACCACTCTGTTGAAGCAACTCCTCCATAGAAGATGAAGTTTTGCCAATAGCCCTCATGAACCAATTGACATAAGATAAAATTTGCACACATTCTCTAGATACGGTCTCCATACTTGTATGCTGTTTGATAGGTACATGAACAGAGGATGGAATCGCCTTTGGGAAGAGAGACCTGAAGGCATCTTGACATTTGGGTGCAGAGTTCGAGAATTCTACCGTGGACGACCTGTAGAACTTCATGGGAGGCCTGTTATATTGTAAAAAATTGTCAGTGTTAACAGGACTGCACTGCAACCTCTCAGGCTCACCTTTCTTTGGGTTACCAGAAGCTTTGGCCTCATAAAAATCCCAACGCTCAACTATGGCTTCCAAAGGTGGCATGACCAGGGGAAGAACTTGTTTTCTCTTTCATTCCTTGCTCTTGGAACCAAAAATTTTGGTAGGTTGGTCAGAGGATTCTTCTGGAACTTCAACCTGTAGTAAAGTTCTGACAGCAGCCAGAGTTTCCCTGTAAGTGGGATCTTCTTCAACCTCCTCATGAGGAGATGGAGATCTAAGCCTCTTGCGTGAGGAAATACTCGTAGATTCATGGACCGAGCTGACATCAGAGAACGCCTCTTCACCAGATTCCCAAGCTCTAGGGCGAGGCTGGTGGGGTGTCGGCAAAGAAGATGAGGAAGACGAATTCGTCTTCAAGGAAGTAATTTGTGACTGCATATCTTCTAATCTCTGTAGAATTTTTAGCAAGGAGTCCTCTGCTACAGGCTGAGATTTCTCAGCTGTAGGGGAACGATGAGGGTCAGATTCCTGCCCTAACAAGGAGTCTTCAACCTCTTTGGACACAATAATATCTTTTGATTTCTTTTTGGACTTGGAACGAAGCTTTTTCTTCTGTTCAGAAGTGAACTGTAAACAGTTGAAGCAATCTTCTTCTTTTGAAGTGACACAGACGTCCTGACCCTTGCCCTTGTCTCTGCAAGGATAACAGAAAAGGTGTGTGTCCCAATCGTACAGTGGGTGACCACAACCAGAAGCACGTTTCGTAGATTTTAACTGTGACTCCGCCATGATGACCTTCCAAAGAAAAACGCGCAGCCTCCACGACGACCAAAAATTGAATGAGGATCTCTCGCTAAAGTCCAACCGACAATGTGTTGTGCGCATGCGCACCTATCACTAACTACGGGGTTCACCTCTCGAACAAGAATAATTTTTAAATATTCTTGTTGGTCGCCGCGTTTTGCCTCCACAAAACCAAGTAAGCATTTGTGAGGATAAGGTAAGGCTATTTTACGCAATAAAAATGTACTTATTTTCTATGGCTGTGGTCCTTCAATTTGATCTTGTGATCTTTGACATTTGCAGCTTCATTTATTAAAATACACATGTCCTTACACTGCTGAAAGTGGATGAGAAATTATCAAAGAAAGTTGACATGTACTTCATGTCTCTTGTATTTTTCCTCAGTCATTCTTCTAACCTATGATCTCTGCCCTCTTAAATGAGCAAGACAGTCTCACCAGAATTAATATACCTGCTTGTACTTTGCAGCCTATGATCCTGGATTTCGACTTGTAACATTTGACCTAAGCAGGCTTTTGTATCATAGTACACACATACTTACTTTCCCTGACTTTGATCCTCAAATTTGACCTTGTATCCTTTGACCTCTGCCCTCTTCCAATGAGAGAGTATAACAGCAGGTTCTGACCATTCTGCGTCTTCTCTACGCACTAAAACATTTGTTCCAACTGGTAGCAATTCACAGACAATCAAATCATCTTCATGTACACTGCGCTCATCTCCGTCCTCAAAACGTACAACAAGCCGACCCAGGGTCTTTTTGTCCTGTAAAGAAAGTATAAAGTATAACACAAGACCACTGCCGTGGTATGATCTCCCGCCGCACTACATCAAAAAGTAGGTGAACAACATATTTGACAAAACTCCTTTAAATTGAATAGTTTTGCTGTTATAAATTATTTAAATCAAAAAAGTCAAAGTAGCTGTAGGCGAGTAATTAGCTATGGGTCTGAAACTTCACTATGTGAAGGCCCTTGCAAAAGTAGGTGAATGAGTTATTTGAGAAAAAATTGGCTATCTGTAGGGGTGTTGCGGTAGTGCCGGTATCGTCGGTACGGTAAATAAATCACTGCAAACCGTCATAAATTCAGCTGCGGGTTTTCCGCTTAAAGGTCAATATAAAGTAATTTTACTAACCTCACACACAAAATAAATGTCATAATCCGCTTTTCTTTGCTTTTTACTGTAAAACAACAACCATAATGAGCGATAATTCAAAGCAAACACATAGTTTGTCGATTAGCCAATCAGAATCGAGGACACATCTGTGTCATGTTAGCAGAATTCCTGATTAAAGTATGGAAACTATTTGGTTCTTATGTTTTGTTGAATAAGAGACGGTTAACCGGTAATCGACCGGGAAGTGCCAGACGTGAAACCGGAAGGAAAAAATCGCTACCGCAACACCCCTAGCTATCTGCAATACTTTTCAGAGATAATTCACATTTACTCATTTTGAGCAGGTGAGTAATTAGCTATGGGTGTGAAACTTCACCAAGTGAAAGCTCTCCCAAAAGTAGGTGAATGAGTTATTTGAGAAAAATTGGCTATCTGCAATACTTTTAGCGATAATTCGCATTTACTCATTTTGAGTAGGTGAGTAATTAGCTATGAGTCTGAAACTTCACCAAGTGAAAGCTCTCCCAAAAGTAGGTGAATGAGTTATTTGAGAAAAATTGGCTATCTGCAATACTTTTAGCGCTAATTTGCATTTACTCATTTTCAGTAGGTGAGTAATTAGCTATGGGTCTGAAACTTCACCATGTGAAAGCTCTCCCAAAAGTAGGTGAATGAGTTATTTGAGAAAAACTGGCTAAGTACAATACTTTTATGAGATAATTCACATTTACTCATTTTGAGTAGGTGAGTAATTATCTACGGGTCTGAAACTTCACCATGTGAAAGCTCTCCCAAAAGTAGATGAATGAGTTATTTGAGAAAAACTGGCTATCTGCAATACTTTTAGAGATAATTCACATTTACTCATTTTGAGTAGGTGAGTAATTAGCTATGGGTCTGAAACTTCACCAAGTGAAAGCTCTCCCAAAAGTAGGTGAATGAGTTATTTGAGAAAAATTGGCTAAGTACAATACTTTTATGAGATAATTCGCATTTACTCATTTTGAGTAGGTGAGTAATTATCTACGGGTCTGAAACTTCACCATGTGAAAGCTCTCCCAAAAGTAGATGAATGAGTTATTTGAGAAAAACTGGCTATCTGCAATACTTTTAGAGATAATTCACATTTACTCATTTTGAGTAGGTGAGTAATTAGCTATGGGTCTGAAACTTCACCAAGTGAAAGCTCTCCCAAAAGTAGGTGAATGAGTTATTTGAGAAAACTTGGCTATCTGCAATACTTTTAGCGATAATTCGCAATTACTCATTTTGAGTAGGTGAGTAATTAGCTATGGGTGTGAAACTTCACTAAGTGAAAGTTCTCCCAAAAGTAGGTGAATGAGTTATTTGAGAAAAATGGGCTATCTGCAATATTTTTAGCGATAATTCGCATTTACTCATTTTGAATAGGTGAGTAATTAGCTATGGGTGTGAAACTTCACCAAGTGAAAGTTCTCCCAAAAGTAGGTGAATGAGTTATTTGAGAAAAATTGGCCATCTGCAATACTTTTAGAGATAATTCGCATTTACTCATTTTCAGTAGGTGAGTAATTAGCTATGGGTCTGAAACTTCACCATGTGAAAGTTCTTCCAAAAGTAGGTGAACGAGTTATTTGAGAAAAATTGGCTATCTGCAATACTTTTAGCGATAATTCGCATTTACTCATTTTCAGTAGGTGAGTAATTATCTATGGGTCTGAAACTTCACCATGTGAACGCTCTCCCAAAAGTAGATGAATGAGTTATTTGAGAAAAATTGGCTATCTGCAATAGTTTCAGCGATACTTTGCATTTACTCATTTTGAGTAGGTGAGTAATTAGCTATGGGTGTGAAACTTCACCAAGTGAAAGTTCTCCCAAAAGTAGGTGAATGAGTTATTTGAGAAAAATTGGCTATCTGCAATACTTTTAGCGCTAATTCGCATTTACTCATTTTCAGTAGGTGAGTAATTAGCTATGGGTGTGAAACTTCACCAAGTGAAAGCTCTCCCAAAAGTAGGTGAATGAGTTATTTGAGAAAAATTGACTATCTGCAATACTTTTAGCGCTAATTCGCATTTACTCATTTTCAGTAGGTGAGTAATTAGCTATGGGTCTGAAACTTCACCAAGTGAAAGCTCTCCCAAAAGTAGGTGAATGAGTTATTTGAGAAAAATTGGCTATCTGCTATACTTTTAGAGATAATTCGCATTTACTCATTTTCAGTAGGTGAGTAATTAGCTACGAGTCTGAAACTTCACCATGTGAAAGCTCTCCCAAAAGTAGATGAATAACTTAAAAAGTAGATGAACAACTTATTTGAGAGAAATTGTGTAGCTGCAATACTTTTGAAGATATAAGGCATTTACTCATTATGGTTATCATTAAAAATTGACAAAGTAGCTACTACGGTGTGCGAGATATTTGTCATTTTTCACATTTTCACCAAAAGTAGCAATAAAGTAGCCATTACTCACTTGTACATTGAGCAACAGTTGTGAAACTTAAATATGTTACACTTCACAAAAAAGTAGATGAACAACTTATTTGAGAGAAATTGTGTAGCTGCAATACTTTTGAAGATATAAGGCATTTACTCATTATGGTTATCATTAAAAATTGACAAAGTAGCTATTACTCACTTAGCTATGGAGATACACTTCCAAACTAGTGACCATGTTGTAGCTGTGGAGATAGTAGCTGAACAACATATTGGAACAAAATTGTGTAGCTGCAATACTTTTGAACATATAAGCCATTTACTCATTATGGTTATCATTAAAGTAGCTATTACTCAGTTAGCTATGGAGTTACAGCTGTGAAAATTCACAATACAGTATATCCAAAAGATAGGTGAACAACATATTTGACAAAAATCCTCTATATTCAATAGTTTTTGAGTTATAAGTGACTTGGTCAATGGTCAAATGTTAAACTTAGTATAGCTATTACTCAGTTAGCTATGGTGCTACACCTTGGACACCTCACCATGATGTGGTGTGGTGGTGTCAGAGAAACCCTTTCTCCCACCAGCTCAGCAGTCCACTAGCCAGAAACCTGATGCCGGTGTAACTGGCAAGAAGAAGAAGGCAGCCACCCAGCCTGTTGAGGCTCCTGGTGTGAAGAAAGTAGCCATCCAGCCTGCTGAGGCTCCCGGTGTGACCCTTGCCACCAGGCCTGTTGAGGCTCCCGGTGCTGGTGCAGAGATCCATTCCACCAGTCAAGCTGCAGTGCCCCCTGCCGGTGCTTTACCCAGTGGTCGACCCGAGGTTCAGCCCCCAGGTCCCACTACCCAGCCTTCCACTGCTTCTGATCAGCTGGAAGATTTTGCTTCAGAAGATGACCAGTTTACTGATAACCCTGACCTCAGTCTGGACGAAGAGGGTGAACTTTCTGAGGCACTATCACAGGGTCCGGATCGTGAAGAGCTTACAGATACGGATCAAGAGCTGAGTTCAGAACAGACCTACAGAGAGACTCTCCGTGGTGTTAGGTCGTTCATGGGCTGGGATCAAGTGCCAGAGTTTGATTCGTCCTCTTCTGCACAAGATGACAACCCCTTTGCCGGTGCCAAATCACATATACCTGGTAAAGTGTCGGTGAAAGTTCCGGTAGATGACTGGTTATGCCGGAAGTTTGAAAAGCTCAACATTACAGTGCAGGAGGGGTACCCATCACAGGCTTCAGAAACTACCGGGTTAGTTAGGGATCAGTTTGTTAAACCCCCAAGGACTCTTAAATGGTACGATATGTACGCAGAGAAGAAGGACTTCTCCAGATCAAAGGTTTTTTCCTGGACTAACCAACTGGCACGCCTCAACAGCAGTTTTCCTCGCATTGCCAATCGTTCTCTTCCTTCTGCTCCAGCCTCCAGACCTGTCTCACAGGACACATTGAGGAAATGGGAGAGAGCAGCGAGAGATCAAAGTTACATGTGTAATCAGGCGGCCAGCTTCTCGCGTTGTCTGACTAAAGTACAGGACTCTATGGCCAACCAACTAAAGTTACTGCAGTTAATTTGCCTAATTATAGACAGTTAATTTGCCTAATTATAGTTTCAATATAATCAAACTACCTGAATGTATCAGTACGTGAAAATATATATTTTTCACAGAGAATGAGGCACCTGTGTATATTCACATGTAAGAGAGTCAATTATGTACTGAGAATCTTAAGACAATTTGAAAGTACAGCTGGGACTGTGACTGACCCCGAGTCCTGATTGTGAGATACATGAACTAAAACATCTGTTTTTATGTGACTCTCAGAATAGAAGACTCACCATTTCCTTGACAAATCCTGGATAAAAGCACTTGTCTCTCCACTGTGCAAACACAGGCGTCCCATTGTGTAAAGGTCCTGAAGTGGTGGCTGTGCGTGCTTCTTCTGGGAAATACTCCTCTTCCACTGCTTTCTCTGACTCTGCTATAAATGAGGCATGAAAATGATCTAAAGTAGTGCAATCTCTATTATACAAAAATCTTGGTGGAGTGAGATAATACTCAGCAAATAGAAGGTTCATAAAAGAGAATGAGTAAAATGGTATCATAGAATTGGGGAATACAATCTAAGAAGAGTGTAAATGGGTTCATATAATCAAATATTTGGAAAACAGAAGGTCACATAATGAAGGTTCTACTGTATAAGCATGAATTAAATTGTACAGAACTGTGTCTTAAATATTGTAAAACTCTGTTTTTCTATCTGAAGCACCTTAAAGTCTGATGGAGATTAAGTGCTATAAAGTTTTACCAGGATTAGAATTGCAGCCATACACTTCCACTGTTTGTGAAGTAGGTCTTTTGTATATAATAAATTTCATATAAACAAACCCACATATTTCAATTGAACTTGATATGTATGCACAGCATGCATGTCCCAATTAAAAGCTCATCAATAACGAACATGACAATAATAACATAAACACTAAGTTAACATATTTCAGAGGTGCTTGCCCACTAACACCTCTTAAGGTTATTGTTTCAATGAGTTGATTGGTAGCAGATATGATTCAGCAAATACTCTAGCACAACTACCTTCAGACGAGTCCTCCTACAGTCCACTCTCTGCACTCTCTGTTTAATTTCTCTCATCTATTACCCAATTAAGCCTATTTTCAACTATACAAGTTGGCTATGAATATAATATGACAATACAGTGCCACCTACCTCCAGATGCATCCTCTTTCACTTCAATATGCTCTCCTGTTACAATTCCCTTTTTCCGCCCAACACCTCTACCTTCTGAAACTTTGCCACCTTTAACCTTCTGCCTTGGACCCTCCTTCTCCGTTCCTGTTGCCACTGTGCCCTCTACTTCCTGTACAGTGGGCGGGATTATGTCCATGTCACTTCCTATTCCTGGAACATCCACTTCCTGTTGGCTGGGCAGAGAGACAATTGCTGTGATAAGGTGTTTGGCTTGATCAGGACTCAAGCAAAGGTTGTTTCTCTGTATCCTAAATGGAAATAATGGACAAATTAAATTTTTTAACATTTTTTTTACCATTTTAACAGTTACAGTATCCTGATACAGACAATCTGCATTTTCTGCACAAGCTACACGCGAACACATAATTCTAGAGATGAAGGCGAGATAATAACAGGCCTTGATTAATGACTTTATAACCAATAGGCCACAGAAGTTCCTTAAAAGACTAGTGACAAATTACTGGAACATAATAAAGCCTAAACGACTTTCCTGGTACAAATATATTTGTAAGAGACAAAATTAAAATCTAACAGTTTGGGAACTTTGTATAGATTTATGTGCTAGATGACAATTACTATATATTCTTGGTGGAATATGTATTATGTCTATATAAAAGTTCTCAAGTTCATGTTTTTGGAAAGTGCCAAAAATATTATTTACATAAAACTAGGAAATTATGATGTATATTTATGCATGTTATAGTCAAGATATATCTGTATGTCTCTATGTACAAAAGGCCTTTTAAATGATGACTGCTGTAGCAACCAACTTATTTTATAGCTGAGGACTCAAAATGAATTGGAGCAAATATATTCCTACACTAAATCTTTCACTTAAAGTGGGTGAAGAATTCACTCAAGGCACCTGCAACAGTTTTATTTTTAAATCATGGTGTAAATTAATGGACCTGGTGGCCATTTTCTTTTCTAAAGGGGTAAAAAAATTACACATCTATGCATGACATGACAAAGCAATTTAAGAATATTTGACATGTCTACAATTTACAATATTCCTGTAACTTTTCCTTTTAAATATTTTCATTTTTATTACTCTGGCAGTCAGCTTATTTTTCCTGAACATGCTTAAAAACAATCATATGAAAGTGTGTACAATTTGGCTAACACTTCTCTTTTATCTCTTTTATCAATGAGATAGATATTTATTGTCTGTGGAACTGGTATCTTGGTAACCTGACGGCATTTAAAAGAAATACTGTAAAGACACTTTACAACAGATATATCTACTATCACCAAGTATAATTTAAGGAAAACTTAAAATATTGGAAACAAATCCCTACAAATCCTTTTTCTTTTGCCATTTACATCGACAGTAGTTGTAGAAATTTTCACACACAAATCCACTACATCATAAACTTTGTTCGGTAGATTAACCAGAGTATTATATTTTACATATAAATCTCGGGAGACTTGAAATAAAACACAGATAAGGTAACCCTATTTAGTGTCAAAATGATCATACTTTCCATGTCGTCTGTCATCAAACTGTACAATACAATGAGATTCTGTACCTTTCCTGTGATGACTGACAACTATACACACCTCACTCCACCCAGTCTGTAAACATACACACAAGCTGTAATAAATTTTATTGTAATTTAACTTTTTCTACGTTAAACACTTTACCCTCACTATTCATAGGCATAGGGGGGGGGACTAAAAAAGAACTAAACTCCAGTTTTGAAGTTTATGTAAATTTCAACAGGTAACTCAATAATATGTGGTCAAGTTACACTTTTACCCTGTTCACTGCTCACATGTACCATTGTGTAAGCTACCATTTGAACTGTAAAATATTTATTTTTATGATTTGTATAAGGAACATTTTCAGTTAACCTGTCATGGGATTTGTAACATTCTGTGAAACGTTTCACTTATGCAGACCAAAATCATACATATAGTAATATTCTACATTTAATTACCATGTTACTAATTTAAAATAGAACCTAGACATGTAGTTTCAAATTCACACAGAGCAATTGCTTAGCACAGCAATTTGTCAGCTGATAACATTTTTCCCAGAAATCTCTTTCTTTACTGTGTGTTTAATGGACCTGGCCAGTCCAAGGATTATACATCCCCCTCAATTTGGGGATTAACCTTGCTAAAAATAGATCTTGTATCAGCTCAGCACTTGAAGGAAAGGTCACAGGTTCTGGAAACATGTAGTCAAGATATCAGAAATACCTTTCAAATGTAGAGGTGACTATATGTATTTCTATACCCATACAAGGTTAGGAAAACTTGATGTTGTCACAAAGATTTCCTTTGGTAAAGGAACTTTAAAATATTTTAATTGGACCATTTGAATATTACCTACATGCAATACATTCTGTAAAATTAACCAAAATTGTTGGTGTTGCGTCGCATCGGTGCAATCCGGTTCCTCGCCCCCCCCCCAACCAAAAATTGCTTCCTACGCCCCTGCTATTGCTATGTATTGATGTGTTGGTAAGAGCAAACATCACCCAATCACCAACGCAAATATTTTTTAAAGATATTCTTGTTGGCACTCGTATGCAGACTGCGCATCTCTAGTTCCCTCTAATGCTTTTATTTTAATATGAGGTCTGTCATCACCAACATATAGCAATAGTGAGGATTAGGAAAGGGTATTTTATGCAATAAAAACATACTGTTTAGTTATTCAAAGAGTACTAGTATGTGGTCAACCTGAAACTGCTCACCTATGTTGATACTTGTCACTGAACTCAAACTGCATACACTACTATGGTTTGGATTTATACGCAGACTGATAGCCTCGAGTTAACCCTCAAGGTTGATATACAGTGTACAGCATGTAACTACTCCCATTACTAATTGACTTCTGACCCCTCACACTTTCACCTCTTTGACCAAACCCATCACAACTCTCTCACCTCTGCATTAGTAATAGCCATGCACTCTTGGCCTACTGCCAGAAGGTCACACACTATGATCTCTGTGTCCTTGACTTTCCTCTGATTGCCGTCATCAAACTGGACAAGGTAGAGTTGCCTGGACTTCTCAGTGGTCACTTCCTCTACAATGCCCGGGTAGTAGTGCTTGTCCTTCCACATTGCCATCACCTTCGTGCCTGAAATGTCATAAAACTGGAACTTTAACAGCTCTGAGAACTCAGTGTAGAAAGCATTTGCAAACCCACAACATTACAACTGACAACGTAATTGTCAATATTCAAAATATTAAATCTTTTATCCTATATGCTTGTCTGCTCGTCTTAACTTTGTTTTTTGGGTTCAGTGCACTTATATGATTGTCTTACCTTTGATGAGGTTCAGTGCACCTACGACTGTCTTACCTATATAAGGATTCATTGTACCTGTATGACTGTCAGTCCTTTGTTTATGGATTTGTCTCGTCTGCCTAACCCTTATGGGTTGAGTGCACCTGTATGAGTGGCTTACCCTTATTTATGGATTCAGTGCATCTGCATTACTGCCTTACTTTTGGGTGCCTGTTTAGTGCACCATTAGGATTGCCTTACCTTTGGTTACAGGTTAGTGCACATGTATTATTGCCTTACCTTTGGTTTCAGGTTAGTGCACCTGTATGACTGGCTTACCTTTATTTAAGGGTTCAGTGGGTCTGTATGGTGGTAGGTACACAATATCAGTCTCTGATTTCTCTCCAGAGGAGGCAGGTCCAGTTTGTGAAACATGAGTCGCATCAACAATAGTGCTATCAAACATACATACAATAAATGTCTTTAAAAAAACAACAAAAAAAACACACATTTTTATTTTGTTCCAATAAATCTGAAGGGGTCAAATATAAACACTTCCACTCAACCCAAAATGCAGACCCAATTAATTATCAAATACTGTGTAAATTGTTATCTGAACTAGGCATCAACTTTAGCTATTTTAGCTAATTAACAGAGAGTAAAAATTAACTGTAAGTGAAATTCAAAATATGTATTAATCTCTTAAGTAGAAATTAAACATTAGTGATAATTAATTCTAGTGTTTTTTGTAAAAAATTTGGAATTAATGAAATTATTCTTCTAGCTAAAATTCTACACTTATAGTATATTCAATACATGGATACCAGGTAATTACTGAAATAAACATGAATAGACTTTATTGTAATATTATAACTTGTAATTAAGGTACCTTGTAAATAGGATGTATTTGAACTAGGCATTACGTTGAATCTGTATAATAGTTTGTTAATTTACAGTAGTGTAAAATGTAACAAATTTTATTGTAATTTAACTTTTTACAAGTTAAATACTTACCTTATCCTCAAAAGTGCTTGTTTGGTTTTGTGGAGCAAAACACATCGACCGACAAGAATTTTTTAAAAGGAATATTCTTGTCACGAGAGGTGACCCCTTGTCTGCGCATGTCCGCGCTTGCGCAGTAGTCATTGTCGACAGACGAATGTCGAGAGTTCTTCATTGTATTTTTGGTCCCCAGAAAACAAATTATGGGGAGGTAGGGTGGGTTTATCCTTGTGAGGATAAGGTAAGTATTTAACTTGTAAAAAGTTAAATTACAATAAAATTTGTTACATTTTATTGCGTAAAATAGCCTTACCTTATCCTCACAAGTGCTTGAATACAACCATAACAGGTGGAGGGTATTTGTTTTGGCCACACTGTTAGATGATTGTCAGACAAGGGGTCACCAAATAAAGCACTTGATAAGAGGATAAGATAAGCTTCCATTCGCCACATCTTAGGTTATATATATTACTTCTTCATCACAGATAAGTAATTTGCTAACCTCAACAAGAGATCCATGATGTGGTCGTCATTGTTGCTGCTGTTGCTGTTGTAGACAATTTTACAACAAATCATATAGCAGTATTAACCATCACCCGGTATTGGCCGGAGATGTCTGCATGACTCCCGAAACAAGATGTCATCATCTGACAATGAGAATATCTCCAAGCAGGCAAACTGAACTGCATGAACTGCCGATATGGGGCCATATGTAAGTCAAGAAAGACATATGTCAGTGACACAACACTTGTATAACTGGAGAGAACATAAATATGTGAGTCATATCAATAACATGTAAAAATACACAAAAATTGACTACATGCCAAGGTGAATCCACAAGGCCCAATTTGTTCATGGACTGGTCATGGGATTGCCAAGCTACTTCTTCAAGTAGAATGTAGTAAAGAATTGTGGGTCTTCCAATAACAAGAGTTTGATATCTGTTCAGGTAAGACCCCACTCTTGAAAACTAAAGAGGCAGCCATGTATGTAATATGTGCCTCAATGTATAGATTCTGAGAATCAGAATTAAAGGACTGGCAATCTAATCATGCATCCAGATTGATCCAGGAAGAGATAGCAGAACTCAAGATATCTCCATCAAGCCTTCCTTAAAAGATATGAGCAAGAGATGCTTCACCTCCTTGAAGTACTTGTACTGTCTTGATAGTAACTAAGTACTGTAAGAGGGCAGAGTGTCACAACATCAGTCCAACGTCAGCTCAAGAAAGGTTTGTGAGCTGGAATGACCACTGGTTTGAGCCATCTGGAGCATCAGAAGCCAACTGATTCTTGCTAAAAGGCAGGAGAAGGAGACTTTCCCTTTTCTCCAAGCAGTAGTCCTGTCCATGAAGGATGTAAGTGCTGTAGGAGGACAACGAAACATGTGTCCAGGCAATTTGAGTTCAGGAATGATCTAGAGCTGAAGTGACCACTGGAGCCAAACCAGACCATTTGAGGCTAATAGGTCCTTGCTGAAAAGGTAGGTAGGAGGGAGAAACTGTAACCTCCTTCCTATGAGGCTTGTGTCTGAAGGAGCCAAAGTCCCAGCATACACTTCCAATGCCATTGCAACAGTCTTGCAAGTCAAACTTTTTTTTTTTTTTTTTTTAACTGACTGACCTCGTTTAAAGGTTAATAAGGAGCCTTTTGTGAAAACCAACAGAAGCAAAGGCAAATCCCTTGATGCTACACCTCTGTCAGCAGTGGGCTTCTCTCTATAAACACTTGCAATAGGCCTATAAAGATCCAGGCTTTTGCTCAACTCCTGCACAAAAAATGTAAATGATCAGCTATGGCTGCTGCAAAGGCAACAATAGTGACAGGTTTCAGATTTTTGCAAGTAAATAGATAAAAAAATCTGGTATATTTGAGACAGTAGGCTCTGAGATGGCCACCCTATTCTGTGGGTACCAGAGCTCAAAAAGACCCCTCATGACTCCTACATTCCAAGATGAGGGTCCTTGAGATGCCCTAAATCTCTCTACCTCTTGCTCAGAGAATGATATAAGAGATTCTGAGTGGTGTTAAGGTGCCAAACATGAAGGTGCCAATGCAACAGATTCAGATGGTATTTCTGACTGAATGGCTGTTTCTGAGACCAGTGAAGTAGCTGTAAAGGAGGTTTGGTTGAATGACTCACCAGACCCCAAAGCCAATGCATCATGGGCCACCAAGGGGCCACTACAATCATTTTGCACCTAGTGTTCACTTGTTCAATGACTTTTTGGAATAAGTGGTATAGGACAAAAGGCCTAGCAGTCCAGTACCTCCAACAAGATGTTTAATGCATCTATGTTCAGAGCATTTGCATCCGGGACTGGCAACATAGAATGGAAGTTTGTGACTCATATTGGTGGCAAACATCTCTACCATTGGTATTTGACAAACTATGTAAATCAAATAGAATATTTAAAGATGAAGAGACTATCCTGTCTGTATTATTTCTTTCTTTGTGGAGAGGCTGTCATGACATCTAGGCAACCCTGAATATATCTGGCTCATATGAGAATATTTCAAGGATTGCAGTAGGCCAAGATGCAGCATACCTGCATGAAACACCTATTGTTGATTTGTGCCAAATTTGAACCATAAAGGGAGTAAGAACCATTCTATACAGATTACTTTTGTCCCTTCTGTAGAGATCATTGAGTATGACATTTAAGCAACCCCAGAATATTTCTGTCTCTTGTGAGTATATTTCAAGGATTGCAGTAGGCCAGGATACGCCAAACCTTTATCCCTTCTGGAGATGATGTTGGGTATGACCTTTAAGCAACCAAGAATAGGTCTGTTATGAGTATATTTCAAGGATTGCAGTAGGCCAAGCTGCGCCAAACTAGGAGGTATACGCTCCCCCCCCTGTTTGTTCAGATAACCGAACACAGTGGTGTTGTCTGATGCTATCGGAATTCTTTTGTGTAGAATTTGTCTTGAAGGCTTTTAAGGGCTGAACACACTGCCTTTAGTTGTATGACATTGAAATGTAATATATACATTTTTAACTGTCCAAAGCCACTGACTGTGATGCTTTAAGATGGGATCATCAACCCTGGTTTAATGCATCTACGAAAATAAGGGAATTGTGCACCTGTGTATGGAAAAGGCATCCTATTTCCCATTTTTTTGGCATTTTCCCCCACTGAATATGCTTTTTCAGAAGGATTTGAAACAGGAATTATCACAACTAGTGACTGGAGATATTGCCAGTTTTTTCTAGATACCACTGAAAGGCACACATACATAACTGACCCATTGGTATAGTCTTTTCCAAAGATGCTAGTATCCCTACCTGGGATATAAGCAAACTTGGGGTTAACTGTGATGAGATCGCCATGTCTTGAATAGATTCTCAGGTATTTAATTTATTCGAGGTAGAAAGAAATTTCCTGGTACCAAAATGCAGTGGTAACCTAGGAAATCGATATCACGAAGCCCAGTTGATGAATAATTGGATGAGTTCTTTGGTTTGAACCCAATACTGGTGTCTTTTACGTACACTAAACAACCAGTAGTCTAGGTATATGGTGAAAGAAATTTCCTGGTACCAAAATGCAGTGGTAACCTAGGAAATCAATATCACGAAGCCCAGTTGATGCATAATTGGATGAGTTCTTTGGTTTGAACCCAATACTGGTGTCTTTTACGTACACTAAACAACCAGTGGTCTAGGTACATGGTGAACTCCTATTCCGTGAGACTGAAGAAAGAGTTTTGCTTCTTTACTACTCGCATGATACTGTAGAGGGGTCGCTAACCCGAATTTCATATTGCTTTGAACTGATTGGTTTAACCGTGTACATTAAACTGAAGTAGATGTTGAAAATCTTGGTGAGTCGGTACTTAGAAGAACGTATCTTTTGTAACCGAATTTCTAATAATTTCTGCTGCCTCCAGTTTAAACTAGAGGATCGCTCGCAAAAAAAAAAGATAATGTTTTTGCATAGCAAAAACAAAGCGTCCCGAAAAGGATATAAAGGTGAGTGCGAAAGTATTAAGAAAATTCTTCGTTTCTAACCTTATACTGTTGTGGCAACCAAAGTCAGCGCAGTCTGCTCTATCTAGCACGGTTTTCAAGATATAAGCATTTTTGTGTTTTGCAAAAAATAAAAAAATTAAAAATGTCCGCTATATTTGGCGAGACAAAAATATTTTGAAAATTGGCATGGCTACTCTGCAGAGATACCCAGCAGGTCCAAAATTTTGTTGAGTTCGCTCCATATAGCACAGTTTTCGAGATATAAGCATTTTTGTGTTTTGCAAAAACTTTGAAAATTCAAAATGGCCACCATTTTTGGAGAGACAAAAATTTTTGTCAAGACCACTGCCGCGGTGTGTATCTCCCGCCGAGCATTAAAGCAGAAGAAATAGCTTTTCCGAGATATTCAGAAGTTTTCATTTTCGTGTGTGAAAGCTCTTCCAAAAGTAGGTGAATGAGTTATTTGAGAAAAATTGGCTATCTGCAATACTATTAAGAGATAATTCACATTTACTCATTTTGAGTAGGTGAATAATTATCTATGGGTGTGAAACTTCACCAAGTGAAAGCTCTTCCAAAAGTAGGTGAATGAGTTATTTGAGAAAAATTGGCTATCTGCAATACTTTTAGAGATAATTCGCATTTACTCATGTTGAGTAGGTGAGTAATTAGCTATGGGTCTGAAACTTCACCAAGTGAAAGCTCTCCCACAAGTAGATGAATGAGTATTTGATAAAAATTGGGTATCCGCAATACTTTTACAGATAATTAGCATTTACTCATTTTGAGTAGGTGAATAAATAGCTATGGGTCTGAAACTTCACAGAGTGAAAGCTCTCCCAAAAGTAGGTGAATGATTTATTTGAGAAAAATTGGCTATCTGCAATACTTTTAGAGATAATTCGCATTTACTCATGTTGAGTAGGTGAGTAATTAGCTATGGGTCTGAAACTTCACCAAGTGAAAGCTCTCCCACAAGTAGATGAATGAGTATTTGATAAAAATTGGGTATCCGCAATACTTTTACAGATAATTAGCATTTACTCATTTTGAGTAGGTGAATAAATAGCTATGGGTCTGAAACTTCACAGAGTGAAAGCTCTCCCAAAAGTAGGTGAATGAGTTATTTGAGAAAAATTGGCTATCTGCAATACTTTTAGAGATAATTCGCATTTACTCATTTTGAGTAGGTGAGTAATTAGCTATGGGTCTGAAACTTCACCAAGTGAAAGCTCTCCCAAAAGTAGGTGAATGATTTATTTGAGAAAAATTGGCTATCTGCAATACTTTTAGAGATAATTCGCATTTACTCATTTTGAGTAGGTGAGTAATTAGCTATGGGTCTGAAACTTCACCATGTGAAAGCTCTCCCACAAGTAGATGAATGAGTTATTTGATAAAAATTGGGTATCCGCAATACTCGAAATCGATTTATCTAGCAGGGTTTTCGAGATATAAGCATTTTTATGTTTTGCAATTTTTGCGAAAAATTCGAAATGGCCGCCATTTTTGGCGAGACAAAATTTTTTTGAAAAAATTGGCATGCCTACTCTGCAGATATACCCTGTGGGTCAAAAATTTCGTCGAAATCGCTCTATCTTGCAGGGTTTTCGAGATATAAGCATTTTTATGTTTTGCAATTTTTGCGAAAAATTCGAAAATTCAAAATGGCCGCGATTTTTGGCGAGACAATTTTTTTTTTTTTTAAATAGGCATGGCTACTCTGCAGATACCCTGTGGGTCAAAAATTTTGTCGAAATCGCTCTATCTAGTACGGTTTTCGAGGTATAAGCATTTTTATGTTTTGCAATTTTTGCGAAAAATTCGAAAATTCAAAATGGCCGCCATTTTTGGCGAGACAAATTTTTTTCAAAATTGGGATAACTACTCTGCAGAGATACCCTGCGAGTCAAAAATTTCGTCGAAATCGCTCTATCTAGCACGGTTTTCGAGATATAAGCATTTTATGTTTTGCAATTTTTGCGAAAAATTCGAAAATTCAAAATGGCCGCCATTTTTGGCGAGACAAAAATTTTTTGAAAATTGGGAAAACTACTCCGCAGAGAAACTCTGTGGGTCAAAAATTTTGTCGAAATCGCTCTATCTAGCACGGTTTTTGAGATATAAGCATTTTTGTGTTTTCCTTATTTGGAAAATTCGTAATGATTAATTAATCATTAATTACTCGGCCATTTCTTGACCAATCAATGCCAAAATCTAATGATTTCCAGATTTTAATAGAATGAATGAATTTGCCAAGTTTCAGGTGAATTGATAAAATTCCTTTAAAGTTATCATCCGGACAAGCTTCCCCATCGAAAAAAAAAATTTTTGGTCATGTGACCTCTCTGATTGGTTGAAATGTCACTGCAGCATATTCAAAAAAATTCCCCAAGGCTACTGCCTAAACCTGCCAAATTTGAAAAGAATCTGCCTAACGGTTACAGAGTTATAAGGAAAACAAAATGCAGAGCCGGCGGAGCCTGAAGGTCTCCCATACACAAACAAGCGTCCCTTGCGGGACGCTTAATGAGGCGACAAGCAGGTATTTATTGACATAGTAAACGAACTTCACTCGTGGGCAGCGACCGTTGTCGTAGTTAGAAGTCAATTCAGGACACTGAGATCTATCACAGGTCGTCATTAGCCGGGTTTCTTTACAAGAAATAAACTAGCATAGAAACCTGGAGTTCTGCAATTCTTGAGTGGATGAATCGCTCTTTGAAGTGCTAGCCAGAAGAATTTTAGCGGTATTTATATTGTAGCCATGTTTTCCTGTCTGACGTCATCTCGTTGCATTGTGGGTAGTAAAGGGATTGGTGAATTCGATTGGGAGTAATTCGACAACTCCGTCTCAAGATTCGCACAACTCTGGGATGGCAATGAAAATATTCCATCACTGTCAGTAACACTGCAAGAAGAGCCTCCATGGTGACTTGCATTATAGTGTAGCCACGTTCTTCTGTATCCCTTTGTCCTGGTAAACAAGGAAGAGTGGTACGATGATATTTTGTAGTTAGAAGGACTTCAACACCATATCTCATCTAGCCAGTTTGATCTTCGTTGAGTTTGCAGAAGAATTAACTCAAAAGTCACAGTATTCCTTCCCTTGGAGACATGGTCATAGGAAGGTTTTATTATCTAGTAGATAGTTATTGCAATTCTTCAACAGGGCTAAAGACAAGCAGTGCACATACTGCCCCAAAGATGTCTGTTGGATCTTCATTCACATTTACAGCAAAGGAAGGTAAACTGTCCATATTTTCATGTCTTGAGAAGCAGGAAGTTCACTGTACCTGCTGGAAAGCAAAATAATAACTGCAAGGATCAGTGGATACGTTTTTTCAGCCGTTCTTTTGGAGGGAGACCTGTTACTGTACCAGAGTGGCGCTCCACCCCCAGTAAAGAATCTACGACCTCCGACCTACGACAACTGCATTCTTTCTTCTTTGTTTTCGAGCACAAGCTAATACTCATGCTGTGCCATCAAAAAAGGGACAATAGAAACAGTTTTCCACTGAAAACTTTACAGCAACATCTTCTCTGCATCCCTTTCATCGACAAGGAGGTAGTTCCAGTCGAATAATGGACGAGTACGGCCGAAGATATACACCGTCTTCCACTGAAGACTTTACAGCAACATCTTATTCTGACCCTTTTCAGGATAAGGGAGGCAGAATAGTGGTAGTACCAGACGAATAATGGATAAATACAGGTAGGTCCACGCTTCAAAACTTCATAGATTTTCATCTGTATATGGGCGATAATAAGAAAAAGTACGTGTTGCTCCCACATCGACCAAAAATATAATGAAGAACTCTCGACATTCGTCTGTCGACAACGACTACTGCGCAAGCGCGGACATGCGCAGACAAGGGGTCACCTCTCGTGACAAGAATATTCCTTTTAAAAAATTCTTGTCGGTCGATGTGTTTTGCTCCCCAAAACCAAACAAGCACTTGTGAGGATAAGGTAAGGCTATTTTACGCAATAAAAAGATAGTTTTACATGGTATTTACCCGATGACTTGTTTGTTTGTCTGTTCATCCACTCGCAACTTGGTTTGAACTGGACCCCTTAAAGAGGAAAGAAAAGGCAGCACAAATACAGCAAATACACTCAGACAGTATTTGTTATGTTCTTAAAAGTGACTTACGTCACTAAATCTCTTATTATCGACCACCCACCGTACATGACCTATATAGGGTGATATACAGAGCATGATATAAATATTTTTTGTATACAATGGTATCACTGTCCTATGGATAATACGTGTGAATTACTGGAAATTACTTGCGAATATTTAAGGCACAAGGCTAGTACTTTTTCAATCTGGTTCTATTTAACCATTACTCTACTTAATTTTTAAATTTAAAAAAACAGTACTCTTTTCTTTATTCGGTCTTCTTAATACTCCACATGACTTAACTCTATACAGCGTACTCAAAACTGCTTTAAACAGTCTTATTTGTTGGGACAAATATCATATTGCTCACTCTACCTGATATAAGGAGAATTCTTCTTGGTGTGCACTTTCTCTGTGTCAGTTGGAGGGATGACCTCAGACTCGGTTGTACTCTGACCACCAACTGACTTCCTGGAGCTGTCTGAACTGTACCGCTTCCCTCCTACATAGGGTATAGACAACATACATTACTTTTGTTTAAATCTATTATTCACACACAAACTTAAGACAGGACAAGTATTACAATATACAGAACATTCAAACGGCACATGATACACTGTACATAAAATAATGAAACATAAAAGATCGTGGATACTCTGCAAAGGTGAATGTTTTTGTTTCTGGGATAAACACCTGTCAAAATTCACTTTTGGTTTATTCAGGTGTTGCCTATGAGTACAATCAAACACAATATAAAATGAAACAGAATGGTTATTGAAAAACATGATTTTAATTGACAAACTGAACAAATTTTTTTCACTCAAAGATTACCTCCTGAAATCTGAAATACTTGCAGCATTAAGACAGGATTGATTCAAAAAGATTCAGTATTTGTGTCACGGTTATGTAAACTATCTAGAACCAAAAGTATTTGTAGAAATTGGGTATCACTAGATACAATACAGGGTTTAACGTTTGAAGCTGAAGAGTTGAAGATTTAGAATCATATACTTGTATATAGCATGTGTAAAATAGTTCATGCAATAAACCAAAGCAGTAACACCGAAATGAATACTTTTAAATGATTTAACATTCAAACATATGTAATACCTCAGCTGCCAGTTCTGTTTGGGAGATAAAGCCTCAACAGTGAATTTATTTTAATAGCGGAGTTTTGTCTTGAAATTTAATTCAGTTACCATTATCAAATACTAATGGGAAAACTTTCATATTAATTCCTATTGTTAAAGTCGTTGCATATTAAGGCTGTGATAGGTTACCCGGTTACCCAAAAACGGTGAGAATTCCTTAAGAAACCGAGTACAAACTGGTAAAGCGGGCAACCAAAAAATTATTAAATATAGTGTAAATCAATGAAATACCATGATAAACCTCAGCATTCTGTCAGATTTCTTTAACTGATATTAGTTTTTCACATAATTTTCCTTATTTATACTGATATTTAACATTATTTTTGGTAAGTTTTGTTTACATCATCCACCATGTTTGCTTCTCTCCTACTTCCACTGGGTGACAACTAAAACACGGTTACCCAAATTCGGGTTGGTTCTTTCGAGGCGAATACCCAGTGTTATTTTTCGAAGTCAAAGCCTTAGTGCGTACACACCCTATTCACTCTTTTCAGTAAAAGAAAACCAGATAAACAGTAGATTTGGTGGTAAATAGACAGTGAGCACTGCAGATATTCAGATTTCATATAAATATGGGCCAAATCTTGTGCAAGCATATAACCCTAAGTCCCTAATGGACTTGAGTTACATCATGAAACATAGTTGCATCACATGTGTTGATACAGTAGACTTGACCAGTAAATTCGAAGCTAAACGTAAGTTGAACTGGTCCCAGCAAATGCTTTAGTTTTGCAAGTATGAGTAAATGCCAGATACAATCAGAAGCAAAACCTTTGGTCTTTTCACGGTAATTTCACACAATCAGCAATCTTATGAAGGGGTTTTTTTTTTCTTCCTGTTGCAGTCGATATATAAGAAAGCATTTATAAGCTGTGGAGTAAAAGTGCTGTGCAAACACGTACCTGGTGGGACTGTGGTAGGCCTCACAAACACATTATCTGAGTTACTCAGTAGCAGTGTATCAGCTTCAGAAGCAGGAGCACTAAACAAAGACTCAGAATTCTTCCCACTGTTCAGTTTCTTCCGGGACTTTCCAGTAGTAACCTGGGCTTCTGCTCCATCTGATGTGCTAAATAAGGAAGCAGACTCCATCCCTCCCTCCTTTAGTCTTACTTGCTGTTGCTTCCCTCGTCCTGAGGAAGAGCCCTGTCTTTTGAATTTACCTTTCCCCATTACCATTATTCCTTCTATTCCTCCCAGACCCGTGTGCTCTTCACTGGTTCGTTTTGAAGTATCACTCAGTGTGTCCACTGTTCTTGCTACTTGTGCCAGCGGGAAATCTGATGTTTCTGAATTTTCAGCCATATTGCCCTTTGTAACAGAATTCCCAATACTTCCTGCCTGTCTAGTATTTTGCACTAGGCTTGGTTCCCCCTCTCTGGACAATCCTTTACTCAGTCTTCTACCTGACACACCCACATCCCCTACTGACTTTCTCCTCTCCAGTGACCCTCCACTTGTACTCTCACTAGTTTTCTCACCAAGACTTTTGGCGATACTTGTCGCACTGAGTGACTTCTTGTGCAGAGATCTAACCGATGAGGTCATACTCTGTCTGCCGCTGGTAATACTGCGAGATCTGCCCAGGTGTGGCGTATTAATGGTAGAGCTAGACTTAGACCGGCCGTGGGAGTCTGTGAATGAACTGATATCTCCAAGGTCACCAGAGGTCAAGGTCTGAGCAGTACGAGATGGGGAGGGAGTCTCGCACACATCTTCCTCATGTTCAATAGTCTCGCTTAACACCTCCGTTTTCTGGACAAAAATAATAATGAGATAAAATTCAGTGAGAATTTGTAATACACATATTGATAGATACATAACAGAACCTCTATTTCATGAACATGCTGGGAGAGCAATGTTTGTTCAAACAAGAGAAAAGTATAAAATTGGAAAGGTATTCCTGTCTAAAGCAAAAGGAAATAATAACGTTTGGAGACTAAACCTGTGTCTATGGTATTAGCAGGAGGGTTTATACAATTAACTGGTGAAACTATGATGTGCAACTAACTTATACATACAATGTTTACAAGCATATAAAGTAACATTGCTGTAAACAATTTGTAAACTTGTACAATGGTAAACTTTTAACAGGTAAAATCATTAATAAGTTGTAGTTTGTACAAAATTGAGACTTTAGAACCAAATTGTTTCTTAAAAACCTTTAAATATGACAAGATGACAAAAGAAAGCTTTCAAATAAAAAGTTAAGCAGCCATTTAAATATTACATGTACAGAATATACATTAATAGACTGCAAACTTCCATGTAGAAAAAATATTGTGAGGGAAGTCAAAAATGACACAAATGTGTGCAATATAACACAAATCTTAGAATGAACAATGTTTCACTGAGGAAATCCCTGATTTTAATTTTAATTTCAAAATATTTTTTAAAATATGTGAATTTTTTCTAATCAAGCTCACTCATTCCATCTATTGTACACTTTCAATAAACTTTATTTACCATTTAATTTAAGAAGCATAGTGACAAACTTCAAGTTTTGTGTACTCTCTTTAATTTAACGCCTCTGACAACAAACCTCGGATCTATTGGTTCCCACCACTTTGCCATTCACTATGTCTAACACGACAGTTTCTGTTCTGCAGTAGACTGTCTTTGTTATCATTGTATGGATCAGTCTCTGTGCACTGGAGGCCTGGGAATATAATTACAGCTGAACAGTGGCAAATCTCATGGAACCAAATACCTCTTCTTCAACCAGAGGTGGAAACTATTACAAGCAAATCTGTTCCTATCACTTTGTCATCTATTACTATTACTTTTCAAAAATTTAAATCTATTACTATAACATTACAGAATATTTACGTTCTTTACCAGTGAATATCTGAGGCAGCCACTAGTATAAGATCCCATTTTAGGGGGTGAATTCTTTTGGCACAATATTCTATTCTATTCTATTCTATTCTGTACTTTTATAGCGCTTAATCTCTGCTAGGCAGACTCTAAGGCGCAACACCAAAAATCAAGTTTAAGAAATCATCTGTCCATAGCCATTGCCAAGTCCAGTACCACGGAGACGCCGGATAGAGTGTAAGCTAAGGTGGGAATGCCTTGTGGAAGAGATATGATTTTAACCTTTTCCTGAAACAGGTGAGAGTTGGGGCAGAACGTACCTCATTAGGCAAATGATTCCAGACTGTGGGGGCATCAAAAGCAAAGCTGTGGCCAAAGTGATTTTTGGATTTATGTACAGATGGACAGAATCGAGGAACCTCCAGGAACCTTTTATCTGGATGGTTGTATCTTGTACTATATCTTCCGCAACGAGTGGGCAGAAGAGGACCAAAGTAACTGGGATGGCCACTGTGAAGAAACTTATAAACTAGAGTGGCAGTTTTGAAGATACAGCGAGATTCAACTGGGAGCCAATGGAGTCGTTTGAGAATAGGAGATGCCCGCGTGTATTTGTTACAGTTTGTGACAATCCTGGCAAGTGTATTTTGAATACACTGTAGTTTACGCATATTGAGACTGGACAGACTCCTGAAGACAGAGTTGCAGTAATCAAGGCGACTGCTCACCAAGGCATTAGCTGCCAGGATAGCAGCCTCATCAGTCAAGTGCTTTCTAACCCGCCTGAGATCACGAATTTGAATGAAGCATGTCTTACAAATATTGCGGACATGGTTAGCAAAGGAAAAATTAGCATCAAACCAGACACCAATATTTAAAACAGATAACTGATTCATCACAAAAACTCCATGTGTGATTGTTTTATTGGTTCATACAGTGAAACCTCTTTTATCCAACATCTGTTATGGAAAATTCATTTCAATGAAAAAAGTTCCACTCTTTCAAATATATCATTTCCTACTGCTTTATATTGAATTATCTCCACTGTTTTACAAACCTTCTTTTATTCATATAAAACCTCACTGCCACATGATCAGAAAATAGCGGATCTACTTCACTGCCAAGTACAATTTCTCAGATGAAAGCTATATGGAATTCATGAAAATCTGGTAAATATGGTCAATTTTTACCTGTTCTTTGATTGTACAGATTCTGTTCCAATCTTACAGAATATATATTACCAGGTTTAAATTCTATATACCCAGAGATGAAAGACATGAAGAGGGTGGATTATAATCAAGTTGGAACCACAAGTCTATGGGGTAATAAATGCCACCTGGTAGTAACATTACCTGTACAGATTGAGTCTTGTGCTCCAGTTCTGAGACACTGGTATTTTTGGCTGCAGTTGACGATGGTGTCAGTCTGCTAATGTCTGCCTGTCGTGCAGTATCTGATGAATTAGCAGGTGACTGGTCTGGCTCCTGATTTGGTGGACTCTTTGCTTTTTTGGAAGTGGCAAACTTCTTACCCTTTCTGGTTTTCTTTAAGGTTGGCTGCTTCTACAAAAGGTGAATGTTGAGTTTTTATTTCCCTTGCAACAGGGTAGGCATTCAGGTTTTGCAATATGCTGTACAGGGCTGGATTGAAAGCCATGACCACAGAGGCCAGAACCAACTTATTAAATGACAAGGTTGAAACTAGTCAGCCACCAAGGCCCCAGGCAGTTTGTATATAACAACACATCAAACATTTTTCTGTTATTTGTATTCACAAAAATAGCATCAGAGATGCCTGTACCCCACAGCCTAGGGAAATATTTTCAACACCATGAGATACAGAAGTACTGTATCAGTACAAACTTCAGGATACTTTCAGAGCACTGTCAGTTACATAAAGTTCCAAACAATGTTTAAATGGAGAAATAATGTTTAAAAGAAAGATAATGCGTATAAAGATGAAGTATTAAAACAAGATAATTCAATAACAAGATGACAGCATTAATCAGCAAACTAAAATTCAACCCTCTTTATCTACATCTGCAAGGCCCGACTTATGGTTTAGATGGTTTGAATATTACCATGCATACAGAAGTGGTAATACATTTAATGAATGCTTATGTGTGGTGTTGGAGCAAAATCTGTGGCTCACTTGATGAAATTCTATCTCTTACAATGGGAAGTTATGAAAGTAAAATTCTTAATAAATTCTAATATGACTTTAATAGTGCTTAATCTGCATCAAAAGAGAGACCCAAAGGTGCAACAAGATTTTATAGGTCAATGTCACTACGACAAGGTCAAAGGTCAAATTAAGGTGACACCATGATAATACACACCTATAGCCCCTAACCAATGTCCCTACCAAGTATCAACTTCTTCAACCTTGCGGTTTCCAAGATATAGCACGGACAAGATTTTATAGGTCAAGGTCACTACGCCAAGGTCAAAGGTCAAATCAAGGTCAGATCATGACGTTGCACAACTACATCCCCTAACCAATGTCCCTACCAAGTATCAACTTCCTACACCTTACGGTTTCCGAGATATAGCCCGGACAAGATTTTTGAACTCAAGGTCACTACGGCAAGGTCAAAGGTCAAATCCTGGTCAGACCATGACGTTGCACACCTAAACATCCTAACCAATGTCCCTACCAAGTACCAACTTCCTACACCTTACGGTTTCCGAGATATAGCCCGGACAACATTTTATACGTCAAGGTCACTACGGCAAGGTCAAAGGTCAAATCAAGGTCAGACCATGGCATTGCACACCTACACCCCCTAACCAATATCCCTACCAAGTATCAACTTTCTACACCTTACGGTTTCCGAGATATAGCCCGGACAAGATTTTATAGGTTAAGGCCACTACGACAAGGTCAAAGGTCAAATCAAGGTCAGACCATGACACTGCACACCTACACCTCCTAGCAAATGTCCCTACCAAATATCAACTTCCTACACCTTACGGTTTCCGAGATATAGCCCGGACAAGATTTTATAGGTCAAGGCCACTACGGCAAGGTCAAAGGTCAAATCAAGGTCAGACCATGACGTTGCAGACCTACACCCCCTAACCAATATCCCTACCAAGTATCAACTTCCTACACCTTACGGTTTCTGAGATATAGCCCGGACAAGATTTTATAGGTCAAGGTCACTACGGCAAGGTCAAAGGTCAAATCAAGGTCACACCATAACGTTGCACACCTACATCCCCTAACCTATGTCCCTGCCAAATATCAACTTCCAACACATTACAGTTTCCGAGATATAGCCCGGACAAGATTTTATAGGTCAAGGTCACTACAGCAAGGTCAAAGGTCAAATCAAGGTCAGACCATGACGTTGCACAACTACACCCCCTAACCAATGTCCCTACCAAGTATCAACTTCCTACACCTTATGCTTTCCGAGATATAGCCCGGACAAGATTTTCAAACTCAAGGTCACTACGGCAAGGTCAAAGGTCAAATCAAGGTCAGACCATGACGTTGCACACCTACACCCCCTAACCAATATCCCTACCAAGTATCAACTTCCTACACCTTACGGTTTCTGAGATATAGCCCGGACAAGATTTTATAGGTCAAGGTCACTACGGCAAGGTCAAAGGTCAAATCAAGGTCACACCATGACGTTGCACACCTACATCCCCTAACCTATGTCCCTGCCAAATATCAACTTCCTACACATTACAGTTTCCGAGATATAGCCTGGACAAGATTTTATAGGTCAAGGTCACTACGGCAAGGTCAAAGGTCAAATCAAGGTCAGACCATGACGTTGCACACCTACACCCCCTAACCAATATCCCTACCAAGTATCAACTTCCTACACCTTACGGTTTCCGAGATATAGCCCGGACAAGATTTTATAGGTCAAGGTCACTACAGCAAGGTCAAAGGTCAAATCAAGGTCAGACCATGACGTTGCACAACTACACCCCCTAACCAATGTCCCTACCAAGTATCAACTTCCTACACCTTACGCTTTCCGAGATATAGCCCGGACAAGATTTTCAAACTCAAGGTCACTACGGCAAGGTCAAAGGTCAAATCAAGGTCAGACCATGACGTTGCACACCTACACCCCCTAACCAATGTCCCTACCAAGTATCAACTTCCTACACCTTACGGTTTCTGAGATACAGCCCGGACAAACTATTTCCCACCGCCCGCCCACACGCCCGCCCGGACGCCCGCCCGCCCATCTGGACACCATGGGTGAAAACAATACCCCGACAGCCCTTAGTGGGGTAAAAATGTGATAGATTTTGTGCTACCTCTTATTAAATGAAAACAATATACAATCAAAATAACAGGAAAAAACATTAAAGGATAAATGACATATGAGGATAAAATTATACAATCTTTGTAATCGGCTCACCACAAGACTAATCTTGAGACTCTGCCTCATCTCTGGTGCTTTGCTTGGACCAGCATCAACCTGCATTGCACCAGTTTCAGATGCTGGTGAACCTCTGACCTTTTCTTGACCCTTTGATACCTCTGACTTCTTGCTGGAACTGATGTTAATGTGTTTATTCTCCGTCTTCTCACGCCAAGCACGAGGTGTCTCCCCTTTATATTTCAGTATTTTATAACCTAAATCTTGCATCTCTTTGGGACTATCAGATATCTCGCCTTCTCTTTGTAGCAAATTTTCTCCATTGCTTTCAGTGTGACCTTGACCTGGCCTTTCAGATGCTGGATAACCTTGACCTTTGGATTTCTTCTGTCCACCTCTACCCCTACCTCTGCCAGAATGGCCTTTATTATCTTCACTTCCCCCATTCTTGCAAACCTTTCCCTGACTTACTTCTTGTCCTTTCAACTCTGCCTTTCCCTTGTATATTTCTGTTTTCCCATCACTGTTTGTGCCCTCAACTTCCATTTGTTCCTGATCATTTTGATGACCTTTCTGCCTATTTATCATAACTTTCTCTTCAGTAGGTCGCTTCTCGTTATCCTCTCTATTTAACTGACCACCACTATCCCCTTCCACTATTCCTCTGTCCATACTATTCCCCTCATGCTTGCCTTTACTTCTCCCTCTTGACCCTTTTCTGCCCCTCCCCCTCCCTCTGCCGCGTCCCCTAGCTACTTTATCATCTGAATGGTCTCTGCTCCCCCTCATCACTGTCTCATCACACCCCGCCCCTCCTTTTTTACCACTGTATTCATATTCCTGTGTGTTGTCACTGTCCATCTCATCCTCTAATGTGGCCTGTCCTAGTAACGATTTAAACCTTGCCTTCTCACTAATTTTACACTCTTTAGTTTGTTGATAACTTTCACCAGTTATAGTATTGTTATGATCTTGCTTCACTTTCTGTGATGCAGATGGAGCTGTAGTATGTACTTCATTAGACTGGTCGTCTTGGCTTTCGGCCAGTACTTTAGCCCTCTTTTTCCTGCCCTTTCGATACACTTGTGAATCCTCCTGTGTCTGATTGTCTCTGATCAATTGCCGGATTTTTGCACTGTCTGGAAATAATATATTAGGAAAGGTATAGAGGTAAGATTCAGGTTTAATGGTATAGCACTGCGAGTTGAAAATAAATTTTAAAAAAACAACACATAAAATTTAACATAGCTGTATTTTTGCTGAGGCAATTAAGCAGGAAGTAATAATAGAATTAACCAAGTAACATGGGTGAAAATCAGACAGGTTTGTGTGCCTAATATTTGTTTTTCACATTACTTTCCATAATTTTACAGATATTTCACATTTTATTTTGGATGAATTTGTTTTTATCAACTGCAAAAACAATATTTGATATATTTTATTATTTTCACTAAATAATATTTAAGTTTCCAATGTTGTTTTCTCTTTTTCTAATTACATCTTTGCTTCAACATTACAACATCTGAGCGATTCCTGTGCATGTCTTTCTATTACATCTGGCATTTCCCATAATTTCCTGATCTTTTCAAAATCCAAACTATACTACTTCATGTCAAAACAGTTAACTTTCTCCTTTGCTTACCATCTTCTTGACTGTCAAACCTAACTGCATTTTCTGACTGAACACCCTCCCTTAAAAAAAAAAAAAGAAAAATCCATATTCAGAAAGACATCATATTTTTTAATAATCTTATCTGTTTGTACAAGGACCCTGCTTACACTGCTAAGATTCATATTTCTATGCACAATGCAATTGTATAGTATATTACTATAATGCAATAGTATACTATATGACAGCAGGAAGAGCATGTGAAATTCAACTGAAATCACCCATTTGTTTGAAGTAATATAATACTAAACCCTCACATTTGCTATGTGGGTTAAATCTTCACATAAAAGTCACCTATTGTATTGCATTGTGTACTTATATTCAGGGTACTATCACCTTTACTACAGGTTGCAAAACACTACATGATCCATTTTAACTGCATTAGTACAGGCCAGGTTCTCTATGAGTGATATTCCCTTAACTGCAAAACGGATTCTCAGGAATGACTATTTCTCATTGTACCTGTAGTTCTTTGCCTGCCAATAGGAGCAGGACCTGATGACAAACAATTTTAAGTGGTCATCCATGTCACCATTATCTGGGATCGAACCCAGGTCCTCTATGTTCCCGGGCTAGTATGTTACCCACAAGGCTATAGTTGCAGATAATATCTAATTATAATGTCCCATAAAAATATCACAAATTTGATAAAAATGTTTAACGAGTATAAGTAAAATAATTTTCCTGAATGGTTCATTTTTCATATTGTTACATACTTCACAATTCTAAACAATGCTTCATTAAGTTAGCAAATTCCACATCTATAATGTGTCATTATTTCAGGCATAATCCATATACTATTTCAGCAGAAAGACACCGACTTGGATGAAGCATTTAAAAACTAATCAAAGTTTAATATCATTCATATTCTAAGTGACATCCAACAAAATCACTTTCCATATTGGCTGTAATATCTCACCTTTCCTTGGTGCTCTTAGTTTTTGTAGAGAATAACGGCTTTATTTTTCTGAGGATTATAAACAAAGTCTGTACACTGACCTAACTGAAGCCACTGATCCTGCTCTAGGGGGAGCTGTACTTTCTCCCACTGCTCCACTGCCACTATTTTTCTTGGGAGTTCTGTCCTTGACCTTTGTGAAGACTGTGACCTTCTCACTTTGTTCTAGATCTGCTCTTGGTGACACTGTGGGCCCTGATGGTGTAGTTATTTTAAAAAAAATAAAACCAGTCTTGAAACAAACAGAATCTAGTATTTGTTTCCCTGGTCACAGGCATGGTATTAAATGTGGATACCAGTGTCAATGAGTAATAATTCAAAATAACAAATAGTACCAAAAGATATTTTACGAGTTTGTAAAGCCATTTTTACTCTATATCAGTTAATATTTTGAGATAATTTTTTTTTCTCTTTATTATTTCAATAAAATATCGCTCAAATAAATAGATTGAAAGTAGAAGTTCACAATACAGAGTTGTTTTAAATCACCACAACCAACCAAAAAACAAACAAGAGCACTCAGAGAGTGCATACCTCCACCAAGGCACGTTATAATAATCAAATGGGAAAGTCCAAAGTATTATTTTGTAACCAGTCAGTGATCCAGATCACTCTCAAAATATATTGGGATCTAATACGGACCAAGACCCATCTTCGGATTTTTCTCAGAAGATCCAACAAGCAGTATTCATGGCAGGCAGGTGGGTCTGCGGCCAAGCTGGTGGGTACAGATGCAGGCTTGGGAGAGAAATTGCATGAATTCCATTAACAAAACTACTGTACATAAGCTTGACTAACAATGATTCAACTTATTTAGAGTTTACTGTATTCTTTCAATGGGTCGAGTAAAGATTAAACTTACACAAAAGATACAATTTTACACTGAACTTACTGAATAGAGTGAAGGCTGTGGTCAGTTGTTCACTGTCCTCCTCATTCATGGTATTAATCATGTCCAGGGTGAGAGATGGCTGAGGCATCACTGGGTCAGTGGTAAGAACAGGCTCTCTGAAATCATAAAGACAAACCATTGCATATTGTACTGCATGAGATGATGGTTATAGAATCAGGTATGTCAAACTCCCTGGAACAGTGCATAGTTTAACAAGAGGAATATATAGTCTACAGTTTTGTTAAACATTATATATGAAGTGATGGCTATAGAAAGACTACCTTAATGGTCAAAACAGGGCTCACACAGATTACTGTTTAAATTTGTCAAAAAATTGTCCAGTTTTGTATCCAAATCTGGTCCAAAAAATGTCTGCCGGAAAACACATTGAAAAACAATCTGAAGCATTTTTTATGTTTATATAGATATTTCTGGTTGAAATTAACACCTGGTCTACTGATGTTTTAAAGATAATTAAGCACTCAAATATATCTGTCTAACTTACAGATACAAGAAACAACTATTGATCCATACTTGAGTATATCTTGTTGGGACTAATCCTGTTACTTAAACATGATAGGTCAGGCTTTTGATTGAGTGCAAGGTTCAACACACTGTAACCATATATTCGGACATATTGGGTTGATTCCTAAGGGTGCCAGGGTGTACATTCTGAATATCCAAAACAGTTCTTGTTCAGAACATTTCCTTGCATTGGATGGGTCAAACTTGGTTGGTTTTGAGTGCGATCAAAGTGGTGAAGTGTCTAGGCAGTGGGGTTGGTTTGGCTTCAGTTTTGCCTTTGATGCTCCCACTGTATGGAATTCACTTCCTGAAGACATCCGTGCATCACCCACTATTGCCTGCTTTAGAAAGAAGCTCAAAACCTATCTCTACGCAAAGGCATATCCTCCTTAGCTCATTTTCTCTTATGGCTTCTCCATGGTGCCGACCTGTTTCTGTCCCTGGACTTTGAATTTGCATATTGCTATTGTCTTGTTGCGCCTTAGAGTTCACTACTCAGTGGAGATTAAGCACTATAAAAGTCAAATTAGAACTAGAGGAATGCTTTTGCTAACAAAAGCGAAGCGTCCCTGAGACTTTAAAATGCCTTGTGGTTTTAATAAGCATGCTGTAAAGCTAAGAATGCACAAAGCTGCACCGTACTGTTACATAAACCAACCCACTTAATGATATCATGAGAGGGAAAATCCTACAAAAGTCTTCTTTAACTAGAGGAATGCTTTTGCTAACAAAAGCGAAGCTTCCCTTACAGTTTAAAATGCTTTGTGGTTTTAATAAGCATGCTGTAAAGCTAAGAATGCACAAAGCTGCACCGTATGCTTTCCCAATACCTCTTAATACATTCTGAAGCTATAAAAGCAACAATAAAGGAGATATAAGGCAAAAACTCAAAATCGGCTAATTTATGACCCCAGTTTGGCCCATAAGGGAGGGTCGGGGGGTAAAACTGACTGGCTACTTAGACTCTCCACATATGCTTTCCCAATACCTCTTAATACATTCTGAAGGTCTAAAAGCAACAATAAAGGAGATATAAGGCAAAAACTCCAAAGCAGCTATTTATGACCCCAGTTTGGCCCATAACGGGGGGTCGGGGGATAAAACTGACCGGCTATTTAGATTCTCCACATATGCTTTCCCAATACCTCTTAATACATTCTGAAGCTATAAAAGCAACAATAAAGGAGATATAAGGCAAAAACTCAAAATCGGCTATTTTATGACCCCAGTTTGACCCATAAGGAGGGGTCGGGGGGTAAAACTGAGCGGCTATTTAGACTCTCCACATACGCTTTCCCAATACCTCTTAATACATTCTGAAGCTATAAAAGCAACAATAAAGGAGATATAAGGCAAAAACTCCAAAGCAGCTATTTATGACCCCAGTTTGGCCCATAAGGGAGGGTCGGGGGGTAAAACTGACCGGCTACTTAGACTCTCCACATATGCTTTCCCAATACCTCTTAATACATTCTGAAGGTCTAAAAGCAACAATAAAGGAGATATAAGGCAAAAACTCCAAAGCAGCTATTTATGACCCCAGTTTGGCCTATAACGGGGGGTCGGGGGATAAAACTGACCGGCTATTTAGATTCTTCACATATGCTTTCCCAATACCTCTTAATACATTCTGAAGCTATAAAAGCAACAATAAAGGAGATATAAGGCAAAAACTCAAAATCAGCTATTTTATGACCCCAGTTTGACCCATAAGGGGGGATTGGGGATAAAACTGACCGGCTATTTAGATTCTCCACATATGCTTTCCCAATACCTCTTAATACATTCCAAAGCTATAAAAGCAACGATAAAGGAGATATAAGGCAAAAACTCCAAAGCAGCTATTTATGACCCCAGTTTGGCCCATAAGGGGGGGTCGGGGGGTAAAACTGACCGGCTATTTAGACTCTCCACATATGCTTTCCCAATACTTTTAATACATTCTGAAGCTATAAAAGCAACAATAAAGGAGATATAAGGCAAAAACTCAAAATCAGCTATTTTATGACCCCAGTTTGACCCATAGGGGGGATTGGGGGATAAAACTGACCGGCTATTTAGATTCTCCACATATGCTTTCCCAATACCTCTTAATACATTCCAAAGCTATAAAAGCAACGATAAAGGAGATATAAGGCAAAAACTCCAAAGCAGCTATTTATGACCCCAGTTTGGCCCATAAGGGGGGGTCGGGGGGTAAAACTGACCGGCTATTTAGACTCTCCACATATGCTTTCCCAATACTTTTAATACATTCTGAAGCTATAAAAGCAACAATAAAGGAGATATAAGGCAAAAACTCAAAATCAGCTATTTTATGACCCCAGTTTGACCCATAAGGAGGGGTCGGGGGGTAAAACTGAGCGGCTATTTAGACTCTCCACATACGCTTTCCCAATACCTCTTAATACATTCTGAAGCTATAAAAGCAACAATAAAGGAGATATAAGGCAAAAACTGAAAATCAGCTATTTTATGACCCCAGTTTGACCCATAAGGGGGGGCCGGGGGGTAAAACTGACTGGCTATTTAGACTCCACATATGGTTTCCTATTACCTCCCAATACATTTTATGGCTCTAAATGCAATACTTAAGAAGATAATAGGGGGGTTGACCTAAATTTAAGGCTTTCAGATTGGAAGGTGTCAGAAAATCACTCATAAATGAGACATTTTCCAAGGGATTGCTCCAAAAATCTAATCAGCTCGCGTTTTCGATAGTATAAACAGGTGTGTCAAATTATAAGGCTGTGTACCAAGTAGTTTTTCCTGAACTGCGATGACGGGGGGTACTTAAAAAAACTGTTTTTGATCATGTGACCTTCATAATGATCAAAGGTCAAATTTAAGCATGCAGAAAAATTTTCCCACGCCTAAGGTATATAACTGCCAAATATGGTTTGAAACCTTCTAATAATAAGGGAGATATTCAAGGGAGACCATAATGCGGCGGCGGCGAGGAAACTGAGGCGAAAACAAAGAAGCGCCCTTTCAGGGACGCTTAATTAGAATTGGTGTGGTGTTATCCTGTTGTATCACTGATGCTCATAAATTCCCTGACATAGATGTCTATTTAGAGATGGTATCAACAAAGCTTGACTGGCTAATTTGGGAGGGACAAACATTATTGAAACAATAAGAGGTTTAACTTCAAAAGATTATCCAGAGGGTGTAGCCTTTATACAATTCAGCTTACAAAATTTGTTTAATTATATTTCAACCATATGCTAATGATGGCCTCATTAGGGGCATTTTTTCAGAATCTTGGGACATTGTAATCCTGAGGTACTTTCTGGTAGCTGGTAGAAACAGTTTGACTGAAAGGTTATAAGAACTAGTATTTACCTGGACCTGATTTCACAAAGGGTCTTGGATTTAGCCAAGTTTTTGGCTAAGTCTAGGCCTTAAATGGACTTACAAAGGGTGACTTAGCTAAAACTACTTGTCAAAACTAAAAACCAGTGGTTTTTCTATATCATGTGACTCTTTATTTTTAGTTAATATATTTTACTGGTGATATATAACCTTTGTCTAACACATTTTATCTTTGAAAAATCCTGTATTTCAATGGAAAACATTGTACCCACATAAAAATATCCAGACTAATTTATATTGATGTTCTACATATTTATTCTTTATTTTCAAGCATTTCAAATTTTGAAGTGGAAAAATATTTATGGTGGCCAAAACTGGCCATATTTAAGTCTATTTTGACAAAAATTAAGCATACCCCCAGATAGACTTAACTCTGGGCCCAAGACTGAGTCAAAGTTTAGAACTACTGCTTTGTGAAATCCACTAAATCTAAGACCACATACTTAGCCTCAATTTAGGACAAAAGCCTGAACTTAAAGTCTTGGTCTGGGCTAAATCCTTTTGTGAGACCAGCCCCTGAAGAAGTAAATGTTTACATTGACAAGATTGTCTGATTTGTAAACCTTTGGGTATCTAGAAATAATATCTCTACATATGTTCACAGTGTAGGGTTTCTACTCACTTGGCATAGGCAGATCCTTTACTCTGTGTCTGTTGTTGACTGGAGTTCACTTTAGCTTTTTCTCCAGTATTAGATGAACTCTCCAGATTACGTTCTGTGGGAACACTCAACTTGAACCCTAGATTATATTTAATGTTTTATTTGTTAATTTCATTGTTTCAATCCTAAATCAGAGAAAATAAATAATAAACAGATAAGCAGAATACAGGATCAACTTGCAGATGAAATTCTAAATAAATTCTTTAAAAAAATCCTTCATTTTGCATGAGATAAATGTGCCTATTCTTAAGGAATAATTTATTTTTATTTGAAATTTAGTCCAATTTTGTTTAATTAAGTTTGTCAAAACATGAAAAACTGACCTTTTCCCAAGCAAAGGCACATTTGAATAGATGTGGATAATCGGAATATTGTACATGAATTTTTTAGGTAGAAACCTTTAAGATCACTCTATAACTGTATATTTCCATGATAAGATTATGGTATTCGATGCAACCTCCAATGAGGATGGATTAGAAACAATGCTACAACCATTGCTCCTGGTTTAAATTTATTTCTTTGATCTTGCATTTTAACTGCAAAACATTTTCAACTGTACATTAAATTCTTGTGACTAAACTCGTGTATTTTAAGAAAAATACCTGTTCACATATGTTTCTAGTCAGTTTTTTAGAATTAAAACACCTGATACCACCAAATAGAAAGAAAAGATTATCGGAACAAGTTTACACTCAAAATAAAATGACAAAGAAAGTCTAGCAACACAAGCTATCAACCTGTGGCAGAAAGCTGTGTGTCTCTATGCTGTGAAGTTCTACCCTGGGAAGGAGCATGCACTTTTCCAATCAATGACGGATCATTCTGGCTCTGAGTATAATGAAGAGCAAGTTGCTGAGATGTCTCGCCTAACCCTGAATCTGTGGAGAAAAAATAACCACGATTATCATACAGCTGAAAAATAGCATAAGAGATGCCTGTACCCCACAGCCTGGGGAAATATTTTTCAACACCATGAGATATAGAAGTAGTGTAACAGTACAAAGTTCAAGATACTTTCAGAGCAGTGTAAGTTATATTAAGGTCCAAATAATGCTTAAGTAGAGAAAATAATATCTAAGAAAGAGAAATGTATATAAAGATGAAGTATTAAAACAAGACATAATTCAATAACAAAATGACAGCATTTATCAGTAAACCAAAAATGGCCGAATTATGGTTTGGATGTTTTGAATATTTCCCATGCATACAGAAGTGGCAATACTTTTAATGAATGCTTATGTGTGGTGTTGGAGAAAAGCCTGTGGCTCACTTGATGAAATTCCATCTGTTAAAATGGGAACTTGCAAAAGGAAATTCTTAATGAATTCTAATATGACTTTAACAGTGCTTAATCTGCATCAACAGACAGACCCAAAGGTGCAACAAGATTTTAAAGGTCAATACAGCAAGGTCAAAGGTCAATCAGTGTTACACCATGATGTGGCACACCTAAAACCCTCAACCAATGTCCCTACCAAGTATCAATTTCCTACACCTTACAGTCTCTGAGATATAACCTGGACAAGATTTTATAGGTCAAGGTCACTACAGCAAGGTCAAAGGTCAAATCAAGGTCACATGACGTAGCTCACCTACACCCCCTAACCAATGTCCCTAACAAGTACCAACTTCCTACACCTCTTACGGTTTCCAAGATATAGCCCAGACCAGGTATTATAGGTCAAGCTCATTACGGCAAGTAAAAAGGTCAAATCAAGGTCACACCATGACGTTGCGCACCTACTACCCCCAACCAATGTCCTCACCAAGCATCAGCTTCCTACACCTTACAGTTTCCGAAATATAGCCCAGAGAAAATTTTATAGGTCAAGGTCACTACGGCAAGGGTCAAAGGTCAAATGAAGGTCACACTATGATGTTGCACATCTACACCTCCTAACCAATGTCCCTTCCAAGTATCAACTTCCTACACCTTACAGTTGCTGAGATATAGCCCTGACAACATTTTATAGGTCAAGGTCACTACGGCAAGGTCAAAGGTCAAATCAAGGTTAGACCATGATGTTGCACACCTACAACTCCTAACCAATGTTCCTACCAAGTATCAACTTCCTACACCTTACGGTTTCTGAGATATAGCCTGGACAAGATTTTATAGGTCAAGGTAACTACAGTAAGATCAAAGGTCAAATCAAGGTCAGAGCATGATGTTGCACACCTACACCCCCTAACCAATGTCCCTACCAAGTATCAACTTCCTACACCTTACGGTTTCTGAGATATAGCCCGGACAAGATTTTAAAGGTCAAGGTCACTACGGCAAGGTCAAAGGTCAAATCAAGGTCAGACCATGACGTTGCACACCTACACCCCCCAACCAATGTCCCTGCCAAGTATCAACTTCCTACACCTTATGGTTGCCGAAATATAGCCTGGACAAGATTTTTAAACTCAAGGTCACTACAGCAAGGTCAAATCAAGGTCAGACCATGACGTTGCACACCTACACCCCCCAACCAATGTCCCTGCCAAGAATGAACTTCCTACACCTTACGGTTTCTGAGATACAGCCCGGATATACTATTTCCCGCCGCGCGACCGACCGCCCGCCCATCCGGACACCATGGGTGAAAACAATACCCCGATAGCCCTTAAGGGCTGTGGGGTAAAAAAAAGTACAGTCAAATTACCCTGGATACATGGAAAATATATAACCACGAAGAAGTTGAGCCAATAACCACAGATCATATAAACATGACTAGAAAGAGAAAATAACTTTGGATTGTTGAAGAAAAACAGGAATAAGTATTCGCAATAACCCTGAATCTGTGGACAATATATAACCACAAACAAGATTTAATGACAATATGGACTTTGTGGATAATTATATTCTTAAATTTAGTCAACAATCCTGAACTTGTATAGAATATATAACCATAACTAAAAACAGTCAATAACTTTGGGCCTGTGGAGAATACTCCAACAAACACCTATACGTACTAGTTACCTGTATCTCCTTATTCTGAGAAAATAAATTTAATATAATGTAAATTTTAAAATCTCTTTCACAGTATTCATTGAATTTAAACTGTGTTAATTTTGCAACAGTACGAGTATGGGTCTTAAGGGCAGTTCCAAAAATACTTTGATCAAAGTGACTCGTATTGACATAAACTCTAGGAATTTTTCTGGGTGGAGAATATGTCATCAGTCTTTGACTGAATTGTTAAAAATCCTCACCAACCTTGAACCATAACTTCCTGCACTTGTTCTTCACTACTGCTGGTTTCTAAATTAATCACAGTTCTTTCTTGCTCAAGTAAGATCACGGAATTGTCATCCACAGATTTTTCTGTGTCTGTAGAAATATATTTAATGAGGAAAATATAAGTTAATTCTTTCTTTTGTATGTGATGAAGACAAACTAATTACAAAAAGATATATATATCCAACCTCAGCAGGTGGGAACCACAGCCCGTAAATATAACTGTAGAGCACCGGAGACATTTTGGAAATTCCCCAGCATTTTAAACGGAACAGTAAATTTTATAAAAAACTAAGTCTGAGCTGGACTGTAGAGGACCAACAAATACATTAGTCCAAAGAACGGCAAAAGTATTGACATATTTTGGCCAAAAAGGAACCAGCTCTAGGTCATTTAGGGATAAGCAAATCCTGAAAATTTGGTAAAAATCTGTGCAGGGCTTTGAACCATACAGCTCTCACAAACTTTATGCCTGTCGCTGCCCAGAACTAATCAAAGTCATGGGGTGTAAAATAAGGTAAATAAAATGCTAGAACAAAGTGTCAAATATGTGTCAGTTTAATGTCACTGGCACACCATCAACTACTGTAGCAATAAAGGATAAGGATCGAGTATTGTATCGGCGAATAGATCACAAACTTCCATGCGGAAAATTGGACGAAGCCCAATAGGGCGACCGGCATAATTTTAACACAAAAACATCTATTAATTCAGTCAATAAATGTAGTTATTGTAGGAACTATATCTTTGCTGAAAAATTATGTGTTTCGTACTTTAACGGTACTTTAACGGTAACCAGTCTGTGGAACTACTTTACATAATAATGGCATAATAATGTATGCTAGCAATGATGCACAGTGACGAGTTATCGTTCACTGCACATTTTTGGTCTTTATAATTTGAAATAAATAGAACTTTTGCAGTTAAACCAGCTTTGTTAAGTGAAGGCTAAACCATACTTTAGTTCTGGTCAGTTTCAAGGCTAGGGGCTGCCAACAGAAGAGTATATAAATGTTTATTTGACAAGGATGGCATTTGTAACAAATTTTATTGTAATTTAACTTTTTACAAGTTAAATACTTACCTTATCCTCACAAGTGCTTGGTTTGGTTTTGTGGAGCAAAAACGTATCGACCGACAAGAATTTTTTAAGGAATATTCTTGTCACAAGAGGTGACCCCTTTGTCTGCGCATGTCCGCGCTTGCGCAGTAGTCGTTGTCGACAGACGATTGTCGAGAGCTCTTCATTGTATTTTTGGTCCCCAGAAAACAAATTATGCGGGGAGGTAGGGTGGGTTTATCCTTGTGAGGATAAGGTAAGTATTTAACTTGTAAAAAGTTAAATTACAATAAAATTTGTTACATTTTATTGCGTAAAATAGCCTTACCTTATCCTCACAAGTGCTTGAATACAACCATAACAGGTGGAGGGTATTTGTTTTGGCCACACTGTTAGATGATTGTCAGACAAGGGGTCACCAAATAAAGCATTGATAAGAGGATAAGATAAGCTTCCATACACCACATCTTAGGTTAAATGTTACTTCTTCATCACAGATAAGTAATTTGCTACCCTCAACAAGAGATCCATGATGTGGTCGTCATTGTTGCTGCTGTTGCTGTTGTAGACAATTTTACAACAAATCATATAGCAGAATTAACCATCACCCAGTATTGGCCAGAGATGTCTGCATGACTCCCCAAACAAGATGTCATCATCTGGCAATGAGAATATCTCCAAGCAGGCAAACTGAACTGCAAAAACTGCAGATATGGGGCCGTATGTAAATTAAGGCATATGTCAGTGACACAACACTTGTATAACTGGAGAGAACATAAATATGCGAGTCATATGAATAAGATGTATAAATACACAAAAAATTGACTACATGCTGAGGTGAATCCACAAGACCCAATTTGTTCATGGACTGGTCATGGGATTGCCAAGCTACATTTTCGAGTAGAATGTAGTAAAGACTTGTGGGTCTTTCAATAACAAGAGTTTGATATCTGCTGAGGTAAGACCCCACTCTTGAAAACTAAAGAGGCAGCCATCGATGTAATATGTGTCTCAATGTATAGATTCTGAGAATCAGAATCAAAGGACTGGCAATCTAATCATGCATCCAGATTGATCCAGGAAGAGATAGCAGAACTCAAGATATCTCCATCAAGCCTTCCTTAAAAGATATGAGGAAGAGATTCTTCCCCTCCTTGAAGTACTTGTACTGTCTTGATAGTAACTAAGTACTGTAAGAGGGCAGAGTGTCACAACATCAGTCCAACGTCAACTCAAGAAAGGTTTGTGAGCTGGAATGACCACTGGTTTGAGCCATCTGGGGCATTATAAGCCAACTGATTCTTGCTAAAAGGCAGGAGAAGGAGACTTTCCCTTTTCTCCAAGCAGTAGTCCTGTCCAAGAAGGATGTAAGTGCTGTAGGAGGACAACGAAGCATGTGTCCAGGCAATTTGAGTTCAGGAATGATCTAGAGCTGAAGTGACCACTGGAGGCAATCTAGACCAACTGAGGCTAATAGGTCCTTGCTGAAAAAGTAGGTAGGAGGGAGAACTGTAAACTCCTTCCTATGAGGCTTGTGTCTGAAGGAGCCAAAGTCCCAGAATACACTTCCAATGCCATTGCAACAGTCTTGCAAGTCAAACTTTTTTAGACTGACCTCCTTTTAAAGGTTAATAAGGAGCCTTTTGTGAAAACCAACAGAAGCAAAGGCAAATCCCTTGATGCTGCACCTCTGTTAGCAGTGGGCTTCTCTCTATAACACTTGCAATAGGCCTATAAAGATCCAGGCTTTGGCTCAACTCCTGCACAAAAAAATGTAAATGATCAGCTATGGCTGCTGCAAAGCCAACAATAGTGACAGGTTTCAGATTTTTGCAAGTAAATGGATCAAAAAATCTGGTACATTTGAGACCGTAGGCTCTGAGATGGCCACCTTATTCTGTGGGTACCAGAGCTCAAAATGGCCCATCATGACTCATACATTCCAAGATGAGGGTCCTTGAGATGCCCTAAATCTCTCTATCCCTTGCCCAGAGAATGATATAAGAGATTCTGAGTGGTGTTAAGGTGCCAAGCATGAAGGTGCCAATGCAACAGATTCAGATGGTATTTCTGACTGAATGGCTGTTTCTGAGACCAGTGAAGTAGCTGTAATGGAGGTTTGGTTGAATGACTCACCAGACCCCAAAGCCAATGCATCATGGGCCACCAAGGGGCCACTACAATCATTTTGCACCAGGTGTTCACTTGTTCAATGACTTTTTGGAATAAGTGGTATAGGACAAAAGGCCTAGCAGTCCAGAACCTCCAACAAGATGTTTAATTCATCTATGTTCAGAGCATTTGCATCCGGGACTGGCAAAATAGAATGGAAGTTTGTGACTCATATTGGTGGCAAACATCTCTACCATTGGTATTTGACAAACTATGTAAATCAAATAGAATATTAAAGATGAAGACTCTCCTGTCTGTATTATTTCGTTCTTTGTGGAGAGGCTGTCATGACATCTAGGCAACCCTGAATATATCTGGCTCATATGAGAATATTTCAAGGATTGCAGTAGGCCAAGATGCAGCATACCTGCATAAAACACCTATTGTTGATTTGTGCCAAACTTGCACGTTGTCTACAACCATAAAGGGAGTAAGAACCATTCTGTACATATTACTTTTGTCCCTTCTGTAGAGATCATTAAGTATGACATTTAAGTAACCCCAGAATATTTCTGTCTCTTATGAGTATATTTCAAGGATTGTAGTAGGCCAGGATGCGCCAAACCTTTATCCCTTCTGGAGATGATATTGAGTATGACCTTTAAGCAACCAAGAATATGTCTGTTATGAGTATATTTCAAGGATTGCAGTAGGCCAAGCTGCGCCAAACTAGGAGGTATATGCTCCCCCCCCCCCCTGTTTGTTCAGATAACCGAACACAGTGGTGTTGTCTGATGCTATCAGAATTCTTTTGTGTGGAATTTGTCTTGAAGGCTTTTAAGGGCTGAACACACTGCCTTCAGCTGTATGACCTTGAAATGTAATATATACATTTTAACTGTCCAAAAGCCACTGACTCTTCTGCTTTTAGATGGGATCATCAACCCTGGTTTAATGCATCTACGAAAATAAGGGAATTGTGCCCCTGTGTATAGAAAGGGCATCCTATTTCCAAGTTTTTGGCATTTCCACCACTGAATATGCTTTTTCAGAAGGATTTGAAACAGGAATTCTCACAACTAGTGACTGGAGATATTGCCAGTTGTAGTAGATACCAGTGAAAGGCACACCTACATAACTGACCCATTGGTATAGTCTTTTCCAAAGATGCTCGTACCCCTACCTGGGATATAAGCAACCTTGGGGTTGATTGTGATGAGATCTCCATGTCTTGAATAGATTCTCAGGTATTTAATTATTTTGAGGTAGACAGAATTTTCCTGGTACCAAAATGTAGTGGTAGCCTAGGAAATCGATATCATGAAGCCCAGCTGATGAATAATTGGACGAGTGCTTTGGTTTGAACCCAATACTGGTGTCTTTTACGTACACTAAACAACCATTGATCTAGGTATATGGTGAAAGAAATTTCCTGGTACCAAAAAGCAATGGTAACCTAGGAAATCGATATCACGAAGCCCAGTTGATGAATAATTGGATGAGTTCTTTGGTTTGAACCCAATACTGGTGTCTTTTATGTACACTAAACAACCAGTGGTCTAGGTATATGGTGAACTCCTATTCTGTGAGACTGAAGAAAGAGTTTTGCCGCTTTTACTACTGGTGTGAATACAAGAGGGGCGGTCGCTTATCCGAAGTTCAGTGCTTTAAACTGATAGGTTTGACCATGTACATTAAACTGAAGTAGATGTTGAAAATCTTGGTGAGTCGGTACTTAGAAGAACGCATCTTTTGTAACCGAATTTCTAATAAGTTCTGCTGTCTCCAGTTTAAATGATGCGACCAGCAGGTATTTATTGACATAGTAAACGAAGTTCACTCGTGGGCAATGACTGTTGAAGTCGTAGTTAGAAATCAATTCAGGACACTGAGATCTATCACAGGTCATCATTAGCCGAGTTTCTATACAAGAAATAAACTGCCATAGAAACCTGTAGTTCTGCAATTGTTGAGTGGAGAAATCGCTTTTGAAGCATTTAAGCGGTATATTTAGTCCTGTAGCCATGTTTTCCTGTCTGACGTCATCGCTTTGCATTGTGGGTAGTACAGGCATTGGTGAATTCGATTGGGGAGTAATTCGACAACTCCGTCTCAAGATTCGCACAACTCTGGGATGGCAATGAAAATCTCCCATCACTGCCAGTAACTCTGCAAGAAGAGCCTCCATGGTAACTTGCATTAATGTAGCCATGTTCTTCTGTATCCCTCTGTCCTGGTAAACTAGGCAGAGTGGTACGACGATCTTTTGTGGTTAGTAGGACAAATAACTAGAAATAGGCCGCCCTGTTGATAGTAGATGCGAATAGAAACAGGATAGCATAGAAGAACACACATTATCATGTGTAATGTCCACCCATGAACCTTTTGCCCAAATTGTACAGTAGTCTTACAAGACCCTGTTTCATTTGTAAAATATATCAATGATGCTTAAATATTTGTTAGTGTAGATGTAAATTATTTCAGCTTCATGCCTTTTTGCATTGGTTGGGTTGAAAATTTTGACGAAATCACTCTATCTTGCACGGTTAAGAAGATAGAAGCAAATTCCTGTTTTTCTATTTTTGGCAAAAATTTGAAAATTCAAAATGGCCGCCATTTTTGGAAAAAGGAAATTTTTTTGAAAATTGCCAAGAGTACATTTCTTAGATACCCTATGGGTCGAAAATTTCAACAAAATAACTCTATTTTGCACGGTTAAGGCCAGTTTGTGTTTTTCCATTTTGGGCAAAAATTCGAAAATTCAAAATGGCTGCCATTTTTGGGGAGGGGAAAATTTTTTGAAAATTGCAAAGATTACATTCCTTAGATACCCTGTGGGTTGAAAAATTTCGACGAAATCGCTCTATCTCGCATGGTTAAGGAGATAGAAGCAAATTTGTGTTTTGCCATTTTTGGCAAAAATTTGAAAATTCAAAATGGCCGCCATTTTAGGGGAGGGGAAATTTTTTTTTAAATTGCCAAGAATACAATGCTCAAATACCTGTGGGTCGAAAATTTTGACGAAATCGCTCTATCTCGCATGGTTAAGGAGATAGAAGGAAATTTGTGTTTTGCCATTTTTGGCAAAACTTCGAAAATTCAAAATGGCCGCCATTTTTGGGGAGGGGAAATTTTTTTGAAAATTGCAAAGATTGCATTGCTTAGATACCCTGTGGGTCGAAAATTTTGACGAAATCGCTCTATCTCGCACGGTTAAGGAGATAGAAGCAAATTTGTGTTTTGCCATTTTTGGCAAAAATTCGAAAATTCAAAATGGCCGCCATTTTTGGGGAGGGGAAAATTTTTTGAAAATTGCAAAGATTGCATTCCTTAGATACCCTGTGGGTCGAAAATTTCGACGAAATCGCTCTATCTCGCACGGTTAAGGAGATAGAAGCAAATTAGTGTTTTGCCATTTTTGGCAAAAATTCGAAAATTCAAAATGGCCGCCATTTTTGGGGAGGGGAAAATTTTTTGAAAATTGCAAAGAGTACACTCCTCAGATACCCTGTGGGTCGAAAATTTCCACGAAATCGCTCTATCTCGCACGGTTAAGGAGATAGAAGCAAATTAGTGTTTTGCCATTTTTGGCAAAAATTCGAAAATTCAAAATGGCCGCCATTTTTGGGGAGGGGAAAATTTTTTGAAAATTCCAAAGAGTACACTCCTGAGATACCCTGTGGGTCGAAAATTTCGACGAAATCGCTCTATCTCGCACGGTTAAGGAGATAGAAGCAAATTTGTGTTTTGCCATTTTTGGCAAAAATTCGAAAATTTAAAATGGCCGCCATTTTTGGGGAGGGGAAAATTTTTTGAAAATTGCAAATATTACACTCCTTAGGTACCCTGTGGGTCGAAAATTTCGACGAAATCACTCTATCTCGCACGGTTAAGGAGATAGAAGCAAATTTGTGTTTTGCCATTTTTGGCAAAAATTCGAAAATTCAAAATGGCCGCCATTTTTGGGGAGGGGAAAATTTTTTGAAAATTACCAAGAGTACACTCCTTAGATACCCTGTGGGTCGAAAATTTTGACGAAATCGCTCTATCTCGCACGGTTAAGGAGATAGAAGCAAATTTGTGTTTTGCCATTTTTGGCAAAAATTCGAAAATTCAAAATGGCCGCCATTTTTGGGGAGGGGAAAATTTTTTGAAAATTGCAAATATTACACTCCTTAGGTACCCTGTGGGTCGAAAATTTCGACGAAATCGCTCTATCTCGCACGGTTAAGGAGATAGAAGCAAATTTGTGTTTTGCCATTTTTGGCAAAAATTCGAAAATTCAAAATGGCCGCCATTTTTGGGGAGGGGAAAATTTTTTGAAAATTACCAAGAGTACACTCCTTAGATACCCTGTGGGTCGAAAATTTTGACGAAATCGCTCTATCTCGCACGGTTAAGGAGATAGAAGCAAATTTGTGTTTTGCCATTTTTGGCAAAAATTCGAAAATTCAAAATGGCCGCCATTTTTGGGGAGGGGAAAATTTTTTGAAAATTGCAAATATTACATTCCTTAGATACCCTGTGGGTCGAAAATTTCGACGAAATCGCTCTATCTCGCACGGTTAAGGAGATAGAAGCAAATTTGTGTTTTGCCATTTTTGGCAAAAATTCTAAAATTCAAAATGGCCGCCATTTTTGGGGAGGGGAAAATTTTTTGAAAATTGCAAAGAGTACACTCCTTAGATACCCTGTGGGTTGAAAATTTCGACGAAATCGCTCTATCTCGCACGGTTAAGGAGATAGAAGGAAATTTGTGTTTTGCCATTTTTGGCAAAAATTCGAAAATTCAAAATGGCCGCCATTTTTGGGGAGGGGAAAATTGTTTGAAAATTGCAAAGATTGCATTCCTCAGACACCCTGTGGGTCGAAAATTTTGCCGAAATCGCTCTATCTCGCACGGTTAAGGAGATAGAAGCAAATTTGTGTTTTGCCATTTTTGGCAAAAATTCGAAAATTCAAAATGGCCGCCATTTTTGGGGAGGGGAAAATTTTTTGAAAATTGCAAAGAGTACACTCCTCAGATACCCTGCGGGTCGAAAATTTTGCCGAAATCGCTCTATCTCGCACGGTTAAGGAGATAGAAGCAAATTACTCAAAAGTAGTACTGAAAATACACAATGAAGTACCTAAATGGCTATTACTCATGTACTGACAAAGCTATCAGTCCCAAATGCAATACCAAGCGAGCTATGGACATAACAATCTTGTATTCAAAATTGTAGTAAAATATCTTTAATTATTTTGGCTTAAATGCACGGAAACCAATGGGTACTGAAAATAGCTGTACTTAAGTATTACTCAGTAAGCAAAAGAGGTACAACAGCCAAAAGCAATCCCAAGCAAGCTACTGACCCAATAAGCCTGCATACCAAATTTGGTGACAATAGCTCTAATACTTTTCCTTTAAATGAGCGGAAACCATGCGTGACGCCGGACATCGGACGCCGGACATCGGACATCGGACAACGGACATCGGACGGCGAAAAAAGCAAAAATAATATATCCACCCCCCAGGGGGGTGGACATAATTACTGGACATAACTCCTGTCCTGTATATACTGTGCAAAATACACTCGTAAAGGTTGGAAGCAAGGACTTCAACACCATATCTCATCTAGCCAGTTTGATCTTCGTTGAGTTTGCAGAAGAATTAACTCAAAAGTCACAGTATTCTTTCCATTGGAGACATGGCCATAGGAAGGTTTTATTATCTAGTAGATAGTTATTGCAATTCTTCAACAGGGCTGAACAGACAAGCAGTGCACATACTGCCCCAAAGATGTCTGTTGGATCTTCATCCAAATTTACAGCAAAGGAAGGTAATCTGTCCATATTTTCATGTCTGAGAAGCAGGAAGTTCACTGTACCTGCTGGGAAGCAAAATAATAACTGCAAGGATAAGTGGATACGCTTCTGTAATCGTTCTTTTGGAGGGAGACCTGTTACTGTACCAGGGTGGCGCTCCACCCACAGTAAAGAATCTACGACCTCCGTTGCAAAGCCAACTGCATTCTTTCTTCTTTGTTTTCCATTGAAAACTTTACAGCTTCTCTGCATCCCTTTCATTGACAAGGAGGTAGTTCCAGTCGAATAATGGGCGAGTACAGCGGAAGATATACACGTCTTCCACTGAAGACTTTACAGCAACATCTTCTTGCACATCTTATTCTGACCCTTTTCAGGACAAGGGAGGCAGAATTAGTGGTAGTACCAGTCGAATAATGGATAACTACAGCTCGGTGCACGCTTCAAAACTACATAGATTTTCATCTGAAATGGGCGATAATAAGAAAAAGGTACGTGTTGCTCCCATATCGACCAAAAATATAATGAAGAGCTCTCGACAATCGTCTGTCGACAACGACTACTGCGCAAGCGCGGACATGCGCAGACAAAGGGGTTACCTCTTGTGACAAGAATATTCCTTAAAAAATTCTTGTCGGTCGATACGTTTTTGCTCCACAAAACCAAACAAGCACTTGTGAGGATAAGGTAAGGCTATTTTATGCAATAAAAAAAAGCTTCTGAGTATCTCAAGTACTTCAAATCTTGCATGAGGAAGATAATAAAGTATAGGAATTTCTAATACTGGGAAGGCACTTTTTTCAATTATTTCAAAGATACTAAATGTCAGGGACACTTAAATTTATATTCTGAGCTCCACCATTTCATCACAACAGTATTCTGGAAATTGAAAATATTTGGATATGACCACCAACAGTCTCTTGGTGGGGTATTCTAATAGCACTACTGTATATAATGCAAACATTTAAACTTCAAAAAAAAGACTAAGTAAGATATAAGTCATTACTTTCAATCAACTAGTACATTAGTCGATCAAATGTGTTATCATTTCATCAAGTAGTAAATGAGTTCATCTGTAAACCCATCCTGAGTCGGCCAACACTAATAATGCAGTATACGAACTTGTGATGTCATGTGACCTACTTGTGGGACGATAGCCTACATTTACTATCTGGTCATATTAAGTTAGTTCTACAATTTAAAAAGTCACACATCTGTGTTGACCATGGAGTAGATTGGCTTCAACACATAGCACTTCCCAGGCAATAGTCACAGTAGTTTGCTATAAAATAAAATAAAATTCATCGAACCCACCCTGTGCTTTGTAAGGTCTCTCACTCTCAGCCAAGTGTAGGTTAAGAGCCATAGAGTCACCAACGGTACTGATTGGCTGCTTCTTGACAAGACTTCCCTCCACTGCCATGATCTGTACATCCTATAGAAAGTAAAAATACCACAACTGATCTTTATTCTTGTATGATATAAAACATGCATTAAACTTAGAAGTAGAAAAATAATATACCAATGACTATACAAATTGGAGGCTTAAAAAGACTTCCCTCTACTGTACATTGTACATAAAAGAAGAATACCACAACTTATCTTTGTTATTGTCTGATATAGAACAAGCATAACACTTATAAGTGGAAACATACAACAACATCCCACACAAAGCAAAAACAGTAGGACTAGAATCATCAGGTGAATAATGTGTATATGAAAGATGCATGTATTTAGCTTCAACGGGCTAGAACTCACAAAAACAACATAAACATTCTCCACTCTTGTGTAATATGAAGAAAGGAATAATGGGACATGATCAAATTAACTTCTGATTGGTAAAGACTTGAGTCATCAAAGGTCAAATCTGAACTTGCTAGAAGTTTAAGTTAACCGTGTACAGATATACACTTACTAAAACCCTGCAACAAATATAGAAGAAAGTCCATTAACCAACTTTCTATTATTAAATTAGTCAATTGTTATGAACCCATTTCCATTCCCCTAAATATATATTTCTACAATTATTTTTTTCTTTGCTAAAATACCTCTTCTACTTTATTAACCATCTATATTCCAACCAAAAGCTTACTCCCTGCGTAACTGACAAGCTTTAGCATATTCTCAGAATGTTCAGTACCTGTGATTCTATAGGCTCCTCTAGCTTGCTCCCCTTTCTTACGACCTTTGACCTTTGTCCATTGTCTGCTGGCCTGGATTCCAGACTGCCACTGCTTCCTGGGTTAACTTGCACTGATGCAGTGCGAGATCTACTGCTGGATTCAAACCCAGGGTATGACGGCTGCCACTCCTGTGTAGTAACCATAATATTCAAGTCTTATTCATTATCCTGTAACTCAAATGGGAAGAAGTACTACCAGTAGGAAGAAATTACTCATCAATGTGAGATTGAAATATTGATCTAAAGTCCAGATTATCCCTCAATATTTCAAATTTTCAACAAACTACCTTAATATCAAACAGGGTTCTTCAAACAAATATCAATGTAAATGAAAACATAGATATAGAGAAATTGACCAATTATCATTCAATTAAAAGACTCAAGGACTGCCCAATGAAATTTCAACCTACTGGTATAGAATTGAGCTGCAATATACTTATATATGGAAAGCTGTATCAACAGAAGTCAATCTTTGCCTCTACTTTTACAAATAGTTTAACACCTAGAATTGATCAATATACACAAAATGCCTCAAGCAGGAACCCTTCAATAGATATGAAGCAACTGAAAAAAAAATCTATTCCAAAGTGTTTTAAATGGAATACTAGTTTTTACCCCACAGCCCTTAAGGGCTGTCGGGGTATTGTTTTCACCCATGGTGTCCGGATGGGCGGGCGGGCGGCGGGAAATAGTTTGTCCGGGCTGTATCTCAGAAACCGTAAGGTGTAGGAAGTTCATACTTGGCAGGGACATTGGTTGGGGGGTGTAGGTGTGCAACGTCATGGTCTGACCTTGATTTGACCTTTGACCTTGCCGTAGTGACCTTGAGTTTGAAAATCTTGTCCAGGCTATATCTCGGCAACCATAAGGTGTAGGATGTTGATACTTGGCAGGGACATTAGTTAGGGGTTGTAGGTGTGCAACGTCATGGTCTGACCTTGATTTGACCTTTGACCTTGCCGTAGTGACCTTGACCTTTAAAATCTTGTCCGGGCTATATCTCAGAAACCGTAAGGTGTAGGAAGTTGATACTTGGTAGGGACATTGGTTAGGGGGTGTAGGTGTGCAACGTCATGGTCTGACCTTGATTTGACCTTTGACCTTGCTGTAGTGACCTTGACCTATAAAATCTTGTTCGGACTATATCTCGGAAATTGTAACGTGTAGGAAGTTGATACTGGGTAGGAACATTGCTTAGGAGTTGTATGTGTGCAACATTATGGTCTGACCTTGATTTGACCTTTGACCTTGCTGTAGTGACCTTGACCTATAAAACCTTGTCCGGGCTATATCTCAGCAACTGTAAGGTGTAGGAAGTTGATACTTGGTAGGGACATTGGTTAGGGGGTGTAGATGTGCAACGTCATAGTGTGACCTTGATTTGACCTTTGACCTTGCTGTAGCGACCTTGGCCTATAAAATCTTGTCCAGGTTATATCTCAGAAACTGTAAGGTGTAGGAAGTTGATACTTGGTAGGGACATTGGTTGAGGGTTTTAGGTGTGCCACGTCATGGTGTAACACTGATTGACCTTTGACCTTCCTGTATTGACCTTTAAAATCTTGTTGCACCTTTGGGTCTGTCTGTTGATGCAGATTAAGCACTGTTAAAGTCATATTAGAATTCATTAAGAATTTCCTTTTGCAAGTTCCCATTGTAACAGATGGAATTTCATGAAGTGAGCCACAGGCTTTTCTTCAACACCACACATAAGCATTCATGGAATGTATTGCCACTTCTATATGCATGGGTAATATTCCAAACATCCAAACCATAATTCGGCCACTTTTGGTTTACTGATAAATGCTGTCATTTTATTATTGAATTGTCTTGTTTTAATACTTCATCTTTATATACATTTCTTTTCCTTAGATATTATTTTTTCTACTTAAGCATTATTTGGACCTTAATATAATTACACTGCTCTGAAAGTATCTTGAACTTTGTACTGTTACACTACTTTTATATCTCATGGTGTTGAACAATATTTCCCCAGGCTGCGGGGTACGGGCATCTCTGATGCTATTTTCTAAATTTTATTACTGGTAAGTTATTAAGAAATCCAAGTTTTTAGGAAGTAATTTTTAGGATTGAAAGATAATTGACTTTAAAGGTTTAACTGCAAATAAGATACATACACTTATTCACACCAGCACTTATCACACTAATTTACAGAAACTGCAAAGTGTTGAAATTTACACTAAAGAAGAACAGAATCATTTATACAGCAACTGGTAAAGAGACAACTCACATGAACAGATTTAGGTCGACTTTGTTCTGTGCTCTTCTTTTCTGCAGAGATCTCATCATCTGCATCTTCATACTACCAATAACAGAGTAAATAAGCTGTATGTATTATTTACTACTAAAACTATCAAAGAATTCACATCAATGAACTGTGTAAAGCATACCTTTTACCAGTATTTACCTTTGTACTAAACATCACTCTTGGTTGATAGTGATATCCTAGCTGCAAAGGCTCTTGTTAGCAGTCAGTTGGTTTACTGCAATTCTCTTTTCAGAGGTTTGTCTAATTTTACCCAACGCAAACTACAATGCATCAAGGACACTCTTCCACAGATTGTCGCCAACCATTTAAGTATACTAGGGGTTACCCCAATCCTAAATAGTTGTCACTGACTGCCTGTTAAATACTGCTGTATGTTTCATATAGCTACACTTGTCTATAGGTTTCTCAGCAATGGTCATCCAAGCTACTTCAATCCATTTCTAATCTCCTATATCAGCAAATTCAACACAAGGAAAAGAAGACTGAATAGAAGGTTTCTGCAGGTTCCTCAGTTTAGTCCATCCTACCATAATTCTTAAAAGTAATTGGTCATAGTTTTGCTTTTCATACTCCTACAACCTGGAATGAATTGCCTGATGATGGTCTGTCTGCTTCCTTTGTGATCTCCTTCAGGAAGAAACTCAAATCATACTTATTTGGTAAGGCCTTTCCACCATAGTTTCTGAGTCAGCCAGTGTGTCTGTGGTAATGAAGATTAATATACTCATTGGACTAAGAATTTGGAATACTGCTTATGGTTGTCTGCTTGAATGTAGAGATTAAGCAATATAAAAGTCCTGTACAAAAAGAATCATTCACTATAAATTATCTGTGTGTCATACATTGTTCATAATTTAACTTTGTATTAGAGACTATTTTCATTAATTTGTGTATTAAATCAAGCTTTTTTCAATGCCTTGCCTGGCTGCAGAAGTTTAAGATACCAAGATATATATATATTTACTGTACAAGTGTGTTCACTCACTCACTGACATGTCCAATTGTAAAGAACACATTTGACTATACAGACAGAAATAATTTTTAAGATTAAGAAGACCAAACTATTTCAGATACATCATGATTAATACAACCTGAGAAGCGGTGGGCATATTAGAGACTAGAGCAGTAGGACTACTGGGAATCATTCTGGGAGTCTGGGACCCAAACACGCCCTGTGAAGGAGGAATCTCCTCAGGTGACCTATAATACGCAAACAAAATCACAATACAAACACATTCTGGGTGAAAGATAGCTTCCTTCAAGGAATTTATAATTCTTTTACTTGTCACAATCACTCAACAACTTGCATCTTATACCAAGAGCTTAAATGAATTGGTTCCATAAAAATGTATCCTACTTACCATAGCATCATATACAAAAGAGATTGATATTTATATTAGCTTCCTGTATTGTTATATCTTAAAGCTGTCAAGATATGCAAGTGCACAGTATAGATGTTTTAAAATAACTCAATTACATGAGAAAAAAGGTGATCAAATGCCAAACTGGTTAATCATTTGGCCTTTGAGGCCTCTCAGTCTATCACAATGGAAAGTTAAAAAGTTTACACATCTAGACCATTTACCCATCACAAGTCTCTGTTTCTGGGACTAGCATAGGTTGTCCTGAGAACTGCAAGGATTCTAGTTTCTCAGCAGGAGTCGCAGTAATCAGCCCAGTCATCAGTACATCCCCAGCTGCTGGACCTCCAGTGTTGTGTCCTCTACTGCCACCAACTCTACCAGGGCCTTGGGCATTGTCTGGAAACACACCATGACCAAATAGAAACATATATATAACATGGGATGTACACAGCAATAAAATTTCTTCAAGCTAACATTAGATTAGCACTCAAAGCAACAGATAACCACTCACTATTATCTTCAAATAAATCTTCCTGTGATCCCTCTATGTTGTCATCATGTGTGTGATCTCCTGGCCCTTCGTGTTGTGATCTGGACTCATCTCTGGATGTATCTGTTGTAGTAGTTGTTGTTGTGGTGGTATCTGTCTTGGAGGTGGAGGTATCTCGTCCTGAGGTGTCAGTGGTGGACACATCCAGCAATTTCTGCTTCTTACTCTGCTGGTGAATTCTTCGGGTTGGAGGCCGCTTTCTCTGCATGGAACGCAAGGTGCTCTGATAAAAAAAAAGAATGAATTGCATTAACTGGCCCAGGTAGAGAGATAATTTCCCAAAAAAAAGTATCTGCAGGAAATTTATATGGAAAAGAATGAATAAACCAAAGGCATTAAGTGTAACAAGTAAAAGGTTTTAGATCAAAGTCACTACATCAAGACCAAACCGACATCATGACATAGTACAACTAGATTGGGCCAACTCGGCGCCAACATATCCCCAGACAGGTCATCACTCACGCCACAGGTTTTGATCGGGAATTTTTTAAAACATAATTACCCATTATTATATGAACTTCAGCACATCAATCTACTCTGATTATATCTTCCCAAGGAAGATGGTGTATCCCCAGACGCCGAATACATAACTCAAATTATATTTTCAATCTTCCTGCAATGATAACTCTAAACCTATTTTCAAAGTATTTAAATGATTGATGATTGAATGTCCATTCTAAAATAATAATCCCAAAAGAGCATATCTGTTTCTATATTTGTTGACAAATAAAATATTATTTTTAACTCAACTCATCATACTTTTCAATCTTCCTTCAAAGTATTTAAATGATTGATGATTCAATGTCCATTCTAAAATTCATAATCCCAAAAGCGCATATCTGTTTCTATATTTGTTCACAAATAAAATATTATTTAAAAAAAAAATTATTTATATTATTATTTTATTATATTATTTTTAGAATTTGCAAATTGTTTTCAGTTATTCATTTCCTCTATACCTATATATGTGGTCCATATATATGCAACCTAAATATGTGACACAATCTCAGTTCTGACTCCCCTTTGTGTTATATGTAATGAAGCCCACCACCTCCCACCCCACCCCTCTCCCCTTCTCCACACCTCTGCAACCCCATTGAGTTCTTTGTTTCTCATCTGATATCATTAAATACCTTTGTTTATTTAGTGTCACTCAATATAGCTGGAGGTCCCAGAGGTGGGTGGGGGGAATCCGGGTGGGGGATGTGGGTTGGGACTACAAAGAGATGGAGTGCTACAGCATAAATGGTAAACAAACAATCTACATAAAAGGGGTACTCAAATACAAAAAGAATTGAGAATTTTAAGTATGTGATTATCAACTGAAATGAGTTCATAACTGTAGGAGCTGTGTCAAAATTAACTGAGGCAAGTTGAATAAAACTGGGCTAGTTGAGGGTTAAAAATCCCCTAGTTTTACTACATACGGATATAATTTCATTAATATTGGGACTTAAAGCTCACTTAAAGTGTCCATTTTGTCTACTTGAATATGTTTAACCGGCATTTAACCAGTTTCATTTTAAAAAGTTAAAAACTCAGCAAGCAGAGGTATAACACACAAAAATAAGTTCTTAAAAGACTAAGATAGCCATAACATTATTAATATTCAAAATTGAAATAGACAGGCATTTCCTTTTAAAAATTCAAAGATTTCAGCTCTATAACCCACATAGTTTGACAGTTACTGGGCTTTAAAGTGGCATAATGTCCATAAATTGGGTTTCTGTGGGCATTTTACAATTGTTAAAGAGACCTTAGCAATTAAACTACAGATCTGAAACTTTTTGGGGGACATACATAACAAAAATTATATATAATACAGTTTAAGACTTGTCACACTAAGCATTTCCAAATAACAGGGCAAAATACCGAAAAAATGTCCAAAAAGGCACTTGGGCGAGTGTCTATGGCCCTCATACACAGGTTAAATGTCTACTAAAAACCTTGATTTTCGGCATATGTAAAAAGGACATAATAATGCATTCCCAGATGGGATTTCAGCTCCATCAATCACATAGTTTAACAGTCACAGGGCTTAAAGGTGGCAAAAAGTCCAAATATTGGGTCTCTGTGGGCCTTTTAGAGATCTTGATGTGGCTTTCAAATTAAAGCTTCAGACTTAAAATTTGTTACATACTAAGATTACACATAGAATATGTATCTAATAAAGTTTGAAACTTCTCAGACTTACCATTTCCAAGTTACAGAGCAACATATGTGAAAAATGTCTTAAAAGGGTCACTCAGGTGGGTGTTTAAGGTCCTCATACACAGGTTAAATGTTTACATGAAGCATTGATTTTTGGCACATGTAAAAAGAACATAATAATGTATTCCCAGATGAGATTTCAGCTCTATCAGTCACATAGTTTAACAGTCACAGGCCTTAAAATTGGCAAAAAGTCCAAATACTGGGTCTTTATGGGGCCTTCTAGAGACCTAAATGTGGCCTTCAAATTAAAGCTTCAGACTTAAAATTTGTCACATACTAAGATTACACATAGAATATGCATCTAATACAGTTTGAAACTTCTTAGACTTACCATTTCCAAGTTACAGGGAAAAATATGTGAAAAATGTCTAAAAATGGTCACTCGGGTGGGGATTTATGGTCCTCATACACAGGTTAAATGTCTTCTTAAAGCCTTAATTTTTGGCACATATATAAATAACATACTAATATCTTCCCAGATAGGATTTGAGCTCTATCAGTCACATAGTGTGACAGTCACAGGGCTTAAAAGTAGCAAAAAGTCCAAATATTGGGTCTTTGGGAGCCTTTTAGAGACCTCAATTTGACCTTCAAAATTAAAGCTTCAGACTTAAAATCTGTTACATACTAAGATTACACACAGAATATATATCTAATTGACCCTTTGCATCCACGTCATAATGTGACGTCAGGATGACGTTTCCAGTGAACAACGTCCATTTTGGACGGCAAAACACGGATTATTAGTGCTGTACTTTGACAAAAAATTAAACTTATGCCTCTAAAAATCATATATTTGAGTTCTGTAAAAAGGGAAATCATTCTAAATATATTTCCTTAATGAAGGCACAGCTTTTGAAAAAATACTATTTTGTCTTTAATTATGATTTTGATATTTATGTAAACTTTTGTTAGTTTTCATTTGCGGTCGAGAAACATTTGCACTAAAAATATATATCAAAAGTACACAACTTTTAAATGATTATTTCTCCTTGAATAATTTGTCCATTTTTGTTCTGTAAAAAGTATATTGATGCGAAGGTTATCAACAATTTGGTAAAATGAAAATAAGGAATTCTTCTATGGCCTAACATTTTTATATTTGCCTGTACTTAAGACGCACATTACAGAAAAACGAATATTTTGCATTTTACTAAAAGTTCAGTGCTCTATACCTCGATAATCCTGTGTCCTAATGTTATTTTGCAAACAGTAACGGATAGGCAAGGGCTTGTACTTTAATGTGTGCAATTTTGAAGTCAATAAGATGCATATTTATTTTATAATTAATTTTTAAAACAAGGTATATCTTCCTATACATCCCATATGTTAACACAGACATGTCCGTTTAAGCGTGATGTTTAGTAGTAGTAGTAGCAGGATCTCGCAGATTAATCTGCCTGTCCAGCAATCAGTTTTCTCCAAGTATCTCTGTCTTGTGCTATCTTTATTGCTTCTGAAAAACAATCAATATTTAATTCTTTTAGCTGTTTTTGTAAAACATTTATAAGAATTGTTTGTGATTTTCCTTTTGGTTTCTTTGTTTTTCTCAGTGATTCGTATAGTGCTAGTTTAGCTGGTGCATTGTTTGGTAATCTTGCTACATGTCCAAAAAATCTGAGTCTTCTGTGTGCTATCGTAGTTGACCATTCTTTTTGTTGAGTCTTTTCATATAATTTTTCATTGGATATCCAGTTGTTTTTGTGCCATCTTATTCCAAGGATGTTTCGAAGAAATTTTCTTTGCGTGATGTTTATTCTTTCTTCTTGTTTTTTGTTCAGGCCCCAACATTCACTGTTATATAGAAATATACTTTCTATGAGTGCTTGAAAAATTCTCAATTTCAGTTTTAAATTCAAGATTTTGTTCTTGAAAATGCTGTGAAGACAGTTGAAAGCTCTGTGAGCAAGACTTGTTCTCCTGTTTATATCTTCATTTGTTCCTAAAAGACTTTCAACATATTTGCATTTTTTCCATTCTGTATCTCCATTTCTGGTTATTCTGTATTTTTCTGTTTTCTCTGGATTGATTTTCAGATTTCTTTTCTCGAGTGCATGTGGAACTTCTTTTTCTATGTTTTCAATAATATGTTGTCCTGTTGATGCCCATCCTATGTCATCAGCATATTGTTGGTCTATTGTAAGGAAGTTGTTGTTGTTGTCAATCTTCTGATATGTGTGGTCTTTCAAGAAGTCTGGAAGGTGACTGTCATTTCCTGTTTCTTTGTATTTCTTTAATGATATTGCTAAATATATAATAAAAAGCAAAGCGCTTGCACCATCACCTTGTGGTGAACCAATGTTTGTGATAAATGATTCTCCAATTTTCCCTTCTAATCTTACTTTGTATTCAACGTCTTTTAGTAATATTTTAATTAGATGTAGTTCATCATTTTCTGGTATTTCTTTTAGATCTTCAATTAATGTACTTCTCATCAATGGTATCAAAGGCTTTGCTCATGTCAAGTAAAAGTAAATTTGTTTCATATCCGCAGGATGTGATTGCCTTTTCTGCTAGTGTTTTGAAAGTAAAGATCAGTTCTGTAGCGCTTCTGCCAGGTAGATAGGCACACTGTGAAATTGGTATTATTTTGTCAAATACTTTTCCTCTAATTCGATTTATTATACAAATGGCTAGGATTTTTCTTAGAGTAGAGAGAAGTACTACTGGTCTTAAATTTTGTGGTGGTCCTTTTGGTTTGTTTGCTTTCTGTAGAGGTGTTAAAAGGCCTGTTTTTAATTCTTGTGGATATTTCCCAGTTTCTGCTGCTGTATTTAATATTTTTGCAATGTGTTGATGACAAGATGGAGCATATTTGATATTTTCAGCTTTAATAAAATCACATCCTGCACTTTTATTGTTTTTTAAAGATTTAACTGCTTTCCCTATTTCTTCTTCAGTGAATGGTTCTTTCAATTTTTCTGGTCTTATGTTTTCTATTTCTTTTGCATTTTGTGTTTGGAAGCATCTTTTGAAATGTTCGCTTATTTCTTTGATTTTTTCATCTGTACTGTTTATAACTTTGTCATTTCTTTTGATTACAAGATTTTCTTTTTGTAGTTTACCTTGAATGATATTTAAGGCTTTAAACATCCTATGAGAATCTTCTTTTGCATTTTCGATTTCTTCTATTAAATTTTCCAGATGTTTTTCTTTTAGATCTTTATTTAATTTCTGTTTCTTTCTTGTAATTTCATTTTTTTTCTTTTTCAGTCTTTGTCTTTCTTCTCTGTTGTTACATTCATCTATTTCTTTATTTAATTCTCTTTGTTTTTCATTTAATTCCTCCAAGTCACTATTCTTTTGTTTTGTATTTGCTCCATGCTTTTTATCTTCAATTTCCTTGGTTGACTTTATCAATATATTTGATAGTTTATTCCAATATTCTTGCGGTTCTTCATTTTGTATATTTGCATTTTTCAATTCTTTCTCTACTGTTGCATTGTATATTTCTTTTCTTTCTTTTAGATGTTCTATATTTAATTGGTTTCTTGAAGTTTGTAGATTTTGTGTATAGATTTTTCTTCGGCTACTGTTTACAATTTTAAATTTGCTTAGAATCAGTTTGTGATCAGTGTCAATGGAAAGTCTATTTGTAGCTTTGGAGTCAAAATTTAGGTTTCTTAAATTCTTGCTGGCTATTATGTAGTCAATTTGACATCTGTAGGGATTTCTTCTTCTATATGGGATGAAACTGCTGGTCCAGGTATTTATCTGTTCTAATTTGTGCTTAAAAAAGGTATTGCATGCATAAAGGTTATTTTTAAGTAACAACTCTACTAGAAAATAGCTGTTATTAGACTTCTTTTGATTTGAGTCGAGTCCAATTATGTCCGGATATTCTTCATGATATTTTCCAATTTGAGTATTAAAATCTCCACACAAAATTACTTCTTTCTTGTTTACTTTGTTGATGATACTTTCTAAGGTGGTATAGAAATGTTCAATTTCTGTTATAGATGAATTCGAGGTTGGTGCATAGGCGTTAATGATATACAATGGATGTGTTCTACCATTATTGTATTCAATATAAACGGTTAGAAGTGCAAGCCTGTTTGAAAAGCTTTCAAATTTACAGTCTAAATTGCTCTTGGTAATGAACCCAACACCATGAAATGAATTGTTACATTTACCTTTGAAAAAGGTGTATCTTTTTGTAGATTCACTTCCTAGTATTGTATTCCATGTATTTTCTGCCCAAATTCCATTTTCTGGTTGTATTTGATCTGTTTTTTCTTCTCCTTTTATCTTGGTTTCCTGAACAGCTAAAATGTTTATTTTGAAATGTTCTATATCTTGGCACAGTTGTTGTACTTTTTCTTTTTTTGCAAGCCCACGACAATTCAGGGATCCAATAAACAAATTTCTTGATTCTTTAGATAGCACAGTATGTTGTTGAAGAGATACTTGGGAATTCTGATGCCTACTGAGCATTTAAAACGAAAATAAAGTTTAAATTTTCGTTGTTGACGAGCCACCGTCAACTTCCGTTATTCCGTTTTGATGTGTGATGTTTTGAGCGTGATGTTTTGCCGTCCAAATCATAATACGTAACATTGTGACGTAAGATGCAAAGGGTCAATACAGTTTGAAACTTTTCAGACTTACCATTTCCAAGTTACAGGGAAAAAGATGTGAAAAATGTCTTATAAGGGTCACTCGGGTGGGTGTTTGTGGTCCTGATACACAGGTTAACTGTCTATTAAAGGCCTAAATGTTGGGGCACATATAAGAAAACACATAGATATATTCCCAGATGATATTTAACTTAGATGAGAGACATAGTTTGAAAGCTACAGTGCTTGAAAGTGGCAAAAAGTGCATAAATTGGGTCTCTGTGGGCACTTTTGAGACCCGTTTGGGTAAACCTACAGCCCTAAAATTTTCTACAGACAAGGATTACATATCAAAGTTATACCTAGCGCAGTTTGAGACTCATCATTATTACCACTTCCAAATTATAGGGCAAAATATGTGAAAAGTATAGCAAAAAATCCCTAAGTGGGGGTATTTATGGGCCTCAAACACAATTTTCTCCTCAACTTAAAGTCGTGATTTTCGGCACATGTACTAAGAACATATTAATGTGTTGTCAGGTAAAATTTCAGCCAGCTGAGCATCATAGTTTGTGACCTACAGGGCTCTAAGTGGCCAAAAGTCCAATTTCTGACCTTAAGGTGGCCATAAGTTCTTTTTTACTGGGAGTTTAAGGTCACCTTAAAATAGGGATCTTCCTTTGGGCACCCTTAACATGTGTACCAAGTTTGAAAAAAAAATATTAATTTGTTTTTGAGTTATCGCGTCCACAAGGAAATTTCTACGGCGGCGGCGGCGCAATGGACCTGAATCCAATATATCCCCGACTTTCGTCTGGGGATATAATAACAATGTACGACTACTAGGGGTGTGACGGGTACAAATAATTCAGGTCGATTGCTTATAGATAACAATTCAACTTGACATTGAGCCCTTATGATCTTTAGTGTCCACCTTGACAGGAAACAACATTGAATATGGCAGCTGGATTATGCGATTTAATGTATGAAAGGTGTGATATTTATGTTTTATTTCCCCAAAAATGTGACATGTGCAATAGGTTTTTATATATACGGGAGCACTTAACCCTTAAAATTGGGATCAAATTTTCATGAAATTTGCCTCGTTCAGGCAGTGTCGACTGCTCGGTCACATCCCTCACTACTACAGGTGATATGTAACAAATTCATGAATAAACCTGTGGATCTGAAGAGCTGGAAGTGAGAGAACTGAGTACACTGTGAGTACTGCTGATGTCATGTACGCGTGGACTCAAACCTGGGTCTCCTGGGCTCAAGTGAGAACCACTATGATCCTATAATGACAAAAGCACATTGGAAAATTATAGACATCCAAAGCTTATATATCAATTAATTAGATTTTCTTTTTGTATACTGGAATGTCTATTGTATTTTACTGACATTCAAAGAGCCAAATAAAATATTCTCTCTTCAAATTGTTTCTTTAAGAGAGACACTACAGAACATTACTCACTGGAATTCAATTAATAATGCTAGCTATGGAATTTTTATCAGGTTCTGCATAGTGACGATATTAAAATGCAATTTCATTTCATACCAATCTCTAATTTCACCACGTATATCAATCGAAATTAAAGAAGCTACATATTGATCCATGTTGACATGTGAATATCTGATAAATTCCCTAGTAATGCAGCTTATTTTGTTGTTGTTGTGTTACTATTGCAGCTTATCTTCATATTTGATAAGTAAAGCTGCTTATTTTACTTTGGTTCACTCTTCCCTACTCACTGCTGGTGTTGTGACATCCTGATCTGAATCCATGACAGGAGCTGTGGGAGCATCACTTATCCCTCCTTCACCCCAACTACCCTGTGCACTTCCAGAGTGACTAGAGTCACCAGCTTGTACCACATGACCATTGGAGGGAGGCTCTGTAATGTGAAAACAAAAAGGGCTGCAAACGGTTACCCGAGCCTCGATAGAGGAGTCAGTCATTTCTGGGACTCGAGTCCATTTTAACTAATCGATTACTCACAGTGTATTTTATTATCACCTGCAAAATGAAACATTTGTGTAAAATATATTACATTTTTTGCATTTCCGCCACATAATATCAATTAAAGTTGCAGTTTTGGCTTTAAAACATATAATTTACTCCATATTCTATAATACCTGGTTAAATAGATGACGTTTTTCTGCAAAAGTTTTGATACCATTTGTTTACAGAAGACTTCTAATGGTAGATACTAAATCTCGTGGTTACTCGAATTCGGGTTGGTTGTCAGAGTGCTCAGAGCTTTTTTTTAGCACCCGTCCCAGCCCTAGAAACAACTGTTTGAAAAGTTGGATGAACATCAGTTTCAAGACATTTTCTACCTGGCCCATGGCCAAGCAGAAAATGAGTTACACAGGAACAGCATCTTTTAACAATATTTTTCTGAGTCCCTTTTCTCAGTTAATCAAATTGTATGTTTTTTAATACTGAGCATATAAAATTCTTGGAAGATTTTTAGACTTGTACTCTGACTATTGTGATATTCCAGTGTTATAGTATTTACTAAAACACAAGGCAAGGAGGAAGAAGTCCCACCAAAGTAGAGCTGATTATGAAGGCCATCACCATGCCAACACTATACAACCTCTACTATTATCCAGCCATTTTGGCAGAACAAGGCTCTAGTGGGAAAAGGGATGAGTGGTAAAACAAAATCAGCAATTAAAGATAATACAATTGGAAAATACAAATTTGGGAAGGCAAAAGTGAGGACAAAAAAAAAACAAAAAACAAAAAAAACAACAAAATATTCTGTCACTCCTAAAAACATTTTGACAAGAAACAATGGATCTATTAGAAAATACTTGATGCAGCATCTAACCATGTATTTGTTGGAATGCCAGGTGTTCTGGTACACCATGTGGGGCTGCATGTTGTCCTGCCTGAGCAGCTATCAGTGGGGGAACAGCACCAACACTATTGCCACTGTAACAATAGCAAAACAAAGAAATACAGAGTTTTATTATCCACCACGCGACGTACTTGCCCTAAATACGGGGAAATACAGACCGGGATGTATTTTTTTTGTATACACCGGCGCCCCGGTACTATGGATATTGAGTGTGATTAACTTCCGGTTTTTCAACAATATCTCGGAAAGTATGTAACTTAAAAATATGTATAATATATCATTAGAAAGGTGTTATTCTAGCGCTTCTACTCATGTATGTTGCATAAATATCCATGCAGAAATGACTGAGATATTGCAAGGTAAAGATTGAAGTTTTATATTCAGTGTTGCTCATTCTTTTTGACAGTCTGTTTCACGTTTTCTCATTAAATATTCATATTATTTGACCCATAAATCGCACAAAATGGTGGATAATAAAAGTAAAACATCCCTCATCAGACATATACAGAAAAAATATATCACTCATGAAGATTAACAATATAATACTCGTGCTGCGCACTCGTATAATATTGTTATCTTCATTCGTGATATATTTTTTCTGTATATGTCATTCGGGACGTTTTCCTATTATAAATGGCCGACAATGGAGGTTTTATTGAGATTACAAGTTGAATAAATCAGGGTTCCCACAAACTTTTGATAACTGGATTCAAGGTCTTTTCAAGGATTTTCAAGGTCAACAACAATAATTCTCTAGGATATATTTTAAGGCACTGCCTCCTTTACCTCCCCTTCTAGCTGTCCGTTCCTCCCACAAAAGTCTTTATTGTCACATGATTTTACCATTTTATAAACTCATTACAACAATGTAGATAACACATTTAATAATTTAAACATAAGCATTAAACCATAAACTTTGTTCAGACTAAACAGTCTGAGTCTGCCATAGCCGTAAAACTAGATGATGCAAATGCAGAAGTTGGGCAATAACTAATTCAAGGACTTTTCAAGGATTTTATTCAATTTTGGCTAAACTCAAAGACATTCAAGGCCTTGAAAATGAAGCAATTTTTTCAAGGATTTTCAAGGATGTGGGAACCCTGTTAATATCAGTATCAAAAAAATTGTCATAAATTTTAAGGAAATATTTAACAATGGATTAATTTTGTTCTGTATGGTCAAACATATACCATCTACACAGCTAAATTATATTATGTTGAGTCATAAAGGACCTAAAAGTTCAAAGTTAGGGTTTTAGGTCACATTCAGCAGTATCAGGGAGCTCACAACTACTTCTACTTAAAAACAAAATGGCTAAAATCATCCCCAAAAACACAAACTTGCTAATACTTTCTAAAAATTCAAAGGAAAGAAAGTTTCCTTAACAACAAATTTCATACATATCATGGTAAATATCTCATACTGCGTCAAATTTTACATACCATAGGAAATTCACATACTTTAGCAAATAACTGTGGTTAAAATAACACATTGTAGCAAAAAACAGATACTGTGGCAGATAACATATACTGTGGCAAATTTGTGACAAATAACATTTTTGTGGTAAATAACACATTTGTGGCAAATAGCACATACTTAAACATACATACACATACTTCGACTCCACAGCTTCATTCTAGCAATATTTTACCTGCCCCCTGAGGCTGATGGTGTACTCTCCTCAGCATGCTGTTCCTCCTCCTCTGTTTCCTCCCCTTCCTCCTCTCCTCCTTCCCCAGGATGCTCGCCTCCGCTTCCCCCATCCCCACCGTCATGTCCCCCACCCCCTGGGTCTCCACCACCACCACCACCACCCCCACCTGCTGACCCACCCTCCCCATCTCCACTGCCTTGTTGAGGAGCATCACCTAGAGGTATGAGGTGTCAAAACTCAATGTGTTACTTACTGTTTGAACCAATAAAAGGTATGTGCTTAACTACTGTAGGAAGAAATTATTTCCTCTTATACACTGCTGATAATCAGGCCAAAATAATAGTAGTGTTATCAACTGAATACCAGAATTCTTTTTTATACTTGATTGCGTAAGAAATTGGTCAAAATTTTGATTTTCTAAAATGTCTCAAATTTGGATTTTATATATGGGATAAACTGGATGTTATTAAATATATCTTGTGAAGGCATTTCCAAATTCCATTTTTAATTTTAACTGATATATATACAGGTGTCCAGGTTTTCACCCTGTATCAGTGAGAAGTGAACAACACACCTGAATTTGAAAATAGAGGGAAAGTTATTTTTACTTCAATAAACAAAACATCAAGTATTTCTGATACCCAGAGAGCTTACTTATTATCCTGCATTTCCAACATTTTATATTGAGACAAGTCTGCAACATAGGACACATGTTAGTAGTGCTGGGAGATTGTGGTGATTTTACCTGTCGATGTTCGAATCAGAACAATGTGAACAAAGATTGATCACTGCCAATCATGAAGTTAGAAATGTGAACCAGACACAAAAAAAAAAATCAAATATTAAATAAAAATGGGGGAAATGGACACAAATTATCACAAATATAACCTTAAAGTATTTCACAAACATCTACCTCAGTCCATGCCATGCTTTCTGTGTCCTCGCTTATGATTGGTTGATTTATGATCATCTTGACAAGAGTGGGAAAAACCCAAAGTGTTCTCTGTTTACTTTATAATTTGGAATTTATGGCTAGTTCTGTGATTTTAATTGGTAACTGTACAAATTTTTCACTAAATATGATTTTTAATATGACAAAAAGACAACAAAGAATTGAAAGAAATGAGTTTGGCAAATATCGGTTGTAATTAAATTATAAGGATCATTGCTCAGCAATGAACCAGTGAACGAGAATACAAAAGTTTGCAAACATCGTCCCAGTACTGCATGTTAGTATGAGTTAGATTCTAACCACAAATCATAGAGGGGACAGGTAATCACTCATATGTCGATATTTTGATAAACCGGCCAAGGAGGTAACAGGCAAGACAATTACTAAAATACACATATTTTATTGTACAAAAAAAATTTGAAGACCTCACCAAGTGAACTTGATTTAAGAAGATACAGTTTTCAGACACCACTCTCTCAATGTGCTGTATTTTTCAAATTTATATCAATGTGACATATTTAAAACAATTTGCCTGCTGTGTATAATTTGCCACTAAAGCATAACCAACTTCACAAATGAACATGTTAACTACGCATCGGAGGGAACTTAAATATTTTGATATGGGTGAGACATGCATATATACCTTGAGGCTGTTGGTCATTGTCAGTGCCTGCATTACCACTTGTTGCTGCTTTACGGGACTTTGAATTGCTTGCTGACTGAGGAAGATCACATCTCCTGGGAGAGTAAGGAACATCCAGCTGTTTTTCGATACAAAGTACTAATGTTACATTGATATTTAAGTTTGTTCTTTTTTCATTTTGATCAAAATGTATATTGTGATAAAAGCCAGCATAATCTGGGGATCATATCAAATAAATGCCATTGAATGACAGTAACATTTTAAAAATTGTTCTTGTTTGGTGTAAAACCATCTATGATGGCACAAGAGGACTGTCTCAAAATTTAACATGCTGTGAAGAATCAGTTCTTGAAATGTTTATCTTTTATACCTTTATATGGATTATTAAGTTTCTTTTATTGCAAGTCAATTAAAACTAGAAATATGCCGCTCACTTTATTGTGAGCCAGCTTTGTATCCCCAAACATAGCAAACCTAAAGAAGCAATAATAAAAGATATCGAGGAAATGAAGAGTTTTACCAATATTATTTCACCTTTAAGGATGAGTCCATGGTGAAATCTGAGATCTTAAAAAGATCCACAGCTTATTATTTCATATAGGCTGGTTTTACAAATGAAACCTATGGAAGCAAAAATATGCAAGATAGATGTACCATAAGGTTGGATTACCATCGTTTGACCTTGAAAAAGGGTCAAAAGTCAACTGTGATTCCATCGATAGATGCACAGTTAATGTTTTTCCATAGGGTATTACATAAGAAACCTCTTGAAGCAATAGTTTTCAGTTTCATGTGATTTACTCGATAGTGAGTCGGTAAAATTTACCGTGTGCACATATAAATATTCGCTGATTAGAGGCCTTAGTCACATACAAAGTCTGAACCTTGTGTGAGATCATAATAAGTGCAGCCTAGGTTTCCTGTCAGGTATATGAACATCCCAAACCTCTACCAGCAAGAACCAACTGAAATAAAGGCCTTTGAAAATTCAGTTTTACTGTTTGACCTTGAAGGAGGGCCAGAAGTTGAAATCTGACCACATCAGAAGATCTGAAGGCCAGGGTTTCCTATAAGTTATATCAACATTCTAAACCTATATGAGTAATAACAAGATGCACTCAGAGAGAGCAAAACGCTCGACTCCATGTGACCAGTCTCTCAAGTGATATAAAGTATTGTAAGGAAGACAATGAAATAAAACCAAACATGTAAATTAATCTTCATAGAAATAATTTAAGTAGAAAGCCAAAGTCATTAAAAATACATTGAAATGAGACCTCTGAAAAATCACGTTTTTTTTGTATCCAAAATAATATCCAGATCTTTCTTTTAGTAACTTCTTCCTTCAGTCAGGTCCTACCCACAAATTTTTAAATAAAGATCTGTTCATTAGTTCTGGAGTAATCTAAACACACACACACACACACACAAAAAAAAACCCCAGACAAATAGACAAATAAACAACAAGCTGAAAGCACTTTTAAGTTTGGTTACCCTTATTTGACCCTGTAGCAGGGGCCCAAGGTGAAGTCTGACCTGATCAAAAGATTCGCAGCCCATGATTTCCTATAAGTCGTTTTCACATTGCAAACCTCTAGGACCAATAATAAGCAGGAGGGGCCCAAGGTCAAATCTGACCACATGAAAAGATTTGCAGCCCATGACTTCCTATAAGTTGTTTTCATATTAATGAGTTATTTGAGAAATACTGGCTATCTGCAATACTTCTAGAGATAATTCGCATTTACTCATTTTGAGTAGGTGAATAATTAGCTACGGGTGTGAAACTTCACCAAGTGAAAGGTCTCTCAAAAGTAGGCGAATGAGTTATTTGAGAAAAATTGGCTACCTACAATACTTTTAGAGATAATTCGAATTTACTCATTTTCAGTAGGTGAGTAATTACCTATGGGTCTGGAACTTCACCATGTGAAAGCTGTCCCAAAAGTAGATGAATGAGTTATTTGATAAAAATTGGATATCTGCAATACTTTTAGAGATAATTAGTATTTACTCATTTTGAGTAGGTGAATAATTAGCTACAGGTCTGAAACTTCACCAAGTGAAAGGTCTCCCAAAAGTAGGTGAAGGAGTTATTTGACAAAAATTGGCTATCTGGAATACTTTTAGAGATAATTTGCATTTACTCATTTTCAGTAGGTGAGTAATTACCTACGGGTCTGAAACTTCACCAAGTGAAAGCTCTCCCAAAAGTAGGTGAATGAGTTATTTGAGAAAAATTGGCTATCTGCAATACTTTTAGAGATAATTCGCATTTACTCATTTTGAGTAGGTGAATAATTAGCTACAGGTCTGAAACTTCACCAAGTGAAAGGTCTCCCAAAAGTAGGTGAAGGAGTTATTTGACAAAAATTGGCTATCTGGAATACTTTTAGAGATAATTTGCATTTACTCATTTTCAGTAGGTGAGTAATTACCTACGAGTCTGAAACTTCACCAAGTGAAAGCTCTCCCAGAAGTAGGTGAATGAGTTATTTGAGAAAAAATTGGCTATCTGCAATACTTTTAGAGATAATTCGCACTTACTCATTTTGAGTAGCTGAGTAATTACCTACAGGTCTGGAACTTCAGCATGTGAAAGCTCTCCCAAAAGTAGGTGAATGAGTTATTTAAGAAAAATTTGCTATCTGCAATACTTTTAGAGAAAATGCAGAATTACTCATTTTTAGTAGGCAAGTAATTTAGCCACAGGCCTAATTTAGACATAAAGCCTACCAATAGAATACTGTGGTGCACCCTCTAATATACCTTGCAAACTTGAGAAGGCTAGCTATAATATTTTTTTCGTTAGAGCGGTAATGGTGAAATCTCTCTACACACTGCGGCTATCCAGTGGATACAATGATTTACTCAACAGTGAGAACCTGAAAGTAGATATTGGTAAGCTATGCCATGACATAGAGGTCTGCAATTTTACTCTGTTATAGCTGACCCAAAATTATGTGAATAACATATTTAAACAAAATACTGTAAATGTAACAGTTTTCACGTTATAACTGATTTACTCAACAGTGATAACCTCAAAGTAGCTATTACTCAGCTATGCAATGAGCTACATGTCTGAATTTTTTCTATGTTATAGCTGACCCAAAATTAGGTGAACAACATATTTAAGCAAAATACTGTAAATGCAATAGTTTTCAAGTTACAACTGATTTACTCAATAGTGAGAACCTGAAAATAGCTATTGCTCAGCTATGCCATGAGCTATAAGTCTGTAATTTCACGACGTTATAGCTGACCCAAAAGTAGGTGAACAACATATTTTAACAAAATACTCCAAATGCACTATTTTTCAAGTTACAAGTCATTTACTCAACAGTCAGTACCTGCAAATAGCTATTGCTCAGTTGTGCCATGAGCTACAGGTCTGTAATTTCACTATGTTATAGCTGACCCAAAAGTAGCTGAATAACATATTTACACAAATTTCTGTAAATGCAATAGTTTTCCAATTACAACTGATTTACTCAACAGTGTGAACTTCAAAGTAGCTATTACTCAGCTATGCAATGAGCCACAGGTCTGGAACTTCACTATGTTATAGCTGACTCCGAAATAGGTGAATAACATATTGAAACAAAATACTCTAAATGTAATACTTTTGAAGTTATAAGTAATTTACTCAACAGTGATAACCTAAAAGTAGCTATTACTCAGCTATGCCATGAGCTACAGGTCTGAAATTTTACTATGTTATAGCTGACCCAAAAATAGCTGAATAACATATTGAAACAAAATACTCTAAATGCAATAGTTTTCAAGTTACAAGTGATTTTACTGATGATGGAAGTTACTGAAAAGCCCAAAAGTAGCTATTACTCACTTAGCTATTGAGACAGACACCCAAGTTACTCACCATGTTGTAGCTATGAAAAAAGTATCTGAATAACATATTTTAACAAAATGCTCTAAATGCAACACTTTTCAAGTTATAAGTGATTTAGTGCATGATTTCATGAATTTTAATGCATTTTAGACATTTTTGTCTACCAGAGGCCTAATTTAGACATAAAGCCTACCAAAAAGATAGGGTGGCGAGTCCTCTAGCATACCAAGCCACCTGCCAAATATGAAAGAAATCTGGAAAGAAATGTGGACTGTAGGTCGCTAACAAGCAATATTCCACATTTTAGACATTTTTGTCTACCACAGGCCTAATTTAGACATAAAGCCTACCAAAAAGATAGGGTGGCGAGTCCTCTACCATATCAAGCCATCTGCCAAATATGAAAGAAATCCGGAAAGAAATATGGAGTGTAGGTCGCTAACAAGAAATCTCTGCGGACGCGGACGAGGGCGCGGACGACGACGATGATGAATCCATAGTATCCCCGCTTCGCGTCGGGGATACAATTATGGCTCATGTTTGCCACCATCTACATTTTCACCACACTGGTGACTGACAAACAAAATACAGTACTTTGTTTGAAGGCTCTGGAAAAACTCGATTGATTTTTGCAAAGTACTTGTTACACTAAAGATCATCAAAACATTCCTTATTAGTGATATGATGACTTGGGCAAAACTCAAGTTGTAACCACCTGGTGACGGATTCACAAAAGGTCTCAAGTCTCAAATTTGAGATTTTGGACTGAAATCTAAGATTTTTCTTAGATTTTTCTCAGATTTGAGACCTTTTGCTCAGCTGGGATTCACAAAAGATCTCAGGCTAAGATTTTTCTTAGATTTGGTCTCAAATCTAAGACTGCCTAGGGGGTGACTTAAGTTTTCATAAAATAGAGTATATGTAATAACTAGAAATAGGCCGCCCTGTTGATAGTAGATGCGAATAGAAACAGGATAGCATAGAAGAACACACATTATCATGTGTAATGTCCACCCATGAACCTTTTGCCCAAATTGTACAGTAGTCTTACAAGACCCTGTTTCATTTGTAAAATATATCAATGATGCTTAAATATTTGATAGTGTAGATGTAATTTATTTCAGCTTCATGCCTTTTTGCATTGGTTGGGTTGAAAATTTTGACGAAATCACTCTATCTTGCACGGTTAAGAAGATAGAAGCCAATTCCTGTTTTTCTATTTTTGGCAAAAATTTGAAAATTCCAAATGGCCGCCATTATTGGGAAAAGGAAATTTTTTTGAAAATTGCCAAGAGTACATTTCTTAGATACCCTATGGGTCGAAAATTTCAACAAAATAACTCTATTTTGCACGGTTAAGGCCAGTTTGTGTTTTTCCATTTTGGGCAAAAATTCGAAAATTCAAAATGGCTGCCATTTTTGGGGAGGGGAAAATTTTTTGAAAATTGCAAAGATTACATTCCTTAGATACCCTGTGGGTTGAAAATTTCGACGAAATCGCTCTATCTCGCATGGTTAAGGAGATAGAAGCAAATTTGTGTTTTGCCATTTTTGGCAAAAATTCGAAAATTCAAAATGGCCGCCATTTTTGGGGAGGGAAAAATTTTTTGAAAATTGCAAAGATTGCATTCCTTAGATACCCTGTGGGTTGAAAATTTCGACGAAATCGCTCTATCTCGCACGGTTAAGGAGATAGAAGCAAATTTGTGTTTTGCCATTTTTGGCAAAAATTCGAAAATTCAAAATGGCCGCCATTTTTGGGGAGGGGAAAATTTTTTAGAAATTGCCAAGAGTACAATGCTCGGATACCCTGTGGGTCGAAAATTTTGCCGAAATCGCTCTATCTCGCACGGTTAAGGAGATAGAAGCAAATTAGTGTTTTGCCATTTTTGGCAAAAATTCGAAAATTCAAAATGGCCGCCATTTTTGGGGAGGGGAAAATTTTTTAGAAATTACCAAGAGTACAATGCTCAGATACCCTGTGGGTCGAAAATTTTGACGAAATCACTCTATCTGGCACGGTTAAGGAGATAGAAGCAAATTTGTGTTTTGCCATTTTTGGCAAAAATTCGAAAATTCAAAATGGCCGCCAATTTTGGGGAGGGGAAAATTTTTGGAAAATTGCAAAGATTGCATTCCTTAGATACCCTGTGGGTCGAAAATTTCGACGAAATCACTCTATCTCGCACGGTTAAGGAGATAGAAGCAAATTTGTGTTTTGCCATTTTTGGCAAAAATTCGAAAATTCAAAATGGCCGCCAATTTTGGGGAGGGGAAAATTTTTGGAAAATTGCAAAGAGTACATTTCTTAGATACCCTATGGGTCGAAAATTTCAACAAAATAACTCTATTTTGCACGGTTAAGGCCAGTTTGTGTTTTTCCATTTTGGGCAAAAATTCGAAAATTCAAAATGGCTGCCATTTTTGGGGAGGGGAAAATTTTTTGAAAATTGCAAAGATTACATTCCTTAGATACCCTGTGGGTTGAAAATTTCGACGAAATCGCTCTATCTCGCATGGTTAAGGAGATAGAAGCAAATTTGTGTTTTGCCATTTTTGGCAAAAATTCGAAAATTCAAAATGGCCGCCATTTTTGGGGAGGGAAAAATTTTTTGAAAATTGCAAAGATTGCATTCCTTAGATACCCTGTGGGTTGAAAATTTCGACGAAATCGCTCTATCTCGCACGGTTAAGGAGATAGAAGCAAATTTGTGTTTTGCCATTTTTGGCAAAAATTCGAAAATTCAAAATGGCCGCCATTTTTGGGGAGGGGAAAATTTTTTAGAAATTGCCAAGAGTACAATGCTCGGATACCCTGTGGGTCGAAAATTTTGCCGAAATCGCTCTATCTCGCACGGTTAAGGAGATAGAAGCAAATTAGTGTTTTGCCATTTTTGGCAAAAATTCGAAAATTCAAAATGGCCGCCATTTTTGGGGAGGGGAAAATTTTTTAGAAATTACCAAGAGTACAATGCTCAGATACCCTGTGGGTCGAAAATTTTGACGAAATCACTCTATCTGGCACGGTTAAGGAGATAGAAGCAAATTTGTGTTTTGCCATTTTTGGCAAAAATTCGAAAATTCAAAATGGCCGCCAATTTTGGGGAGGGGAAAATTTTTGGAAAATTGCAAAGATTGCATTCCTTAGATACCCTGTGGGTCGAAAATTTCGACGAAATCACTCTATCTCGCACGGTTAAGGAGATAGAAGCAAATTTGTGTTTTGCCATTTTTGGCAAAAATTCAAAAATTCAAAATGGCCGCCATTTTTGGGGAGGGGAAAATTTTTGGAAAATTGCAAATATTACATTCCTTAGATACCCTGTGGGTCGAAAATTTCGACGAAATCACTCTATCTCGCACGGTTAAGGAGATAGAAGCAAATTTGTGTTTTGCCATTTTTGGCAAAAATTCGAAAATTCAAAATGGCCGCCATTTTTGGGGAGGGGAAAATTTTTGGAAAATTGCAAAGATTGCATTCCTTAGATAGCCTGTGGGTCGAAAATTTCGACGAAATCGCTCTATCTCGCACGGTTAAGGAGATAGAAGCAAATTTGTGTTTTGCCATTTTTGGCAAAAATTCGAAAATTCAAAATGGCCGCCATTTTTGGGGAGGGGAAAATATTTTGAAAATTGCAAAGATTGCATTGCTTAGACACCCTGTGCGTCGAAAATTTTGCCGAAATTGCTCTATCTCGCACGGTTAAGGAGATAGAAGCAAATTAGTGTTTTGCCATTTTTGGCAAAAATTCGAAAATTCAAAATGGCCGCCATTTTTGGGGAGGGGAAAATTTTTGGAAAATTGCAAAGATTGCATTCCTTAGATCCCCTGAGGGTCGAAAATTTTGCCGAAATCGCTCTATCTCGCACGGTTAAGGAGATAGAAGCAAATTTGTGTTTTGCCATTTTTGGCAAAAATTCGAAAATTCAAAATGGCCGCCATTTTTGGGGAGGGGAAAATTTTTTAAAGATTGCATTGCTTAGATACCCTGTGGGTCGAAAATTTCGACAAAATCGCTCTATCTCGCACGGTTAAGGAGATAGAAGCAAATTTGTGTTTTGCCATTTTTGGCAAAAATTCGAAAATTCAAAATGGCCGCCATTTTTGGGGAGGGGAAAATATTTTGAAAATTGCAAAGATTGCATTGCTTAGATACCCTGTGCGTCGAAAATTTTGCCGAAATCGCTCTATCTCACACGGTTAAGGAGATAGAAGCAAATTTGTGTTTTGCCATTTTGGGCAAAAATTCGAAAATTCAAAATGGCCGCCATTTTTGGGGAGGGGAAAATTTTTTGAAAATTGCAAATATTACATTCCTTAGATACCCTGTGGGTCGAAAATTTCGACGAAATCGCTCTATCTCGCACGGTTAAGGAGATAGAAGCAAATTTGTGTTTTGCCATTTTTGGCAAAAATTCGAAAATTCAAAATGGCCGCCATTTTTGGGGAGGGGAAAATATTTTGAAAATTACAAAGATTGCATTGCTTAGATACCCTGTGCGTCGAAAATTTTGCCGAAATCGCTCTATCTCGCACGGTTAAGGAGATAGAAGCAAATTAGTGTTTTGCCATTTTTGGCAAAAATTCGAAAATTCAAAATGGCCGCCATTTTTGGGGAGGGGAAAATTTTTGAAAATTGCAAATATTACATTCCTTAGATACCCTGTGGGTCGAAAATTTCGACGAAATCGCTCTATCTCGCACGGTTAAGGAGATAGAAGCAAATTTGTGTTTTGCCATTTTTGGCAAAAATTCGAAAATTCAAAATGGCCGCCATTTTTGGGGAGGGGAAAATATTTTGAAAATTGCAAAGATTGCATTGCTTAGATACCCTGTGCGTCGAAAATTTTGCCGAAATCGCTCTATCTCGCACGGTTAAGGAGATAGAAGCAAATTTGTGTTTTGCCATTTTGGGCAAAAATTCGAAAATTCAAAATGGCCGCCATTTTTGGGGAGGGGAAAATTTTTTGAAAATTGCAAATATTACATTCCTTAGATACCCTGTGGGTCGAAAATTTCGACGAAATCGCTCTATCTCGCACGGTTAAGGAGATAGAAGCAAATTTGTGTTTTGCCATTTTTGACAAAAATTCGAAAATTCAAAATGGCCGCCATTTTTGGGGAGGGGAAAATATTTTGAAAATTGCAAAGATTGCATTGCTTAGATACCCTGTGCGTCGAAAATTTTGCCGAAATCGCTCTATCTCGCACGGTTAAGGAGATAGAAGCAAATTAGTGTTTTGCCATTTTTGGCAAAAATTCGAAAATTCAAAATGGCCGCCATTTTTGGGGAGGGGAAAATTTTTGGAAAATTGCAAAGATTGCATTCCTTAGATCCCCTGTGGGTCGAAAATTTTGCCGAAATCGCTGTATCTCGCACGGTTAAGGAGATAGAAGCAAATTTGTGTTTTGCCATTTTTGGCAAAAATTCGAAAATTCAAAATGGCCGCCATTTTTGGGGAGGGGAAATTTTTTTGAAAATTGCAAAGATTGCATTCTTTAGATAGCCTGTGGGTCGAAAATTTCGACGAAATCGCTCTATCTCGCACGGTTAAGGAGATAGAAGCAAATTTGTGTTTTGCCATTTTTGGCAAAAATTCGAAAATTCAAAATGGCCGCCATTTTTGGGGAGGGGAAAATATTTTGAAAATTGCAAAGATTGCATTGTTTAGATACCCTGTGCATCGAAAATTTTGCCGAAATCGCTCTATCTCGCACGGTTAAGGAGATAGAAGCAAATTTGTGTTTTGCCATTTTGGGCAAAAATTCGAAAATTCAAAATGGCCGCCATTTTTGGGGAGGGGAAAATTTTTTGAAAATTGCAAATATTACATTCCTTAGATACCCTGTGGGTCGAAAATTTCGACGAAATCGCTCTATCTCGCACGGTTAAGGAGATAGAAGCAAATTTGTGTTTTGCCATTTTTGACAAAAATTCGAAAATTCAAAATGGCCGCCATTTTTGGGGAGGGGAAAATATTTTGAAAATTGCAAAGATTGCATTGCTTAGATACCCTGTGCGTCGAAAATTTTGCCGAAATCGCTCTATCTCGCACGGTTAAGGAGATAGAAGCAAATTAGTGTTTTGCCATTTTTGGCAAAAATTCGAAAATTCAAAATGGCCGCCATTTTTGGGGAGGGGAAAATTTTTGGAAAATTGCAAAGATTGCATTCCTTAGATCCCCTGTGGGTCGAAAATTTTGCCGAAATCGCTCTATCTCGCACGGTTAAGGAGATAGAAGCAAATTTGTGTTTTGCCATTTTTGGCAAAAATTCGAAAATTCAAAATGGCCGCCATTTTTGGGGAGGGGAAATTTTTTTGAAAATTGCAAATATTACATCCCTTAGATACCCTGTGGGTCGAAAATTTCGACGAAATCGCTCTATCTCGCACGGTTAAGGAGATAGAAGCAAATTTGTGTTTTGCCATTTTTGGCAAAAATTCGAAAATTCAAAATGGCCGCCATTTTTGGGGAGGGGAAAATTTTTGGAAAATTGCAAATATTACATTCCTTAGATACCCTGTGGGTCGAAAATTTCGACGAAATCGCTCTATCTCGCACGGTTAAGGAGATAGAAGCAAATTTGTGTTTTGCCATTTTTGGCAAAAATTCGAAAATTCAAAATGGCCGCCATTTTTGGGGAGGGGAAAATTTTTTGAAAATTGCAAAGAGTACATCCCTTAGATACCCTGTGGGTCGAAAATTTCGACGAAATCGCTCTATCTCGCACGGTTAAGGAGATAGAAGCAAATTTGTGTTTTGCCATTTTTGGCAAAAATTCGAAAATTCAAAATGGCCGCCATTTTTGGGGAGGGGAAAATTTTTGGAAAATTGCAAATATTACATTCCTTAGATACCCTGTGGGTCGAAAATTTCGACGAAATCGCTCTATCTCGCACGGTTAAGGAGATAGAAGCAAATTTGTGTTTTGCCATTTTTGGCAAAAATTCGAAAATTCAAAATGGCCGCCATTTTTGGGGAGGGGAAAATTTTTTGAAAATTGCAAAGAGTACACTCCTCAGATACCCTGCGGGTCGAAAATTTTGCCGAAATCGCTCTATCTCGCACGGTTAAGGAGATAGAAGCAAATTACTCAAAAGTAGTACTGAAAATACACAATGAAGTACCTAAATGGCTATTACTCATGTACTGACAAAGCTATCAGTCCCAAATGCAATACCAAGCGAGCTATGGACATAACAATCTTGTATTCAAAATTGTAGTAAAATATCTTTAATTATTTTGGCTTAAATGCACGGAAACCAATGGGTACTGAAAATAGCTGTACTTAAGTATTACTCAGTAAGCAAAAGAGGTACAACAGCCAAAAGCAATCCCAAGCAAGCTACTGACCCAATAAGCCTGCATACCAAATTTGGTGACAATAGCTCTAATACTTTTCCTTTAAATGAGCGGAAACCATGCGTGACGCCGGACATCGGACGCCGGACGCCGGACATCGGACGGCGAAAAAAGCAAAAATAATATATCCACCCCCCAGGGGGGTGGACATAAAAAGTCACAAAACAAAATGAAAATAGTGAAGTATGAGATATTACTCAACTTGTAACACAAAATATGAATATATATTAAGAGTTTGTACAAAAACAACAGTAAACATTTACATTTCAAATTTATATGAGTGGCTTGTTTTGCTGTTATAATCAGTTCTTTTGAATGTCAGTACAAATTATAGTAAAAAGACAATATTTTGCTTTTGCATCATTTCTAAAATGTGAGTATATGTGGCAGAGTGGTAAAATATAAATGTGTATACCTTCAACTAATCCCAACAAAATGTTACATCAGTTTTGATTGGTCCAGACTCAAAACTTGGCTGAGATTTTGGTCTCAGCTGAGATTCCTTTCATGAATCTCAACTTTTGCAGAATCTCAGCTGAGACAAAAATCTCAGATTTGAGCAAAATCTCAGCTGAGATTTGGGTAAGACTTGAGACCTTTCGTGAATCCAGTCCCTTGACACTAACACAGTAAACTGTTTTGGTCCCTTAGCGCGAGCACAAAGCCATCAGAGACATGAGTAGTGCACTAGAATTTATGAAAGTCTTCTGACAGAAAGAAATTCCAACTTAGATACATCCCACAGCTGGTCCCGAACTGAGATGGTCACTCATGCAAGCACTAACATAGCCCATTGCTGCTTAACTTCAGTGAACAGACAAATAGTCATCACTCTGTGTCACAATTCATGAAAATCCAATGCAAGAAGGACATATGTATGGGAAAAAGCCAAAAGGACATGTGTCCTTTTAGCTATTGGAGAGCAAGAGAGGCAAATTCAGAATCCACAGGTGTTGTCAATTTCATTAAAGTCCGGAGACAAAAAAAAGTGATCTGTAGAAGCGTGAGCTCTAGCGATGGTCGCGCTTAACAATCCCAAACTCAATGAAAATACCCAGTAAATACACCATTCCAACTGTTTCTTCTTTTCTTTTCCCTTTTCTGAGTGAACTATATTACTGTAAAAATCAATGCATTATCATCCACAGGAAATCTTTCTTTGTTGTTTAGATTGTGACGCAGACTTGGGGTCAAATTTAAATGCAAATGCAACTACTTTTTAATTTTTCAAATGCAAATACAAATACTTTTATTTTCTTCAAATGCAAATACTTTTCAAAAGTATTTCACATATTTTTTCAAATACTTTCAAGTACTTTCAAATACTTAAAATTTTATATATTAGCATGCAATAATATATTAAAAATACTTATTAAAAGCCTAAATTAAATTGAGCTCACCAATAAATAACATTAATAGTAATAAAAGAATAACTTAAATTATATGCTTTGCAAAAAGAAAGAAAAAAAACCAGCAAATTCATTCACTGGCAGAATAAATTGTATTTGCAAAATGTATTTGAAAGTATTTGAATCTTTTTTTCAAATGCAAATACTTTTCATTTGAAAATCTCAAATACAAATACTTTCAAGAAGTATTTAAAATGCATTTAAATGCAAATGCATTTGACCTTATGTCTGTTGTAACATCATCCAAATCTCTCAAGAATAACTTTGCAGTTCCTTGTCACAGGGGTACATCTAATGTAATTGAGCACGCTATACAAGTTAAATCAATAACAGGGATTTTTTTCTGTTGTAGTTCCTTCGTATTAGGGCAGGGTCGTTGGCAGATTTTCCATTTCGGTATTCCGCCGGTGTAAAACCATACCGATTCCAGGATACAAAAAAAATTTTTGTTCTAGTACATCCCCAATCAAATAGGCCCACTGATAGGAAGTCAAAATCATGAAAACAAAACATTGACAGTTCTTCCAAAAGAAATTACCACAGAAGTACTAGAATATATCAAAATATGAGATAAAAGTTTATAATTTCTTCAGATTTGGGGTTTGCTTTTAATATTTTATATTTTTTCACAATATTATGTACTGACATTCGATTGAATTGGTCTCGATACCGTAATACCGGTGTTACTGAACCTGCCCTACTTCATATACTCAAGCTCAACTTGAGTTCAACTTGCCATTTTAACCTTACCACTCGATCTGCACAATGGCACGCAATCACACACTATTCCTTTTTTTGGTCTTTTAAAGAACAATTACCTTGAACTAACAAAATCACTATCTTGCTCAGATTATGTTATATTAACATATGTTTTAACTATTAGCTATCACAAACCAATCTCTCTAATGATAAAGTTTTTATAGAATAAATGTTTTGCTGAAGCAACCTATACAAAGATTGTGAAAGAGCTTGTCACATTTGGAGAAGCTTGGTATTACCTCACATTTTCTGTTTGCTTTTGATGAGCTCAGGGCTGACAATGTCTCCATCAATTTATTCTTGTTGAACTGCAATAAAAACAAACACAGCACAACCATGTTTAAAATATCATAAAATATTTGGTTAAATGAAAGTCGTTTAATCATTCAACATAGAATCTATTCTGATAGTTGCAACACATATTAAAACAAGACCACTGCCGCAGTGTGTATCTCCCGCCGAGCATTAAAGGGGAAGAAATACCTTTTCCGAGATATTCACACTTTTTCATTTTCCGCTAAAATCCAAGATGGCTGCCAAAAGTGGCGAAAACTGAAATTTTTCCCCTACGCACAGAATACTGTTGTACTACCCTGCAGGTCAAAAATTCACTCGAAATCGCTCTATCTCTTACCATTTCGAAGATATTTTCAATGTTTTATTTTCCGCTAAAATCCAAGATGGTCGCCAAAAGTGGCGAAAACTGAAATCTTTCCCCTTTGCATAGGACACTCTTGTACTACCCTACAGGTCGAAAAGTTCGCTCCAAATCACTCTATCTCGTATGGTTTTCGAGATATTCTCACTTTTTCATTTTCCACTAAAATCCAAGATGGCAGCCAAAAGTGGCCAAAATTGAAATTTTTCCCCTTTGGTTAGGATACTCTTGTACTACCCAGCGGGTCAAAAATTCGCTCGAAATCGCTCTATCTCATACAGTTTTCGAGATATTCACACATTTTCATTTTCTGCTAAAATCCAAGATGGCCGCCAAAAGTGGCAAAAATTGAAATTTTTCCCCTTTGCATAGGATACTCTTGTACTACCCTGTGTGTCAAAAATTCGCTTGAAATCGCTCTATCTCGTACGGTTTTCGAGATATTCACACTTTTTCATTTTCCGCTAAAATCCAAGATGGCCACCAAAAGTGGCGAAGATTGAAATTTTTTCCCCTTGGCATAGGATACTCTTGTACTAAAAATTCGCTCGAAATCACTCTATCTCGTACAGTTTTTGAGATATTCACACTTTTTCATTTTCCGCTAAAATCCAAGATGGCTGCCAAAAGTGGCGAAAACTGAAATTTTTCCCCTACGCACAGAATACTGTTGTACTACCCTGCAGGTCAAAAATTCGCTCGAAATCACTCTATCTCTTACCATTTCGAAGATATTTTCAATGTTTTATTTTCCGCTAAAATCCAAGATGGTCGCCAAAAGTGGCGAAAACTGAAATCTTTCCCCTTTGCATAGGACACTCTTGTACTACCCTGCAGGTCAAAAAGTTCGCTCCAAATCACTCTATCTCGTACGGTTTTCGAGATATTCTCACTTTTTCATTTTCCGCTAAAATCCAAGGTGGCCGCCAAAAGTGGCGAAAACTGAAATCTTTCCCCTTTGCATAGGACACTCTTGTACTACCCTGCAGGTCAAAAAGTTCGCTCCAAATCACTCTATCTCGTATGGTTTTCGAGATATTCTCACTTTTTCATTTTCCACTAAAATCCAAGATGGCAGCCAAAAGTGGCCAAAATTGAAATTTTTCCCCTTTGGTTAGGATACTCTTGTACTACCCAGCGGGTCAAAAATTCGCTCGAAATCGCTCTATCTCATACGGTTTTCGAGATATTCACACATTTTCATTTTCTGCTAAAATCCAAGATGGCCGCCAAAAGTGGCAAAAATTGAAATTTTTCCCCTTTGCATAGGATACTCTTGTACTACCCTGTGGGTCAAAAATTCGCTTGAAATCGCTCTATCTCGTACGGTTTTCGAGATATTCACACTTTTTCATTTTCCGCTAAAATCCAAGATGGCCACGAAAAGTGGCGAAGATTGAAATTTTTTCCCCTTGGCATAGGATACTCTTGTACTAAAAATTCGCTCGAAATCACTCTATCTCGTACAGTTTTTGAGATATTCACACTTTTTCATTTTCCGCTAAAATCCAAGATGGCCGCCAAAAGTGGCAAAAATTGAAATTTTCCCCTTTGCATAGAAAACTCTTGTACTACCCTGTGGGTTAAAAATTCGCTCAAAATCACTCTATCTCTTACCATTTCGAAGATATTTTCAATGTTTTATTTTCCGCTAAAATCCAAGATGGCCGCCAAAAGTGGCGAAAACTGAAATCTTTCCCCTTTGCATAGGACACTCTTGTACTACCCTGCAGGTCAAAAAGTTCGCTCCAAATCACTCTATCTCGTACGGTTTTCGAGATATTCTCACTTTTTCATTTTCCGTTAGAATCCAAGATGGCCGCCAAAAGTGGCGAAAACTGAAATCTTTCCCCTTTGCATAGGACACTCTTGTACTACCCTGCAGGTCAAAAAGTTCGCTCCAAATCACTCTATCTCGTATGGTTTTCGAGATATTCTCACTTTTTCATTTTCCACTAAAATCCAAGATGGCCACCCAAAGTGGCCAAAATTGAAATTTTTCCCCTTTGGTTAGGATACTCTTGTACTACCCAGCGGGTCAAAAATTCGCTCGAAATCGCTCTATCTCGTACGATTTTCGAGATATTCACACATTTTCATTTTCTGCTAAAATCCAAGATGGCCGCCAAAAGTGGCAAAAATTGAAATTTTTCCCCTTTGCATAGGATACTCTTGTACTACCCTGTGGGTGAAAAAATTGGCTTGAAATCGCTCTATCTCGTACGGTTTTCGAGATATTCACACTTTTTCATTTTCCGCTAAAATCCAAGATGGCCACCAAAAGTGGCGAAAATTTAAATTTTTTCCCCTTGGCATAGGACACTCTTGTACTAAAAATTCGCTCGAAATCGCTCTATCTCGTCCAGTTTTTGAGATATTCACACTTTTTCATTTTCCGCAAAAATCCAAGATGGCCGCCAAAAGTGGCAAAAATTGAAATTTGTCCCCTTTGCATAGAAAACTCTGGTACTACCCTGTGGGTCAAAAATTCGCTCAAAATCGCTCTATCTCTTACGGTTTTTGAGATATTCACACTTTTTCATTTTCCGCAAAAATCCAAGATGGCCGCCAAAAGTGGCAAAAATTGAAATTTGTCCCCTTTGCATAGAAAACTCTGGTACTACCCTGTGGGTCAAAAATTCGCTCAAAATCGCTCTATCTCTTACGGTTTTCGAGATATTCACACTTTTCCATTTTCCGCTAAAATCCAAGATGGCCGCCAAAAGTGGCGAAAACTGAAATTTTTCCCCTTGGCATAGGATACTCTTCTACTACCCTGTGGGTGAAAAATTTGCACGAAATTGCTCTATCTCTTTTGAAGATATAAGCCATTTACTCATTATGGTTATCATTAAAAATTGACAAAGTAGCTATTACTCACTTAGCCATGGAGATACACTTCCAAACTACTGACCATGTTGTAGCTGTGGAGAAAGTAGCTGAACAACATATTGGAACAAAATATTCTAAATGCAACAGTTTGAGAGTTACAAGTCATATTAGGTAAAAGTGCTATTACTCACTCAAAAGTAGCCTCCAAAAGTAGCGAAAATTGAAATTTTTCCCCTTAGCATAGGATACTCTTGTACTACCCTGTGGGTCAAAAATTCACTCGAAATTGCTCTATCTCTTACGGTTTGCGAGATATTTGTGATTTTTCACATTTTCACTAAAAGTAGCAATAAAGTAGCCATTACTCAATTGTACATTGAGCAACAGTTGTGAAACTTAAATATGTTACAGTTCACAAAAAAGTAGATGAACAACATATTTGAGAGAAATTGTGTAGCTGCAATACTTTTGAAGATATAAGCCATTTACTTATTATGGTTATCATTAAAAATTGACAAAGTAGCTATTACTCACTTAGCTATGAAGATACACTTCCAAACTACTGACCATGTTGTGCTGAACAACATATCGGAACAAAATACTCTAAATGCAATAGTTTGAGAGGTATAAGTCATATAATTATATTAGGTAAAAGTGCTATTACTCACTCAAAAGTAGGCCAAAGTTCACCAAACCCCCAAAAATATTGAAGAGCGTAAAAATTGATTAGGACAAGTAATTTACCAAAAATGTGTAACTGTAGTAGTTTCAGAGAAAACTGTGTGACCCACGCACGAACGCACACACATGGTGCAAATTACAATCTCCCGCCGGTGAGCTGGGCAGGAGATAATGATGGATAGTAACCAGATGCTTGTGAACCTGGGGCGGATTTCACGAAAGGTCTTATCCCGTTCTCAGGCTCAAATTTGAGACATTTGTCTCAAATTTTTGGAATATTTTACTTGAGCCCATGGGCTCAGCCTTTATGGATTTCACAAAAGGTCTCAGTCTCAGTTTTGGCTGAGCCACTGGCTCAAATATTGGGATTGGTTGAAAGTGGGCTTAAGTTTTGTAAACAAAGGCTCAAATATGGCCGCCATAATTCTTTCATCACTTCAAAATTTGAAATGGCTGAAAATAGGGTACAAATATATAAAACAAGCCCCTGAAGTAGTCTTTGGGTATTTTTACATGTTTACAAGGTTTCCCATTGCAAAATAGTATTTAACCAGAGATATTATGTGTCAAACAAGGAACATATATGCCATCAGTAGAATATTTTGACTACAAAAAATGGTCACATGACACAGAAAACCACTGTGGTTATTTGATAAGCTTGGTCTCAACTGAGACCCCTTCTGTGAAAACCATTTGAGACAAAGACTTAGCTGAGCCAGAAGGCTCAGATTTGAGCCAGTGTCTCAGCCTGAGACTGGGCTAAGTCTGAGACCTTTCATGAAATCCGCCCCTGGAATAAACAATTTTGTACCTAATTTGTAATGACGAAAATTGTCTTCAAATTAATATAAGAGAGGGAAAGAATCGCTTCACACTTACTGTTGTATCTTGGTCCTCTTGAGAATCAGCAACAATGAAATAAGAATCCAGATTTTCACTAAATTCATAATCAAAGTCCTCAGCCATTACATCACTTTACCCATATATTCTGAAAGATGAAAAAAAAATAGAGAGGCTTTTAGACATTGTGTCAACTAATATTTCCAGAAAAAAACATGAACCACTTGCTTATATGGATAGAATTCCTGGGTATGATCTTGGATTGAAAAATAAAACCCATAGATATAAAAACTTTATTCAGTCCCATAACTCTCTCAAAGTATCCTACTGTGAAAAAAGACATCAGAATTAGCTTTCATAATCTTTTGGATATTTAAAATAACTCGTAAATTATTTTTAAAATTCCAGACGCCAACCTATAAAATGATGAAATGAAGAGCTAATATTTGGTGAAAAAAACTGAATGAAAATTTTAAGATTACCCAAGTAATTTATGGACTTAAACTATATTTTAATAGCTTTTCCCTCAGTACCTGGTCCACTATTTTGTACTTGGTTTTTCATCAAAATGTGACCATTTTCATGTAGTTGGGCAACCTATCACAGTTCATTTAAGAAAATTAGGAAATAAAATAACATGTATGTCTAGTATTGTCTACCACAATATATATTTTTAAATTTATGGCTATTGTTGAAAAAGCTCTAAAAGTGCTTAAATTATACCAACTTGTGGGTGTGTGTGGAAATCGTAACCAAAACAGCTCACAACCAACAACTCACACTTATTTCCTTTTTAACATTTTAAATATTATTACCAATTAATATTATATAAAAAAAATATTAATTTATAAGCCACAGAATTCTGTGACCTGATATTTTAGATGCATACATGTACATAAATGAGTTGTATAAGTCCACTAATTGAAGTATTTGATCTTTAAGTAAATCAATATTTACATGTAACATATTTGATCTTCAAGAAGCCTTTCTATAAATAAAATATTGTTAGGGAACCCCCATGGAATTCTGTGACCTCATATTTTCTACACAATCATGCAAATGAGTTGTACAAGTCTGTGAATTTGATCTTCAATTAAATAGATGTTTCCGATGTTTATCTTAGTATTGTGTTTTGTGTTCCTTTCAATCATATTATACAAAATTTTTAATAAATCTTGTAATGATGAATGAATAAATGTTTTAAGCTTTATTCATGAAAAAATAATAGCGTTTACTCAAAAATGGACTAATTTTGTGTATGTAAATGCACAGTAGTGATCTTACGACTCCAAATATTTCATGTCCGCTAACCGCTTAGTACTAGGGCTGTGACGGGTACAAAAAAATGGCATCGAGTACTCGCCCTCTGACAACCACGAGATTTAGTTCCCACCATTAGAAGTCTTCTGTAAACAAATAGTCAATTCCGGAAACGAAACTTTTGAAGAAAAACGTCTCTTATTTAATCAGATATTATAGATTATGGAGTAAATTATAGGTTTTCAAGGGAAAACAACAACTTTAATTGATGTTATGTGACGGAAATGCTGAAATGCAGCATATTTTACACAAACGTTTCATTACGTGGGCGATAATACAATACCTCACGAGTAACCGAGTACTTAAAATGGACTAGAGTACAAGCCAAGATCAACTCGTACACCGAGGCTCGAGTACTCGTTCGCAGCCCTACTTAGTGTTGACACCGCATAACTGTCAAATGTTTCAACAACCAAATATCTTAAGTTTCATATGGAAAAAAGCATTAAAAAAAAAATTGTTGTGAAATAAAATGAAAATATATGTATATAATCTGTAAAGTTTAATAAATTTGCGGGTTTCCTGCAACTTTTGCTTCGTTTATTTCAGAAAGGAAGTGGGCGATATAAGAGGGCGATTATTCCGACTTTAAAATATGAACCGGTAAATAGCACTATTCTAACGTTGTCGATTAGTTGGCCAGTCGTGACGACCCTAATGCACAGTATACCTTAAAATATTCATCAAAAATAAAAAGGCTGAATTTTTAAAGGACCTAGTGGTGGACCAATTCACGCCCGGGTACCAATTCACGCCCACCCCTAAATTTATCCAAAACAATCACAGTTAAACAATAAATTACAAATGTAAATGATCCATTTGACGATTATCTATGATGTGGTAAACATCTTCTCTATGAAAAATTATAAATCTTCAAGAAAATTGAGGGCGGGCCTGAATTGGTACCCGGGCGTGAATTGGTCCACCACCACTATATGTTGTCCAATACTAAGATATGTAAAGGGAGAAATTTTCGATCTTTGCAGATTCTGACAGTACATTTTTTTAGCCTTACAAATCAATAATGTCTCAAGAGATTTCAATCACTGAATATGGAGAAAATTAACAATCAGCCACAGATACTGGTAAAGTCAGTTAGCAAAACAATTATAGTCATAGAGAGACGTTTTGCGGGTAAACAATAATGAGCGATATAATAAGATCCACTAAAGAGGCCAGTAAAATGTTCAGTTTCTCACAATGATTCATAAAAATATCAAAAGCAAATAACAGATGAGCATTTTAACACGTTACACATAGACATACAAACGTAATATTAAAATTACAGTGCAATAAATATGATAAAAATATCCAAATGATATCAAACAATTTTCTCCCAAATAGGGATAGAAGTACGTAAATATATAGCATATTTAAGGTAAATCCCTATTATTTCATTGCTACAGCAAGGCAGTCAAGTTGATACTATTTGGTCAAGATTGAGATCAAAATTTATATTACAGAGCATATATTTATATTAGAGAGCAGGAATTATCAACTTAATTTGCAATTATTTTACCATAATATTAGCAATCAAACCATTATTGCATAAACTGAAGTCGTATTATTGTCCTGATCAATGCAAACCCCAAAACAAGGTGTTGTATTCATTTGTTTATATGCTTGAAAAGGTGAGTTTCGATTCAAGTATGTGATAATCTTTACAGTGTGCTAATGATAGTGCTATCATGGAATGCATTCAGAGCACACTCTTCATTGTTGGTGTCCAACACTTATGTGCAACAAAAAACCTCAAATTTACACAATGATAAACTGCAACATATGTATTTATTTATACTTGATTTTATAAGGCAGAGTCCAAATAATAATTAAATCCATTATCATATCAACATACACGGTATATAGAAGAAGATATGCAGAAATATAATTTTGAAATCCAAATTAACTGATCTGCCAATTTATATGTCTAATAGCATTTTAAAAAAATCTATGTATGAAAAAAAGAAAAAAAAACTTTAACTATTTTTTTCCTATTTATCAAGTAAAATTTCAATCAATATTGCAATCATATAAAACTAATCTCATCTGAGGGTGATATCAAGTACTTGTATGACTCATGAACTACAAAAAAAAATGGCTGCACTTAGCTGCTCAGTTTTCTTGCGACAAGGTCTTATGAGAAAAAAGTTCTTGTTCTTTTCTCATTCAAGCTTTAGTTGGTTAACATAAGAATAAAAAGAAATAGTTCTTGTGTGGAGAAACAAAAGGAAAACAAGCAAAAGAGCTCTTTTATGGAATATCTTTATTACTCACATAAAATAAATTCACACAAATTTAGTTGTGGAGAAATTAACTTCTTTGACACAAATTTAAATTTTAATTCCATCAAGGTATTAATCGCTACCATATAAAATAAGTGCACAGATTTCTTTATCAATGTTTAAATCATATATAATTGATCCCATCTGAGACTGATTTAGGCAAATGATATATGAACAATTTGAAGGTGTTCAAGACTTCTAATCTCAAATATTTGCCCCAGTTTCAAGACTCAGAAACATCATTCTGCGAAAACTATGAAATTTAATGTCATCATACAACGAATAAGCCAGTACATTACTTCAAATTCCTCTAACAGGTGTAATCAGCTGGAATTATACTTTAATTAGGCCGCAGCCACTCGTCATTCAGTAGGCATCAATGCATAAGGATGTGCATTGAATATTTCTTTTGTTAATTGCATGGTCATATTCAAATTTAGACAGATGTAGCCATACTTGGTATTGATATATTTACAATATGAAAACATAACTTGTGACACATGATGTAGTGCTCTTGAGAAATATCACAGTTGTCTTCTGTTGCCTTTGTTTTTCACCATATCTTTAAGATAAGTTTCAATTGTCTCCTGCTCATCGACCCTGATTGGACATAGGAAACTGCTGCAGCAGTCATTGTGGGGATATTAAAATGTACCAGATATTTCTTACAATTACCTGAAAGCATGTTTATAAGTTTAACCTGCAATTCAGACATTTGAAGTTATCTCTTTTGGATGATTTAGAGAGTGGAGGCTTATTATCCACCATGAGTTGTATTTGACCAAAATGGGGAGACATACAGACTGGGAAATACTTGTTTGTTTTCCCAGCGGCCACTTTGTATGCATAATTAGTGTTTTAAATTTGTCAACAAGTGTCAATTTTTGTCAAAATTTCTGAAAAAGTGTAATCTTAAAATATGTTATATATGCATATAACAACAAAACTTATGCTATAACCAACAGATGTACAAATCTTGATACACATCATCAGTGTAGAATAAATAACCAAAATCACACGAAAAGAAATAATAAAATGTACTGCTGGCCACAAAGGTACAAATCTAAATTTTGATCTATGTAATAAGTATCAAATATTCCATTCTGTGGGTGGAATTGGGGACAGAAAATTTTGGAAGGTAGTAACTGCATAATTATTGCCTAAACTGTACAATTATACTTTTGTAAAGGTTGATTTTCCTGTTGTTATAAAAGGTTTTACATTAAACATTTAAAATCTTTTAATCTGTCTCTGAATGGTTGCATTAGCCACACTCTTATATTTACTACATTTTCGTGCATATATTTATCATTTTATTTCCATGCCATATTTTTGGTTTATTCCCATATTTTTTTATGTTCTATGAGAGTTTCTTTTTCGCTAAAATATACCCACATAAAGATGCCAAAGTCCTTGTGGATGGGGCATCAGTCCACTTTAATAAAAAGGGATTGGTATCGCCTATGGTTATTTTCCTTTTATCTGTCTGAACTGCAACACATTATGTTCATGAATCAGAAACTAAATTTATTTTTTAAAAATTACTTACATCTGGTTTATATATGTTTAAATTAGTTTCACAATGAATATTCAGAATTTTAACAACAAATATCGATAATAAAACAAAATAATATTTGATTTGGCACTTCATTTAAAAGAATGCTTATTTTTGAACGATTATGAATGCTTTAAACTTTTAAACTGGTGCACATTTTCGATTTAAGGTAAATTTTATCAAATTGATATCCTGCAACATAATGCAATAAAATGGGACATTATGCCTAAATGCATCCCATATAAGTTGAGAAAAATACTTAAATTAATTTTTTCCATGTTATTGCTATGTGTAACTACTAATGCTAATTAGCCAAAATGGTGGTTGAAACTCAATCCTTTTCTGTACTATGGCTGCATGACACTTTACTGTGTAATAAAGAGTCAGGTATCGGCCACTATTTTGAGCAATTAGCATTGGTAGTTAACAGAAGGGAAAAAATTAAATATAATGTTTTCTGGTCCACTCATTCGGTACACACTTTGACATTATATGTCTACATAACTGTGTAATAATATTCCATACATAAATAAAATTTGCATAAAATAAGCAATGTGCACAGTTTATATGCTGTGAATTTTATAATCACCCTAAAATATGTTTTGGCTTTTGAAGATTATTGTCATCCCCAGTATTGTCATGTTTAATTGACAATATTCCATGCTATACATGCCAAAAGGTGTGGCAAAATATTTTGAATACCTACAAAATGGATGTAAATAACTAAATTATTTAAAATAAATCATGATTGAAGCTTCCTGATGCATGACAGCTTATTGCTGCATTCTTTGGGCTATTTACACAGCCTCTAAAAATGCAGGTATCGTCTACAGTGAACTTCACTTATCATTAATTAATGCTGCATTCTTTCGCATTTTGTGAGCCATTTACTGCGTCTGACATGGAGGGATGACAGGTCTGTGCATTTTTACAGGCTGGGAACTCCAGTCAAGAATAGCCAAAAGAATGCAGTACTAAGCTATCATGTATGGGAATCCTCAATCATGTTTATTTTAAATAATCGAATTATTGATATAAATTTTGTATGTATTCCAACTATTTTACCAAATATTATGGTACTTATAACATTATTATTGCCAAGTAAACAGAATAATGCTAGGGATGGCAATTTTATTCTAAAGTAAAAACATATTTTTGAGCGATAATAGAAGATATACAACATTTAAACTGATGCACACTTTTTATTTAAGATAAATTTTATTCAATTATTATGCGAAAGCATTGCACAGTAAAAGGGGGATATGTTGTCAAAATGTGCACCCAATGAGTTAACCATTAGTACATTGTATTTATTTTTCTCTACCATTGCTAAAGTAACTATGAACGCTGATTGTCCAAATTGGTGGCCAATACTTGACCCTTTATTGGAGAGTAAAATGGTCGCGGAACCAGAGTATCATGACCCACACCACATTCGAAATTATCAATCAAATTCACACACTTTTAGTTGCACATGTAATTTATTTCAACATACAAACAGAGGGAAGAGAGATCTATAACTAGTATGGGGATTCATGTGTTAAAATTAAAAGAAAAACGGACGAGGAAACTACATGTAAATGGTGTATGTACACTCATGAAAAAAACCCAGTGATTTAACATTCACAGTCAAGGCGGACATGTCACCTGGTGTGGTACATGCTCCTCCTACACGTACAGGTCGTGGGTTTAAATCAAGCAAAATTTATAGTCGCTTGCATGAAGTTTTACAGACTCTTGACCAACTGGTATGGGCTGTTTTCCTCAGCCCACTCAACTAAAATTTAAGATCATGTTAATCCAAATTAATCAATAAATCAAGTCATAGATATTTAAAACGACTGAAAATATACAATGGTTGAGACACAACAGAGTTTAACGAAAAACCTGACACATCAGTGTTTCCCTTGTTTTTATGTTAAATAATTAAATATATCCTGTTTATGTGCTTTCAAATGTTGATTGTACTAGGAAAGCTCCATCTTTGGCAATTGTAACTTCAGGAACATCCGTGACAACAGAGTGAATTGGACAGCATATAATAGCAATCGATAATATTTATGAGGGTAGCCATTACATTTTTTTTTCAGAGCTACTCTGCAAATTATGAAAATAACTAACAGCGAACTCACTTGATGTTTAGGAGTCAACCTAATATCACGGGCACATTATGTTGATTTCAATCAATCACAAAAGATGCAGTATTCTTGAAAAGGACACCTTAAACTGATAAATGTATGCAGAGTTACGAACTTAGGCTAATATATATGTATATAGTGAAGGAAATAAATTTTGTTGTAGAAAATGCACATTGTTTTAACTTGACTTTGGATTTAGTACAAATAAGACATGGAAGTGTCAAAAGCTGTGGATATGTCTCCATATCTCATTGACTGTTCACATTGCTTGGATCAATTCTTGCTTAAACAACTGCAGTACCCGGGTACTGGATACTTCATTTTGAGTACATTGCTTCTCTTCCATGGAATTGTGGCCAATGTTATGGTGGTAATTGGGATAAACAACATGAAACCTGCCACGAAATCAAAGCCGTATTACAGATATATGATTAGCCTTGCATTGGCGCGAGTTTTTACTGGAGTTGTGGGAATATTATTAGAAATATTGATGATTTATAAGTCTTCCTATGACTCAGTCATCTATTCAACACTTTTTCTTACCTCAGTGTTTGGCCTCCACAGAGACTTGCTTTTCTGTTGCTTTATGCTCGGTTTGCTCAGCTTGCTGGCGATTGCAGTGGACAATCTTACAGCCAGCGTGAAACCTTACCATTACTTCCTAATTCTGAGGAAGAAAACTGTAAATCGGAGTATTGTGTTATTATGGATAGCTGGCCTCATGCTGGGACTTACTCCATTTGCCCTGAATACTGGAACTACACCAAGCAATGACCTGCCCCATCTGAATGATACAAATTGTTTATTGCTTAACCCTAGTACCAATAGCACAGGAATGTTGGAGAGTAAAATGATTGAAATTGTGAAACCATGTGTATTTGCAAACAGGTCTGCCTATGACCAAAGCTTTCAATCCTACAAGAGATGCTTAATAATTGACACACACCAAAATGAGTTATGGATGAGTGATGTCGCATTGAGGGAGTGTACTCCAGTAGAAGACTTGTCATATATAGCCAATACACGTTACTTTCTTCAAACCTCACGCTTCTATCAGATTGAGATGATCAGTTATTGTGTTCTCACTGGTTGTATAACTCTATTTATGGTCACGGCATATGGTTATACCTTGATCCGTGCCAGGATACATGACCTCCAGTTTGGTGCTCAAATGATGGCAAACCGTGTATCCCTTATAAACCGTATCCTCTCCAGAGTGATGGTAGCCAGTGTTTTCATTGTGTTGTGGATACCTTGGACATTGCTCAGCCTCATTCAGCTGAATGTTGTGCATTTTTACTATTTTAATTTGGTGGTGTATGCCAGTATTGGTATTGATCCTTACCTTTATTATGTACGGATAAGGAAGCTGAGGAATTCTATAAACCAATTGATTTGTCATTGCAGATTTCAGGGACAGTAACCTATGCTATTTTGAATAAAAAGTGAATTGGAAAAAAACTTTCTATCCATAGCAAAAGGGTTAAATATATAACTGAAAGTGATGCAAATCTGAGTATAAATATGAACTCCTTCATGTAATCTACAATGTGTTATTTTGTTGTTTGAATGAGCGGAATGTTTAAATCAGTTGACAAATACACGTCACAGTATTGTTATCCTTGACATTTAAAATAACAATGTTTGATTTCAATAATTCAAACTCTACAAGTGTGAGAAATTCAGTTATGTAGCCAAGTTTGTATGGTGCCAAAATTGTTATAAAAGACTAAGCTGTTGCAGTTAATGTTGTTTACTTGTTTATTTTCATACCAAAGTGTATATTTTAAAGGATGATAAAATAAGTATAATGTAGACACTTTTCTTGATCTAGCATTTTTTGAAGTCTTTGTACAATTTGAATTTCGGTGCACTCGTTTTGTCAGTCTGCCTGTCCATCCATTTTGCTTTTCTGTGTTTGCCATAACTCCAAAAGTAATTAGCAGACCTTTCTGAAATTTTTACGTGGGTAAGACATTACCAAAAGAAGTGATTAAATTTTGGAAAATATTTGGATCATATTCTAGATACAAAAAAGTAAAAGTCCCATTTTAATGTACTTGCTTTTAATGTATTTTCAATGACTTGGGCATTCTAGCTCACATTACTCAAAATGAACAAACATGCTCACATCTTTCCTCGGTCCCAGACAGGAGACCACCAGAACAGCCTTTTGCATCTACCTGGTTTTATTTATTTTTATTTATTTATTTGGGGTTTTACATTGCTTTCAACACTGTACAGGTCATATCAAGACGGGTAGTTGGAAGGGCAGAGGAAACCAGTACATAGATTTCGTTAGGGTTCAGTACTGTAAACTGCCGACCAACGGCAAGCAACTACCAGCTTTCCCACTTGAGGCCGTGACGGGGATTGAACCCCGGCCTCAGAGGTGGGAGGCGAGAGTGTTACCACTCTGCCACCATGGCCCCCTGCATCTACCTGGTATCTGAAGTTGAAAATTTGGAGGAAAGAGACTTTCAAAGTTTCAAAAAGGAGGATGTGAAAGTTTTAAGTGGGATACAGAGCACGGCCCATCAGCCCCAGCAATCTACGCTTTTTAGGAGCTCCATTACCACTTCCACATGTATGCCACATAGTTATTATCAGCCAATGCAACCAGCAGCCACTGCCAGGGAATACATCTTGACTATTCCAGAAATCTAGATGCCAGAAAGCCAGGCCATCCAACCAGCTCAGCGGAGCCAAGTGGTGCCCAGATGACAGCAACAGCCCAGAGGACCACAAACTTTATACTAAGTTGTTAATGAGCAACAACCTGACACGTCTAGTCAACTACATTTCACCATCAGCCCGACCAAGTTCACACAACTTCTCGGGCCTCTTTGGGAATATACAATCAGTCATGAGTTACCAGTGAATGGATATACCTCAACTGTTTTCTCCTGGTGACCCGCATCATTCGATCTGCATTGGATTCGACCATTGACTTTTGATCTTTGGGAAACTTTCCAAGTGATAAAAAGATGTTGACACTTCCGAAAGTTTTAAAGTTAGAAATATTTTGCAAATTTGCAAAAGAAAAAAGAAACAAATAATTGAAAAAAAAAGTTTTGTTAACTTTTCCACTTAAATCCAATTTGAAATATGCACAAAATCTGAAGGTTTACAAAATTTAAATATTAATGTTGGACATTTGAAAAACGTTGTGTTGAAGTTATTAAATATTATTATGGGTTCTGTGATTTCTTTAGAAATGTTTGGAAACTGTTTGGAAATGTATTAGAGTTTTTTGAAAAAAAATTAATTTATTGGAAATTGGTGACACTTGCTTGAGTAAAAGTTCTTGGAAGAATTAGGTAGACTTGAAAAGGACTGATAGATGCCACTTTCTCTTCTGTCCCCAGGGTAATTACTTGCAACATCTCAGATCCTGTCCTCCAGCCCAGCCAATGCACCAAGGTGATTGAAGCAATCTTTCAGTCGGTCTCGCTGATGTTTGGCTTTCCTCGAAGGATTCCTGTAGTTATCATCAGGCACATACAGCAGTTGTTCATTTTGTAGGACTGCTATGTCATCTCCTTGGGTTTGTGCCCTGTTTGGTCTGCCGTGGTGTGTCCTTAATATATTGTGCAATACAACAAATGTCAAAACAACCTTCGGTCTTTGCTCCATTGTGCCCAGTAAGACCCTGAATCTGCTTGCCGGGATTCCAAACGTATTCTCCACTGCCCTCCTGCCTCTGGAGATCCTGTTGTTTGCTATTCTCTCTTCCCTTGTGATTTGTCTTTTGCTGTAGGGTTTCACAAGCTATGGCAACAAGGCGAGTTGTCACCCAGCTTGAAATAGTGCAAATCTGGTCCTCCCTCCTCCAGAGGTTTGGGTGGTGCGAGCACCAAGGTGCCATCCTTGTTCTTTTTCCTCAACTTACTGCAGTTAAATATTTGTGCTTCTGATGAAGATCCACTTGACCCACCATCTGCTAGAGAAATCTGTATTCTGCACCCACCAGGGATAGCAGCACCAGTGAAAAGAAATCCTGCTAGTTATAACATTCACTCCCAGATCTTTTTGGCATGATGATATGTTTCCCATCTAGTGCCCCAATAGCTTGGGGGACATTCCATCTGGTTCTTACCTTTTCCTCAATCTGTTTCTAGTCTTCAGGAGTGGTAGGGCAGGTAAAATACTCTTCCTGGAATTCAGCAAGGATGGCCTGGCAGACAAGGATGGAATTTACAAATCCAGAAAAAAGTGCAAGAAAAAGGACCTTGTACATCCTGGCTTGTGTGGATCTACCTCCCGACCTGACTTATCCACAATAAGATGGGAAACTACCAGGACAAGCTGTAAACCAACAAGCCAATCTGCCAGTGATACTGTAAGGGTGAGTACGTTTCTCCTGTTGCCAGGTTTCACAGTGTTATAGACAGTTTCTATCCTACTTCTAAGCACTTCCTAAAATTGGCGACTTCCTTCTTGATGTGGTGGTGTATGTATGAGGTCAAACATTGCAGGGGGCATCCTGACAAAATTCAGGTAACCTGGGATATCAGTCTGTATTAAGTCGGACAGGAGGGTTCTATAGCATCCTCCTCTTTGAAGGAACCGGGGTATGACCCAGGGGTTTGGTGGCTTTCTTCTTCTCCTGGTTGGTGGTGGGACCTGTTGTGAATGTGCTGCCTGTATGGCAGGTGGTGGTCCTGTATTCAGACAAGTCCTTTTTGTCTACAAATCACAATGAAAGTCATAAATTAAAAACTCAATAAAAACCCCTAAGCTTTTGTAGAAAGTCTCTCTGATTTGTAGCTGGCATCTCTGCAGTAATAAATGATGAGCTACAGCAACCAGAAGGGGTTAATATAGTGTTGCTTTGATCCTGGCGCGCACTCCCAACTACAGAAATTAATCAGTCCAGTCAGGGTAGATTGGTACACTGCTCCAGTCTTTTCGATTTGTCATTACAGTTTATTGTGGTCTGATACGGTCGCAATGTCGGTTTACGGCTTGTCATGGTAGTTTCCCGTCTTGTTGTGGATAAGTCAGGTCGGTAGGTAGATCCAGACAAGCCACGATGTACAAGGTCCTGTTGGGGAGGTGAAAGCGGCCCAAATTTTTCTTGCATTTTTTTTTCTGGATTTTTGTCCCCGACTTTTGTAATCGACCCTAGAATCAGAGTCGGTTGCAGGGTCGACCCAGTGGAACACCCCTGTCATAGATAGTCATTTTGTACCTACAACATCAACCGGATCAGAACACAGATAAACAGACAGACATACACGCCAACAGTAACGACCGGGTGAATAGAATTAAAATACTCTATTTTAAATTTCTTTTGCATGGATACACTGAGTATATGTGTTGGTTTTATCAAAGAGACTTGTTTTCCAGTATAACTCGGATGTGGGTGGTATTGACCTGAAGTCCCCCCACCCCCTCTTTCCGGAAAAATCCTGCATTTAGACGCAAATTGCACATAGATGGTATCAAGTAAACAAATCTTGCTCACAACAGTCAATGTTTTGTGAAAATACGTTTTTTTAAGGCCAGTCAACATAGTGTGTGAAAAAGAATACAAATATTGAAGAATAGGTTCCTGCTTAAAACGTGGATGGATAATATGGTCAAGATTTACAATTTGCCAATTGCTCTCATCGGACTATCCTGTGTTTTATAATATGCCTAATATGGAGAATACTGTGGACTTTATTACCCCAAACTGTACTCCCGATCCAGGAAGTGCAAAAAACTGCATTCAATTTGAAGAAATGCAATATCCTGGTATTGGATACTTTGTTGCAGCTATATTATTTCTCTGTCACGGTATATTTGCGAATATTGTTCTAGTTATTACAATAAATAACCTTAAGCTTTCTCTGAGATATAAACCATATTACAGGTATGCTATTAGCCTTGCCTGGGCTCGAGTAGGTACTGGAGTTGTAGGGACAACACTGGAAATACTGTGGTTTCATAAGTATCTATCTACGAAACAGTACTGCTATGGAAAATCAGTAATAAGCTCTTTAGTTACAATTCACTGGGCTTTGATCTTCATATGTTTCATTGTGTGTTTTGCTAATTGTATTACTACAGCAGTGGACAATTTCATTGCTATCATAAAACCATATCATTATGACAGACTTTTGAACAAGAGAACTGTCACAAAGAGTATCACACTAGCTTGGGTGTTGTCAATTATAATAGGATTTGTTCCATTGATCACAAATTTTGCTACAGGAAGCAACACTTTTCCATTGGAGACCACATTGCTTGGTTGTGAAAAATATGAGAAACACACAAATACAGAAATGGTGACAAATATAAATGTAGCAACGCAAAGCAAGAAACTCTATTTTTTTAATTCTGTTGCTAATGACTCCAATTTAGAACCAGATGATGATGTTATTAAAGATATGTGTGCAACCATAGAAAACCACCAGAATTGTAGCTTTGAAATTTTATCAACAGGCAACCATTCATACCACTGTTGTCTCTTAGATTTTGGAAGTTGTCCAGATTTGTTACTGAACATAACACGTTATAAACAGTGTAATAAATTATCAGAGAATCTTTACCAATCAGACAGTCTCAGATTATTAAACTACAGAAAGATAAGCACTATTCTAATGAAGATTTACTGGTCAGTCATCTGTTTTATTCTCTTTATGATGGCGGTTAGCTATGTGTATACACTGGTAAATGGACATCGGCGAGACTCAAGAATGCAGCGGTCAACTGCAGGAAACTATGTCACTCTGGTTCATAAAATTCTCTCAAGGATCATAATGTTGTCAGTTTTAATAGTATTCCATTTACCATGGGCTCTCTATTATTTTGTTGAATTAGAATTGGTTTATTTTCACTATTTTAATGTTGTTATATATATTAACATTGGTCTATATCCTTATATTTATTATGTCCGTGTTAAGAATATCAGAGAATCTTTTAGCCAGTTACTACGCCAATACTGGTGCCAAAGACAAGACGAAGGACAAGAACTTTAACATAGGACTTCTGGATTTTTTATGATTGCACTCATGAGCAATATTTGAGGTGTTGGACTTTGAGGTACAATAGGTTTGTACAATAGGTTTGTATATTTGAGAGGAGGTATTGTGTATCTCTCCTTTACAGTATTCTGTACTTTTTTAATTAAATGTCTTGGTTATTTCGGCCTATGCTTGCCCAGTGGCTGTATGATTTTGGAATGATGATTTGTCTGATGTCCCTTGGGTTTCATTGATTGGTTTGATTGGTTTAATTACACTTCTATCACACTGTGTAGGTCATATCACGACAAGTAGTGGAGGGGTAGAGGGAAGCATTGCATACTGATTGGTCAAAGACCAACATTTCTATTTAAGGTCTGGCCAGGATTTAAACTTCATTCCATGGTCTAAGAAATCGAGGAGTGTGTTATGTCCCACTTTAAACCATTAGAATCTGCTAGTACATACATATATATAATTATTATAAATGTGTACTGGAATGAGATATCTTCAGTTACGGCAGTGAAGCTTTTCTATCTCTCTTCAAACTGTATTTGCATTTTCATCACTAAATATACATACTAAGTTTATTTTGAAAAAAAAATCATTTTAAGTTGTTGTTTAAATTGTTGTTAGTTAATAATTTCAATTGGGTTCTGATTGCATAAAATGAATATAAATTAATGTATATTTGTATTAAAATGAAGAGTGTTCAAACATTATGTTTCATGTATCACAATTACACTGTATAGTTCATACATTATAATGAAGTAAGTTTGAAAGGAAAACTTGAATCAGTGAAAACTTGGCAACTTTTCAGTTTATCACCAAAACAGAGAATATATATCTCTCACTTTTAAGTTTGTACATAATTTAGCAAAGATTGAACTTCTTATTGGGCACAGATCTACAGGTCATTGGTGAGACAACACAGACGAAGGTTATGTTCGCATGAGTTCACTTTATTCCAGCTGTACTTGTTTATGAGGGATTAAAAGATATTCACATGTAAACCAAGATATACATGCCAAAAAGGACAGATGGTAAGAAGACAATTATCTCAGATTGGATCTCTTCACAAACAAGATATATATTGACAGTGTACAAACTCTGGAGTATTGGTCTCATAGATTCCTGCAAGTGGGAAGGGGGAAATTATTGATTGGTTCTGCTGTGTCTCGAACTCACACCCTTCTGATTACACACAGAAATAAACACAAGTCTAGCTCTTTAACTAGCTGAGCTAAATGGGAATCCCCGGAAGTCCAGGTATTAATAGAACTGATATACGTGAGGATATTACAATGGTTTCAGAACTGATACATGTTGGACATGAGTAACGGCAGTTCATACTCTACTAGTCAAAGCAACACTGAACCCACAAATAAGGCATCAAGCACATGCGAATAATAATAAATGTTGCATATCCAACTCTAAGCATTGTTAAGTAAGTTTCTTAAACCAAAGAAAAACATAAAATCTGGACCCATTTATAGCAGTTCATGAAGCAAAAAAGTTAAATGCAAAGAATTTAGTGAAATCACTCACCTTCCTTAGGGCAAAGATGTTAAGAAACAGAAATTATATATACACATATATATTAGAAATGATATGAGCACCACATATATTATGCTAGCACTGAGCAGGCTCTTGCAGGAAGTTTTTTATTAGCAGTTCTTGGTCTACTATGACCTGACTTCAGAGAAGGTGCAGAAACTGGGCGGAAATTTCTTTCGCTTTCCTTGAGATTTACACTCTCTGAATCTGGAGGAGGTCTGCCTGCACTGGAGAGTGCTTTGGTGGCTAGGTTCACAGCATCCTTTGGGATAATGAATCTCCGAATATGTTGATGTTGACTGATGCTCAGGTTGCTACCAGCAGGAAACTTACACTCCCTCTGTCGAACATACACTGTACCACCTGGTATAGGCACATCATCTGGTTTCTAGAAAGGTAAACATAGAATTATAATAGTTATAATAACAATCTTGGCCAGTATTTGAAATTTATATAGAATTCATATTTCATGTACCATGTATTGGCATATTCAGCTGGATTATTTTTGAAATTGGTTAGATATAGAAGCTCATGTGTACATTCCACCTTATTTAAATAAACAGATTTGAATCTGTAATTATTCTTATTCATGCAAAACAGCTACTTTACTGAAGTGTACATATAACAAACAATATGGGTGTACCATTACAGTAACATAGAGAATATACCATCTGAGCAGGAGAGAAAATATTTACTGCTAATAATCCAACAGATGACATCATAAGTACATAAAAATGTAACTAAAATAAAACTAAAATAAGCAAACTGCATAAGATAAGTCAGATTCAGAAATAACACAATTACAATATACATGTGTTTCACTGTCCTTGCTTTTGTTAAATCAGTAATACCCTCTATGATATATTGGCAATACTTACAGAGATGATGAACCTGCGAAGCTGTTCTATTCTTGGACCACCTCTCTTGCTCTCATGTTCATGTCTCTGATGGAAAGCTTTGAGCCGATACTCCAGAGAACTAAGAACAGTGTCGCTGGTCTCCAGATCAAAAGCCTCTCCAGACTCCTCCTCTTCCTCTTGCCATCTGTCCATTTTTGATGACCCTCCAGAGATGGGGGCTGACTTAGGACGAATGCCTCCTATGAGGGCCATGCCCTGTTGATTGGAGTTCTTGTCCATCATGGAACAGATGACTCTTGCCCTGGAAGCATTCTTGTTTTCTTGGAGATCACCCATATCCCTCAATATGTGCTTGATTTCCTCTTCTTTAATGTCACTATAGTCCACATCGTGTACACTAATATCGCCATTTATTTGAGGCTCAGTTAGCTTAAATATAGGTTGTGTGGATGTAGTAGACAGTCTTGAAGACGCTGTTTGAGGTCTTGTTCTGGGAGGGACAGCACTAGCCACTGCTGCACCTTGGCTCAAGAACCTATTGACTGCATGGTTTCTGTCATTGAGTTTGGAAGCTTCCTGGGGATCCTGAGCTACTGTTAACCTTTCTAATTCTCTTCTACTTCGTGGTTGTCTTCGAGAAGCCTTCCTTGCTCTTTCTAGTCTCAACTGGCCACTAACTGGTTTGTTGAGCTCACTGTATTTGCGCAATCTATCCATCATTCGCTTACGCCCTCTCTGTACTGCCTGAGTTTTGTAGTAAACTGTTCCAGGTACAAAAGGTTCAATGAGGGGAGATTTATTCTGCAAGTATAAATCCACTAACTTGTCTAAGTCTGCCAGTTTCTTGGCATCAGCCTCTTTGACAGAAGATTTCGTACCAGATGATACTTCCTTGGTTGTTCTCTTGGGCTGAAGTTCTTCTAGAGCATCGATCATGTGATCAAAGAGTTTCACATCAGTTCCAATTTTAGATTTCCTTCTGAAAATTAGCTTCTTTAATACATTTTCTCTCAGTGTATCTATTGCTGTGGTATACTTCTTTAGAATAAATCTCTCAATATTCTTATTGTCCAGAAGAAAAACCTCTGTTTTTGCAGTGCATACCACACTTTGGGTGTATATATCCAATCCCAGGGCTAGTTCTCCAGCACCTGTACAAAATAACAAAATAGTCTATTGTAAGTCTGACACAGTTAAAACAGAATTATTCAGGCAAAAGCGTCAAAAGGTTGTAAACAAAGAATTGATCTTGTCCTCTAAAATTCATGTCTGTAATTTTGAGCATTTATATATAATGTAACAAATATTTTTCCTTGTTACTAGGTTGTACATTGATACAGTGAAGATAGATATTGATAATAATTCATCATTCGCTGTATACATTCTACAATTAGATATAGGTTAATCCAGATATCCCATTTAAAATACGGTGTGTCCCATATGCTTGAACGTAATTACATAAAAATTTGATTTCAGAATAACACCAAACCATTCATCACCGCCAAGGACAGTGAATAAATGAGTGGCCTTTATGAAGTGATATATTGGTATTTCTATATTATAGGGGAGTTAGTATTCAGTCAGTCAATTCTTTCTTGATGTATCCATTCTGACAAGCACTTGTTAAGAGATTGGCCTATGAAAAGTGATTGACAGAGATAGAAAACAGGAGAATTAGGCAACAGACCAAGTCAGGTGTAAAGACTGGGGTCTAGTGTGTCAATTCAATGTTTGATCCCTGTAACATTAGAAAAGCACTTGAACCATAAAGCCTAGAAAACTCAGTGAGTTGTATTTCAGTTCAATCTGTGATCTGTATGACACTAGAAGGGACACTTACATATCTTGCAATCTAATTGCTTATACACCATTTCCACAAGTGACAAACTTGGCCACTTAATTTGTCCTGATATAACATGAGTAGTACGACTGAAAAGATTGACCTTATGAGCCTATTCTGACCTTCTGTAACTCGTGCAGATAAACTGTAATGATAACTTCTGCCTACTCGTGTGCAGTACACCACAGACTCATAAGGCTAATCCTGTATTGTGTATAAGAAAGTGTACACAACTACTTGTGACAGATAAGTAGTAGCATTATTAAGGCAAGTTAATTGTAACTGTTTCACAACTGAAAAAATTAGTCCCAACTACTCAAGACAGAAATCTCCACTCGCAGCAGTTTTAAACATGATTAAAAATGAGATGATCATCCGGAGACCTTGTGATTATGTTCCGGACCTTTGCGACTAAAATATAAGTCATACGAGCAATAAGGTTATGCCCAGTACGACATTATTAGGGCAGTCAGGAGGGTGAAGGGTGACTGTTACAAACTTTAGCATTTCTAGCCACATTCAATATATAGGTTATACCTAACTGACACTCTTCTGATCAAACCTCAGAGGCACTCATTGTGTGAAATTTTTTTTAGTCTTAGTATCTATCACATCTAATTTTACAGTGTATGACCTTGTTCTCCGATTCATCACAAAGTCCCCCTGGATGGTTTACACTGTTGAAAACCATTGTGGTACAAAATGTGGCTTGGTATTTTTTTGCTGATTTTTGTCCAGGAAGGCCATGTTTAAACATGAAACTTTATTGGTCCATTATCCATAAATTGTCAGCATTAACCCTTGTTAGTGGTACATTCAGACATGTTAAATGTACTATAATCTTCAGTTTCAATATTGTGTCAAAATTATAAGAAACATGGACTCTTGCAGATTTTCTTCCCAGATTTTGTGGGTCCTGTTAAAAGTATTGGGATAACGTCAGACAACATAGCAGACCACTGACAACACTTTACATAATTTCACAAGTTTATAGTAATATAAAAATGATCTTTGACTGATTTGGTTCATATAAAATTTGTTTTGGTAGTAAAGGGTTGCAGATAATTTATAAATAATTCATGGGACATAATTTACATTTGCTCTCAATACGGCTATTTCTTTTCAGGAATAAATGATATCGGATCAACAGAACTTGTCACTTTCTTTTCACAGTGAATTAATAACAAACAGCTCTGAGAGGAAGTTTGTATCGTAATGTCTAAATAATAAACTCAAACTGTCAGACATGTATCATATATCCACATGCAAAAACTCAAAACGCCATGAACCAAACTCGTCCAGAGGAGTAAAAAGGGGCACTTAAAATAACAAAATATGACACACATACTATTGGACAGTGGTGAGATTGGAATGTCCTCTGAACAGAGAGACATTACGTATGAAGCAAGCACAAATACTTTAAGCCATAAACTTTTGTCATATCAATCAGTTTGCCTCCACTTCTCCTACACACAAAAAGGTGCCCTAGTGATAATGAAATTTATTGAAATCTGCTGTATGTTCACATATTCTTATAAGTTTGACAAAAAATATTAATGCTCTGTTGTTATTTTGATCAAATTTGTATTATTGTGAACATAGCTTGACACTGCAATCTTTTATTGAGGTCAGTTTCAATAAGTGTCTGTAAGTTATTGGATGAAGCACTTTGTGTCTGCTTAGTACAAACTCATTCATTATAACAGTATTAAACAACCTTTTCAGGTGAGATATCAGACCCACTCACCCACGACCTCATTCTCATCCACAAAACACAAAGTTGTGACCTTTTGCGACAGACGTTTTTCTGCAGCCACGTAACCTTCGCGCCTGCGCACTCGCACTTGTTCCTGTTGTAACGTTTCCCTCTTCTTTTTTTCCTTCTTCACAAAATTTCTGAAATATTAAGTTGAACGATGTGTACATGTACATAACATTTTCAAATATATCTTTGCCCATGCATAATTCCAAGCTTTATGTTAGAGCCTTATTTTCGATGAGATGAGTTTGTTATTAAGTCTGTTTTATCCAATAATCAAACAAACATCTTAAATCTTTTCACACAATTTAATTGTAAAAGAAGATTGTTAGTGCCTGGGTGGTACATAAACAAAAACTGGTCTCCTCAAATTATGTCCATATCTATACTGGATGGCCACGTAATACTGGTACATGAGAGACACTTGTAAAACACTTTAAACTGTTGACATATGACCATGTTCTCTCATCCTATTAAGTACATGTTAAAGCAACTTAAAATCAGAAATAACATACATGGTCACTACACATACCTATTTAGTCTTAAGGCATTTGTATCTTCTCTCAAATGTTGTGAAAAATTTCAGGTTTTGTCTTTTTATGAAATAATTTTATTATGTGTGTTCATGTACAACAACTTAATCTTAAGTACAGGGGATTTTTGATGTTTTGTAAATACTGTGTCTGCTTGAAAATATGTAGATTTAATAAAAGTACCTTCAGTGTCCAATGTTTTAATGCCATTGTAATTTTAGTCTTAATGTATTTGATCATAATTATCGAAGATAACAGTAATAAGTGAAACAGATTTGAAGACATAAAATCACAAAGTACAATTAATTTTTAAGCTACCTTAACATCAAATAAATTTTGATCATATAATCCAAATTCAGGTATCAAAGTCTTGATTGTTTGATGTTTTAGTGTTAAACATAGGACAGACATCATAAACAACAATGGCAATCTTATGCTTCAATCTTCACATTGTGGAAATCTCTGGACCCACGAGACAAAACTATGTGAGATATTGTATTACCTGTCTACCATTGAATGCACTGGTGTGCTTTGAAAATAGCACAATCATAAATACTTTCTTTCTGTTGAAAAACTCATAAACCACAACAGAAACTGTTTATGTATAAACAATATATATCGATGTTCTATAGAGCATTTCAGGCATTGGTTTAAGGAATTACATGTTGCATAAAATAATCTAGAAAGATGTTTATGAATAAATGTTTTGTTAAGTTTTTACCAACAAGATTTGGGGAGAGGTTTTTTCAGAAGAAATCAAAGTAATTTAACCAACCCAATAACTTTTAATTGGTTAGTTATATTTGCTGCTATATGTTGAAACTTTACTTAATGTCTATGAATGATATATACCCTGTGGGATAAAAAACAAAGCTTGTTTTACAGTACAATCCAGGTAGGGACTATGGGTGTATTTTCTCAACACAGACAAGCCTATGCCAACTCAACTCATCTACACCAATACAACTGTTTCCACATGCCAGACAAAAGCAGTAATTTTGAAGCATGACTTCCTCATCTCCCAACTGATTTTGACGATTCTGTTACCTATGTCTGCAGTAAGACAGGTGTATGACAACAAATACAATTATACATAATAAATTTGCACTTTCCTTTATTTGTTATTTATTGGTATTTGTCTATTATGGACCTTGCAGAGTATCTACATTATCCAATCCTTTAGATTCTTAGAGGGAAAACTTCGACAAGCTTCAGTGATCTGGGTTAGCCATGATCTGGTGTCATGTATAACATCAGAAGCAGGGATAAAATAAGTATTGGTGATTAGCAACTGGATGTCCGCACTGTGGAAACATCGCTTTAATCCAATTTCAAAGAAAAACTATTTCCAGGTATTGTCTACATTTTTTCATGAGCAACACAAATGTAACCTAATTACATTTGTTTGGAGAATGTTTGTGCAATTCAATAGAAACTGTATGGATGAAACAACTGTTGGCAACACTTAAGTGTGAGATTAAGTTTGAGGGGACACCTGCCTCGTCCTGATCAAACATAACAAGCCTGAAGCTGATTAACCATCGGACAGTTATTTAAATTTATCATCCAGTCATTTTCACCACCCGTACTGCAGACAAAAAGCATGTTGTATTAAACTTTGCAGTAGACATATACTGGATCAAACAAGGCATTTTGAAAGAGTTACATACAAGTTAGCAGAGTGATGAATTGTTTAAAGCTAAAGATAAATTATAAGTAACTATCACAAAATCTTATATTTTCTACTCTGTCATATTAAATTGGGTTCTTTACTATTTCATCATTTGTTAATGTTCCACTGATGTAGTAATTTAAGGATTCGCAGCAACAAAGAACACTTTCTAAAATCTCAACATACAGGAGGACATTATGTCTTTGGCAGAAAATATATTGCAAGTACTGAGAACTGTTTTGCATGTGGTGAACAAAAAATATCTTAGACTAAAATCCTCTAATAGAATGTGCTAAAATGCGTCTACAAGTTAGCAATCACCTGTCAAACAAAATCTTTAAGATGAACAAAACCAATACAAATTGTGCTCAACAAAAACAAAATGTAGTTAACAGTATGTCATTTGAATGAAGCCAAAAATACATAATTTCTTACCAACTCATAAAAATTTGCTTGGAAAGTAAATTTACATTGACCACTGATACTCACATGTAACATTTTTAAACGATTGGTTCAGCTAACGGAAAATATTAGTATGTTCACTTTTATCTGTTGATATTTTTTTTTCAAAGTGACCACTCACCTTCCCAGTTCTTTAGCCAGTACACTGTTACTCGGGTCAAACAGTTTCTGAAACTGATTTTCGTGAGATTTAGCATCCACCAGAATCTTAGCCTCACCTCTGACAAAACAGGAAATATGTCACGTAAATACTAATGCGGAATATATAATAACAACCCAGTCTAATGAATTACATGAAAATAATTAAAAAAAAAAAACATCCAAAATTACCACAGAATCAAAAATAACACAAGGCAGTTTCAGTTATCAAAATATACATTTAGATGTCGTCTTGGTATATTTCTTTGAAACTTATATGCATAGTCACTTCTTCAATTTTCATAATCGTGAGAAATAGGTAAAATCCAGCCAACAGCCTGAAAGAGTGTTCTACATGGATCAGCAGTTAAAGCTTGTCTTGATGAGATTACCAATTGATTTCCCTGTGACCTGGAAGTCGTACTTCCTGACACAATTCTAGCAGTAATGATTATTAGCAGCCTGTCCCATCTTAGTAAATAACCAGGTATGTGCAAACAGCAAACACCAACAGAACATAAAGGTGGAGACATTTAATGGTTGGATCAATACATCAACTGTAGATTAGTTTTACTTTTACCATACTTTAATCTTGATGATAGAATGGATAGCAAAAATAAATAAATAAATAAAAAATAATTTGTACTATGGTTGAATTCTTATCAGAAGATTAATTACAGGCATGAGGACTGACTCTAACATCGAAACATACATTTCACGTCGTGAAAAAAAAATTCCCTGAAAGCAATTTTTTCTCTTGAAGAGGAATAAAAACGAAATAAAAAAATTACTAAAAACAGCTGATATGTGTTATTTAAACTTATTGTTGTGGGCTTGTGAGTTTTATAATACTATTAAAGAAAAAAATATGGCTACAAACAGGTAATATGCGTTATTTAAAATTAGTGTTCATTGTGGGTTTGTGAGTATAATAATATTAATATTATCATGTTCACCATTCGTTAGTGACATATACCACGCAATATGACATGTTTTCAGCTTACTTGACAATAAAGAAGAGTCCCTCCATTGGCTCTCCCTGGCGGACAATATAGGCACCAAATGGCAGTACAACCTTCTTCACACTCATTTCAACCAGCCTCTTGATCTTTAAGCTCCAGTTGGTGAACAGAGGGCAGTTATTCACAAAGTCACTCTGCTCCTGTAGATCTTGTTCTTGTTTGACCTGAAGAAAAGAGTGGGGTCACTTACTTGTATATGGAAAGGACAGGTTGGAAAAAGTCATGGTGGGTGGGATAAGGCATGGTAAAACAGGCATGTCAATTATAATTTAATTGTATCTTTTATATCATATGGCAATTTAGCTGTATATTTTATATCATATGACCTTGTAGATGTGACCTTTTTGGGTGATATTTACCTTTTATTCTATTATAGACTCACATGTCATCTAGACCTCATCTTTGGGTCAGGGCTATTGTTTTATTATCTCATAACAGTGGTTCATCTAGTCCTAGTGGTCGGTTGACCTTTGTATATGACCTTGATAATGTAAATAGCTTTCTTGGTCAAAGATTACTTGTTATGATATATAGGTGTGCATTACATATGTTGCATGATTATTTTAGTAGTCCCATTTATCTGGTTGTTGTGTAAATAAAATAATAATCCCATGTTCTATTTCTGCTGTTGGGGGACTGGGGGGAATGATACAAAATATGTTGCAAAAGGGCATACTTGATTCGGGTATTGCGATTAAGGGCATGACCATCGTGGAAAAGTAAAAATATCTTCTTTTTAACTGACTCAGTTGTTATATAAATTACGTGTAAATAAAACATGTATAGTTTTTATTTGATTTGAAAACCATCGCAATTTGATTAAATAAACTGTAAAGAGATTTGTTTAACTATTATCAAAAACTACATGCCTATTACTGCAGTTGAATCGCCTGTAATAAATGGAATATTGTTACTCATACTTGAGAATGCAAAATGTGGTATCATGTAGCAGCAATCTACATTGGCACAGTTGATCATTAAATTAATTGTAAATAATTTGCCTTATCATTAACGACCCCGTGTAGGACACTTTCATCAAAATGAGTGCGTTGTAACCACTATTGACCAGATTACCATTTGCTAAAGCTACCGAGGTATATATCCTATTTATAATAGGCATTAGGAAGTAAATGTTCTTGTACGTTAAAAAATAAACCAGTAGGTAGATTAAGTATCACAAAACTACGTAAATATAGTTTAGAGGATACCTTGAGTGTGGTTTCATATGTATTCCTATCAATCTGCATTAAGTCCACGATGTCATCTGTTATAATGGAGGCATTCCTTACTGCTTCTTTGTTGATTAAAGCCAGTTCTCCAAAAGAATCCCCTGCAACTGTACCAATGAAATACAAAAACAAAAAAAAAAGAATCCCGCAATTTGATCAGGAGAAAGATACAAATTATACAACATAAGTCGGTGGGATGAGGATTATGTGTTTTTGGTTTTCTCCAGTGACAAAGCTTAAAAATACACCCACAGAGTAATTTTACACTTATTATCGACCATAATATCGATCATTCATTGTCTCAAAACCCCCCAAAATAGAGACTTGTGAGCAAGTCTAGGAAAATACTGACATCATTTTAGTATTCTTGTCAATACATTTGGAAAGACAAGTGGAACTTGTAGAAATGTGTACTGTTTTGTGATAAATTCATTCTACAGGATTAGTTCAGCTGCTATGTATCTCTTACTTTTGAACTTAAATACAGTTGAAAATGAGAATATGTTTCTGTAAAGGAAAGAGAATCATTGTAAACTGGATAAGATGAGATCAACTGAAATATGGCTTGAGTTTCATATCCTTATGTGGGTGTTCCACCACACGACTAAGGCTCCCGATTAAGGGTTTTGGGGGGTCGGTTTGCTTAGTCCCAGACCTTCTGTAAGGGTCGGTTGTGGTCGGTTGGGGCCGTGTGAGAAATCAAACATGTTTGATATTTCACACGACTACAACCGATTCATATTTCCCGCCCTCAACAAAATGTCCAGTCCCAGGCGTCCTCAGGCCTCCTCAGACCCAAATTTACAGAGTCGGTTGTTGTCCCAGGCCGCCTGCGACCCTTAGTCCCAGCTAGACCTCCCTAGCTTAGTCCCAGGAGGCCGGTTGTTAATCCCAGACTCAAATATGATGCGTATGAATTTCATGCGTCAGTAGTATATACCGAGTGTATATCGAGTCGAGTTTCCCATCAATCATGTCACTTTTTGACAGCTGTGCAGCTGTTGCTGCAGATGGTAGATGGATGGCTAGGTAGGGTAGGGTCGATACTAGCTCTATACAGGTGATTGGGGCTCTATACAGGTTCTTGAGACTGGCTCAATGGGGACTTTTGTTTTACTTTGATAGTTTATAGCTATTACTCAGCTGAATCATCACACAGCTGTGCTTTTTTAATGGGTGCAGCTCTTTGTCTGATTTTTTTTTTAATGGGTTAGCACAGCTGTGTTTAATGGGGCTTTGTCTGCTAGCTCCAAGCTTTGTTTTAATGTGGCTTTGTCTGCTAGATCTCGTGGCATTGTCAAATCAGCTGTGTTTTAATGGGGGTTATGTCTGCTTAATGGCAGTGTGTGCTTTTTAATGGGCAAGCTCTTTGTCTGATTTTAATGGGGGAATAGCACAGCTGTGTTTAATGGGGCTTTGTCTGCTAGCCCCAGCTTTGTTTTAATGGGGGCTTTGTCTGCTAGATCTCGTGGCAGGGTTAGAACTGTTTTAATGGAACCTTTATCTGCTACAAATGTTTAATGGGGCTTTGTCTGCTAGCCAAATTTTTAATGGGGCTTTGTCTGCTGGCCATGCTTTGTTTAATGGCTAGCACAGCTGTGTTTAATGGGGCTTTGTCTGCTAGCCAATCTTTGTAAATGGGGCTTTGTCTGCTACCCATACTAGTTCACAGCTGTGGTTTTTTGAATGGAACTTTAATGGGGCTTTGTCTGCTGGCCATGCTTTGTTGTTTAATGGCTAGCACAGCTGTTTTTAATGGGGCTTTGTCTGCTAGGCCAAGCTTTGTTTTAATGGGGATTTGCTAGCCAAATTTTTTAATGGGGCTTTATCTTCTAGCCTACTGCATGATATTACTACTGAAAACTGAATCATCTAATAGCCCTTTTTTCTGCTGATGGGGGCTTTGTCTGCTAGCCCATACTAGTTCACAGCTGTGGTTTTTTTTAATGGAACATTAATGGGGCTTTGTCTGCTGGCCATGCTTTATTGTTTAATGGCTAGCACAGCTGTTTTTAATGGGGCTTTGTCTGCTAGGCCAAGCTTTGTTTTAATGGGGCTTTGCTAGCCAAATTTTTTAATGGGGCTTTATCTTCTAGCCTACTGCATCATATTACTACTGAAAACTGCTCTCCCAACCATCATGCTAAACACAGCTAACCACATTGGAGGTCTATTGAAAATCTCCATTCCCAATTAAAATTAACGTGAAATTTCGAACCCCAGGGTAAGCACTCGAACGCAATTCCTCATATACATTCTCAGTATCACTTGTTTAGTGATATGGCTTTATGAAAACAAAACAATTGCTCTCTATCGTATCTCTCACTTATTATACTGAATCTTTAATTTTATGGCTATTAGGGTTAGGGCTTTGGGTTTAGAGATGAAAAATCTTAATTGAACAAACTCCTAGATAAAGTAAATCTCATTTGCATGCAAATCCTAATTTTCTTTACATCACAAAGACCATTAAATCAGATAATGCACTAGATAAAAAAAATTTAATATCAAATCTGAATCTACTCTCCTTTGTTACTTTATTTCCTTTGTATGGTTTCCAGCCAATCTGTTACCCTCTCACCTGTTCCCTTTTATATTTCCCACATCTGCATCTTTGACAGAAGGCCCATTGTTCTATTATTAAAAATGTGTCACTTATTTTTATCATAATTTTTACATAAATATTATAGCCCTCACAAAGACCTCCCCAACCCCCCTCAAACCCACCCTTTCGTATTTCTCACCTCTATCTCATTATGTGACTGTCATTGGGAGCTCATACGTTAACTGACAAATACCTGTCTAGCACAAAGACTGCCTTAACTTTATTTTCCTATATTTAAACTTTCTCCTTTCACTCACATCTGTCTAATAACTCTTGTTTTATGTAACACGGGCTATTTATACTGGTAATGAAATGCTGAGCTTGCTTTTTTTTATAAAATTTTTTCTCTGACATAAGGATCCTGACACTCTTTTCAACACATTTACTAAAAATGCTGATAAGACTAAATCTTTTCTATAGTAATTATAAACTCCCCAGTCGCTATATAAACCCCTGGGAAATCTGTTTTTGTGAAATATTAAATGCTTATCACTCTTGCGGAATTCTGCAAAAATTATTTTGATATAAAAAAGAATTGTTAGAAATGTCTCAATCAGGATTAACTCTTAGGGATCTATTTCTACAGGTGGGAGATATGAACCTTCAGCACCCAGATTATTTTTTAGAGATGGCACTCAATACCTTTCATATTAAAAATTGTACATGCCTAGGGGTGTCATTGTTTTATGTCTCATGCTTCATCTGGCATTATCCATCCTATACTCACAGGATTCTTCTTACAGCCTTTAGAGCCTACAAGAACAAACTTATTAAATCCTATTTAGGATGGAGAAAGAGGATGAAAACATATTCGACTCAGGCTCAGCAAATGCGAAGAATTATGCTTAATAGAATGGTTTCAGGTCAGAGAATGCGTAGACAGGTTATGAGACAGATGGGTATGGAAATCAATGATTCAGACTCTGAAGACGAAGGCATTCACTCTGTCTAGAACTCATTAATCATCTGAAATCTTCAACAAAATCAATAATAATTGCAAGACACTCCCCTATATAAACTGGAAAATCTTCAACATATTATAATATCTCCTTATTTTTCATATCTGAATACCCTGTACCATGGAGTGTAGATGTTATTTATGTGGTTCTAACCTACTGAATCAGAAAAATCTACTTCATCACCAGAAGTATTGTCACCAAGTAACAGATAAGATACAAGAGAAATGCAGGATATGTGATCGACAATTCCATGATAACCAGGCCTTGTGTTTACATCTTCAAAAATGTGGAAAATATATCTGTAGGAGCTGTGATCTTCCATTTCTTACAACAGAGGCCCTCAACTTTCATGTGGAGACATTTCATAAGAAATCTACAGCTGCTAAATCTTACAGATGTGGCATTTGTAAATGCAATTTTGAGGGTAGGAGGGCCCTGTACACGCATAGAATGAGACAACATGGAGGCAACAATGATGACCCTGTCCTACCAGCCTTTATTGTAGATAATGATGACGAAAATTTACGTGAGATTTACGTTACAAACATAGATCACATACAGGCTAACCATCAAGAGACTGAACTAAAGAATATCTACAATTTTCCAACCAATAATCTGCATGGGGGTTACAGGGAGATTCGATCCCAGGTGAGGGAAATCTATCAGAACCTACACAATGCCTTCAGGATTAATCTCGCCTTTGGAACCATTTTATTTAACAATGAAACAAGGGAATACAGATATTTTGTTCCACATTACAACAGTAAGATTCTTCAATATCCTTTTCGAATTTCGAATATGAATAGTATTCGTTTTTTGATGAATAAGTTAGCTGGAATCGATATAATTACACAAGCAAGATCAGATAGACCCTCTACTGCCTGGAGCCTCGCCTTCATAACTAATGTGCAGTATGTAGTTTTTAAAACAGAGTTTCCATTGGGAAATGCTGAAGACCTGCCAGATTACATCAAACAGAATAGGAATCTGAAGACAATGTATATAGACAAATGGACGGGCAAACCATATACAGACAATTTATGTTTCTTCAGATGTCTTCGACAACATTTTAATGGTAACAAAGATTTCCTCGAATATTTTCGTGTATGGATGAATTTTAAAAAATCAGAAAAATTAGGAAATTCTACTGGACAATTTACTGGTGTGACTATGGATGAGATGATGGATCTAGAAAGATGTTTTAATGTAAAAATTTTGATATATTCTCTGTCACCAGATGGAGTTGTCTGTAATCTGTATAAATCTGTAAATAATTATGATAGTAAGATGTATCTTAATGTACATGAAAACCACCTTAGTTATATTGTAGATATAAATAAATTCGCTAAAAAATTTCAATGTGAGAAGTGTCTTAAGTTGTTCACAAGAGAGTGGAACATGCAAAGACACTACAAAGTATGCTATGATAGAACTATCTACCATTTTCCAGGTGGCTTCCATAAGTCACCCTTAACCATATTCGAAAAACTCGAATCTCTAGGAATACATACCTCTGAGCAATCTAGATATTATAAACTCTTTGCAGTGTGGGATATGGAGGCCATGCTTCAAAAAACGAACCACAGCACCACGAGTAAATTGAACTGGATATCCAAACATGTTCCCATTAGTGTGAGTGTAGCTTCTAACATAACCAATTTTGAAACACCGAGATGTTTTATCAATCCGGATCCGACAATTTTGATTCAAAATATGATGGAATATCTCAGACTGATTAGTATAGCCGCTCGTAAACAAATCTCCTGCAAATATTTTCATGTTTTATATGAACTGGATGAGCTCATTCAGAAATATAAAGAGGATGGGGAGCAGGCGGATTCGGATTTCGAATCAGAGGACTGGGAAGAGGAACTCGAGTCGGACGAATCTGATTCAGAATCCAATATTGTCTTTACTCCAAGTAAAAAGATTCTGTCACATTTCATATCCAATATTCAACAAGTTAAGAAAGAGTTTCTTACTTACATTACCCAACTACCTGTTATTGGATTTAATTCAGGTAGATACGATCTGAATTTAATTAAGACTGATATTCTCAAGTATATAAGTTTAAATTACACAGAAAATGAAATCTTCACCATCAAAAAAGAAAACAGCTATCTCACCATAGGTACTCCACATATGAAATTTTTAGATATTTCTAATTATTTAGCAGCTGGATGTTCCTATGAGAAGTTTCTTAAAGCCTATGGTTGTGACATTCCAAAAGGTGTATTTCCTTATGAATGGTTTGATTCTCTTGAAAAATTAGACTGCACCTGCTTACCGGAAATGAAAGATTTCTATTCTAAAATGAAGATGTCTAACCCATTAGAATCTGAGTCTGAGTATGAAGAGCTTAGAAATCTTTGGAATAAGAATGGTATGAGGACTTTTAGGGATTATTTAATACATTACAATAATCTAGATACTGGACCCTTCTGTGAAGCCCTCACTACTTTCATAGATCTTTATGTATCGGAAGGGATAGATATTTTTAAAGATTACATCACCTTGCCTGGTGTAGCCAGAAAAATGATCTATACCTCCTCAGAGAGTAATTTTGCACTCTTCAATTCAGATAACGCAGACCTATACTATACATTTAAACAAAATATTGTGGGAGGTCCTAGCATAATTTTTAGCAGATATCAAGAAAAAGGGGTAACAAAAATTAAAAATGTCGAAAATAACTTATGTGAGAGCGTGGTGGGTTATGACTGTAATGGCCTCTATTCCTATGCTATCAAGCAACTAATGCCAGCCGGTGTGTATGTAAGAAGATTCCCTGAAAACCATTTTAGACCAGAGGTTAGCGAAAGGTACATAGATTCATACGTTTGGTTAGATTATCTCAGCTGTAAAGAGGGAATAAAAATTCGACATAAATTAAATAATCAAAAAGAGGTGAGAATAGGGAACTTTAGGGTAGATGGTTTTTGTTATCAAAATAAAACAGTTTATGAATTTAACGGATGTTATTACCACGGTTGTAAATTTAACTGCTTTATAGTTAAAAATTTAAAAAACAAAACCTGGTCAGAAATACTGAAAAAAGTGCAACAGAGGGATAAAGCTAGAAAGAACTACATAATTTCACAGGGTTATAAATTTGTGGCTATTCAGCAATGTCAATTTATCTCCAAAATAAAACCCAAATGCCTCCGATTTTATGAACATTACCTCCCTTCTTACTACAGGAAAAATAAGGGGGATTTAACACACTCAAAGATCTTAACAGATGTTAAAAATGGAAGATTGTTTGGTGCATTAGAGGTAGATATCCAGGTGGAGGAGGGGCATGAAGATTTCTTTCAAGAATATCCCCCCTTTTTTGCTACTTGTGAGGTACCAATGGAGGTAATAGGTTCACATATGCTCTCCTATTGTAACGCCAATGACATTCAATTTAAAAGTAAAAGACTTCTGATTAGTGGGCTTAAGGCTCGCAAAATTTTACTTGCCACCCCCCTTTTGCAGTGGTATCTGAAAAATAAATGTCAAGTCTCAAAAATCTATCAGATAATCGAATTTCAACCCAAACCCTCATTCACTTCATTCATAGATAAGGTGACCCATCACAGGATTCAGGGTGAATTAGAGGCGGATAAAGCAATTATAGGGGACACCTTCAAATTGATAAGTAATTCCAGTTATGGTTCCTTTCTCATGAATAAAACTAAACATTCTAATGTGAGATATCTAGTGGATAAGAATAAAGTCCGAAAAATAATAAACTCTTGCATTTTTAAAGATATGCAGGATATTAATGGAGTTTTTGAGGTAGAGACCTATAAGTCTAGAATTGTGATGGATAACCCTATACAAATTGGTTTTTTTATTTTACAATATGCAAAGTTAAGAATGTTGGAATTTTATTATGACTGCTTACTGAAATACCTTAGACCCCAGTCATTTGAATTAACGGAAACTGACACCGATAGTCTGTATATGGCTATAAATCAATCTGATCTAGATCTTTGTGTTAGGGGAAGATACCGACAGAAATATCATAAGGAAATTTTTGGGTCCTGTTCTGATGAGTTGAATGCACTCTGGTTTCCAAGACGCTGCTGCTCCCACCATATCACCATAGATAAGAAAATCCCAGGGATTTTTAAGAAAGAATTCTCTGGATTTCGAATGTTATCACTCTGTTCAAAATCCTATATCATAGAGGATCAGGATGGTAAACAGAAAATATCTTCTAAAGGTATTTCTAAAAAAAATTTAACTGATGCTATGGCTAAATTTACTCACACTCTAAGCACTGGAGAGACAAGTTTCTCCACCAATTTAGGATTTAGAATGAGGGATGCTAATATGTTTACCTATTCACAAACTAAAATAGGATTCAATTATTTTTATTGTAAGAGAGAGGTGCAAGATGATGGGATCACAACCAGACCTTTAAATATAACCCTCTCACCATGGGAAAGAGAATCCCTGGTTGTATCAGAGGTACAGGATCCCCTATCTAATCTGTACTATTCTCAGATGAGAGTAGACGCCTTATCTTATCATTCAATTGAACAAATGTTTTATCACCTTTTAGCCAAACATTACAAAAATATTACACTTTGTCATAAGATTTTGCTGGAAACAGATCCCCTTAATGTATACAATCATCTTGACAAAACATTTATCTCAAAAAGTAGAAATGAAGAAATTAAGAAGGATATTATGCACCTATGTGTCTCTGAAAAATTTAGGCAGTGTCAAAATTTTCGAGATCGACTAGTATCTGTTAATGATAAGGCTATTTATTATAAGCAGCCTAATTATAGTAGAGAGGATGAGGCCTATTGGGGTGTCAGTAACCCCACTAAACTCATTTCTGTGCTTCCCCCTAATTCTCTAGCCGGAAATAACATCATGGGTGAGCTAATTATGGATTGCTGTCGAAAATTTTCTACTGAAATCTCCATTCCCAATTAGAATTAACAGGAAATTTTGAACCAGAAGGTAAGCACCCCAACGCATTGCCTCTGAATTCCTGTCACTTTTTGCTGCGACAGTACAGACTGAGGAACTCTGTTGAAAATCTCCATTCCCAATTAAAAATAACAGGAAATTTCGAACCCGAAGGTAAGCACCCGAACGCATTTGCTCTGAATACTTGTCAGCGTTTTGTGATAGTACTGACTGAGGAACTCTGTTGAGCAGGACACAGATGATTCAAGTATGTAAATGTTTTTTTTGAAGAAATAACAGAGAAAATATATTTTAATGTAATACCATTTATTTCTTATAGAGAATCGTTACTTTACAAAGTTATTATTAAAAAATCTAATGATCATCTCCTCGTTACTTTTTAGGTTTACTGAAAAATCTGATAAAATACTTTGCATGGTTCTTCCTCTGCTACTGTGATAGCTATAATACAAACAAAATAATCCACATGTATCTGTCTGATAATTTTGCACTCTCTTATTATTGTATTTGTATGATAATGCATTACTGAATAAATTATTAACTATGTCTCTCTTTGGTTGTTTTCCTGCTGAATCGAATTGTTCCACAACCTCATTATTCACCCGATGCAATACCACCCAATGGCTTCCCTTGTCAGTGGAGTAATCCAGATTAACAATAACTAGGGAGGGAATGGGTAGTTTTTTAGGGATAAGGTCTAGGGAATATACGCCATAGAATTGATCTTGAATTTTTTCATCCAACCTCATATACTTTGCAATTTCGTAGCTATCCATCACCCAACATTTACCATTCTAGCTTGATCTATCTTTAATATTTCAGGGAATTTTGCGTAGACAATAATATTTATAGTTTCTGGAAGGGCAGTCCCAAATCTTAGACTTAATCTCACATGTCCACTTCCGGAAGTTGTCATCACCTGACCAGATAGGAAACTCTGTATGTCGAATTGGTACAATGCATATCCCTTGGGATAATCTGAAAGTTGAATAATCAAACCATTTTTCCGATCAGAATCGTTTGGTACCAGACTTAGATAAGAGGCTACATAATCTTTTTCATTGAAATTGGGTTTAAAGGGTCTATTTGGTACAGGCTGTCCATCCACACTCAATTCCATATAATTGAGATCCATATTTTGAAAGTTAAACGGATTTTTAGTGTAATCTCCAGAATAGGCAGCATTTGAAACTAAACCAACCACAATCTTGCTGGGAACCTTACCATGGAAGATATTATCAGTCATAAATGTGTGAGATCCTTTAGCAATACTGAAGCTTTTAATATCACTTCTCCAGAAGGGGTAGAGTGCAGGACTTGTTTTCAAAGCCTCATTATGAGCGACTAACATATCTGGATTCAAAGAGATATAACAAACTTTTAAAATAGCCTCTGTGATTTTTAACCTCAACTTTTCTTTCCCATCTCTCATTAATCTGAACTCATTGAAGGATTGAAAAAACTTTAAGGTAACCGCCACCCCATTTATTATAGCCCTGGGTTGATCTATTCCAAAGTCTGTATAAAGTAAACCCTCCACACTAGCCGTTCCTCCACTTCTAGTTGGTCTGCCTCTCTCTGTAAAGCCTGGATTACCCCCTGTGTAGGTGATAGCCTCCATGGCCCCTGGTTGATCTTTATGAAACAATGCTGCCTCACCCTCTGATTGAACCATGTTGTTGTTGGTTGATAGAAGAAAATCAATCATTGCCTTATACGGATAATTAGCACCCACATCTGAGGATACTACTTTTTGATTTAATGCAATATCAACCTGTCTAAAAATTGAATGGAGGGTCAAGTTTATAGGCGCCACCTGGTGACTAGGGGTTGCAGGTTGACCAGCTGATGGTGGCTTATTATGAATAGGAACCCCCTTCTCATCTGTAATGATGTATTTTACATGTAACCTGGTTTTAGCTAAATTGATATAATCTACTGAGGTCCCTGGGATATTAAATTCTATTACACTGCTATCTGTGATAGCGGCAATTGGATTAAACTCCACCCAATATTCTTTCTGAATCGTCTTATCTATGGGTGGTGGCTGGAAGATGGTTAAAGGTGTTTGAATTATATCCATAATGAGTGAGAATTGAATTTTTTCTTCTTACTCTTTACTTTCACCCCCTTCTGGACAGATGTTGATGATCTCTTAGTGCTGCTACCTTTCCTAGTTTTATTTTTATTCTTGGAAGAAATTTTTCTTGAGGATTTCTTTGTAATCTTACTCTTTCTAGTCTTCCCACCAATTTGACCTTTGTGGGTTCCAACCATGCTATTTATACCCTTTTTCAATTTTATCTCACTCTTGGCCTGCTCCACTGCTGCCTCTGTAGGTGTAACTAATGTAACCTCCACCGGTTTGTCATTAACCCTATCTGTTTCTGAATTTTTAGGATTTAATTCATAAAAATTTGGGTTATATGCGACTCTTCCCTCAATACATTTCTTGCAAAAGTTTAAATATTTATCCATTTTCTTTTTTAAGGTGTAATGTGAGCTGTATCTCCCCCTTTAATGCTAGAGCATTGTTAAAGGAGCTATCTTTTATATAGATTTTGATTCGACCTAAATTCGACTGCCTCACCCCCAAATAAAACCTGTCTGGAAATAATTGGCTTCTTTTATTGTTTGGCATTACCATTCTTAAAATTGGTTCTAAGGAATCTCTAACAAAACTATAATCGCAGATATCTGAAAAAACCATGAGGGTCTCTGATATTTTTTCATTTAAAAAAATATCGCAGAGCGCCACTTTCCAATTTCCCCTCAATTCCACTCTCTCAGGAAGTTCCACAGTGAAGTTATAACCCTTGTTACCAGGATGAAACCTTAAGGAATCCTTCGAACTTAAGAAAATGTAAAAGTCTCCCTCTGTCATTCTCCCTCTTTTTCATTCAATTATGAAAGCTTTAACACAAACACAGGGCAGCATTGGCTATTTATAGTTCTTCCATAGCTGTCTCTGGTATCCAGGAATTAAATTTGCTTGGCCATCCTTTCCATTTTACCAGCATCTCTGATATCCCCTTTCTTTTCCTTTTTTTAAGAATTTTTTCTATTTTGTAGACCATATTTTCATCCAAAAATGCTAGTTGTAATTCAGGCTCATAAAAATATGACGTTATGACCTCATTTTGATAATCTTTTAGTTGATACATTGGGATATCTTGATTTAGTTTTCTATCAATGATTGTAAAAATCTCACCAGACCATTTTTCAGCATATTCTCGATCGAAACTGTTCTTTAGATAACTTATTTTAACCCTATCACCAACCTTATACTTAAATTTCACCCTTTTAGGGTTAGGTCTGGTCTTCTTCATGCTTTTGTCTTTCTTAATACCCTTAGTTTTGAGGCCGTATTGATAAGACCATATATCATACTGGTTTGAACTCTGAGCCTTTGTGGGGGTCATCTTAATAGATCTATGGCTGGCATTGTTGTAACTAGCCGTAAAGTTTTGTAAATTATCTACCCATCTGAAGGATTCTCTAGCTGTTAAATATTTGAATATCTTGAGTTTAATTGTTTTTATTACTCTCTCTGCGTAATTAGCTTTAGTTTCATAATAAGTAAATATCTGATCCACCTTTGAGGTTCTCAAAAATTTGGTCACCTCTGAATTTTTATATTCACTACCTTGATCACTTCTTATTTTCTGTGGTTTCACCCCTGATTCCTCAAAAATATTAGACATGACTTGCTTCATTTCCTTTCCTGTGAGAGTATACATTGGTTTGGTATAGAGATAACGAGTAAATATATCGATAAAAACCACAAAATAGCCATAATTATCATTCGATTTTCTGTATTTCACCATATTAGCAGTATCTGTATCCCATTGATAATTTTTGGAGAAGGAAAGGACCTTGGGTCTCTTGAAACGTCTCCTGACAGGATGATGTGAAGTATAGGTCTCCTGTTTAGCTAGCCACTGTTTAATAGATCTCCTTGAAATCTTATATTGATCATTTTTTTTCACGAAATTGTACAATTTTTCAACCCCGCTGAAGGAGGCAGGACTACTGGGGTTATAATATGCATCTTTAAGGAGTACCTCCACATCAGGAGAGATTTTTATTCCAGAATTTAATCCATTTTGGTTTGCGCTCTCTGATAGACTCCCTGCTGCCTCCCCTCTGTTTTGTAGCCGTTCCTCCTTGCTGTTTAACCCTTCCTCCAGTTGAATTAGTTGGGGATTTTTCATCATCACTGAATCGTTTGTCTACACTGATCTCAGGTATTCCTGGTGGTGGTGACATATATACACTCTCATTGCTTCCAGTCTCAGCCTTGGATGATGTTACAGCATTTTCAGATTGCTCTGATTCCTGCTCAGTGGTATTGTCTTTATAAGCGTTCTGCTTTTCACTGTCGAGATATTTTTTAAATTTTAAAATTTGCTCATGAGGTATCATTACAAATTTATTCATTGTAAAATTTGTTTGATATAATTCCTTATGGTATATAATAAATCTGTAAAAATTCTGTGATGCCTCTTCAGTAATTGAAGCCGCCCTCTAACCCTTCTTAGAAATCGTTTTATCAAGGCAGAATACTTTTCAAATTTCGCCTTGGTCTTTTTACTTAGTGGCAGACGAAAAATATTGAAGAAAATCTCTGCAATGGCTTTTATTTGTGACTGATTAGCCTCTGAGAACATATACTTATTTAAATTCTTATTGTTATCCAATATGACCTTTAGAAAATGCTTTGATCTCAGGAGATTAGAAGACATACTGATCAGTAGTCTTTGATCTAACAAGTATTTATAGCTATTTATATATAGTTAGGTATTCATCAGGAAAAATATAGGTGCGTAACCATGAGCTCTTATCCCTGGTAGGAGACAGATCTATCAGCAAGTAACTGTAAGATTCTGTAGTGGCGTCTTCATAGGCCAGACAGACCTTATCACACATTCCTAACTGATTTCCTAAAATTTTTATTTGATTTATATCCCTAGGATTTTTAAACAAAATAAAATAATGAGTATTCAGGGTAATGTCTCTACTGTACTTCCCAGAATGGTAGAGATTTTGTAGTATTAAAAAGACGCTGAGATTCCTATGATGTGAATCCCTACTAAATAAATTGGTAATGGAGGGACTATTCACTGCTGACATTTGTAAATCATCAATAATAATCAGATTATGCTTACAGTCAGCAATTTGCTTAATTTGAGTCTCGTCAGGAAGTCCCTGAATAAATTCTAAATTTTCAATTACTTTGTTGTCAAAAGAATCCTGCCATACCCCATAAAAATAGTACACCTTCTCCACTGGAACATCAAACATAGTATTTAAATTCTCCAATAGCTTAAACACAAACTTTGTCTTTCCAGAGCCTGTGGGACCTGTAATCATTGCAGTAGTGGGTGAAAAAAATTTGAACATTGTTATCACTATCTTATCTCCTGAGTCACACAGTAAACAATCAGAAAGCTGTTTAGTCTCCTCTCTATTTATATTATTTCACCTGCCAAGATTAAATTCGCCTGCTTGCCAGATACCCCAATACCTGCCAGATATCCTACACAAAGAGTTTTGTGTGTATTGTTCTCATGTATTGTTGTCGCATAGAGTACATACAAATGTCAAAATGCAGACACAAATATTTATCCTCTTAGCCCTTTTACCCGGATTAATAAAATCTAAAGGTTGTTTCCAGGGAATGTGTAACTGTGAGGAAGATATGGCTGTATGTATAGATGTTCTATGGGTGAAATTTACCTATAATCCAAAAATCCGTATTTTATATTTAAAAAAGTTGGAAATTCTAGATATCTATCTAGTCTTGGAAAATTTTCCCTCTTTAAAATATTGGACAATATTGGATATAATGTACTTCAACTGCACTTGGATTAAAGAAATTCCAGTGGAAATTATAGTAGTCACTAATATGTGCACAGACAATGTTCAGAAAGGTGAGTATATTATCCTATGTAGTTAAAATTATAATGTACTAGTCAGAGAAAAAATGGCTTTGGGGTTCTTAGGATCGGGTTCGAAATTTCCTGTTATTTTTAATTGTGTATGGAGATTTTCAACAGACCTCCACAGTCTGTACATTCACAGCTTACTCTCATTGCTTCCAAAGAGGCGCAATAACAGCAATACCTCATTAATATGTTTATGAGGTGCTTACCTTCGGGTTCGAAATTTCCTGTTAATTTTAATTGGGACTGGAGATTTTCAACAGACCTCCACATTCTGTACATCCAGAGCTTACTGTCATTGCGTCCAAAGCGACGCACTAGCAGCAATACCTCATTAATATGTTTTATCAAGCTTACCTTCGGGTTCGAAATTTCCTGTTATTTTTAATTGGGATTGCAGATTTTCAACAGTCCTCGTAGGTCTGTAATGTCAGAGCTAACCTTCATTGGTTCAGCTTTTAGCTATTTCCTGTTAGTATTTAATGTCAATGGTGAATTATAACAAAGTGTAATTTTTTGCTATTTTTTCTTAATTAGCTACAACAGCGAGAGAGATATGGAATCTTAACCATTCCTCAGTCTCATCAACAGATCTCTGGAATTCCACTAGCACTGCCCAGTATTCATCCAAAGGATCTTTCTATAATATGACAAAAATTACAGCAAACAATAGCTCACACATCCTAAGATGCTACTGGCTTATGTTCTCAACCAGCATCTCATGCATTTTGTCTGCATTTCTAATCGCATGGATCCTAAAGAAAAAATTACTCTGCTCTAGGTTTAACAGAGATTTGGAAAACGAGGACAATGGGATAGAAATGAGAGATGTAGGAGTTAGGACTGATGAGGACACTGAAATCAACCCATAAAGGTAAGAAATATAAATTAATATTGTTCAAATAATATTTTTCCTGCGAGAGAACGAATTGTGACGTCACATTACACGGAAACATACCTCCATAGCTTGTGACGTAATTTTTAAACCCTATGACGTATTTGACGCCTTGAAATCATATATTTCTGTTTATATTTTACGGAAGGATGGCGTATTTCAGTTTTATTTTGATTTTTGTTTGTGTTCTTATAACAAGTACAAACTGTTATCATGTGGAGTGTAATTTCCACGAGGAGACAGGCACATTGCATATTGTGGGGTTGAGGTCGATGCAGGACTTTGAAAATTACGGTGAAAAATGTGGTGATTATGACCTAGACGTTTTGATATATGAGAAATGTTACATTGGAAAGATCATCTTACCCCTTAGAACTATTCTTAAGAATTATGCTAAGCTCAGAATCCTATACTGGAACTGTGAGGGGGAATGTGAATACTCAGATAGCATAGTCACTGTCATTGGATGTAACTCGGGTAAGTGATACGATATATTTAGTCTTATTTTTGGAAGTTTTGGGAGGGTTAATGTCTCCAGGTATATGTAAATATGGATATATAATTATATATCACCTTAGGCCTTTCATATTATGCACTAGTTATTTTGGAGAGGAATTACACTTTTCAGCCAGTTATTTTATTAGCAATGCGCAGCCCTGTTGAAAATCTCCATTCCCAATTAAAATTAACGGGAAATTTCGAACGTCAGAGTAAGCACACGAAGGCAATATCTCTGAAGATTTTCAGTCACATTTTATGAAAGCAATTCGAGTGATCAATGCTCTCTATGGTATCTCTCTAGTGATATGCATATTAGGGTTAGGGCTTTGGGGTTAGAGATGAAAATTCATCAAATATAATCATAATGTATGAAGCACAGGGTGTAATAGCCAGTTCATATAATATTTCCTGGTTTTTCTTTTTTAGGTCAGACACCAGAGATTCCACCCAGCTCAGACCATAAAGAAACTGATGAGGACTATGACCAGGACGATGATGCTGATGATGATGATGATAACGATGATTTCTATGCCCTTCTAGTCATTCCTATTCTGGGATTTATAGGTGGGATTGCAGCCTACATCATTCGTCGCTTCAAGGATAGGATATTAATGATACTATTGGATAGAATATTTGACTGTCTAGGGAGTGATGAGGGAAATAATTCTCACATGGATGATACTGTTAGTACAAGTGTTGAATCTACCTGTCCTAAAGAAAGAGCTGTGAATCTGAAATTTTCATCAGAATATTTAAGTTCTACCTATCCTGAGACCTCAATATCTGGTGATACCTGGAACGATAGGACACAGACTGATGCTCGGAAAATATTTGTTAATATGAGGGAGGAGAGGAAAATTGCTACAGATGTATCTTCAAGTCTCATTGAGTTTCTTGATAAGGCTACTCAGGTATCTGACTCTAAGTCTACAGACTTTGAGATAGAAATGGATGATCTATCATTCCTGAGATCTGTAGATGTACCAAGTGAATCTGACCAGGTTTCTGATCTTCAAGAAACCAGTTTCATGGAGACTAGATCTGGTGGAAGATATAAGAAGGTCTTTATATTGAAAAAGTAGAGACAGACATTTTGTATTTTATTGTAATTCATAGTTTAAGGGGTTGTTCAGTTTTAATTTGAGATGATGTCTTGATCTGTAAGTCAGAGAGATGTTTGTAGAGAAATATTATATATTATGTAATTTCATATCATTTATAGTCAGATATTTTTACTTGAACATTTCTTTTAGAGTGATTTTATATTATTTAAATGACATGTGAATGGTCAAAGTCTTGTTACAGTGTAAATTGATATGACTGAGTAAATGAAAGAGGTATAGATAGAGAGAGAGGTGTTTTTTTTTAATTTATTCTATTTTATCTTGTAATTTCATATCATCTCTGACAATTTAGACAGACACTTCTTCATCAGAGACTTCTTTGGAATAATATCATATATTTAAATGATTTGAATTGTACTAATTTTGCTCCTTTGATTATTATTATGTCTCTCTGATATATACATATATGTAATTTTCTTGTGAGAATAGTTCATAAAGAATAATATATGTGATAATTTTCCATCTTTTATTGTCAAATAACCATATAACCCTTTCAAACAATATATACATAAGAATTTCAATAAAAAATCCTATACAGGTATCATGGCGTAGAGCATATTAATGATATCTTTAACAGAGGAATCTACATAGAATGACTTTAAAAAAATTTAAAAATTCAGCGTCACACAGTGAAAAGTAAAAAACCAGTCACATTGAATGGAATTGAAGGTGTAACAGAAAAATATTTTTTTAAAAATCTTTTGAGAAAAATAGACTGGTCATACATCCAATTTATTATGTTAACATTTACAAAAAAGCAGAGCAGACTTCTCCATTGCAATGACTGGTGTCGCTGATTGATTGCAAAGAAAAAGCTAAATAAATACCAGTACTTTGTAAATGGAGACATATGATGAGCTCATATTGTCGAAATTCTTTTGAAATGGTTTATTTTATTAAAATAAAAATAGGTTAAGACACCTCCTTTAACAAGATAAATTATGACCTTGCACGCTGAACAATTCTTTTGAGAGATGACTGTACAGAGCGTTCTTCTGATTACACAGAAGATCTCATACAGAGTAAAAACCATAAATCAGCTTGATTGTACAGTCACCACACAAAAGGCGTGTCATGCAGACTTGTTTAAATATTGACTTAAGGATGCATATAAATTATGAGGAAGTGCTACCTTAGTCAAAAAAGCATCTGAAACCTTCATGTATTCAGTTATTATAATAAAATCATTTCTTAACAAGATCATTGTTTTTTAGTAGATTAAAGACATATGACAAAATAATATAAATTACTAAGGATCTACAGGAATAATCATATACTAAGTGAAAAATATTTACATTAGCTTCCAAATATTAAATGATTTAAAAAAACTTCAGATTATTCAAACTCTTGCAAATTATAATTACAGAGATTTTTTTTTGACATTTACCTTTTTTCAAAGTTTTTTATTCCCTCTATTACACATTCAGCTGGTTTTATAAAAATTCTATAAGATTGTCTAAGTGATATCTCAGTCCCTCTATCATTTTGATATATGCCGAGCTCCTTGTCTTATTAATTATCCCAATGGTTTCATGCTGTTGATGATGACAGTTGCTCAGATTTATTCTGGGTATCCTTCTGTTATTGATGACATATGGCTTGATTGGCTCTGTGCAGAATGTAACCTAGTCAATTTTTAGGGATATGACAGGAGAAAAAGGATGAAGACTGAGGAGGCACCCCATTCATTCAGACCAAATTTAGAAATAAAAAATTTTTTTTTAAAAAAAAATTTTGAGATTGTAGACCACTAGGTGTTTGTAGGACGCAACATGCTGCAACCACTAGGGTCAACATGCCATTGGGTGTTACACTCTAAACACCTACTCGGATGATGTGCTAAATTACCGGATATTAGTGCTGAGCATGTTGTACAATAAAAGTGATAACAAGAGCTCATAAAAGCCCTTGTTAATGGTAGGTCTATTTTGCAGCAGGCGCATGTTAAGTTGTTGGCTCGTTGCTGGTAATATGTAGCCCACTGAGGAGCTATCATAGTTTCCACATCTTCTGGGCTTTTGCCTAGAAAAAAGGCGCACCCAAAAGCCATCTCGAGGTCTCTATTAGTTAGAGCCTCGATCAGCAATTGGTCATAACTGGTATTCATGTACATGGAAGTGGGGACCCATGTAAATAGTGAGGTAGTGCTCATTTTTGAACTGCGGATAGAGTAGGCCTTTGTAAATTTGTGTTCTAAAAGTATGGTCCTACATATGGGACACCTCAGTTCAGCCTCAGCCCCATCCTGCCACATCCTTGATAACTGACAAGAACACTCCACACAGAGCAAGTGTCCACATGGGTTGGTCAGTATGATGTCTGCCTGATCTAAGGCGTCTTTACAGATAGCACATTCAGCTTTTTCTAGGAATTGGCTCACAAATTGAACGAAATCTGGATATTTCCGGCTGAAAAATATAAAAATTAGAGAAATTTTAGTTATTTGACTAAATAGCAGAGATTAGTCAATACAAAATTGGGTTGAGAAAAAGAAATTGTGTTCCTGTGCATACCTGGGAGTTCGAATTTCACGTTATTGCTTATTGTGATTGGAGATTATCAACAGTCCTCACCCTAGGGAAATGCCTCCGATTGTTTGTCAGAATACTGCAGTATTGCAGAGCTATGATTCTCTGTTGAAAATGTCCATTCCCAATTAGAATTAACAGGAAATTTCGAACCCGAAGGTAAGCACCCTGACATACATATTAATGAGCTTAAGTCTTCTCAACCTCTCTGGATGTTGTGAGCAAGTATACTCAAGTATGAGGAATACTGTTGAAAATCTCCATTCCCAATTAAAATTAACGGGAAATTTCGAACCCGAAGGTAAGCAGCTTGACATACATATTAATGAGCTTATGCCTTCTCAATCTCTGTGGATGCTGTGAGAGCAAGTATATCAGAGGAATAATGTTGAAAATCTCCATTCTCAATTAAAATTAACATTGACAATTTGCATATTGAGGGTAGAGAAACCCTTTTCGTATATTATCTCTCAATGAAAAATTACAGATGTTTTAACCAAAAAGCTTCATTAATATAAAAAATAAAAATTAATTGAGATAGTTTAAAGAATAAGGAAATACATCAAATTTAGGAGATTTATCTAACTAGACCCTAAATTTCACCCAGTTGGTTTTTTTATTATAGCTGTCATGAGAGAAGATAATTTATTGACATTTATTAACATTTCATTAAAATTCTTACTTGAATGAATGGTGTTACGCTCAGGAGGGGGTCTATACAAAGCTAGTTCTACAATAGCCTCACAGCTCCACCTCGTTACATTGGAATAAGTCCTCTCTAAAATTTTATGTAAAAAATTAAAACAAATAAATATTTGGTACTTACACAATAAAGGCTGGTAGAATGTCGTTGAGCAGGATGTAACAAACCATCGCCTGCTGGTAGTGTCCATTGTCAATCAGCATCAGTAGTTCACAAATGGTTATCATATTGGAAATCAGATGATTGGGTCGAAAGAGATCAATTCTTCTGCCAATTTGTACAAAGTTATCCATTTTGAGATTAATTGAGCAGCCTATTTTGATTCAGTAAAATTCTGGGGCCCAGAATGGGTTTGATGCGGGGTTTTATAGTGAAATTTTGGGTTGAAAGCTGTTGCCATTATCTGATAATTAAAAATAAAAAAGTGATTTAATGTCAATTTGTCCCTGAATAATTAAAGGGGTATTTCCACGTCTACCTCCCCTTTGGCTGATTCATCTAAATGCGAACATTCCTCACATGTCAATTTTGCATGGTTAGGTTGATCAGGTTGAATTAAACATGGAACATATGTATATATTTCCATACGTTCGCTATACATCTGGTTACATACTTTCAAAAATTCTTCCCATTCTTTGGGTTTGCAGGATAGCCCTTCAGTGGTGGGAAACAAGTCTCCCTTGGCATTGGTCATCCATTTCCTGATACCTACAGATTTATAGGGACTATTACAGGCTACATAGTAGGAGCCACCTATATGTACTTTCTTCTCTATTCCTTTGTCTCCTTTAAGAATAGCCTGCAGTGCATGGTTAATTAGTTCAGAAAAATGAACTAATACAACCAATTTCGAGATATTGATCTTGATCCCTGGGTTGGTGACATTCTGACCATCCCATTCCTTTAAATGAATAGTCTGCACTTGACCAGTTTCACCATGAAACACCACATACTTCTTGGAGCCTAGATGAAAGGTTCTTCTATAGGTGACAGATAGAGATGCCTCTGAATAGTTCATTGCGGACATCGCCCCATGGCTTTGAGGTTCTATAAGATGATCTTTCTTCTTATTTTTAATCTGTAGAGATAGATCTTTCTTATTCTTCTTCAGAGCAGGTTTCCCTAAAACTTGAGCCTCTGCCATATTCAGTGAATGATTTCGTCCTATTTTTTAATTCCTAGATTACAGCTTCAGATGATGTGTAAGGGTTAGAGCGAGAGGGTGGCTTTTTATAGACTTTGAGGTGAGGGGGAGAATATATCAAGATTCAGCATATAGGATCACTTACTCAGCAAAAGCTTTGTGTAGGAAAAATTACTTACTCAGCAAAGGTTTTGTGTGAGGAGACTTAAAACAGACTAGTATAACTGATCATTAAAGGGAACACAGAAACTACAATAGTAATTAAAAACAGATTTTATTGATAATTAAATGCAGATAAAACAGACAAGTTTATTACTTAATAATTGTAAAGTTAAAGTGACAAAAAGGTTAGTATATCAGACAGACATCTGCCCGTCCTTTACATCTGTGTCTAACTAGAATTTATAAATAAGTTTTCATCTACTTGGATTTTAGAACATAATGAAGATTTATCATTGGTAGAGTACTGTTCTAAAGTCACAGGTGTCTGTCTTCCATCTGTCTTAGGTAGAGTATTTTTGTAAAATTCACAGCTGACTGTCTTCCATCTGTCTTAGGTAGAGTATTCTTCTAAAATTCACAGGTGTCTTTCTTCCATCTGTGTAAGGTAGCATCTCGTAACTATTCAATTCATTCAATAATTTTAATGTCTCTTTATCTTCAGGAGGTAGGAGAGAAAAAACTATTTTTGGGCATTATCATTTTCACAAATTCACAGGTGGGTGCATGCCTCTTATGTTCGTCCATTGGTACATCATATGTCTCCCATTCAATAAGAGATATTTTACACCAGGGGCAGGTAACCTTATCCCCCTCCCCTGTATAGAGGAAACCAGCACGAGTTAGGGCATCTGGGCGAATGGGGTGAGACTTCGGCCATGTTCTAAATGTAGCATATCTCTCATCATATCCAGAATAATCAGGAACCTTAAATATCCATCTTCCCACATAGGGTGTGGGTTTATGACATAAATGTAACCCAGCAGAGTTACCACAGGGTGGTTGAATTCTTGGATTGGAGTTATATCTAGCTGAAGAATTCAATGAAAAGCCTCCAACCGAGGCTGCAGATTGAGTAGAGGCAGACTGTAGATAAGATGACCTAGCATCAGTCTGGTCTTCCACTGGTTTACTTGCTGGATGAACTATCTCACTATCCCTATCAGTTATGTTGGATGCAGTATTAGAAAACATGTTGCTAGAAGATGCTGTTAGCTTGATAGTGGGAAAACCAATTAAGTTTATAAGTTGAATTTTTGCGTTTATATAGACTGTTAAAATTCTAGTATTCAGCAGTTTTCCAAAGAAAAAGACAGGATTCACTGATTATTAGTTAACCCCAAAGCCCTAACCCTAATCAAAAGTGTATATGAAAGTATGAGATTAAACTGCGACTGTATATGAGGCGAGATATTGCGTTCGTGTGCTTACTCTGAGGTTCGAAATTTCCCGTTAATTTTAATTGGGAATGGGATTTTTAACAGAGCTCTAATGTAACTAGCATACATTGTGTGATAAATCAAATATAGCTTCGATAATTCATTTTTTCACAAGTGATATTGTTCCAGTAGGGTAGCATACAAAACCCCCATTAAATGGTTAGCAGAGAGAGCCCCATTACAAGAGTTCTAGCAGAAAAAGACCCATTAAACAACACAGCTGTGCGATGATTCAGTTTTCAGTAGAAATATGATGCAGTAGGCTAGAAGACAAAGCCCCATTAAAAAATGGGTAGCAGACAAAGCCCCATTAACCATTTGCAGCAGACAAAGGTCTCATTAAAACAGTTCAACAGTTCTAGCCCATTAAAACAAGTCCCATTAGGCAGACAAAGCCCCCCCATTAAAACAGGCTTGGGCTAGCAGACAAAGCCCCCATCAGCAGAAAAAAGGGCTATTAGATGATTCAGTTTTCAGTAGTAATATCATGCAGTAGGCTAGAAGATAAAGCCCCATTAAAAAATTTGGCTAGCAAATCCCCATTAAAACAAAGCTTGGCCTAGCAGACAAAGCCCCATTAAAAACAGCTGTGCTAGCCATTAAACAACAAAGCATGGCCAGCAGACAAAGCCCCATTAAAGTTCCATTCAAAAAACCACAGCTGTGAACTAGTATGGGTAGCAGACAAAGCCCCATTTACAAAGATTGGCTAGCAGACAAAGCCCCATTAAACACAGCTATGCTAGCCATTAAACAAAGCATGGCCAGCAGACAAAGCCCCATTAAAAATTTGGCTAGCAGACAAAGCCCCATTAAACATTATAGCAGATAAAGGTTCCATTAAAACAGTTCTAACCCTGCCACGAGATCTAGCAGACAAAGCCCCCATTAAAACAAAGCTGGGGCTAGCAGACAAAGCCCCATTAAACACAGCTGTGCTATTCCCCCATTAAAATCAGACAAAGAGCTTGCCCATTAAAAAGCACACACTGCCATTAAGCAGACATAACCCCCATTAAAACACAGCTGATTTGACAATGCCACGAGATCTAGCAGACAAAGCCACATTAAAACAAAGCTTGGAGCTAGCAGACAAAGCCCCATTAAACACAGCTGTGCTAACCCATTAAAAAAAAAAATCAGACAAAGAGCTGCACCCATTAAAAAAGCACAGCTGTGTGATGATTCAGCTGAGTAATAGCTATAAACTATCAAAGTAAAACAAAAGTCCCCATTGAGCCAGTCTCAAGAACCTGTATAGAGCCCCAATCACCTGTATAGAGCTAGTATCGACCCTACCCTACCTAGCCATCCATCTACCATCTGCAGCAACAGCTGCACAGCTGTCAAAAAGTGACATGATTGATGGGAAACTCGACTCGATATATACTCGGTATATACTACTTGCGTCTGAAAGTGGGTCGGTTGCATTAGTCCCCGGAAGCCTCAGACCGTCTGCGGTGTCCTGGGACCCAAAAATCAAGGTCTGGGACTAAGAACTGACTAAGGGTAACCGACCCTAACCGATCCAAACCGGGCTCCCCAGGACGCCTGGGACCACGCATTTTCAGTCTGCGGCGGCCTGAGGACGCCCCAGGCGGCCTGGGACTAACAACCGATTAAGAACCGACTGTTTTCCGCGCGTTGGAAATTAAAACGAGGCAATGAGCAGGTCTGGGACTATATAAGCGACCGCACACACATTCTCGTTGTTACTGACTGTTTGGCTACTGAGAGACGTGTGTCACTGATTTGTAGGGGTTTTCAGTTTTTATTTTATATTTTATATACTTGAGCTTAGGGCAAATTTCACAGTTAGGAGACACATTTTACTATTTTTTTATTATTTTGTCGACTGGATTATGAGGAAAGAGAAAGGAGGGAAGAGAGGAAGGAAAAAGATGGATGAGAGGGAGAAGGAAAGTCAAGTAGAGGAGAGGAGTGAAGTTATTACAGAAGAAGGAAGTGAGAGGAGAGAGGAGGAGGAGATTCAGGAAGATCCAGCTATTGGGGAAGCTGTGGCAGAAGAAGAAGAGAGGTGTGAGGAAGATCCGGAGTGCCATTCTTCAGCCAAGAGAGCCAGGGTGTGTGCCACTTTTACAGACAGCCAGGAAGTTTCCATTGTGGAATTTGTAAAGCTGCACCCTGAACTGTATGACAAGGAACATTCATGTTTCCACGACAGGACCAGAAGAGAGGCTCTCTGGGCAGAAATATCTGCAGAACTCAAGCTCCAGCCCTTTGATGTGAGAAGATGGTTCGAGTCCCAGCGAACCCGTTATGGGAAGCTGTCTAAGCTCCAATCTGGCCAAGCCCCGAGGGAGATGACCAAGAGACAGTCCTGGGTGTACCAACAGATGGGTTTTCTTAAAACCCACATCAGCAGAAAGGGGGCCAATAGAAGTTCAGGTTTTGAGGCCAGTCCAAATACCAGCAGGCAGGACGAATCACGTGGCTCAACTACTGATACAGAACACCTCGAGTCCAGTGTCCTGAGGGAGAGGAGTCAGTCCATCATTACATCAATGCCCGTTTCAACTACAGACTCCAAGATTCTCGAACACTTTGAGCAGATGAGGACACTTATCTCTGGTTTTCTGCATCAGAAGTCAGACAGGCAGCCCTTCTTTGACTGCGTGGCATCAGAGGCCGAGAAGATGACTCAAGAAGAATTTGAAGAATTAAAGGGCAAGATTTTTAGAGACATCGAAACTATTAAGAGTAACCGCAGACGTCAGCCATTGCCCAGAAGATCAGCCACTGTTACCACGGAGTCCCAGAGGGTCGGCCTACTGCCAACAACCACTCCACAGGCGTCTAGTTCCACTCAAGCAGCAGCTAGCAGCAGTTTTGTGTACTATACACCAAGCCCCATTGGCTTCAGCAACCCGACATCTGTCCTAACTGTACAGGACGAAGGGAGCAGACACAATCTGAGTGGAATCTTAAGCCAGCTACCAGATCTGACATCAACACAGATCGTCGAGCAGCCTCAGCAGCAGCAGCAGCAACAACTGCAGCAGCAGCTCTTTACTATCACCACTTCAGCACCACCTCAACAGCAGCAGCAGCAGCTCTTTACTATCACCACTTCAGCACCGCCTCAACAGCAGCAGCAGCCTCCTCAGTAGCCATCCAGTCAGGGCGGGTCTTTGACCTGCCAGGCCCTTTTCAGGGCCACCAAATCTTCCAAAAACAATTATTCAGCTACTTGTTCTTCCAATTCCCCTCCCAAAACAAAAAAATTCAGTACAAATACTTATCACAAGAAAACAAAAATTCAAGTCCAACACCTACACCACCCCAAACATGAAACAAATAACCCATGGTACCACACATAACAAAGAAGGCCACATAAAAAAAAATAAAAAGTAACTCCCAATATGGCCATTAATCAGCCCATTTTTAGATTAAAATCCATGGGATAGTTTAAAATCTTTAATAGAAAAGTCCAACACTTACACCTTCCCTAGATTTAAAAGGCATTATCACATACTTACCAACCCACAAACAGACAAACCCAACACCAAACATAACCCACAAATAACAAACCCAGTACCAAACCTAACACCCAACTACCAAAAATAGACCCAACCCCAGTAACCACCAACCAACAAACACACAAACCCAAAAGTAAATAGAACCCATGCCAACAAACTGACAAACTATTTTGCAAACACAATCCCCCATTATTGAAAGCAAAACTAGTTCCATGGTTATATTTTCCACATTTTTGTGAATAGAAGTGAAGATTTAAAATTGAAGATTTCCATGAAAACCTTTCTGCTACAAATAAATTTCCAAGCCATGAACAAAAAGAATTGGTGAAATTATGATGTGGATTTGAAAATATATAAAAAAATAATTTAATTTCGGATATAATGTGTGACTTTGTGTTTGGCTTTTGTTTAACAGTGGGTTTGTCTGTTTGTTGGGTGAGAAAGTTGTGTTTGTCTGTTTGTCCGTCTGAACAAGTTATGTTTGGCATGGGGTTTGTCTGTTTGTCCGTCTCAACAAGTTATGTTTGGCATGGGGTTTGTCTGTTTGTCCGTCTCAACAAGTTATGTTTGGCATGGGGTTTGTCTGTTTGTCCGTCTCAACAAGTTATGTTTGGCATGGGGTTTGTCTGTTTGTCCGTCTCAACAAGTTATGTTTGGCATGGGGTTTGTCTGTTTGTCCGTCTCAACAAGTTAAGTTTGGCATGGGGTTTGTCCGTCTGTAGCAAACATAGCTGATTAATTGTTTTTGGAATAATTGGTAGTCCTGAAAAGGACTGTTGTAGTTAGTCCTGAAAAGGACTGGTTACTGCAGCAGGACTTATATTCTGCCATCTTGCCAGGCCACTGCTCCCTCATTGTTGAAGTAGTCCTTCAGGTAATCCCTCTGTCTTTTGGCTTCTCTAGCAGGGTTTCTGTCTTGGCCACCACCAGCAGCACCCCCAATCAATCCACAATCATCAGGTACATCATCATCATCGTCCTCCCCAGGCTGCTGACCACCAGGTTGACCTTGATACTGGCTTCTCAGTATGTTGTGTAGAACAACACAGGTCAAGACCACTTCCCTGACTGTTGCTGGGGGTAGTTCAATGGTTGTCCTCATCACCCTGAATCTTAACACAAGGATGCCAAAAGCATTCTCCACCACTCTTCTGCCCCTTGAAATTCTATAATTGGCAATCCTTTCCTCTCTGGTTAACATCCTTCTGCCATAGGGTTTCATGAGCCAGCCCTTCAGGGCAAAAGCATCATCTGCCAGGATGAAGTAGGGGACATCTCTCCCACCCTGTGTTATAGGAGCTGGGTCAGGGAAGCCTATCCTGCCATCCTCAATCCTCCTCTTCAGCTGAGAGGCATTAAATATCTGGCCATCCGAGCCCGATCCTTCAGTACCCACATCCACCCATCTAAACTTGTACTGTCCATCTACCAGGGCCAACATCACAATGGAAAAGAATCCCTTGTAGTTGTGGTAGAGGGCTCCAGTGTTCTTGGGCTTCTTCAGGGCCACATGCTTCCCATCCAGAGCTCCCAGGGCATGTGGAACATTCCATCTGATCCTGAATTCCCTCTCCAGTTCTTTCCACTCATCTGGGGTTGTAGGACACTTCAGGTACTCCCTGGTGAACTCATCCTGGATGGCCCTGCAGACCTCTGGTATAAACTTGGAGATGGTGGATCTTCCAACCCTGAACTGACAGGACAATGATGTGTAGGACTCTCCAGTGGCCAGATATCTGATGGTGAGGGCTAACTTCTCACCAACACTGATTGGTGCTCTGTAGTTGGTGGCCTGCCTAGCTAGACGTGGTTCCAGTCTGGTCTTTATCATTTCAAAAAATTCTGGGGTCATCCTCATGTAGTTGGTAAATCCTGGAATATCTGTGGCATAAAGATCAGCCATAATATTGTGGTAGGCCCCCCTCTCCTCTCTCTGTAGCAGCCATGGCCTGACCCACATGTTGTGCCTTCTTCTAGGTCTCTGTATGGGTGCTGGTGGTGCTGGTGGTGGTTGCTGTGGTCGACGTAAAAAATGGAAATACATGATTATTTGTAACTGAATAAAAACCAAAAAAGCCCTAAGTTGTTGTTGAATCTGTCTTCCATTAAAAGGTGGCATCCTGCTGTGTTCCTAGAAAAGCAATGATGATTAGATCGCGAATTTTATATATATATACCCAGAAAATCCAGCAACTTTGGAAAACAAGAATCGGGGATCCTGGTCTGGGGAAGACTGAGGAGGCCTGAGGACGCCGGTAGTTAATCGTGGGTTAGTCGGCTCTTAGTCCTCAGGCCTCCTGGGACCCAGTCGGTATGTGTACGACAGGATCGTGGTTGAAACCGACCTGAAAACTGGCTTAGTCGGTTCTTAGTCCCAGACCAGTCGGGGACTGTCTGCGGCCGCCTGAGGCGTCCTGAGGCGTCCTGGGGACGATCTGTTCTTAATCCCAGACTTGAATACCGACCCAGTATTCCCACCCATTTTTGTTATTTTCCCACCGACTGTCCACGATTAAGGGTCGCCGACAGGATCGGGGCTTAATCTTTTGGTGGAACAGGAGCATAAATTTAATTTAATTTTTATGTAAACAGAGAAACGTTTTGCCCAATAATGGTTTTCAGATTGTGAGTTTGAGTTTCGATCTCCATAACTGTAACATTAGCCTCTCCTTGTTAACCACATTCTGTGGTATCCAGACCATCTTACTATCACATCAAGCTGGGTGAAAAGTAGCAATCTAATCATAGTTACCAAAACGTTCATATCTCAGACATGATGACATTTATGACACAGTAGACTAACTTATGTATCATTTACTATCGAACTCTTTAAACACATATGATATCGTATATTATTAAAGTAAGTATTTGGTGTTTCCGAAATGTTGTTTCCCCTCTATATCATATCATAATAAAGTTGTCTCATAAAAAGGACCACTTCACAAACGTTTGCATTGACAATATTACACTTGACCATTTCTTTAATATTTGCACGTGATTCGTGTGGTTCTTTATGTCCATAAATGTAAAGTCTGAGAAATAGAGGTTTCTCTTACACTAAGGGTTTTAGACCAGTTTAAACAAACCAATAAAAACATCAGAGTGATAAGAGAATTATGAAAATCAAGGGTGTCCCATAATGACCATCATGAATCACTTTCCTTATACACATAACATCCTATGTTTCATGACTTCTTGTTGAGAGCCTGTCACATTATTTGGTATCTGACTAAATAGACATACCAGTGTTTCTTGGGGAATGATATTTGTATTGACAGCCAGCTGTCACTGAAGTGATTTTAGAAGTATCCTTTGAAAGTCGTTTGAGTCAAATGTATTGCTGATAGGAAAATTCAATAATGTAAAAACTACTGATAGGTGTTTCTAGTGTACGGAGAAGTGATCATGTGTTTATGTTTATATATTGCCATGGCAACCGACTACTCAGTCCATGACTATTGCGGTAATGAAATTTGTGATAAATAAAGTTCGCAGAATGATACCATAAAACACTAATAACAATCTATCTAATTGGATGACACTCGGTACAATTGTGCAAGAAAAAGAATAAAATAAAAAAATTACTCAAGTGACATATTTTCTACAAAAATCTGTAAAGACAAAATAATCCACCGGTGTCTATTGGAAAAATACTTCAAAGGGGTTGTGTTAAATTTTTAACACATGAATGATTGATAAAATAAGTCAACATTCACTTAATAAATGTAAAATAATCAACTGTGAAATGTGTCCACAGAGGGCCATCAGGAAATATATAAAACTTCAATTCTCATCCTTAGATATTTCTGCTATCTCTAAAAGGATTTGATGCATCAAAATTAATGTGAATTACATTTCTGGTGATATCTATAACATATTTGAAGATTATTTAGTCATAAATATATTTATTCCCTGTCTTTGTTTCTGGCATTTAGGTCAAATGTGGCACATGGCGGATAAAAAACGTACGAAAAAACTTCTTGTCTAGGTCTATGCAAGTAGTCTCATTGGATCCTTACAGAAATCTAATCTAACCTCATTAGACTTTTATAGTGCTTAATCTCTCTTTATAAAGGGTCTATGAAGCGCAAAATCACCTAAAGGGTCAATCAATATCAGTATACAGGGATAGAAATGGTGCTTGATTAAAAATGTCTAAGCTTTAAGAAAGTAAACTTTTACTCCATTTATTGGGGTTGGGGAGGGGGGGTGGGGGGTGTTTTCATTGACAAATGATTAAGACAACTTTTCAGTTATAGTTTTGTTTCTATAAATTTATCATTATTTAAATTATGACATGTTTTTAGCAGTGACGATGTATTAAATAAAGATATAAGGATTACTGATCCGAAAGCTATGAATAGTTCATTAAACTTACAACAGAGTAATACAAGGGTGTTAATGCTTAATGGACCGAACTAAAACAGTTAACACAACAATTAATAATAAATTGGTTCTTATAAATACTCGTAATAATGTCATCAAAAATCTATGAAAAACCTCTTGTGACTTTTATGACTGTACTTTAAGAGATGAAATATTTATCTTTGAAACATATCTTTTAGTGTGCAGGATGGAAGTTCCAGAAATACTAAACTGTTTAGAGACACCAATGATCCAGTGGATGCAACGGTCGTGGAACAGACACAAACATATTCCAGTCTGATGCCTTTCTGATATGGTTTTCAATAGCCCAGAAGGATTTGCCAATAACCTTACCTCATGTCACTGCAAAACTGAAGTGGAAGTTGAAAATATGGTAATTATTAATTGAACAAATGCTGTAAAAGAATTTGAACGTGTAATCAATGCATTCATTCAGGGCAACAGGACATCAAAATGTTTTTCTACCCACACTTTACAGACTTGACTCTTAATCGTTGTTCTCTTTGCGACTACTGCCAAGTTTCTTTAGTACCACCGATGCTTTGTGCTCTGATTTGTTAAATGCCCACGTTAACCTTGTTTGCTTAACATTAAAGCAAATTTATTACCACAGACTTGTCTCCTATTGAAGTTCTGCCTTTACCTGACAGAAAAAAAACGGAGCAAAAACTCTGATCTTAGATTTACGCTGACAACCATAGATGTTGTATAAATTTATCAGTTTCAGTTTGTTTCCTTACCACTTGAAGGCCATTTCTCACCACAGACAAAACTTATATTTAAGTTCTAGTTTTTACTGTATAGATCATGCAGAAACATTGATCTCAGTTCCACTAAAAGTTTGGCTGCATACCATAATCTCCCAGATGTTTCCCAAACTTGCTTCTGTCCAGTGCCCCAGTCTCCTCTTGCTCCTGCGCCTGCTCTCCATCTCCTTGTTCCTCCGGCTGCTCCTGTCTCTCCTCCTGGTCCTCTCCTGTGATGCTAGGATCAATGTACACAGAGGCTCTTCCTGACAGCATGATGTAGAACCTGTGCAAGAACAGAAGAGGTTCATCCGATCACTATCCGTTTGAAATGTTAGTGATATAAAGCTTATTATTTAGCTAACAGTTTTAATAAATTTATTCGCTATATAATGTCTTTTAAATAATTGTGGATAGAGCTGATTGTTTAGCCACCGATACTGTGCAATGGCTTTGTAATAGGAATTTTAAATATATGTTGTTGTTTTTTTTTCAAAAAAAAAAATTTCCTTTATTATATTCTATTACTTTTTTTCAGTTAGCTTTATTACTGTATTATTCACGGTAATTTAAAAATTATCAGTTTTTACTTTGTTTATTTGTTATTAAATATTTAGCTATTTATTTTTCCTTTTTAGTTGCCATGTTAACATTATACTTTTCATATTCTGTGATATTGTATTTATTAATTAAAAATTAAAATAATGGAGTTTGTTTGCTAACAAGATGCCAACAAGATTATGCAATGTACAGAAACTACAAGTCCCTACCCACATCGCTCATATTCGATGAAATACCAATTTGTTGTAAACTTTTGGATCCCGCCAATCTTAAGATTGGGGTTAACCAAAACGTAGGATCCTGTCAAGCTCCACTATCCTTCTTTAGATAGTCAAACTGCAAATGTATTGAATCTGATACAAGTCATTTCAAGACATATATTACTAGTTAATCTATAAGATTTCCTAAATACAATAAAACCAAACATTTGTTTAAACGTTGAGATTGCTAAAACTGAAAACTTAAGATGGGCCAGGCAATCTTAACATCAGTAAGGATCCACTTTTTAATCTTAAAAATAGCCGACAATCTCAAGTCTGGCAGCATACCTACAGATTCTAAGTTGAGCTTGCACCTATCTTAAAAGTGGTGGGATTTCAAATTGGGCTCGTACGTAAGCACAAACCCAATGGGAATTAGTCTTACCATTCCAGAGGGCATTTGAATGGAAAACATTTAATAAATAGCTGACAGAAACAAGAAAAAAATCAAGATAAACTTTACCTGTAGATACGCTAACCTCTGGTAAATCTTATATCCAAAACAAAACAACTTATGGTTAATAGTTTAGCCAATAAATACATTTAAACGTCTCATTTTATCACACATCTTTTACATGTATTAATCCACTTTTTAAAATAATAGGTCTTCTGTTTCTTTAACTGGAAACATATGTGTTGAATCTCTAGGACTTTCTATTACACCACTAATCTGTTTTTTTTTCGTCCCATTCAGCCTGTTTCACCTTTGTCCACCCATTAACTCCTGTGACAAGTGTATTGTCTTTGATTCTGTGGAGAATGGTTATTAAAGCTCCAGCAGACAGGATACTCCAAACACTGTGTGTGAAGCCCTTCATATCTCAAGCACTATCATGCACATAACAACTCTCCTTAACTTTATTTAAGCTAAAACTAAAACTCTCACTAACCTATACCAATGTACTGCCATGTTTAAAGGTCTTCGATAAGACCTTTTGGATAATTTTCATAATATAATTACCACTAAGGTTTTTGAAATTTAGAACATACATGTGAGTTTAGGAAATTGAAAATAGGGAGATACTAAACCTGAAGTTTCCCGATTTTCGGGAGAGCCATAAATCTGTCTCAAGGGGTTTCTCCAAGCAAGTGTTGAGAAAGCTCATAATGCTTCCATGATATAAATATGTATGATTTTTTTCTGGAGAGACCAATTTAGTTTGTGAGATAAACATTAAAATGAAGGCTAAAATATGTTTCAAGAAGAAATTTGACATTTTCTTGCATACCAGTATACATGCATACCAGTACCACTTTACGTGGAATTGCTAAACATTGATTGCAGTATGCATTTATAAAATAATAAACTCCTACGGATTGCAGAATTACTATGCTTTCTTTAAATGTTATTTTTTAATAAAAATATTTCTTAATAGAATATATTATGGACCAGAAAGAAATCCCATACATGAACTGAAATTTCAAAGACGAGTATGCTGTAAGGATGAAGTGGGTAGCAATTGATATGATTTGAAACTCCTATGAGTAGCCATTGCTCTTATGAGTTGCTGTTTTACGTGGCAATGAAATGTGTCCTATTTAAGAACTTGGGTGTACCAAGAACTTGTACATTATAGCTTACCGATTTACATGTTCGAGATATTAACTAGTACCTTTTAGCCAATAAATACATGTGCCCATAACTTACATATCCCAAGCTGTCGACTTTAAGACACAAGTATATAATATAACAAAAACTACCTCCCCATAGCTTCTGCAGGATTTGGTCCTTTCTTGTTTATCCCAATAAAATATATATTTCTTCATAGTCCCAAACGTGGACAATTTTGGCAAGAACTTACAAGGACTAACTTAGCTATATCTTTATCATATGTTTATTTCACCATTTATGAACTGATAATAATGGGCAAATTGAAATCTGACTTTCAGCTGTTTGCATGAGAGACCTTGTGATACCCCAGTTCATTAATTACTGATATCTCTGTTTGCACACATTATTAACAATCTTTGTTACAATCTACTACAAAGCGGAGGTCGATTTAAAATACACTGTTTACAAGTGACGTTTAAATAGCCCTGACTCTCAGTAAAAGTGATAAGATCTCTCAGTTATAACATATTAACAAAATTATAGGCTACTATTTTACATGTTGTACAAGAGACAAAGGATTGTATTGTCAGAAGTACATGTATTATCAAACTGATTAAACGAGAAATTGTCTACAACAATGTAGAGTGCATAAGAACATAGAAACAGAAAGTCCAGCACTTGATTTAAAATATCTGCAAACAAAAACAACCATACAGACAATGCAGTGACGGTTTGTTTACCTGGCTTTAATGTATCACTGATTGTCTAACAAAGAATATATGTTTCTTTCATATGTTTTGTCTTATGATAATTTCAGTAGAATTACATGTCCAGGATTTTGTCCACTCCCCTTGAAATTAACTCCAGGGTTTTGTCCCAGTAGCTATATTTTTTCGGGGTATTGTCCTCTGGGGTATTGTCATTTGTCACTTGCTCAAAATTAAGTAATTTGAAATCAAACCCTGTGATATCTTGTGACAACAGAAGTTAATATCTGTATAACTGGATATTTACGTTTGATGAAAGTTTTACTATATTTTAAAACTTAAAAATTGCATAAAACACCAATTTTGCCAATGACAATTTTCTACTTATAAAGAAATACATAACTAAGGTTTTACCTTAAATTAATTTTCACTTCCAAAGATCATTGGCCAAAATATGTAAGATTAAAGACTGGTGATAATGTGTTGTAACACAGTAACCCCAGTTGTCACAATGCCTGTTTCCTAGTTATTTGAAAATATGTCAAAATTTCCATGTACGTAAAGAATTAATACAGAGACAAGCTAGATTATATACTAATAAAAGTGTTTGATTATCTCATGTATGTTTATGTAAAACTTTGGTGACAAACAATGGTTTGAGTGGAGGTTTGTCCTTTATCAATATGGTGTAAACACTCCTTTCCACCCACTACTGTTGTGGGTTTGGATCTTGTAGTTTCTTGCCGTTGTCTGGCGATTTACACACACCAGAATCTCACCCAAATAATATACCCTCTGTTTTATCACTACAAGTGGCCAAGTAGTCAGCAAGTTTGGCATTTCAGTATTTTGACCTCACTCTGTTCTGTCAGGTATGCATCCAGCTCAACGCAATATGTGGGATATACTAAAGTCCAGCCCAGATTTGAACTAAGCTACTAAACGGAAGTAATACCAAAATTTTAAATTCTAACCACAATTATAAATTTACAAGTTTTCTTCGTGGCATAATCTAGTTTATTGTAAGGAATCGCATACCCAAATAAATCAAATCAAATGAAGCAACATTTTCACACTGTATAATATTAGCATTCCCCATTGGCTGTCAAAACGGATAATCAGGAACACTGGGACAGATGTAACATTCAGGTCAAGGTGAATAGGACACTGGGAACCTCTCTATACACTAGGCGTATTTCACAACCTCAATCCATCGAATCTAGATTCGTCAGATCAACGGATTCGCTTGTGATGTGACTTGAATCTGAATCTGGATTATGAATCCGTTGATCTACCTCGAGAGGTAGATCAAGGGATTCATTGACCTTGGATTACCCATAATTCTTTGTAAAACAATGGCTGCAACATGTGGCAGGAAATTTTAACATTTGGGGAATTTTTATTATTTTGTTAAATTATAATATTATATTATGGCATATTAATTTGTAATAATATATTATATATATGTTGGTTTATGTAATGTTTTAAATTTGGATTCAGATCTACAGAAAATTGCATTTCACGAATCTAACTAATCCACGAATCCAAATCTGAATCTAGATTCGACGGATTATGGTTGTGAAATACGCCTAATGTAGTCAATATTTCAGTGCTTTCTGTGAACAAGGTTAATAGATTTCTAGTCATTGTTGGACAATAACTGGCCAATACCTCCAAGCACCACAACTCCTTATCAGACCTACATGCCATTGCCTTCATTTCCTTTCACACAGCCAGATCTTTTCATTAAGATGGAGATTATTGAGAAATATGCATAGAAATGTCACTTTAACTTTCCTATTAAATCTCCTATATTTGCAAAAGGAGAAATAATATTATTGTAATTATTTATCTTTTGCTTTCTGTGCTGGGTATACTTCAATGCTTTTCACTGATACAAGTGGGGATATATAATTATCGTTTTATTCAAGTGATTTGTCATTAAATCACATGTCTTAGTAAATAAATTGTTTAATTTGGCCTCTTTATTTGTTTAAAGATATACTACCTAAACACGTGTGTAATTGGTAGATATTTCGTCAGGATCCTTGGAGTTTATCATCTGTCTGTTTTTGCTGAATATTAATTAAACTATTCAGTATGTATGAGGATGAATAATTTTAATTCCAATTGGACTTTTATAGCGCTTAATCTCCCCTGAAGGGGCCTCTAAGGTCCAACAGCACAAGTTAGTCAACCAAATTCAGTATCCAAAGACAGAAAAGAGGTAGAACACCACAGAGAACACCAGGGGATGATTAAGACTAAGGTTTGTATGCAGGTTTTAAGCTGCTTTCTGAATGAGACTGGGAATGGGGACACGAGAATCTCATCAAGAAGAGCATTTCAAACCGTGGGAATATCCAAAGCAAAACCAAACTGTTTTACAGACTTACGAGTAGAAGGATAGAATTTTTGGAACAACCAGGAAATTTCCATCAGTTTGACTGCGCCTGGTACTGTAATAAGAAAGATGTGGAGCAAAATATTTGTGTGAAAAAACTTACAAACAAGCGTGTCTCTTTTAAACAGTTAATGCTGTTAAACAGGAAGCCAATACAGTTTCTTTAGAACAGGTGTTATATGTTTGATACAATACTAGCTCCACTATTTCGGATGCATTGTAATTTACGTAGATTGAGCTTGGAGAGACTTCTGAAAAGAGAATTACAATAATCCAACCAACTACTTACAAAAGCACTGGCCACAAGTATAGATGCATCATATTTAAAAAGCTGCCTCACATATCTGAAGTTACGGAGTTGGAAAAAGCAACTTTTTCAGACAATCTGAACATATTTAGTCGAACCATACACCCAGGTTCTTGACTGACTCAGCTGGGCAGAGAGCACTTTCTAAGGGGTTAATTGGGAACCATGCTTTCAACTTTTCCCTCTGTTTCTTTGAACCAAAGAGTATAAACTCAGTCTTGCGTGGATTCAATGATGAGTTTACTATTGACATCCACTCTTTCACATCATTAAGGCACCTGTTCAACTGTTGAAAGGCAGCAGACATATTCTTCGTGGATAAGTGCACATACACTTGGGTATCATCTGCACAAAAATGAAAATTTGTGCCTTTGTGCTTACAAGTCACCAGGATGAGAGCTTTTGTATACAATGAAAATAACAACAAGCCCAAATTAGAATCTTGGGGAATGCAAAACTAAAGTTTGCAAAGATCAAAGTAGAACCAATTTTTCAGACTGATAGTGCTCAGTCATTAGGAAGTGAACCATTTAGAACAAATCTCCCAACTCCACATCAATTCTGAAGACAAATGAGAAGAGTGTAATCTTCAATAGTGTCAAAGGCAGCAGAGAGGTCGACGATTAATTATGGAGGTATACACATATACTGAAAATTGCCTTGTCTTGCAATGATGAAAGATTTTAAAAAAATCCTGTATCCAGATGGTGATCTGGATCACGACCAAAATCAAATCATATGTTCCTTGTTTCATTGTCAACATTTTCTAAAAGTGTTCATCAAAATCTGTCCAAAACTTTTCAAGTTTGACAGACAGACAAACATACAACTAACTAATGTTGCCAAAAACATCTAATCTAATCTACTGCTTTGCAAGTGCAATATCTTCCCCACAAAGGGGTGCTAATTAAACAAAATCATTATCATTTGGGAGTCGACGGGCTTGCAAGGTCGGTAATCCAGGATTGTGGGTGTGACCCAGAGGGAAGAAAAACTAAGTTGGGAAGCTAGAGCTGAAGAGGTGAGTTTTGAGGTGCTTCCTAAAAGATGCAACAGAGGGACTATTTCTTACATAGAAAGGGAAAGAGTTCCAAAGGGCAGGGGCATAGTGACTGAAGGAATTAGAAAAGTGTTTAATTGATTTGAGAACTCTGCGATCAAAAGTGGGGGTTTGAAGGAACTTGAGTTTGGGGGTACTTCGCCTTGTATTTCTGGAAGAGGTGTAGGGGGTGGATTAATTTTCTAAGGTAAACTGGTTGACCCTGGTTGAGAATTTTATATGTAATAAGACCAATTTTAAATTGTACCCTGTATTTGAATGGTCTGTATGATCTTACTCTGTGGAAGATTTGGGTCTGTAGTTTTAATTTTACGGTAACCTAAGGCCTCTTAAAATGTGGGAACAAATTTATGAAGTTTTAGCCACTTTAAGCCCTGTTGCTGTCAAACTTTGTGGCTCCATACAGCTAAACTCTTATATGTTAGTATATTCTTTTTCATATGCCAAAAATCAAGGTTTTAAGTTAACATTTAACCAGTGTTTAGGTCCCACCTTATGGTGAAAAGGGGGGTTTTCAGCTCTAAAGTAAATAAGTATTCAACTGACATCATTTAAGCTTGACAGATTTGTTAAGGTTACCCAATGGAAGATTTTTGTGGCTTGTTCACCTACCAGTCCTGATATTTAGGAAGTTATGGTCTGCTTAATGTAATAAGAATGGAGTTTTGAACTCTCGTCTAAGGATACAATTTTTTCTTTTGGAAAAAACACATATTGCCGATTGATTTGCATAAGTTCTTATATTAGTGGGTGATTGAGCTATATTTTCCTAATAATCATGGTGTACAGAAGTTTGGTATTGGTATGCACAAAAGACCAGCAATTTTATAGTGTATTCTATGATGAGTTTTGAGGTATATTACTTCCAGAGATAGGGTATTATCGCCCCAGAGCACTATTGATCTTTTTTTAAAAGATTAATCTTTGATCTATTCTTAGCTTTAAAAAATCTTAATTTTAGGAAGTTATCTTTACAGTTCCCTGTTCTGAATCTAGAAGTAATATCTTTACCAGAGGTCAGTTGATCACGAAGAAAAGATTTTTTTTCAGATTCAAGGCATAAAAGTTAAGTGTATGCTCAAACGTTGGTCCCAAAGTGGTCCTTCTCACTTTCAATCTCAATCAGCAACAAAATGAAATATATATTTTCACAAGAAAAAGAGACATGTACAATTTTGTAAGTACTTCTATTTGTTTTAATACTGTAGTACGTAAATATATGGTCTGGTTTCCTTTCAGTTTGAAATTCATTTTTGCACTACTGGAACAATGCCCTCGTGAAAAAGGACACTTGGGAAAAGCAATTGAAAAATGGTAAAAAGATAGGTTATCATTGCACAATGCACCCGTATATGTACTCACGTGTCTCCAATCTCGCCCTGTTTGATGACAATTTCATCTTTCTGGTATTCTTTGAAGGTACAGTTTCTCACCAGTGATATGAGCACATCTGGAGAGAACACATAAACATAGAATCTATTAAGATAAGTTTAGATTTGTATAAGCAGAATCCCTTAGTAACTAATGTTTTTCAAAATATTAAATAGCTGAAAATGGGATTATAATATTTTTGTCTAAAACACTAGCCTTTAACAAGCATATATTCCAAAGGTGTCTGTAATAACAGTAATTAAAACATATAACTGTAACAATTATGAATCATTTTCATTCAAGTTTTGATAATCCATGGCTAGGCTGTTTGAAGAGACAAACTCCAACATTGGTTTTTTGAAGCTCCATGAATGAGGACATAATGGGCAAGTGGAACCAATGACGTCAGATTAAGCCAAGGAAATGAGCCATCATAATGTACTCCATTTTATAATAAAATTATCACATTCTCAGCCACTTCATTGTAAAACAGATATATTACTTGTGATGTAAGAAGAAATTGTCTTTGTCAATTATTGGTCTGTATACTGCATTTCTTAGTAACAGTAACATGTTAAATGCTAGAGAGTACCAACAGGGATGCTTTTCCAAAAGTTTGGGATTTTTTGTATAAGTTTTGGAGTAATATCATCCAGAAAATACATTAAAATGGGATCTTTGAATATTTGGATTTTTTTATATGCAGAATATGATAAGGATCTTTCCAAGAAAACTTTAATCACTCCTTCCTGTGGTTTGTCCTTACCCACACAAAATAATTCAGAAAGGTCCAGTTTTCACTTTTGGAGTTACCACAAACAAATACAGAAAGACAGACAGACAACCAGACAGACAAAAAAACACAACCAAAAACATAATCTCCTTCAGGAGGTAATAATGGAGAAGCAATGCCAAAGATTAAATGACTACTGCCTTGCTTAGTAATTTAGCAATTGCACAGTATTAAGTCAACAACATATGTTGACAAATTCCCCTTTGTAATAATTATAAGAAAACTCATCTGTGAGAAGGGAATCTATTGTAAAGCAGGTTACCTTTGTCTGTTGCTTGCAAAATCTTATTGTGCTTTCGTAGCCATGGTAACAGGTGCTCTATCTCTGCAGTAGTGCGCCTGCGTGGCTCCTTGGAGATGAGTTTGATCGTCCTGTGGTAGTTCAGAGACATAGCCATTTCTCAGATCTGTGCAAAAATTGTCCAAATGTAGAAAAACTTTAATTCCTTGACCATTGTATTCGTGTGGTTCTAAAGCATTATATATTGATGAAATTTTAAAGAAACCTTTTAGGATAATACCTTGGATATTTTTCTGTTTTAATTTGGACCCATTTGACTGACTGATTGATTCACTGACTGACCAAATGACTAAATGACTGATTGATTTTAAGTTGTTATGATGCATAATTCCGGGATGAATCAAATCGTATTTGTTGGACAATGTTTTGTAAGTCACCCAGCAGACAACTAGCATCATTCATTGTCTTAACTGGTGGTTCCATATTCATAATTGTAGTCCTGACGTTTCCTGATTTCGAATTTGGAAATGGAGTCCTCCACTTTGTTTTCTAATCCCCAAAGTCAGGAACTTTGCCCGACTTATATTAGTATCGTGAAGTTAAACGGCAGAAGTCAGGACTCACTCCAGATGTCTCCTATTGCCAATATGTCCAATTATATTACAGTTACAAACAGTCTAGTAAAATTGTACAGGTCTGGGATTTATTAATCCAACTCAGCCAAAATGGTGAAATGAAGTGGCTACATGCTTGCCATCTCCTAGCTATCAGTTTGTATTTCCAACACATAGGGAGGGTCGAGGATATGAAGCCTGTTGTGTTGATATCGATAATACATCTAATTGCACTGACATCGCACTAAAATCATATAGATTGGGATCAAAAGTCTTGGTGACTGGAAGTTAGGTCAAGGGTATTTGGGATACGTTCCCAGAGGAATCCAGCAATTCCTAGTCTGATCCACAGGGTGGGTATGCATTCATCTTTCTCCGTCTTTTTGGCACTTTTCTGCACAAAACTCTAACCAATTTTAAAGTTATGGCCTCTGACCCGATAGTGCTTCAATATGGAACCAGGCCTTAAACAGGAAATGATTGGTTAATGGTTATTCAGAATCAATCATTCTTCTGTCAAAGTTGATGATAAATATACACATCCTAAATAAATAACATGTCTTAAGACACTAAAAGTCCCAAGGTATAATTGTATCCCCAGATGAAAGTCGGGGATACTCGGGTTTAGCATGGTCATGCCACTGCAACCGCAGAGATTTCCTTTCAGACACAATAATTTTAAAAAAAATTTAGGTAGACCTTTCTAATTTGGTATGTGGGTATATATGTGTATGACCTTGCAGCCTATTGTTTTATGGCCCCTGCCTTCCACTTTAAGACCAATTTCAAAATTGGGGTATTTCTCACATTTGGGCATGGTACTCACATACAGAAGGTCAGATCATCCTATGGCTGATATACATAACAGATACACATGTTCCTTATAAGCATGTAGAAATTTGACCTTTGACCTCTTTCAAGGTCATAGCTGACCTTCAAACATCGGCCTTTTGTCCTTTTTCATGGGGAGATTTCCCTTCATATGCAATAACTAAAAAAATAGTTTAGGTAGACCTTTCAAGTTTGGTATATAGGTAGGTATTGGTAAGACCGTGAAGCACATTGTTTTGTGGCTTCGATTTTCCACTGGAAAACAGGTTGCAGCCTTCTTAAGGTCAAATTTGGGGTATTTCTTCACATTTTGGTCTAATACTCGCATACAGAAGAACAAGTTATCCTATGGCTGAAGTATTTTTAATTCACATTTTTGTTCCCTATATGCATATACTTATTTTGTGGACTCTGCCTTCCATTGGAAGACCAATAGTGGCCTTCTAAAGTCCCAATTTGGGGTATTTCCTAACATTTTGGTCTAGTACTCACATACAGAAGGACAAATTATCTTATGGCTGATAAATTTCATACATATATATGTCCCATATAAGCATGCACTTCCTTTGTGGACTCGGCTTTGTACTGGAACACCTATGGGGGCCTTCTGAAGGCCAAATTTAGGCTATTTCTTGAGAGTTTGGCCTAGTACTTATTACAGAAGGACAAATCATCCTATGGTTGATATATATAATACATATATATGTTCCTTGTGTGCATACACTTGCTTTGTGGCCTTGACTTTCTATTATAGGACCAATGACTGCCTTCTAAAGGTCAAATTTGTTGTATATCTTCACATTTTGGCCTTTCGTATGCGGTCACTTCAAACATTTTTTACTTAGACCTTTAAAATTTGGTATGGGAGCATGTATGTGCGAGGCCTCGACACCTATTGCTTTGTGGCCTTGATGTTCCACTGCAAGACCAATTGCAGCCAAAAACAAAAAAATCTCATTCTCTCAACTTTCAAATTTTAACCCTCCAAAACAAAACAAAGACTAAGTTATTATAACGAGATAACGACTCATTTTTACGGCTTAGAAATTTTTAACCTACCAAAAACAAAACTGCTAAGTTGTGAAAATGAGAAGATAACTTGTTATCATGATTCAGAAATGTTTAACCTACTTAAAACAAAAACCCTTTCTCATTATTACAAGATCAAAAATGAACCTTGCAAAAACAAATAAAGTAAGTTATGATAACGAGAGAGTAATTCGTTATCCCAATTTATATATTTTAACCTTTCAAAAGCAAAGTTTATAAGTTGTTATCACGAATTACAAAATCTTTTTTCAACAATGCCACTATCTGGCTTCCATACTATGCACCATCGTTATCAGATTTGCACAATTTTACCCCTTTCCAACCAAATGAAATAAGTTTTGTCTTGTAAAGTGTGACCCTCTTCGTGCTTCTACAGATCATTTTTAAGCGCAACCACTAGTCAGGCTTGTGCTTCTAGGAATTACTTTTTTTTGTCTCCGAACTTGGAACTTTCATGGATTATGGAGTAGTGTGATGAGTATCTGTTTTTCCAATGAAGTTAAGCAGCAACGGGCTAGTACTGGATGGGTGACCGCTTCAGTACACTGCTGCTGTCTCTAATGACCTTGTGGCTAGAGCCAGTAGACCGAAACCCCTTTCAGCCTTGTTTTTTTCTGAAGACTTTCAGCAAGTGGGTACTACTGTAGTGCCCTACTGATGGCTTGTGGGCTTGCGTCTGTAGACCGAAAGACTATTTTGCCTTGTTCATTGACATACTTGCTTATATTAAAAAGCAAAAATATATATATTTAAAGATTCTGACATTAATAGTCTGCACGTTTTGATTAACATACCTGTATTATATTCTCTATCTAATTACTCCATATTGATGTTAACTGTATATTCAGTGTAATCCATGTTACATCATCTTTGTACCTTTTTGACACCAATTATATATCTGTGATATAACTATATGTTTCTTTCGTGTTTTGATATGATCAGTTTTAACATTTAATTTATATTAAATTTTTCATTTACTTTATATTTCGTTAACTTTATTGCAGTTCAGCAGTTACATTGCACTTGTGAATTATAAGAAAGAACATTCACGAATTTGTATTTTTTTTTTGTTCCTTGGTATTTGTACTATCTAGTGTTAGTTATTTCAGAATCAGTTATGAATTTATCATATAATCAATCTGTCAGAGTAGATAAGTCACATAAAGTCACTTAAAACTCGTTTTTACATACTGTAAACGTAAAATATTCTCAGCTGTGACTAATTTCCCCACAGAATAATTTACCATGATCTCTATCACGCCACACAAGTCATCATTTGTGTTTACCACTGTAATTAGTGTATCTTGTAAATGTAATTTTAATGTTTTGTCAGATTGAACTGAAATATACAACATCCACCATCATTAAACAAGCATCTATGGCCATTACAATGAAGATGTGGCAAAATTAAAATAGTCAGAATAATACTTCAGTGGCTAAATATACATATATAGTTTACCTGAAAGTAAATAGAAGCCTACATCCATTTGATGAAAGTCCATTAATAAGGAAAGCTAATAATCTCTTAATCCATTCCAATTACATTTGAGTGAAATTAAGTCCTCTTCAAAAGACAGACAACATTTTAAGTGAGCACAATACACGTTCTTGACAAAAAGACAGAAAGAAAAAGAGTGATCAACCAAAAGACTAAAAACACCCTTTTAGAAATTCCCATTAAATGATCTGTTCAATCCAGTCCATTGTTTGAGCACAGCTCGAGTTACAATCTACATGTCTCTTTGGTACAAGTTGTTGGCATTGAGGATTTGCTTCTATTCTCTTGGGGAAAAAACAGAGAAAAACATCTCAATTAAAGACTGTAATATTTATTGAGAGAACATGTACCTCAACAAAGGTGTTAAAGATCTATTTAACTTCAAATAATTAAACCAATTAGGTAGTTGTTCTATAGACTATGTTCCTCTTTTTTTATAAATTTGTTATTTAAACATTAATTAGTACTTGCTAAAAGATCAAACATGTAAGAGATTTATCGGAAATAAAAATGGTTTTTGTGAGATGAAATTTGTGGGCTGAAGCCACATATTGACAATGTTTAGGTAAACAAATACTCCCTAGGGGTTTGTGATCATGATCAACTGATCATCTCATGGCTTCGTTTACACTTAAATATTGGATTAACTCTCACACATAAATATGAGGGGAGATCTATAGTTATAGGAGAGATTGTTCAGAAACTTACCTATTTTAAGGTCAGACTCATTTACATTACGTCAATACAACGTATGATACTACAAATAGTTTGTGTTTTTAAATTATTTTTAATATCTGTATTTCTATCATTTTTTACATTTTGTGGTATGCAAAAATATATGACATCATTTGGTAGTCTTTTTATGCTTTTTATGCGTTTGGCCTCGAATCTTAATTGTCACTAAAGAAAGAATGTATTTCTGTGTGAAAAGTATAAGTTTGTACAACACTTATATGAATTGTTAAACGTTTGCTGTCGCATTTCCCAAATATGTAACAACATGACAAGTTTTGTCCACTTTTGGGAAATAACTGAAAGATATAAAATCCATGGGAAGATACATTTAAGGCCCCAAATTTTAGTCAAACTCATTATGTGTCAGCAGTGGTAAAGCAGTAAACACACTCTTGGGAACAAAATAAGCAAATAATATAATTCCAATTTGTGAATTAAAAGCTACCTGTGCAAATATAAGTTGGGCTCAGATAACATTTCATAACCATAGACTGTTTAATTCAAATTTCAGTACTTAAATCAACTAGGTGGTTAATAGGGTATGACACAATATCTGTTAATTCATCTTAAATAATCTATTTTCATTCTATCTAACAGGTTAATATTAAATTTCAGCTTCAAATCATTCTTGAATTTAATTATCTTAAGTTGGACTAATACGTTCTAGAACATCTTAAGATAGCCTATCCTAAGCTAGATAAATAGTCCATTTTAAGATGGACTCCAACATCCATACACACAAACAAATTGACAGCAACAGTTTTGCAAACAACCATGGCTAACTCCTTCTAAGACTAATCTTTTCAGATTTTCATTCCCAATAACATGACTATCTTTCAGTACTAATCAGTACGTAAAATGATAAAATATAGCTTCAAAGCATCTTTTAAGTTTACACAGGTTACTAGAAAGAAATAGTCAATAAGATCTTAACATGATACCCATATTTTACATATGGTATTTTAAAAGGTATTTATACTTTTTTTCAAGTAATAACTGCAGTACATTTTAATGGAGAGTCTCTTGTAATTGATTTGTAAATCAGACAACGTAGTTAAGATCTTGTGGGTGATATGAAGTGGACATATTTTATTTATCTGAAATTAAAACTTGTAAGTTGTAAAGGGCTTTAAATGTTCTTAATAATAATCTTTAAAGTTTCTGTCAGTGTGTATGATAGTTTACTCGTCTTTCACAAACTCTGTCTCCTGTGATTTATGTATGTTACATTTTATTCTTTTCTACCATAGATTTGTTTATTAAACATTTGATGTATCTCATAATATGAAGCTAACCCACGCCAATAAGAAGACAATTTGTTTGTAAATGGGCTCCAGGTATTCCTGCCAATAACATCATGTTGACCAAGGTAGCATGGAACCTCGAGGTCTCTCTAAAGGTCCGAGGTCCAGGTCTGACAACACATTCTACAATTTGTTTATTTTAAACCTGGTGTTTATTATAAAATTATCCAGTTTACAACTATAAAACAACACAGACACATTGTGCTAATGTACATTATCACAATGTTTAATAATTGACAAAACACCTCACAAAAGGCTACAATCTAATTGTGAATGGTTATTAGAAGGTAAAAAGTGACACTGATAAACAGTAGTAACACTTACTGTACACGTACGTAGTACAACGAAAGGGTATATTTATTTAAAATATTAACAGAAGAGATACATTGGGTGGAAAGGGAGTGAAGTTACAGTCACAAATCCATTACAAATAATACAATTAATTAATTAATGAAAAAATTATTACCATTATTCTTCGCAATCAAAAGAATTGTTAACAGATTAACAAAATAAAGGAAACAAATATCAGACCGAGAAGTTAAAATATCAGCAGATAAAGTAGCAGTGCTTAGGATGTTGTAACTTGCAATCACTGTTTAATAGGTTTATTCTTCTTTAATGATACTTGGATATAAAAAAATATTAACGTGGCGGTCTTTATCTTTCACACCCGCTTATCACAAAGTAAGAGCTTTAAATAATTAGGTTTTTTTAAATTACTTTGACAATGAGATACTTTATAGTCAGGTTTTCTAGTCATGTCTAAGTAGTTCAATTTACCACAATAAAAGTGCAATGTTTGTTAAACTATTAAAAAAATTTTTTTTTTCCTTTTTATATTATTTCTTGTCACAATTATTTGTAATCACATGTAGAACTTGAGAAGAAAACAAGCCACAACATATATACAAGCAGAATAGTCTTACTTATTATAAAAATGAAATTGCAGCCTTCCATTTAACGGGTGACCCATAAAAGCGTATTTTTAGTACAGAGGGATAGAAACATTAAATATTTTATTATATTTGAAAACGAAATATTTTTGACGTCTCTGAGGCCAACATCTAGCGTCATACTGGAAGGAGGCCTCTAATAATATATTTCCCCACATATTGGCTTTGGCTAAATTCAAACCCATGACAGCAGGTGTCAGTGATGATGTGGCAAATATGTGGAGTATTGGACCGCCGAGATAAGTGGCAGATATGTGGTGTATTTAGGAAACAAATACTGTTGTGTGATGATATGATGGAAATGGAGTTTTCTTAAATGTACCTAAATACATAAAAGTGTAAAAGGGTTTAATATACAAATTTCATTTAAATCCACTTAAGTTCATTTGTATTACATATCAGGTTAATACTGCGACATCTGAATATCACAAAAACAGATATAATAAAGCACATGCCAATAGAGTTTTAACAGTTTGGTAATAATTTAATTAAATCTTAATAGCTTATCTGAACAATCATAATTCCACAATCTGTGTTACAATTGAATACTCTGGTTGACGCTAAAATGTCTGACAAAACTCGAAAGAGCTAGTGCACTTTTTAACTGGCTGCTTTTAAACGGGGTGTATTGTTATGATATTTTTAGTTCCTTCCCCTATCAATAACTGTAGAATGTGTCTGAAGTAAACAAAGAGCATATGGATTTTTCCTTTTAGTGTCATATAACAATGCTCTTTACAAACACTATGAACCTCTGTGTCCTAAATACATACCTTGTATTTGCAAGATGCTTAAAATGTCATATTTAACGGGACCAGATCAATTTGAAATAAACATTTGAAAGTTGTTTTACGCAGACAAACCACCTGCAGAAATGACATCCAAAATACACGCTATTTTAGAAGTACCTATCAATAAAGCATTCAGAAAGTCTCTCTCCTTCAAACTACAGGAATTTCCTAAAAGGTAAAAATCTATCCATTTTGAAGACTACCTAATAATTGTATCTAAATGTGGTCTACTGTTGAGGTTACTGCGTATCTTACATATTTCACCACTTTTTGATTCATTTATACTCAGCACAATATCTCCTGAAGTACAGGACTGAAAGTGCCATTTGACATATTCTAAATGAACAAGTATACCCCCCAAAACCTCTAGCAAGTGATATTTCCCAAACTGAAAAAAAAACAGCCTGGGGGCATATTTATCAACATCCCTGGAATTCTGTTGCCTGGCATTGGACAAAGGTCCCAGTGACAGAGGACCTCCATTTCAAGTGGTCATTGGAGTCACTATGTGTCTGCCTGTACGTTGGATTAAACCCAGATCATCTGTGTGTCTAGTCGAGTGTCACAGTGACAGATTAATCTACCAAGTATCCACTGAGCATTTTTGACCAAGTGTGTTTGTAACAGTATTTTAGGCTGTGTGCTGTTTTTTGTTGTATTTCAGAATGGTGACAACCCCATATTAGCACACATTTTACCACAACATAACATTGCACTAAACCTGTCATATTTCTGTAATAAAACGACGCCTGATTTAGTTATTGAACATTTTATTAACATTAACATTCTGACAACTTAAGTATATCGCAGTTACTATATATATTTGCGTGTTAACTAGCCTACTGCTTGGATTATCTAAATTTATAGATATATCACTATAACTTGTTTTTTTTTTTAGTTGGAAAAACCGCATCAAACAGTAACTGACACCGAGTGGCATTGGTTTTGATATCGTCATGGGTGTAAACACTTAGGTTAACTTTTTTACGTACCCAGAAGAAATTCATTAATTGTATAAGCTGTTCATCTGATCCCCCTAAATAACTCAAATACACAAATTACCTCATATTACATAGATCATCCCTCTGGCATGTCAAATTGTCTGCTTTAATTTGTTGATTCAACCTAATCGACTGCGATATTTTGTCATTCCACAATCTATCTTAAGTTTGTTTCCTGGGTAATAATGGAACCAGAATACTGTACTTTGTCACATTATTTTGGATATTATCGGTTTCGAAATTCAATTGAATGCAGAACACAATTGTCACCAACACATATTGCTAATTATGTCGTGCCTGCAGAAACACCGTGAATACATGTGTGTTCAAAGTGTTGTGAAGGCTCCTAGTTCTCATCTGTGTTTGCCCTCATAACACAGTTAAATTTACACAACCGGTGTGAACTGTGAGGATGAAATATGTAAACAGTATATATCTGAAAGTTAGACGATTAGGAGGGAAAATATCATATTCATTATGTCACTCTGAATAAATTAAACACGGTCGGTTTAGAGACAGTGAAGCTTAGGTCTCACTAGCACGTTCAAGTGTTACCACATTGGGAAATGTAAAAATATCAATCATTTTACTGATTCTTAGGCCTATGTTACTGCCACATTCTCAACATTATCTATTTTAAACTATGTTATTAGAACTATATATTTCTATTATGCCGTCACAGCTAAAAATAGCTAAAAATAATGCCGTTTTTATACTTTTCGTTCATCTGTCATAGCTCAACCATGTTCCCCCAAGTTTTAGTCAAACAGAAACATATTACTGACCGTTCAACCACATTCAAATTAATATTGTATTAATCTTTGGTAAGTTCAAATCAAGTAGTCATGCTAATTGTAATCCAAGGAAAAAAATAGCAAAATTACCAGGTCCCAATTAAAGGTGTATGAATGACGTCACCAAGATAACTTGTTCCGTCTGTCCTGGCTGGAATGAGTAATTGGAGTGATGAGTAACAGTAAGTTGCAATTTTTATACCCAACCACCATGATTCAAGACTATCACTCAAAACATTGCCAAAGTAAGAAGTTGTGTCCACAGCATGGCCAATGCGATTGTACATAAAGATAGGTCTGATGATGTGACCAGACTTGATATGGCCTCCCCATCCACCTTGTCTGGAACAGATGTCAACCAGTTCATAACTGATGCCTTGGGACTGCCAATCTGAAGCCCAGGGATCTCTCTCATGAATCCCTCAATAGTATGTTCCATGTAGTCACGGTAATCCTTGGTCTATTGGCTGAGTATATGTATCAGAGTTGGACCTTTCCATGAAGTTGCTCTGATACTCTGGGACATAGCAGGATGGTGATAGGTTCCCGTGTGTTCAAATCACTAGGACACATCTGACCATTCACCCTTTAGTTGGGAAGCCTGTATTGGTGAATTTGTATGTCACAGTTGTCACTTACAAGTACAGAAAATACAAAAAATATGTATCCCGGGATGTATGCCCCCCATATATACGCCAAATACAGTGTGTGGCCGCAATAAACCAATATTACCCTGTCCGTATGCAGTCAATTTTGAGATATATAACCTTCATTAAATACTAAATGGTGGTTTTTTTACAAATATTCTAGGAGAAAATGTTAATGTGCAGAATCTTAACCAAATTGGCGTTATTATTTTTCTTTACCTGCGAAATTCAACATCGTGACATGAAAATGACTTGAGAGTTACAAGAAACCTGGATAAATGAAAATCAGCAAATTTCTTACAGTGACATTCTGTAAAAACAAACACAAACTTGACTCTGTCCAAAGTTATTATTTTGTTGCTTGTGGAATAAAACATAAACATAATAAACCTTATTTTTAAACATATCACTGACCTTGGTAGGAGAAATGCGGCATCCAAGAACAAAATCTGGCGACAAGTTTCTTTTCAAATAGTAACTTTTATAATTAAGCATAGAATTAAGCATAGAATGTAAATATCCACACCATAGACATATATCTTCCGTGACACTAATTTCTCTTTGTAGAGACATAAACAAAGCTGTTATACTGGCAACTGTAAGTGCTTGGCACTTATACTTTAGTTTTAGTTTTCATTTTATTAAATACTTTATTGCTGATTAGCCTTTACAAAGGATGGCAATTTATTTAAGTATCTGTTAAACTATCTAAGTCATAAAATGATATTATCTTAGCTCATTATATTTAAATATTCAGTCAAATTTTATTAACTTTGTTTGGCACTTTTCTGAAGCATGAATATTTTATGGAATGTTGTCAGGCAGTTTAGGAAAAAAGAGACTTTTATCATAGGCTTACACAGACTATAGTCACACAAGTAGATGACATTTTTGCAACAATTAATGTGTTTCCATTTAAGTTGAAGATTTACTGTTATCAAGTATAACATCTTGAGTGAGTGCTGTCAAAGTTGTTGGATGGTGAAAACATTGGATTGAAGATAATAATGTAGATATACTACGGTGCACTTATAGCGATAATGTTACATGGTTTGAATGGTTGTGTTAAATAACTTTATATCAAAGCTTCAAGTCTCCAAGATGGACCATTTCGTGTCCCTGTGTTTGATGACTGTAGTTTGACGTTTTCATGTCACACTAATGATCTGTTATCAATAAAATAATTGCTATCAACAGTGGCTCTCATAATAATCAACTGAATTTGATAATAAATTTTATGGAAATACATATTACCAGAAGTTGAATTACAGCTATACCTTTTTGACAAAGTTTTACTGACTCCCTTTGTAATTTGATGCAACTAAAATGCAAATATCGTATGTGGACTCATAAGATACATTCTTTCACGAGATCTTTTTCATTTGACAACCATGCCTCTCCCAAACCGTAGTGACTAGGGTCGGTTGTGTACCTTTACACTATTTTAACACTTAAACCTGCCTGTATTTTACAAAAAGATTCTGAAAATGTGGAAAATTTCCTATGAGTGGCAGTTTGAAGGTTTATAATGGATTTGTGATCCACTCACCGATGCGATTTCAGGGTTTAAAATCTCAACAATTTCTCCCCAATGAGGTTTGCGATTTGATCCCAGTTAACCAAAAAATCTATAAGATACTGATACTATCCCTACAATACCGATACAACAGACACAATTAGGTTTATGATAATCCCGATGGGTTGTACTATATAAAAGATTGGTATGCAATGTAAAGGATTGAAAAGATTTCTCAATGACATTTTGCAGATCCCCCGATGGTGATTTGGCTGATTCACATCCACCCTGAATCCCCTATGTATAGAGGTCACTGGACAGGTCAAATTCATTGACCATTTGGACATGGATTGAGTTATAACTGAAATACTTAGATGGCATTATGGATTAGATGACAGGATAATGCGCTTCAGAAGAAGAGTTATTCCACAGAGGAGTTGTCTCCTGAGATATTCACTGAAATGAAGCACCGCTTAACACTAGACCTCCAGCAGCAGACCACTTTCCTGCAAGAGCAGCTCTGCCCAGACCTGAAGTTAGCTATTACACTGAGATATCTGGCCACACAGGAGAGCTATGGCTCCCTACAATTTGCATGCAGGGTGGGGAGATCAACAATTAACTGCTTCATCCCTGAGGAGTGTGATGCCATTATCAGAGACTACCATGATGAGGCTGTTACTTGCCCAACCTACCCTGAGGACTGGTTGGAGATACAACAGGGCTTCAGGGAGAGATGAAACCTACTCCATGCTCTTGGTGCTATATATGGGAAACACATCCCCCATCAGGTGTCCCAGATGAGAGTGGAGCAATTACTTCAACTACAAGGGCTTCCACTCCATGGTGCTGCTATTTCTGATGGACACAGACTATAAGTTCATCTGGTTTGACATTGCCGCCCCTGGGTGAAGTTCCAACAGCTAGATTTTCCTCTACAGTGACCTGAGGCGAAAGATCTAGGAAAACACCATTGGCTTCTCTCAGGCAGAATCACTGGTGGACCACGGGCCTCGAGTGGAGGACTACATTGTGGGCGATGATGCCTTCCCCCTCTGGATCTGGCTGATAAAACCCTTTCCCTGCCGAAACATGGACATAAAGGAGTGGGTGTTCAACTACTGACTGAGCTGTGGGAGAAAATACCTTTGGAAGTTATGTCCGTTATACCTGTATCCAGTTTTCAATACATATGTTGTTAAATTAAACTGCTTTTAGATGCCAGGAATTTTTTTGTAGAGAACTATCTAATGTTGAAGGTTTGTTTACATTTTGAAAATAGGTTGAAATATATACATGGCAGTTTGATTGGCATGAAATATTAGTGAACGGCACACTTACATTACCTCAAAGAATGCAAATAACACTTTATATTTGTGGCAATATGTGTTTAAAAATTTACACAAAAACCAAGTACATGTGAGCTCTGTCCCTCGCCATTGTGTCCATCAGCTTTTCAAAAGCAATTGGCGACGGGACAGAAACTCGGTCTAGTGGGAGGATTAGATCCTTCATTTTTGTGTGTGTGTGGGAGGGGGGATAAACAGTTTGACTGTGCCCATTTCCTTTTTTCACAAGTTTTGGGGGATTCTTTCCTCCGTCTTTTGGAAAGTTGCTTTTATTTTATTTATTTCATTGGGACAAGTAGCTGATTAATTGTTTTGGAAGACGTTGCCACCCTGAAAAGGGCCAAAAAATTTCAGCTAAAAGCTGCACAGACACTTTCAGGGTGTCATCTACTGCTACTCGGCTCCATGGTCATCTCCAAGAGTCTCTGGCAGGAGGGGTGGGGTTGTTGAGCTGGCTGTAGCTGTCATCTGTGTGTGGCAAGGCATGGATGAGTCACCCAAAACATGTGTTTGCGGAGGCTTCTGAAGGTGGGTCATTGGCATTTTTGGCATGCGGCTGTGGAAGGTGGTTACAGTTGTTGGGTCTGGTGGTGGCTTGCTGTTGGGCACTGATATGTCACAGTGTAATTGTGTAACTGACTGTGCAGGCGACTTCATTTGTTATCGAAGGAGTTGCTGCATCTGCTGTTGAACAGGCTGTTGTATCTGCTTCTGTACGGGCTGTTGCATCTGTGCCATGGACAGTGGCATCTGCTGCTGTATGTAATGTACATGTTGCATGGGCTGGGATTGAAAAGTTGGCGCTGGTCGACACTGGGACCTGTATTGGCTTCTGGGTCAGTATTGGCTGTGTAAAGGTGGCTGCTGTATGTAATGTACACGTTGCATGTGCTGGGATTGATAAGTTGGCGCTGGTCAACACTGGAACCTGTATTGGCTTTTGGGTCAGTATTGGCTGTGTAAAGGTGGCTGTGGGCCCAAACGTGGAGATTGCTTGGTGAAGTAAGCTTTGTCGTTGCTTTTCTGTTGCTGTATGTCCTTGTTTTTTTTTTCAGGTTCCTTATAAGCACAAAAATCTCAGCTTGAAAATCCCCATATGATTCGGTGGACAGATTCTTCAATTCTGCAGCCACTCACAATATGCAGCTGTCGGTCGATTTTGGGACTTTTAGTAAATCATGTGTTCCACGTTATCTTTAAGTGCCTCTAAATTTCTTCTTCCTTCTGGAACTATGATTCACTAATGATGAGGGTCGCACAGGGTTGGGTGATGGAGGAGTTTTGACAAATGAGACAAATGACAGTTTTAGTGGTTCCTAAGTTGATCCACGTGTGCTGCCAACTGGTAGATTTGACTCTTCTGCTGATGGACCAGCATTGGGTGGCCTTGACACTGTTGGTTTACGGACTGGCTTAAAGGCACTCTTTGATGAATAATGGCGAATGAGGTAGGTGTGTAGAAATCCAAACTTCTTCATGGGCCAGTTCTGCCTATCTGTGAGATGAGATGCTTCAAGCCCAGACTTCATATGTGTAATCTTGCCATACATTGTCCTCTTGGTCTTGAACCATCTCTTACAGGCTTATCCATCTTGTTTTCTCTTCTCAGTGGAAATATGATCCCATATGGCCTTCCTTTTATTTGGATCTTTATAGTCCATGGGTCTCTTGTACAGCAGTTCATTATCCTTAAAAAATTCAACCAACTTCAACTCATCTTCCTCATTAAACACCAAAACTGTCCTCTTGCTCTCTTCTAAAGCTTCCTGTGTGGGGGGTAGCATCTGGGTGTTACCTCAATCAGTTCTCTCTGTAAAAGCGTTTCTTGTTGTAACTGAGCCATTAAATTATCAAATCATGACCTTTGACCCGTGTTTTCCCGCTTTTTGGTAGCCATATTCATTTACAAACTAGAAACCAAACTGGCAACACGACTTTTATAATTTTAAACATATTTATTTTCTTGTTTAATTGTTCCCAAACCCTCCCTGTTTCCAGTATTGACAGTTGCTCTTGTAGTTTCAGATAATAGCAGAGTAGACCACGTTTGTGTGTGAGGCCTTCTTATGGATGAGGCGACAAGTTATGCATTGAGCTATGTGAAAGAATGCGTCCTCGTCCGTTGGTTGGCGTGCGTTTCTATATGGAAGTGTAAGTTCAAGAACAGTCATGCCTCTCTGCAGTGTTATTCACAGACATCTGCCTCAAGTTGCACACTGGTGCCTTCGACACTGAGTCGTGTTCAATTATGTAGTTTACACACCACTGAAAGTTTATTTTAATTAATTTTACTTGATATTACCTTTTACATCAATAACTTACATATTAAATATACATATTACAATTATACATTCATTGATACCATGCATCTGTACATACATTGATAGTGTTGTGTTTTATTGTCTTTTATGATGTTACAAGTAATTTCAATCGGACCTCAATCTGGCCTGTACTGGGAGTCTCGTCCATTGCCCCTGTAAGGTTTTTTTTATTATTATTGACCTTAAGGGGCTGCATTGCGATAGCTACCCAGGGATTTTATTCTTGAGCTAGATGGGAGCAATCTGGCTTCCAGTGGCATTTTGATCCAATAATGCATGGATTTTAGTATTTTAGGGGCTGTTCTGTAAATGAAAAAACTTTAAACAGTCTTTTAAATGTTAGAATATGGGGTTTGAACCTAAAACCCCAGTGCATGACATAAATAAATATCTTAATCACCTTGACCTTCATAACTGACCTCAAACATGTGGTCAGCTGATTTTATACTGGTTCTGTGTAGTAAAATATTTATCTGTAAATAATCACCAGTATTTTCCCTAGTCATAATGTACGCCAACCTTAACTCATGGCCACCTTAATGTAAAATATTTTACGCTTAAACTGGTTGAAATTGACAGTTAAGCGTTTATGATAATTATGTTTTAATGCTTAGATTAAGGTGACCTTTAGTCATGGCTACCTCATTGTAATGTATGGTTTTCATAAATTCATTTACTCTCCAGATTAAGTCTAATCTTAGACTGGTTAATGTTATATATAGTCATGTCAGGTGGCCTTGGTTTCAGTATGTAAATAAATATTAGTTATTGTATATAGATTAAAGAATAAATAATTCTAATCCCATTCTGGGCTATTACTTACCTCACATCTTGTTCATCTACTTAAGGTACTGTGGCCTCCATAGTAGCCTCCTGTGATGCCTCCATAGTAGCCTCCTGTGTAGCCTCACCCCCAGTAGCCTCCTGTGTCTCAGCCACACTCCCACTCACACTTTCTGGGCTTCTTGACCTTGTCTGTCTATCTATTGCAGCAGGCATTCTCTTCTGCTTCTTCTTTGGTGATATAATCACAATAACTTTACTTTAATACCCTATAAAATGAACTCAAAAAAGCCTAACAGAAATGTCACTAAGTGATATCCAAACTACTTCAAGGTATTAAGTCCTATGAAAATATGTCCAATTATATCTCACAAGTATGTGCACTTCTTGATTGCTATCCATGAAGTGAATGCTGAGGCCTGAATCACAGGGGTTTATATAGAGAATCACGAACCTTTGACGTCATCTTATTAAACCCATCCCCACCAGGGCCTGTATTCACAAAGATTCTTATTCTTAGAATTAGTCTTATTCTTAGAATTGTCGTTTTTCTCAGAAAAATTCTAAGAATAAGAATTTTCCTATTCACAAAGATTCTTATTCTTAGAATTATACTTATTCTTAGAATGGTTTTTATTCTTAGAATTTTTCTAAGAATAAGAATTTGCTATTCACAAAACTCTTATTCTTAGAATATTCTAAGAATTTTGTTTAAATCTAAGAATGGCACATAGCATGCTTAACTTAAGAAAAATAGTTGTTTTGGTGATTATGGTGCAGCAACTGATTGCAAATTGACATTCAGAACAGAGTGTTACATATTAGTTGTCAATTGTGTGTACTGTAATGAAATGCAGCCTCTTTATATTATTTTAAAAAGTTCCAGTTTTCTGTTCACATATGCCAAGATCTGTATTCTTATAATCTTTGCATACATTTCCTTTTACTCTATTCTTAGAATTATTCTTATCTAAAAATTGTTTTGTGAATATGTTTTTATTCTAAGAATAAGAAAATTCTTAGCATAGAATTTGTCTTAGACTTAATTGTAATTCTAAGAACAATTCTAAGAATCTTTGTGAATACAGACCCAGGAAGCCATTGTAAACCCTTTGTATGGGAATCTTTTTAATTCTATCTAAATCCTTTTCATCGTAAATCCCATCATGATATAATCCTTTTGCATCGTATACTTTTATGGTCCTTGGTGATGCAATCCTATTGGCTGGAGTTTTAAAAAAAGTTTAAGATTTCCATTCATTCCAGGGTACCCAATAGGTTTATGAGCAGAAAGATCTAGATATGGCTAAAAAGATGGCCACAGGATGGTCATGATAGGTTTACGATAAGATATAGAAGTGTAAGATCAAATAAGAATTGGTAAATGTTTATGAGAATTTCAAATCACTTGAAATTATCGGGAACTAATGACATCTTATCTTTGGCATTCTCATCGCAAGCTATCATCTCTATGTGGGTTTGACCCCCACAACAAGTGGTAAATGTTGTGGACCTGGGGTGGATTTCACGAAAGGTCTTAGCTCAGTCTCAGGCTCAAATTTGAGACTTTTGTCTCAAATTATTGGAACATTTTACTTGAGCCCATGGGCTCAGCCTTAGTGGATTTCACAAAAGGTCTCAGTCTCAGCTTTGGCTGAGCCACTGGCTCAAATGTTGAGCCTGGTTGAAAGTGGGCTTAAGTTTTGTAAACAAAGGCTCAAATATGGCCGCCATAATTCTATCTTCACTTCAAAATTTGAAATGGCTGAAAATAGGGTACAAGTATATAAAACAACCCCCAGAAGTAGTCTTTGGGTGTTTTTACATGTTTACAAGGTTTCCCATTGCAAAATTGTATTTAACCAGAGATATTATGTGTCAAACAAGGAACATATATGCCATCAGTAGAATATTTTGACTACAAAAAAGGGTCACATGACACAGAAAACCACTGTGGTTATTTGATAAGCTTGGTCTCTACTGAGACCCCTTCTGTGAAAACCATTTGAGACAAAGACTTAGCTGAGCCAAAAGGCTCAGATTTAAGCCAGTGGCTCAGCCTGAGACTGGGCTAAGTCTGAGACCTTTCATGAAATCCGCCCCAGGTTGTTGAACTGGGCAGAAAGCACCAACTTAGACTTAACTAAAATATTAATCAGCCTGAGAATGTATTAGATGTCAAACAGCGAGGCCGGTTTCTTTTGAGTAAAATATTCACAGTGGACGTACTCGGACAATACACTTTCTGCATGGAATTGGCGCCTAATATTCACCCAACCTATGAATGTGGAGATTATAGTCATTAAATTTTATGTATCAGTGATTCTGATTGGTTACGGCTTGAAAGTATTTCATAAGTTGGGTAATTTGAGGTGTATGCTAAATAATCAAGTCAGACAGTTGTTACACCAAGGCAAGTATGCAACAACAATCATTGATATAAGTGGATAATGAAGTTATAACTGGTAGCACATTCCTTGTCTATATACACCAAAAAACAGTGTCATACGCGCCAATACAATAATGATAGATTAATGTGGAGTGCATTATGAAGTTAGTTTAGCACATTCCTTGCCAAAAATATATTGCAGGCAAACTGTGTAATCAGGCATTTCACGAAATGCCCAAAGATTCCAGGCATTTCGCAAAACCCCCCCAGCAGGCACAGGTCCAATTCTTGACATCATGTTTTGGTCATGTTAGTATATGACATCAAGTAACTATCACTCGGACATGATTTAAGGTGGTCACGTCATCTGACACAAATCTGACATCCAGTTTATGTGACATGACATGACTTTATGTCAATAACATACCTACAATATCAACTAGATGACAAAATGATAACCAGACCTAATGTGATTGTATTATCCTATTCAATGACATAAAATTGACACCATCCCAACATGACTTTTTGTAGTCATGTCAAATGATGAAAATATGATGTTCGAATAATATGATGTGACCTGATATTCTACTCGGGCATTGTTTCTGACATCTTAATGATATTAATATGATGTCACTTTGTTAAAACATTTCAAGTGGAGTATCATCATATCATTTGAGATCGGATTAACATCAGTATTCTATAAAATTATATCATTTTTAGGAATATTACAAATGTAATATCATCCTGTACACCAGCCAGGGTCATATTAGGACAGGCCCTCAGCTTTTTCACATGAGTAGGGTCAAACCTAGGCAGAGGTGACAACCTTTGATTAGATGCTGAACCTACTAACTTGGCCTCTAGTCTCTGTGATGTTGCTTTGACAAAAATAATTAAGTTTTGGTACAGACAAAACAATTATGTTTAAAACTGTAACTAAAATGCCGTGTGACAGCAAAAATTTACAAGAAATATGTTGTTTTGTAAACAAATGTATACTTTAGTGTTTGCAACCAAGCCAAAGATTGAATAAATAAAGATAAAAGTTCAGAAAAAGGGCTTCTAATATTCAAACTTTTGTACCCATAATTTGTATCTTTACAAATGGTATAAATTTTTGAACTGGTTCCCACTGAACATTAATTATTTTCTCCCATGGAATAATCTTTATAGTACATGGAAATCACTTAAGGCTGTGTCAGGTAAGTGTACACAAATGGTAGTTAAAGCAATGTAATGTGATATTAACTGTGAAAACAAAATGTTATTAACCAATATTTTTATTACTGAAAATTAGTTTCAGCACTTGTGAAATGATGTCAATCAGATTTTTATATCAGTACATCAAATTGATGTCAGTTTCTGATGTCATATAGACATGAAGTCAGTCCAAATTGGGCGATCATACTGATGTCTTATGCTGATATCAAATTTATATCGGCTACTAGACGTCATTTTTATGGCTTTTGGAGATGTCAAATAGACTAGGCTACTAAAGATCTGTTTGACATTTAACATATGATGTCATTTCGAATTTCAAATAAGCATCAGTTTCTGATGTCTTGCCTAGTGTCTTTTTGATTTCTTTTTGATATCCTATTGCCTGCTGGCCTGATTCACTTAGGAATTTCATAAAATGCCTAAAATTTTCAGGCATTTCGTGAAATGCCTGATTTCTCCATGCATTTCTAACCTGACTACTGTTACTGCAGTTTCTTGATCGGCCTGTGTAAGAAGTAGATACATCATTATATGGTGGCACCAGTATCTGAGTGGGTGTGTAATTTTATGCCGGGGACTCTTCTATGGGAGTGAATGGCAACTCTAATGTAGCCAAAATTGTCTGTCTGCAGATGTTCAATGATCTCTTGTTGTAAATTTGTTATTTATCCAACATTGGCTTCTCTCCAAACATTGTAGCATAAGGAGAATCATTGCATGGGAATCAGTCTTCTTCTGATCTTAGCAAATCAAAGTCCAAGAGACCAGTCCATTTGAACAAACTTCTAAACATTAGAGAAGTTAATAATCAGATCAAAATACATACTGAATAGATCCTTCTCTGCTTACCCCTTCTGCTAAGCTTAATTCTTCATATCTATGGCTAATGACAATATAGATCAAATCTAAACGCCTTCCCTACGTTAAAGGATAATGTTATTAATTAGAAACCCTGTTTTATGTTCATTAAAATTCAATAAATTCAGTTAAAGCTCACATGGTTTCCCTATTTCAAGGAATTATTTCAATGAGTTTCCCTGCTTTGATTAATATAAACACCCAGTTAATTCAAATCAAAGATTGTATGGTTTCTCTAGTTAAAGAGAATATTTTATTAGAAACTCTGCTTTATAAAGCCCAGTCAATGAAGATGAAAGCCTAAATGCCTTGTCTATATGAAGGGATTATTTCAATTAGAAAACCTGCTTTAATTTAAGAAACAATCACGACTTCTATATAATTATCTTGATTTATTCCAGCCGAAACTTAAAATATATGCCCTACTCGTTGGAAATATTTCCTCCATATGAGTCCATCTTGTTATATCACAGAGCTTGAAATGTCATCCAAGATAAAACTCTTCCAAGAAGATTGGTCTAAACAGATTTATAATTCTGTTTATTCTCTAAAATGGCTGGATAAAACACCAAAACAGTGTTCATAATGTAGAAATATCATATTTCACAATTTGTCTATGATACATCAGGTAAGTTGAGTACAAAGATGGTCAAATTTTACGCATTACACAAAATGCCTGAAATTTTTAGGCATTTCACTAATGAATGATTGCACAGTTCGCCTGTAGTGCCTCATTCACACAATAGGTGGTATACATATACCCCATGGTTACAGTCCCCACCCCAAAGACATTAAAAGACACTGGGTTGAGGGTACTTGATTTTAATACATTTAACAAAGTAAAAGTTACGTATAAAAGTTATATATATATATATATCTAAGTCTAAGAAATATTTACAGGTCATTGTAAAATAGACATTTAAAACAATCTTCAGCATGATAAATACAAGTTAAAGTCATTGTCCATAATATGATCATGCTGACAAAAATTAGAGAATGGTTTACAAAGAAAAATACCTAAAAGCCAACCTGGCCCAAGCAGAGAGGGTGACCTTGAGAGGTTACAGGACTGACCAGTAGGTCAAAGGTGATTGATGTCAAGAAGGACCTCTAATCCGAGGTGTTGATTCACATAAGGTCAACTGAAGGTCACCCTGAGAGCTGAAGGTCAAGAGGCCTAAAGGTTTACAAGGTTACTAAAAATTACAAGTAAAAGATAATAATATGTAATATGTAATCCCTCTAATTATTTTTACAGCATAAGAGGGAGGGAGGGCTGGGAAAGTTTTTCAACATGTCTTCCCTCCAAGTTCAAATTCAATGTGACACCAAAGTTTAGATTGCTAAGGGTCAGGAGTTAAAAACTGTAAATCAGGGAGGCCCCCAATAAGATTGCTTGTTTATAGCATCACTTGGTAACCTTAGGTCACTTGGTTAGTGGCAACATCAGACTGGTACCTTAAAGTCTGACTTTAAGGTTATACACACACATACAAATGCCTTAGGGGCAGGACTGACATCTGGGGTGCCTAAACACCCCAAGTGACAGTCCCCACCCCAAAGACATTAAAAGACACTGGGTTGAGGGTACTTGATTTTAATACATTTAACAAAGTAAAAGTTACGTATAAAAGTTATATATATATATATATCTAAGTCTAAGAAATATTTACAGGTCATTGTAAAATAGACATTTAAAACAATCTTCAGCATGATAAATACAAGTTAAAGTCATTGTCCATAATATGATCATGCTGACAAAAATTAGAGAATGGTTTACAAAGAAAAATACCTAAAAGCCAACCTGGCCCAAGCAGAGAGGGTGACCTTGAGAGGTTACAGGACTGACCAGTAGGTCAAAGGTGATTGATGTCAAGAAGGACCTCTAATCCGAGGTGTTGATTCACATAAGGTCAACTGAAGGTCACCCTGAGAGCTGAAGGTCAAGAGGCCTAAAGCTTTACAAGGTTACTAAAAATTACAAGTAAAAGATAATAATATGTAATATGTAATCCCTCAACCCCAACAGTAGAGGTAGTGACATTAAGCATTTATCACATCAGCCAGTGCAAAAGCCAGAGCCTCCCCTGACACATGGTCCGACTGAATGTACCTCCAGACACATTCAGAGGACCATGTGCCATGGCGCTTTATTTGTTGAATGGGGACATGGGCGTTATAAGCAAATGTTGCCCCAGACCTGCGAAAAGAATGATATGTAAAAAAGGCTGGATCCAAACCCAAGGTCATATTAACAGACTTTAGGGCCTTTCTGACTCTCGAATCTGTAAGTGGTTGCCAACCAGTAGATGTGTGGATTTGAAATGCAGAGTGGGTAGCCGTCATAGGATAAAATTTTTTGAGGGCCTTAAGGGCCCTAAAAGGGCATATAGCCCGATTTGAAACTTTAGGTAGTGATATAACCTGAACAGCATCTCTGTTTTGCATGGTTTTAGACCACTTAATCAAAATCTTCACCAAATTTTTGGTGAAGAAAAGGTCATGACCTGTCAAATGACGAGATGGGTCAAAGGTCAAGATGGAGTGGGGAGCCAAATTTGACAATCTGAAAAACCCGAAGAAACCGGTGAGAAAAATGGCCCTGAACACCTCTGGGAAATTAAGGTGGTCACAAGATTCAGAAATCCGAGCTAACATGCAAAGGTCAATTACATTGTGAGAGGTCAAAGCCAAAGACCTGTTTATACGCATTGACTTTTGAAAATATCTGATCCTGGGGTGATCAAGCAGAGAATAAGACATGTTATAAATTACAAAATTGGCCTTTATGGCCGACAAGTAGTTAGCAATCATACTGACAGAACAATTATTGGAAACCAGACATTCACAAAAACACAATATGACATTGACATCGATTTCCACCATGGTGACTTGCATGTAGACACAGAAGGCTATGAAGACCCTGAACATCTTTGTATACGCTTGCTTTGTCTTGGGTCTGAAGGCCTCCTGAGTTCTAGATGCTGCTTTTTGAGACAGAGACCTCAAGGCCACATTATCTACAACAAAGTATAGCAACTGTTAGCATGTATGTATCTGTAAGCATTTGGCCCCTGCTGGGGATATCACCTTAATAACAAAATTATTTACAATTCAGGATCTATATCCAACAATTTTTCATTCACTGAGACCCACACTGGGTCTTGTATGTGGGACAACAATTTACTGAAATCACTAGGACTGCCTATCCAGCGAGACAGCAGGTCAGCCACCCCATTGTCCACTCCCCTGATGTGGACATATTGAAGGTCAATGTCGGCCAGGGCCGAAACATACCAGATATTTCTGGCACAAGCCCCAAGATAGGGGTCACGAGTCCTGCCCGACCTAAGTACTGACACCACAGCTTCATTATCACACTTCACCAGTACCTTGCGGCCAGACCAATGCACTTGGAATAATCTTACTGCCAGCAAGATGTTTACCATCTCAAGGTGGACAATGGAAAAATTCATGAAACCACGAATTATGGGGAGGTGATACACAAACTTGCTCCACCTTCCACCCAGACCAGTCAAACAGGCATCCAGCTCCAATGTGAAATCCACAGGTCTGTGATCATACAAGGAGATTCCATTGTAGAGTGGCAAAAATTTCCCAAACCACCTAAGGTCACGTCGGAAGTCAGAGGTCAACTCAATTTTTTGATTGGCATGGCCAGATCTAAGCAGTGCTAGCATACGGTTCAAGAAGGCACGAGCCGGTTTGACACATTTGTGCACATATAAGAGCAGACCAAGCAAGGATTGAAGCTGACGCTTAGTGCAGGTTGTCTTACTGAGCCATTCCTTGACCATGTCATTTATCTGACGCAATTTTTCTGGGGGAATGGAAACTGTGCCATTCTCAGTATCAATTAACACACCCAGACACACAACTTTGGTGCTGGGAGGTACTAATTTTTTGTCACTCACAGTAAGACCTAACTGTTGCATGAGTTCGAACAATGACGCAAACGACGCACGCGCGACGCTCGGAACGCCGAAACCAACGTAGTCGTCAATGTAGTCAATGACACGGAAGCCCCTCTGACGCATTATGTAACGCACAGCGTCACTTAAACGTTGAAAAATCTGGCTTCCGTGCCGCGTCCCGAACGGAACGCACGTATCGACGTACGCGTGACGCCAATGCAGTCCCAGGAGGTCATAGTCGCCAGGGTCTACCTTAACATGACGGAACGCTCGACTTACGTCTATTTTGTACAGAAGGGCGCCACGCCCAAGGCGTTTTAGCTCTGACGTAATGTCATCCACAGTGGGAAACGTCAACGTGAACGGGGCGTCAAGGTACGTATTCTTATCAATACCAGAGTTCACTGAAGCCCCCAGGGGCCAACTCAAGTCAATAATGACCCTGCGTCTATCTGAATTGGGCTTATGTCTGGTCATGAATGGCGAATTGTGGGCATTTTCAATGGGGTTGAGGTGAAATGGACCTAGTAGAGCACCAAACTTGCATTCCTCCTCTATGTACGCGTCAACATCTGAGGGGAATTCATCAGCTGAACTATGGTTACCAGCCTCATGCTTCAAAGGGCAACCCCTGTTAAAATCGAGTGGGAACCCAAACTGCAGCAACTGCAACAGTTGCTGGTCCCAGTAATCAGTCAAAAGACTTTGCCATTTATCAACATTCAGTTGTGACGCAACAGGTAGGCGAGCTTGCAGAAAATTGGGTTTACCAGTTTTCCTAACCATTTGATGCATTTCAATGGGTGAGTAATCATGGGAATTGACAGTTTTGACACTACTTGGCATTAATTGGCAACCTAGGGGAACAAAGCCAAATTGAAAATCGACCTGACTCTGCCATTGATTAAAAATGGCTGTGTTCACACCTTGGGGGAAATCTGTCCTTCCTTGATTTGCAAAGATAATTGTGTTTACAAACTTGTCTTCCATGCCTACATTGTTTACATCATAAATTGGACACAGTTGATTTACCTCATCTGTGACTGCGTTCACACTAGGTCGGGACTTTGTGATGATACCTGTTTTAACCCCGGATTCAAACCCAGGACCAAGACTTTCTGAGGAAGTCAATTCAGACTTACCAACAGACACATTGTCTAGCTTGCTAGACTTTTGACCTACATACATGGGAGCAGCCGAATCAGTTACATGGGAGGATTCAAACTCCTGACCACTGGGTTCTGCTATCACCACATCCCCAGGAGCACAACCAGACATACTGAGTTTTGTGTCACAGTCACAAGATTCAAACCCAGATATGAGGGGTTCGAACCCAGGAGATTTGGATTCAAACCCAGGAGTTTCAATTGCAGTTTGTTTTTGAGGTGAATTTTGAACTACATCAATATCATGACACTTAGCACCGTGGTCAACGCCTTTATTGGAGTGGACACTGGGGTGGCCTAGATCATTGTGTGCGACCTCAGACATGACACAGCCAGCATGAAAGCTGACAGCATTAGTTTGCTTTACTGTTCTACCAAAGACACGTGACCTGATGGTATTTGTGTTTGACACTTGACATTTGTGACGCCTTGCAGCCAATAAGGCGTCAACCTGACTAGGAACTACTGACTTATTGTACAAAAACCTTGTTTTATACTGTTTCTCATCTTTGACATTAGTTACAACATGTGACACTACATCATCACTAGGACAAACACTAGTGACACCTACAATCTCAGAAACCGGTATTTGTCTATCATTGCACTCAGCCAAGCTGCAGCTGCTGCATCCTAATGATGGGCAGCTGCTTGTTCGTTTTTTGAGCTTTTCTTGTGTGGGCATTCTTTTTCCGGATGCCCCACCTGCCTGCCCCCAGTCAAACAAAATGAACAAACATGTTTGTGAATTTTCCCATTTGATTCATGATCACGTGAGTGAACACAAGTTCCAAATTGATAATTTTTGCAATACCATGGCTTCCTACTTGAGTGATCCAATGGTTTGGCCCATCCTGACCTACCTGACACGTGTTTCTGAGCATGGGCCCTACGGATTCGATCAATGCGATCCAGATCTTCCCACTGGAGGGAACCCCGCTCCATTTCACATAGCAGCACAGCATGTGCTGCCTTTGCCCCCTGCCAGGAAAAGTCCGTGGCGTCCTCCATTAGATCACTCAGATAGGATACCATTATGTCTCTTCTATCAGAGGATTTTTGCTCCAGAATGTTCTTACAAAAGCCCTGCACCCACTGGGTGAGGGATAACTGGTCATACGTTACTCTCTGTCTACTGACTCCACCCAAAATGGGCTCATGGGGCCATGAAACCTTTCTTTTTACCGACACATCAACGTTTCCACCTCTTTTAGATTTGTGTTTTAACTTACTATCACTACCTGAGAGGTGTGAACTCTGATCCAAGTCTCGGATCCTACGATCAACTTTCTTCTGTAACCCATGAGATCTAAGTTTATCTAGGGAGGGAATGTCACTATCACTGTCATCCGAAGATGAAGTACTAGATTCTACAGGGGGTTTGAACTTTTTACTTCTTTTTGACTTTTGAGAACTAACAATGACACTGTCTGTACTTAACTTTCCAGTTGCTGGTGATGGTGATCCTACTGAAGCTTGAGTCGCCTGCTGCACCCCACCCGCAACCTGGTCCTCTACCATGTCGAGTCGTTGCGATACCTTCTTCAACTGTGACAGAATCTCCAGCTGCAGCCGCTGTCCGCCCAGATCCGCCTGATCTGTGTCAAGCAACTTACTTGAAACGGCAGCATCTCGCAGTCCATTAGGTACAGATTTATCACTATCAACAGTACTTTTGAATTGGCATTTTTTCCCTGTAGGTGGTAGATGTCTAGTTTTACAAGTCTTGCAACTTTGCTTTTTATCTGGCATATTGCCTGTTATTTAATAAGTCTCAGTTACTGAAAATATATGCACACACACGATTCACCAGCAATCTTGGCAAATTCAGGCTTAAAATAGGGACAAATTGACAGAAAACTCGACCAAATTAGCATAAAATGCGCAAAATGAATATAGGGTAGACCGTCCCTCATGTGCAAAACACAAAAGCCTGAGGTTGACAAGATGACTAAGAATCAGATCTCCTGGCGTCAGAAACTTGACGTGTCACACAAAGTTCAGTTCAGCATTCTAATGTCACACACATAATCCTGCATATAATACTATAGGCTTAAAAGACTTGTTACGGATAAAGGACCGTCCAATATTTACACTTTGTACAATTTAAAAGCCTAAGAACAATGAAAAATAAAAAACTAAAAGCTTAGAAATAAAGTTTTTCAACATGTCTTCCCTCCAAGTTCAAATTCAATGTGACACCAAAGTTTAGATTGCTAAGGGTCAGGAGTTAAAAACTGTAAATCAGGGAGGCCCCCAATAAGATTGCTTGTTTATAGCATCACTTGGTAACCTTAGGTCACTTGGTTAGTGGCAACATCAGACTGGTACCTTAAAGTCTGACTTTAAGGTTATACACACACATACAAATGCCTTAGGGGCAGGACTGACATCTGGGGTGCCTAAACACCCCAAGTGATAAGTTTTACTCGGTGACAGAATTGCCTAAAAGAATGCCTCATATCTTCCGAGATTTGGTGTAGCCATAAGATATGACACACATGGCCACTTATTTGGCATGGTGTGTAACCCTCAATAACAGTAGAATGGCAGTAGAACAAGAGTAGTATAAACATGTGTCAGTGAGAGACAACCTTCATTTTCCCCCACTCACCTCATGTTGCCGTGTTACACCGAAGCACAACTGTGTACCGCCTGTAGTGTGAATGGGGTATAACATGTTACAGTATGTGTTTTTATTATTTGTTTTTACAGTTGTTGCAATGATCTTGATCTGATGAGCTGGATCTTCACTTAGGCCCGTACACTGTATCTATTAGGGTTGTTTTTTTTTTCTAGTCCCCAGGGGGCTTAAGGTGTTATTTATCTCTGAGCTAGATGGATGCATTGGTCTAGGATTTTAGCGTTATGCCATTTCAGCTCTTATCATTTTAATCTTATGCTCATCTTATCACGTTGTTGGGAGGGGCCACGGTGGCAGAGTGGCAACACTCTCGCCTCCCACCTCTGAGGCCAGGGTTCGGTTCCCGGCACGGCCTCAAGTGGGAAAGTTGGTAGTCACTTACCGTTGGTCGGCAGTTTACAGTACAGAGCCCTGACGAACTGTATGTACTGGTTTCCTCTGCCCTTCCAACTACCCATTGTGATATGACCACGTATAGTGTTGAAAGTGACGTAAAACCCCAAGTAAATCAAAAATAAATAAAAAATCACGTTGTTGTCGTGATATGACCATGTACAGTGTTGAAAGTGACGTAAAACCCCAAGTAAATCAAAAATAAATACCCCCCCCCGCTAGTGAATACATAAAAAAACAGCGTCTTATGTACCAATATAATAATGATAGATCGATATGAGTGCATTATGAAGTTGGAACTGGCAGAACATTCCTTGTTGAGTTTTGAAAAAGAAAATTCACAATTACTTTTCCCATTTAATAAAGGCTTACATCAGGTTAGATCACAGTGGACCGAGCTGTTGAGTTAAAAGGCGTTCAAGGTCTCATGTCTGTGAAAGGCAGTAATAAAGCCCAAAGTGTTAAGTATAAGTTATGTTAACCCTTTAGATCTTACCATATAGATGGTTATTATTGGATAGAACAAAGTTATTAAAGTGCTAAATTGTACAATAATTGAGACATTTCTATAAATATTTATGATCTAGAGGAAAGCTCTAACGACAATGTAACAACTACTGACAGTGTAAAGTCTAGTCAAAGAATGTTTCCATTTAGACCCTCAATTCTTTAATAGTAAAAGTGTCATTGTCATAAACTATTAGTTATTTAGCTATTTTACGATGTTTTTACCTTATTGTCTTTAGTTTTGGGGTATAACACTTAATATTGCCAATATTACTTTTGACAAATCAAACTTGAAAAATAGATTCTTGCGTTATTTTTCATGTTCTTGTAATTTGATCACAGAAAGTTTCGGTTCTGAAAGGTTTTGAAGAATAAAGCCAGAGTAAAGAGTAATATATTTGTGGACTACCAAGTTCTCTGACAGCTTTGAAAGAAATAAAAAATGAATGGAAAAATAAATTTTATTTTAAGGGCATCAAAATTTAGTGATAGTAAAAGTAGTTTATGACAACGCTGGACCAGTGAACTGTAAACTTGCTGTTAAGGAATACCACCTTATGAAGTTTTTTGGCATTGTATTCTTGATATCAGATGTTGCTGATATGCGTATTGATTTTGTATTGTATTTCAGTGTTTGGTGTTTGTTATATATTGTATTCTTGTATTTTAATTTTTTTATTTATACAAAAAGTGTCATAATGTACTCATCTATTAAACTAATACATAAAGGAAATTAAGGACATGTCATCTTGTGTTTTAACTGTGAAGAATATTCTTTTAGTCACTATACTAGTATTCGATAATATTTTTAAGTACTTTCTTGAGTACTTTCTACACTTAAGGAAGACCATGTAACTCCAATTTCCCGCCTCTCTGGCACAGTTTTGATGATTTTGAACCCCTCCAATTTTCATTTAGAATAAAATAGAAACATTTATATAGCGCAAAATTAATGTAATATCCTCTAATGTGCTTGAGGTCAAAAAGGGAAAGTCCAGGCACGTATAAGGTCGAGATCCAAAAATAGCACAAGGGTTATCAAACTACTCTTCTATTTTGTGACCTGGGCATAAAGTTATATTATAAAGTTTTCTACTGCCTGACTTGGCAATGTGGCATGCTGCTTAAATTGGCACAAAAGGGAGATAAACAATTAATTCAAATCAGGATCGATGGTATAAGATTTGTAAGCTTATGACAGGCAGGTGCCATTTTGGAATGCTTAATTACTGAATGTGGCTTCTGAAATTCAAACTCAGAACTATTAACTTTGCCTCCAATGTAGTCCACAGTAAAACAATGACAGTAAGTAAATCACAGGTCAAAGTTGGGTTTTATGTCCCGTTCAACAGGTAGCAACATATTGGGACAGGTTCTCAGCATTGTCACTTGTGGGTCTCAAACCCACAGAGGGGCATCGGTGGCAGAGTGGTAGCACTCTCGACTCCCACCTGGAGTCCACCTCAAGTGGGAAAGCTGGTAGTTTGCCGTTGGTCGGCAGTTTACAGTACAGAACCTAGACCAAGTGTATAACATAACATATTTATATAGTACAATTCTATTTAAGAAAAAAAACCAATCATTGCGCTTTTTCTCTACAATATGCTGTTTTAAAATAATGAGTTTTTAGTTTCTTTTTGAAAATGTCCAATGGAAGCTGAATGTTCCTGATATCATCTGGCAGTTCATTCCAATACTTTGGTGCCACAACACTGAAGGCACGGTCACCCATAGAGGCGAGTTTTGATCTTTTCTCTTGTAGCATGTATGATTTTCTTGCCAATCTTGTGGTGGGTTGATGTTGCTGGTAGTTAAGCAGTGATGTCAAATATGATGGTGCCTGTCCATTCAAACTCTTATATACTAGTAGATTTATTTTAAATTTGATCCAAAACCTAACAGGCAACCAGTGGAGCTGATGCAGGTGAACTGATAATCATGTTTCTTGACATTCAAAACTATCCTGGCAGCCCAATTTTGTACTTTCTGCAAGAGAGTTACAATAGTCTAATCTGGAAGATATGAGTGACTGTACTATTGTGTGCAGTAGACTTAGTCAGGTAAGGTCTTATTTGAATGATGGACCTTAGGTGACCATAAAAGGATCTGCATATGGCATTTACTTGTTCCTTAAGTGATAGGTCTTGGTCAATGATTACCCCAAGCTTTATGACACTTGTGCTTGGCTTTATGTCAATACCAACCACATTTAATGAATCAATAATGACTCTGGAGCGCTGTCTTCCAGTGCCAGCAGTTAAGAACTCTGTTTTTTCTTCATTTAGCTTGAGCTGGTTATTAGACATCCAGTTGCTTATTTGAGATGCACACAAATGGGGTTGTTCTGCAGTTTGTTTTTGGTTTTCAAAATTACTTGGGCCAATTGACTTGTAAAGCTGTGTGTCATCAGCATACATGTGGAAAAGTGTGTGCACTGGTTTCCTCTGCATTTCCCACTTCCCGTCGTGACATGACCTGTAAAGTATTGAAGCGACATAAAACGCCAAATAAATAAATGGAACCCACAGAGGTGAGAGCCTATGATCATAAGATGACAAACTTACTAACTGTTCTTATTCCAAGAGACAAAGCCAAATCATTGCACAATCACAAAGAATATGAACCAGCAATCAAGGTACATACCGTTCACTTGTCTACCCATTTATATACATAGAAACAGAAAACGGTAAAGCACTCACTTCTGTTTTACTGTTTTGCTGTTTTGTGATATTAAATACTGTATTCTTACCCATTACCTAATGATGAATTCTAATTAGGAAAACTGTATAAGGATCAGGATTTCAAACAGAAAACGGCCTATTACCTTTTTATTGTTTATTGTATATTTTGTCCCTCCATGCTTTCCCACAGCCAATGAAGTGAAGGTCATTTCCCTAGTAACCCAGTGGTCTTGATGGTGACGTCACAGTGCAAATTTATAAATGTGATTGACTTTTAAAGATTTATTTGGTATACAATAAATTATTCTTTAAAACTGCATGATGAATTTGATTATTATTTTGTGAGTAGTTTTACAAAATATGGAGAGTACTTCTGCTTTATGGCGACCTTAAACTCCTGACAATAAGTTTACAATACTAACTTTAAGGTTACCACTTACAGAATCAATGATAAAACAATTGCTTGGTGAATTTCAGTTATAATTGGTATATGGGTGTTGTTTTGACATTGAAAGCTGTATACTGTAAGGTGTCCTTAAAATATTGACCATACTGACTTATGAATGACTTTAAGGTTAATCAGTCAAGGGTCAGTCAAACAGGAGAGACTTAACAGATTCCATTTATTCTAGGTATGTGGCTGTGCATAGACCCTGAGACAGACAACAACAATACATGTTTTGTAATCATAAATTAATTTAAGATTAATAAATGCAATTTAAAGTAGGGATTATACACAACTAAATCATTTGAAATAAGTATTTTCACAGAATAATTCATTTGGGTACTTTTTAAAGAAGAGTGTTCTGTACAAGACAGAGATCTCTAATTCTTATAATGATTAAGTACTTGGAAATTTTAATTAGTATTAAGCTTACAATTTACAAACTATAAGGAAATGAACTTCATAAATGACACCATATTCAAACTTCTGAAAATGTAGACATTTTTAAAAAGTTGGGGTGAGAATTGTTAGCCTCCACCTCTCTTTGTATCATTAAGTCAAATCATAGAGGTCAGGAGGAACTCCAGACAGATGCCATTACCAATATGGCCGATCATATTGCTGATACAATGAGTTGTATGAAAGTTGTGTAGATTGGTTAGCTTTTGGCCCTGACTTTGAATTTAAGATGAAATAGATTGGCTACAAGCTTGCCATCTCCTGACTCTTCTATTGCCAACAAATCAGGAAGGTTGGGGATGAAAACCTGTTATGTTATACCTATGATATGTCTAGGCAACTAGAAGTTGTATCAAAGTCATATAGGTCAGAGTCAAAATAGTTATGTAAATGTAATGGGGAGTGTTCCACTGGAGCCGACCCTACAACTCTAGGGTTTGCTGCAAAAGTTGGGGGTCGGGGACAAAAATCCACAAAAAAGGGCGGGAAAAATCTAGGTTGGGTTCACCTCCACAAGAGGACTTGATACATCCAGGCTTGTCTGTATCTAGAGGCCGACTTGGCTTGGGGTTGGGATGTTTTCTACAGGACTGGTCTGGATACTACGAGGACAAGCCCTAAACCCCTAACAGACAAGCCTTAGCAGGTCCCGACAAGCTGTGCTGGCAGTACTGTAGTAGTGGAGAAACATACAGAACCCCACAACCAGACTTGCAGTCAGTATTGTCATTACACTTTTTGATGAATTTGTGGGAAAAAAGGATCAAGTATCGACCAATAAAGAAATCTGAAACTAGGTCATGGCTGAATATTTGGATCCCATCATGTGGCCTAAACGTTCGAATTTACGTTTTTGTTATTATAATTACAGTTTCCAGTTTTTTTTTTCTGTAATCTTGTATAATAAATCAATCAATGTATTTCTCTTTTAGATTATGCACGAAAACGCCACTTAAAAAAATATAAAATTTTCAATAAAAATGGTACTTTCTTCTCAAACAAGCAGAGGAAGATGTGCTTCTGACAATATCTCATGTGACAATGAAGGCTCTGTTGCCTCTTGCTGGCTTTGATACTCCAATTATTTTTTATACTCCAATACCTCTTCATAATTCTGAAACTCTGAGCAATTTCTCTTTATATTCATACCAAATAATTTCGAGCCTCTGGGAAAGACCTTATTCTGGACGTGAGGGTAAACATGCTGTAGTTCTGGTCACGTGATGGGATCCAAATATTTACTAGTTTCAGATTTGTTGATTGGACGACACTTGATACCTCTTTTTCTCAGAAATTGCTTATGGGTTTTACAGTGAGAAAAATTATCATGTTATGGGATCCAAATAGTTTGCTGACTGTCCTTGACCCTAAATTTTCTCGATTTGTTGATTGGTCAACTCTTGATCCTCATTTTTCACAGAAATTGCTCGGTTGAAATAGGCTGAGAGTTTGATTATTATGTGACCAAATGAAACACTTTTTTAGGTTTCTCAATTATTTACAGCATACATGTGGACCTTTTTCATTAGTTATGATTACTTCCACTGTTTTTGCCATTGTTTAAGTAATTCTTGGTAATATTTTATTACACATCATGCTGGAAACGGACTGCAAATGAGCACCACTAAAGTGACAAAAGACAAGCCGGTTTCATGACAGGATAAGACTGGAAGTAATAAGGGCAAGCTTGGAAGTGATACAGACAAGCCTCGAAGTGATAAGACAAGACGTGAAGTGACTAGGACAAGCCTGTTACTAAGGTGGTGGAACCTAGGTTGGACATAAGAGTCGGGGAGGGTTCGGGGAAATATCAAACATGTTGGATATTTTGCCCACTCTCCCCGACAGGCCTGGAAACTACAACCAACCTTACTGACAGGTCGGCTCCAGTGGAACACCAGCATTAGCAATTGTTGTCATTGTGGAACATGATAGTAGGGAGTCATCCCCCTTTACTTGCCAATGATAGAAACTACATTAAAATTTAAGTGATGTTTACTTGATATATTCATACCCGATGTATTGCTCATAAATAAATGTTAGTCCTAGGGTCTGTCCTGTAATGGAGATTAAGCACTATAAAAATATTCTTATTGCATTACCTATTATTGTTTTCTTTCAACCTTCAACCCAGTTTCCAATGGCCAATTTGCTGAGGGCTGATTTGTCAAAGGCCGATTTGTCTAGCTCTCTGCTTATGAGTACTTATAATGTCCTGTATCTCCATGGTTATGAGTATGTATGTCTGTAGAATTCTAAGTAGAACTGAGGAACCACCAACATTTGTAATAAAAAATGTATATTTAAAATAAACTATTTATATCAGTTACGTCTCGATAAAATTACACTGAAAATTCATATATAATTCTGAGATGCCTCATAGTTACAAAATTTTCATGGAGTATTATAAAGCCCCCTGTGTTGTGACATCACTAACAGGAGTGACGTCAGAGGCCTTTGAAGCATAACCACAAGTGTCCCTTCTAGCCACTGTCCCTTCAGTGGCTGCCCTCCCTGTCCCCCTCCCCCAAAAAGACAATATGGGGTAAAAATAGTAAAAGAGTAAAAAAGTATTACCCGGTACATTAAACAGTAAAGGGGCAGATATTCATTGATGCGTCATTACAGCATGTAAACTGTTAAAAGGTGCTTTACACATTTCTCATTGACTTGCCAGAAAACATAATTAAGTATCTAACCTTTTAACTGTTTCAAAACAGTAAAACGGAAATTGGTGCTTGACCGTTTTGTGATTCCGTGTATATGAATGGGTAAAGCAGTGAACGGTATGTACCTTGATTACCAGCCTACAACGAGAACATGCATACAAATGTAAAGATCAAAAAAGAACGTATGCATATTATGAATCTTGTATATTGTACAACAATTTACATTTTTGATATTATAGTAATGATAATATGAAAAATAACACAAGTATTAGACCGTAAAACCAACTAGAATTTTACACGGGAGTTTGCGGCGGGGCAGGAAGATTGTCCAACTTCCAGCAATGAAATGGTCGCACATCTGATTCAAAAATAGATTGACTTATCATAAGAAACCAAATGCACCCCCACCCCCACCCCGGACAGATGACAATAAGAAAGAAGAAAATTTGTGTTGATTTATTTATTAATTTTTTACACGTTTTGACTAGAAACAGATTTTTATTAGGACATGAAATACATGAGTACATTATAATAAATACCACATTATCTCCAGTCACGTGTGAGGGGTCGACTGTATGTGTCTCTGATCCTCTGAACCTTTGTTTTCTGTCATGTATTTTACTTTTTCTGGACGCTTCAACCAACTTGGTTAATAATCCAGCATTTGAAGTTGGCACGGCTGTAGTTAAAATTGGCATTTAACAATATACGGTAATTCAAGTCTGCTGTGCCCCAGATGTTGGGGGACATACAACACAACTAATCGTTGAAGCATGTATTCTTGAGTTTCTGTATCTGCACTGAACATATAACACTCATCTCTAGTAACTCCAAATAAATAAATAGAGCTCTTCACTTTGGAACCATGGATTGATTTCACTTATGGATTTAAATCACTGGATAATGAATGCTGAATAATGTGAAGTATATTTTTAAATTTTATCACTCAAAAAGACTATGTATCCTTTGAAAAGTGTAATGTTTCTATGTTTGCATAAAGTAATGACAAAATTTCCTTTGATGTACGTGCGTGGGCTGCAAAGCAATTGGACCCAAGTAGTGCAGGAGTTTTCCTGTGGAAATAAAAAAGCGATATTTGCAATTGGAAGCCTCTGAGAGAGATCATGCTTAAAAAGTTAAATGTCTGAGAGATCCATTGTTAGTAATTTGTTACTTCTTTGTCAACTTTTCCAGTTTCTGGTCAGATCTGCTTTGAGTTTACTTCCATGCATTTTTCGGCGATTTACCTACTTTTTGACGTCTTCAAGGTCGAGGTTAGCAGTCTCTCCGACGCCAGTCATCATAACACTTATATTTTGTGTGATACGATCTATCTCCCCACTATGTGTTGTCAGTAGTACGGGTATTAATCTTCTTCAGACACAGCCGAGTGGCCCCAATCAGTTTTGGCAGCACAGAAGATTATACGAGAAGCTGTTTTAATGCTTATCTTTTTGGATGTTTATATCAATTTACAGAAAGACCAGTATGGTTATAAAAAGAGCAGAAGCTGTCATACTAGCAAAAGAATAAATGCAATCATCAGGCAACACTGAACCAACGTAGATGAGACAGAAATGCTCACTGCCAAAGGTTTTTAAACACCTTCGAAACAAGGAATGGAGGCCATGATTGACACTATTGATGTACATAACCAAATAATGTACATAACCAAAATGATGTTGCACCCAATCAGATGAAGGTGTTCTTTATATCCTGGATAATTACGGTAAGAACGGTACTGAATATTATAATTGAAGCGAGTCATGGTGCATACTAGATTTGTTCTAAGTCTTTGTATTTCTTATTCCACCAAATCTGACATACATAGAACCATTATGAACCCATCATGACGGCTGGGGAAGTTACTGAGGGATGAAATACAAATTTTGTCAGCATCACATTCTGGCCAAAAAGTCATTCAGTCCTCATATAATACCTAAGACAAAAGGACTGGAGGAAAGTCTAGGTGCATACCTGCTAATTATACACATGGTATACTTGTGAGAGGGCAGCTTCATAGAACAAAGGTCAAAGTTGGGGTTTTACGCCCTCAACAGCCAGGGTCATATTGGGACAGGAGCTCAGCATTGCTACTTGTGGGACTCGAACCCACAGAGATGACAGCCTATGATTAGATGCCATACTTGCTAACCACTGGGCCACCGAGGACATTCGGCAGCTTCATTGAAGAGATATAGTTTACATGGTAATGTTGGGCGCCAACTTGCGGGGGCGAGTTGTGGTAAACATCTCGAGATGTGCGCGCCATCCTAAGTGTGTCTGCACCAAGTTAATCCACTAATGTCCAGTAGTGGTCTGTGACAATGTGGCTTCTGATTGATCAGATATTGATCCCAAATGTGGCTTCTACCTTAAGATGATGGCTGGACCCACTTAATCCTCTATTGTAATTGTAATTATTTACTCTCACTTTTGGCTAGAAGTAGTGAAGTATACCAGTCAGACTATTAAATGTAATTAAGAATCTAGACATGTGTCCAACTTTATTTGCTCAGTAACTATATTTCAAAAGCTGCAACTTGTAAACATGATTTTTGCTATCTTTCTAAACAGGATAAGTTTATATAAGTTCATGATAAAGCTTTGTCCATTTATATAGAAAAATCTGTAACAAAAGAAAACATTTAATGTCTTTTCAATCAGTCAGTACCTGTAAACTGATGTTAATTTTCAGTGTGGTGTTTCTTATTAATCTATACCATTCCTATACATATTCAAGGTAACATATATGCCCCAGGGCTGGATATCTTTAATAAGGTTATTTTGTAAGTTTTACTTTATGCAAAATATGTTACAGTCCATTCAATAATAAATAAATCTAATAATATGGTAATAATAGAGCAAAGAAGCATAAAACAACATCAAAGCACATTGTATGTCATATATGTGTGTATTAATTCACTAATGTATTAAAAATGTTTCAATATTCTCCACAGAGATTAAGTTCTATGAAAGTAGGATTAGATTGAATTATAGGGTAAAGTTGGTGCAGCACCAACTGGAGATGTGGCAGTACAACTCGAGATGTTTGCCACGACTCAATCCCGCGAGTTGGCGCAAAGAACAACTCGAGTTGTTCCCTGTCGCAAGTTGGCGCCTAACAGAAACACAAATACTATTTTATTGGTGATAAACATTTTTAATCATGTGTGATAAAGAAGATTGGTTTAATATTGCAAATTTGTCCACAAAATGCAAGATTTAACCGTTGTTAACCCACACTGGACATATCTATTTAGAAGTTTGTCTTCTTTTTTGCCTTTGTACTAATTACAAATTAATTAAATATCAGGGAAGTTGCAATGTTCCCTCAGTACATCCCTTACCTTCAGAAACTTTTAGTGATTGGAAAGGTTTTCCCAAGACCCTATTTTTGCTGTGTTGCTGAAAATGTGGCAGATAAAAACACCAAAGACAAAATCACTGACAATTCATGTGGAGCTATCATATTCATTAAACCAGTTTCTCAAATATATCTCCGTCATCCTGGGTCACATTTAACGACGGAGGAACCTGCATAGACTACATATTGGAATTACATTACAGTTTGAGAAAAGTTAAGTTGGAACATCCCTTAATGAGACAAATGAAGGTGGAATGTTTCAGGCCAGTCTAGGTCATGTTGTCCTCTTTCATCAATGAGAGACTTGTTGATGGCCATTCCAATCATTCTGCCCTGACATACCCCAGTCTAAGAACTTTGAACTTCCACAACAAAGAGAGGCAGCTATAGTGTGACGACAGTGTCAGACTCAACAGACCAATTTTACATTCCACTGAAGTTTTGTTTGTTGGTTAATTATATTTTCCTGTAATATTATGGAAATGTAATTGACACAGGGACTTCGATTAGCACAAAAAAGGGAAATTATTAGAGTAATGAAATTTTATGCACCTATATGCTTGTTCCAGTAAAAACCTTGATCGCCACTCGTGTAATTTCTGCAATGAAAAATAACATTTTGCTTTGTTTACGATTGTTAGAACAAACTCAAGTTATTTAAATTCATTACTTGACATTTTTAATTGTCCACCTCAAATGAGTGCGTTATGATAGAATTTAAACTGGAGACAAGAGCAAGAATGTTGTGTACAAACATGGCGTGACCGTGCTCCATCAACTGATAACTTACTAATTCTCCATGATAAGTGATATTTATGTGGTTTCAATTATCAGTCTAAACTAAGGTCAGTGGGGATGGGGGGGGGGGGGGGGTTGTCACTGATGGGGGGAGGGGGGTAACCTACCATTCACCCGCGCCAAAATCAGAAATCTGATTGATTGACTACATCTCCGCGGGTGTGAGTAAACGTTAATGTCATGGCTTAGAGCTGTATCTTATAAATCATTTAGTGTGTGTAAGAGGGAGGGGGGAGATTTAGACTTGCATTCATTAATCACACATCTTGTACCCAGGCTGGTTAATTAACTGAAAAATTGAACAGGTGAAATAGACATCAAACAAGACATAACACAGTTTCACCTACAGATTTGAGAATCACTGCAGCTGTTACAAAAAAGTGCAAGGTTATATAAATCTAAGACTGGCTAGCTTAGCGTCTATCTTTAAAGTATATTTCCCCTTTTCTATCAACATTCTACTTATGCAGACAAATGTGTGAAAAGCAATAATTACTGGCTTAGTTGAATTTTAATACAAGAACATGTCTGTGTAGACGCTTTTATTTCCTTCGCCCCAGGTTAAGGGGGACCCGGTTAAGGAGATCCTGGGGAGAAAAACAACTGAGTCAAATAGAGTTTTAACAAAAGCCCCATGCTTTCTTGTGCCCTAGAAACGACTTAATGAAGCACTTAAGAATGGGGGTCATATCCCTCTTCATGTAAAGGACCAAGGGACTCTCCTACTGTTGTGGGGTGTGTTTAAAATGTCTCGTCAATTAAGAAAAAAGGGGAGTTTTTTTACCTGAAGAGTATCTCAAAGCACAGGTCATAAAACACACGTGACTGATAACACACTAGTTCGCGTGTACGAGGTTCTTATTTACTCAGATCTTAGTTACACTGTAATGCATAGGTCACACCTGTCCTTATGGTCGTTTCGGTATGTATTTACCTCCCAGTTGATGACCTACAACACACTAATGACTTTGACAAGAGACTTTGCATCTAGCAAGGGCACATTGAAGAATGGCTTGGCCCATATATCCGACTCCCCCTTCATCCCTCAAGCATGTATATTTTAATACAGCTCGCGAGAGATCATAGGATTTTTTTAAACACTTACCGAAAGTGGCCCTGAACCTTAAACACCTTTTCAGCTATGACCAAATGAAGTTGTCCTACCCAAATGCAAATTTCGTCCTGCAAAAATATGAAGTGGATGGAGTGTGGTCGGATTACAACCAAAGTTAGATGAACCTAGTTGTAGCTCGTAATCCCAGCATAGGAAGCTGTGAACTAGGTATAATTCTATATGAGAATATTCATAAATCTACCTTCTGTATCATCTTTTTGCACATATATTTATTTCATATTAACAATGACAAAGATCATTAAGGATTGCTTTACATACGGATGAAACACTTCCCCAATCTTCCTGAACAACATACAAATCAAAGAGGAATACAAATAGCATGACTGCTTTCAGGAACAGTTGGTTATAAAGAAATTTTGGAAGGATGGGCATGACAGTCTTCTAATACACAATCATGAACACACAGTCAAGTCGTGGAGAAAGGTTAGGTCGCAATATAGTAAACCACTAGTCAGACCACTTCCAATCCAAGCATTCAGGACTGACAAACAACTTGCTTATACACCTGTTCCACCATCATGAATTTGCCTCCAACCATCCCACTAATGTAGTCCTGTGATCTTATTGGCTGTACAAGTTATTTTTCCAGTTTTTGGAAAGGTAAGGCGTTTGTAAGTACCCAGCAAAATTATTCAACTTTTAAATTTTTTGTGGCCAAGTATTTGTATCTCTAGTACTCTGAACCATATCTTATGCTTCTCTTACATCCCATTGTACGTGTATTCACATGTGAGTGTGCTGCAAATATTGTTGAAAAATATGAGTGCAGTCTGGCAGTGGGACCCCTGGTTTGCACTTGCAAACAATGTACATTCTTTCAACAAGAATGTCATTTCTTGAATATCAAAGAACATACTGCATTCACGCAGAGAATATGTGCATGTCAATTTTCATTGAGGGGTCTCTGCGACCTTAATATTTTGTTATAAAATTGCACGTGTAGCTTAAGTGTACCTTGCAAATCAGCCAATTTTTCCCTGTAACCAGGACTTAGGTGCACGTACGATGGGATGTAAGAGAGGCTTTAGTTACAACTAATTGCTTGTTCATCATAACATTCCTTATGGTATTGCGACTTATGGTTTTTATAACATTTTTTATGGTACTACAACTTTTCTGCTGCTATGAGCTATTCACTCTTCTGTATTATGGAGCCGAGTGTTTATTTATGCAATGTTTTACGTCAAGCCAAGTATCTATATAGGATATAGTGTGACAGGTAACTAGAATGACAGAGGCAACCAGTACCTACAAATCATTAAAGTTTTTGTGTTGTAATCGCTGACCAATGGCAAGCAACTACCAGCTTTCTGACTTGAGGTAAGACTGGGATACGAATGTGATTACAGCACAGGAGTGGATGAGGATTATTGACATGACTGATCTCTGAGAATCACATCAGTCAGGGGTAAGTTATAAGGCTAACCTGGTTGTAAAATTATCTTTTCACATTTCAGAAAACACGTGGTTTGTCAGTTTTCCAGGCTTTTTCCATTAAGATCAATTGCACCAAAGTTTAAAAACAGCTAGGTCAAACAAAACTCGTTAAGGTGGAACTCTTTTTTTATAAATGCCAAAAAGGTTTGCATCATCTCCAAAATAAAGCTGATAATAAGTAGTATTATGTGTTGTTCATTTTCACTGTACATGAGGTTAACATGCCTGCCGACATCCCTGACGCCATATCTCATGGCTGGTGAACAATTAATAAAGGAAACTGTTAAAACTCCTCTAATGCAATTTCTTTTCCAGCACAGTGGGAAACTCAAACCATCTGGTGATAACACCAGAAAATACGTTAATTGCACAGAGTGGAAATTATTTTCTACCTGTCGCCAAGGAGGTGATTCTGCAAATGAATAGGAGTGTAAATACAACCTCTACCACATACCCTGAATGTCTTTTATGCTGGATAAAATATAACGTTTGTATGTCTACTTCTTTAGATTTTTTAAACAGAGAGGAAAATAAAGAAAACCATTAAAGCCAGGTAAAATTATACCATGAAGAAGTCAAATGTGATTTAAATAGTCAAACATATAAACAATATCACATTGTCAGTGACTTTGATAATATTTTGATAATATTTTAATTCTCGTTCAAAGGATATGATTAGTGAATAACGTATAGGACATTGTGATTGTGCTGTGGTTTTTAAGCTACCATCACAACAAAGCTTCAAAAATACGCAAAATAAGTTGGTAGCATTGAGAGTTTGTGTGTTATTTTTAGTTATTGCCAGGAATATAGTTTCGTCTACAGAATCAATTTTTTGCTGTTGTTTCGCGGACACGGAGGTCATTTCTGCTTGATGAAACTCGGTTATTATGGATAATTTCAGGTGCAATGGATTAATGAGAGTTCACCACAATACACCAAAAGACTTGCCTAAATGGCTGCTTTATCTGACTTCACATCAAACACCAAAATGACACGTGAATTCTGGGTGGAAGGAGTTCTAGACAATTCACTTAAACTGCTCAAAAGTTTGTCTTTAAAGGTTGAAGGCAGGATGGGATATTCGTGTATGTTATTTCGTGAATGGAGTGTGGTTTAAATAAAATGTGACATTTTATGTAACTTGTTCCAACTAAGACTGCATGTAACTGGAACAGCACGTACGACCTTTTGAGGATATTTGTCGGACAGTTTGAAAACACATAATCGGATTATTGCATTAACACTCCCCACTCACAAAAGGCTATCAAGCAAAACTACTGTTTGGAATTTACAAGAAACAAAGTGATAATAAGAATATTATATTTCATATAAATGATATTGAAAGTACACAGGTTGGTGATCTAGTATTATCAACGTTTTTTCTATCGTAATTATTTGTTACAACTTATCCACAGACATACTAATAAGTGGACATTTTAACATCATTTAATATTTGATAAACTATAACATATAGAACAGGTGGTGTACACATGTGATCAAAAGAAAGGCGTCTTTCATATTATCTTTCTACAATGTCACATCTGCTTACGGATTCTTGTTGTGAAAGGATAGGCACAGAAATTGTCATGTAAATAATCCATTTGGACTTACCATGTCTATAGGTTATGTACATTGTCAAAGCACTGGCCCTCGGGGTTGATAAAAATATCATTTTAATTATTGTTATTTCCAGTACACAAAGGATACTAATTACTATATGAAGTAATATTTGGCCACGTGACACTGGGAAATCAAGAAAAACCAATTGTCCACGTTTTATGAAATGCTAGTTTAAATATTTTGAGAAAACTAATAAAAGCGAACTAGTGTGCGTAGGGAACGTAACTCGTGGCGTCTGCGCAGATGACGTCACGAGAAGACATGCGCAGATCAAACAGGAAGTAGGGGCGTGGTGAGATAGGCGGCTGGATGTTGATGACCAACTCTGAAGTGTCCAGGAGGAGGGTATTTGGTGTAGGCATAGTGGCTACTGGTATTATCCTCCTGGCTGTGGCTTTAATCATGGGTTTGAAATTCCCAGGCTATGTCATGACAAAGAATGTGCATGATGTGTGCATATTGGACAAAAACCACGAGAAATATCAGATATGGGTAAGATATTACAGTACAGTAGTTTGTTTATATATATTTTTATGTCACTGATGTATGTTATAATGATCAGTAGAGTTAATTTTTATTCATTCATAAACCATGATAAACTGGCTATAACTAACATTTGGCGATGGAAAGAATTGGAATAATAAATGTTGAATGTTTTATTGCAAGATTGAGGAAAAAAATATAATTAGGACGGAAGTCGCAAACACCTGTACTCTTTTTGTATCCACAAATTATCCTTGTGTACATATTCAATATTGCAAACAAGAAAAGTTATAATTATGGCCTGATGATTTGAGTTTATTGACCAACATTCTTTTCCAGTTGGCACTGTTGCACAATCTTCATGGACAAATAGTTTTTCCAATAAATGAACTTTCAGATATTTACCTCAAGCCCATACATGTGTCCTTCACTTACCAAGAATGACAAAAATCCACTGCTCAAATTTTTTATTTATCTCTTTTTAATTTTTTACTACCATTATAGCAAAAAGGATAAATAAAGCTGCTGAAAATATTTTGCAGGACTGTTGCTGTGAAAAAAGTCTTAGTATGTAATTTGCAGACTGGTTACTCTCGCAGAAAAAAATTCTGGTTACTTAAACCTGTATAGGATACATATGTTTTTCATGGTTACTCACCTCTACGATGTAAAAAGTAGTACTGCTTTAGGCTTAGGCTTACACCTAAATTAAGTCTGTAGTTTCCTGTTAGATCATATCTGTTCACAAATATTCATAACCCATTTTGTTCAAACACCTTTTCTTTGTTTTTTTTAGAACACTCAGTAACATTTCTTCTGAATATACTGCTTAAAATCTTTGTTTGAAGATCCTCATATTTAAACTGATATTTGGTAAAGCTTCTTAGCCATAATTATAAATATATTGATAAGTATTCTGTTAATGTCTGTAAGGTTATATACTCAAATATAATAATACAACTATTAAATTTAATTATCATACCTGATTTATCCAAAATATATTTTTCTATAATTTTCCAAATTTTGCAACTTCTGTACAGTAGACAAACATATGCAACAAATTGTCTTCTTCTGCTTTCTAATTCTAATTCTAATTGGACTTTTATAGCGCTTAATCTCTGTCATAAAGACAGACTCTAAGGCGCATCACACAAAAAACATTGTTCAATATTCATAAACCAGAGACATTGCAGGGGTCAGCTTTGCTTTGCATCTTTTACATATACTTTCTTCATATAGGCCTAATTTAGTAATATGTTGCCTAGTTCTGAGGATTCTGTATAAAACTTTCATTTGAAGCCATTTGTATCTCAGAAATGATACAGTGTGGGAAGTTAATACATGATGTGTCATGATGCGACTTTGATTTAACCTTTCACCTTGCTGTAATGACCTTGACCTTTAAAATCTTATACAGGATATATATCTCAGAAATTGTAAGGTGCAGGAAGTTGATACTTCGAGGGAAATTAGTTATGGGGTGTAGCTGTGCAATGTCACGTTGTAACTTTGATTTGACCTTTGACCCTTCTGTAGTGACCTTGACCTTTAAAATCTTTTCCGAGCTATATCTCAGAAACTGTAAGGTGTATTAAGTTGATACTTGGTAGCGACATATTTTTAAGGGCTATAGGTGTGCAGTGATGTGGCCTTGATTCGACCTTGCTGTGGAGACCTTGACCTTTAAAATCTTGTTTGGGCATATCTCAGAAAATGTAAGGTGTGAGAAGTTGATTCTTGGATGGGTCATTGGTAGGGGAGTGTAGGTATGCTAATCATGGTGTTACATTTAACCTTGACTCTGCTAAAGTGTTTTTACGTGCCATATTTGATTCATATTTCTCTAATCACAAATATATATGGATTCCTGCAACTGATTATTATAGGTACTTTTACTTAATTTTGCTATTTCCATTGACAGCTACACTTCAAATAATTAATTTTACAAGCTTCATAATTTTTAGTATTCAGATTAATGCTGTCATCTTGCTGTTGAATTCTCTTGTTTTAATACTTAACTTTGTATACTTTTTCTCTTTCTTAAAAGTTATTTTCTCCACTTCTTCTTTAACTCATGGTGTTGAAAACTATTTCCCAGGTGTCTCCAATGCTATTTCTTAATTACAGGTAAAGTAAATTGGAACCAAGGTGTAGGAGTTTATTTATATTTTTCATTATTTGATGTTTAAAAAGTTAAAAAATCCATGGGGTATTTTTTTGAATCAGTCTTCTTACCAACTGAGCTTAAATGCCAATGTAAGATGTTGTAGTTGGGTCATATTAATATCACTCAATTTATAATCTACTGTCAGCATTTTCCTATTTATTTTACATGGTTATTGAAGAATGGAGATATGTCCGCTTCAGTCCATGCTATTGTCCATATGAAGACATATTTATTATACTGTATTGTTCTGTATGATGCAAGAAGATAATCTTATACTATAAACAAAAATTTTTAAGTAATGTGAAAACATGTCTGTAAACCTTGGTGTATGGTTTGATAGCGATTTTTCCAGAACATTTGTAAGTCCTGTTTTGCTCAAATCCGGGATCTTAGGTATCACAGAAACTATCTGACACATCATGCTGCTCTTATGGCTGCGAATGCTTTGGTTGGGAGTTGACTTGACTACTTTAATTCCTTGTTTAGGTCTATATTCAAGACTGCCTTACTGTTGTACAAGTGCAGAGTCTAGGATTATGTAATAAATGTAATTTTTAGTATAAATTGATATTTCCTACATAGTGATTATCCAAAATATTTTGTACCTTTCCTTAAACCTAGACATAGTGTCTGTAACACATAAAAGCCAAGCTGATGGGGTCTTGCTTGAGCTCCCACACTTTGCCACTTCAGTATATAAGTCTACTAAGCATTTTGGCCTCGGCTTTACTTTTGATGCTCCAAACATTTGGAATGATTTGCCTGAGATATACATTCGCCCTCTTCTCTCCACTCATTCAGAAAGAAGCTCAGCACCTATCCCTTTGCAAAAGCATATAGCCCCTAATTTTGGTCTTTTCTAGTCTCTTTCCGTGGTGCTGACCCCTTTGATGTCTCAGGTTAATCATTATATTTTTCTGCTTTTTCTGTATGGTGCACCTAGAGTCTATCTTTAGATGGAGATTAAGTGCAATAAAAATACTATTAAAATTAAACAATTTTGTCCTCATTTAAAAAACAGCATGGCCGCCATAGCTGATTGTTCAAAAATCACTGATATGGTCTAAAAAATAAAATATTGCAGCTAGCTATATCAGAGTTGTACTAAATAGCTAGGAAAGCTTGCCTGAGAATAATTTTAGCCTTGTTTTGAAAAGACAATGCGGGGGGAGGGGGGGGGGTAATATAAAAGTCCTAATATCTCCCCTATTATTGGTCCTAGGGGTTTGGAATGAGAAAACAACTTACAGGAATTCGTGGTGTATAAATCTTTTGTAAGTGTCAAATTTGAACTTTGAGCCCTGCTTCAGGGTCATGTAGGGCCATCATGCTAAAAATAAGCCTTATATCTCCCTTATAGTTGGTTTGAGGGCTTCAAAATATGAAACATCTTGTAAGAAATTATGGCTCATGAATTTTACATCTGACAACATCTCGTGGGTTCTGTATATTTCTTACAACTGAAGCTTTTCCTAAGATTTTCCCAAATCTTATTGTTGTTCATTTAGTTGTACCTGCAGGCTGGTGTTCTTGCCTGCCAAGGCTATTTTGCTGTGTTTTGTCTTATTTTGTGTTTTAATATATCAATTATGTATCAAATCTCATCTTGTCGATGATAATATTTTTACTTTTAAACCTACTTTCTATAGTTAGCTGAAAGGTATAGATTTACACTGAGTCACAGTAATACAAGGATACACATCCAATAAATTGTTTTTCAGGTAGAAGATGCATACAGAGAACGTTACAATAAGATCTACTACTGGCAGGTCAAAAACACAGAGGATTTTCTGTACAAGGGAGCCTTTCCAAAGGTAGGATAATGGTTATTGTATCATCCCACTTGCATGTAAAAAAGGAAAGTATTATGCAAAAGAATTATCAGGTAAAAATACACAGATGAAATGTTATAACATCATTTGTAAAACTTCACTTAACATCCAATTGCCACGCAATGCATGCAAGACCAGTGCAGTAAGTACAAGCTCAGATTATGATACCTATCTTTATACTGTGTAAAACAAGCCAAATATGAAACTTCATCATTACAGTCACAATTGCAGATTCTACAATTATGTAAAATAAGTGTAATTTTTAGTATTAATTGATATATTCCAATCAGATTAGTAAACTCAGTTAAAACCAATTTTCTGAAATAAATGTTGATGCATGCATGATAAAGAAAGAACAGATTAGGACTTTTTTAGCCAGTAATGAACTCTTTTCAAATATATTTTATTGTACTACAAGCTGTACACTGATAAAGTGAATTTGGAGATCAAGAGTGTAGTTGGATGGTGATAGAGGGGGTACAAGTAGAATATATTGCATACTCTGTAAGCTTTTTAAAGCCAGGAAAGATTAACTGTTTGTAACTACATTCTTAAAAAATGACCAGAGCCAAATATTACTTTTTGGCTCATAGCACTGTAGTTTTTGGTAAGATTTTTGAAATATTTGAACAAACCTGCACTTGGAGAGTATTTGAGAATTGCAGAAATTTTAAAATAATCTCTTATCAAAGAAGAATTTACAAAACACCAGCTAGGTGAAATATTTTGCATGTTATTGATTTCTAAGAAGGGATCTATGCCAACAGATACAGTTACAGTATTTTATCTAGAAATCACACCTGCATGGGGAAATGACTTTAATAGATAACCCATAAGCAAGTGAGAACATATATCTAACTACTGTATAAATTAACGGTGTTCTCATGATCAAATTTTATAGGACTGTGGACGTGAGTTCACAATTGCGAAAGCTTTGGTGAAAGTTTCTGAGATAGTTGTTTGTTTGCAACTGGCGATGTTTTTTTATGACAGGTCAGTGAGTTGGTATTTGCCACTTTTAGGACAAATATAATCTACATTTTGTTTAATGTGTTTGTTGATCTCCGTAACATTGTAATGGTGATGTTGTTACAATCAACTACAAAATCCTACCCTCTCTGAAAACATTTCCTAGGCATTCATTCTACTTTATAGCTGTGATGAAAACACTACAGGACACAAATGGAATTGTTTCAACTGTTACGCACAAGACCATACAACTGTAAGAATGAGTGTGTCAGTAAAAGGCACATTACGCCAACACACTTCCTGAATCCATGCTAATCAACCCAGGGAAATATTTACAAACCATTTACTCATAATTAACAATAAATCAGTTATCAGTGTTATTGTATATATCAGCAGAATACCACCACAGTGTGTCGTGTACCAATATAATAGACGATATACATGTACATGTATTTAAATCAGGACAACTTATTCAGGTATATCTAAAGATTTAGTCTTGTGGACTGAAGAGATAACACAGGGTGAAAAATTATAAAATGTAGGAAAATTATAAACTGCAAATCTTGTCACAGGGTCACATTTGATCCCTACCTAATTACCTTGTCAAAAGTGCATTATATCTGCCTTACTATTATTTCTAGGGGTTTAGAATGTCACACCCACTTGTAGGAAATTATGCACTGCTAATTTTTTTCACTGGATAAGATTTGATCCTTTAACCCCTGCTTCAAAGTTAAACGGGGTCAGATTTGACCTGTGACTTGTCCTTCAAGTATTATTAGATAACTATCAATCTAATTTAATTGACTTTAATTATTGTTATTCTTATATTTACCTTTGCGTATAGATATATCTGAGTGAAATAAACATCGATCTGTACTTTGTACTTACTGTATGTGGGTAGTCATTTTATAAGCCCTTTAAGAGCTGGGCAAACATTGATATTTTCAATTACTGTTATTCTAAATTTGCATTTGCATGTGACTTTGGGGGACTTTAATAAATAAAATATATGAAAAATATAATATGAATACACCTAGGAGACCTTGCATCTGATTTCTGAGAATTCTGTGTGCATTATCTAAATTTGTCCCAACTAGGGATATTCAGCTTGACAAGATGCATAAGTTTTGACAAAGCATTTTAATTTTGACCTATCCAGACACAATTTTCCCTTTCTGCAGCATAACTAGGAGATTGCCTCAAACATAAGGAATTTTTTAAAAGTTGGTCTACTTCTTTGTTGTGTAGTTATGACCACATAAATTGACACAGATAGTTTTGTGCTTTGTCTTTTCATGAATGGATTTTTCGAAATTATAGATATTGAATGCATTACAACTAGTTAAATTATACTCAGATGTCACCACTCCAAGAGGGACATTGACTATAAGGGGAATAAAAATCTTGTTTTTTTTTGGAGTCATTTCAATGTCTATATCCAAACTGTATCTGTTTGTGGTAGGCAAATGAACATTTTTGATTTAGCATTACCAATTAAGAATATTTGAAGAATTTTCATTTATGTTTGTGCAATAGGATGAATATTCAGTCTATTGGTTTTTTTTTTACTATGATGGATGCATACACAGTTTTTTAAAGATATATAAATGTTCAGTGCTTTAAAAAGAAGTCCTATAACATTACCATTATATTAAATGAAACATAAATAGGTTCTAAAACCCATTGTCAAACACAAAGTATACATCCATTTGACACCTTAACATAAAGAATCCTCTCTGTTCTCTCAGAATGTACCAGAAATAGTAATGGCGCTTGCCTAAGGCAACTGCAGACAAAAGCTACTGGCTGTGGTCTTATTTTCGGTTGAATGTTGAAAATATTACTTTGTAGTTGTCAGTCAAATGATTGATGGATGACCCTTGCACACAAAGTCTATCACTTTGTACTCTAATGGGTGTTACCATCTCCTTTTGATCAAATGGCTCCTGGCTTTGATCAAATGACTATGAAATAACGCCCCTCATTTCTAAGAGGATAAAGGCATCTTTTAATGGAGACTTTTACCTGTGTAATTAGTCATCACTGAGAGACTGTAAAGACCCCCAACCTGTATGGAGTGCAATTTTTAGCATCTTCATTGTGACCAAAGCAATAACTTTACTTGCACCTGGATTGACCCCAAATTAAACAATACTGTCTAATCTTTTATGAAGAAGAAGTATTCTATATCTGTTACAGTAAGGAAGTTATTTATGAATGTCTTATTAGAACCTATACCATCTTAATAATCTAATAACTTATTGAAGTTAATTCCAAGGCAAAATTGCTTGTTTTTTTGGGGGGATGTCTTAGTTTCTTACATTTTCTTTGACAAGATCAGACATTGCAGTTTCTATGAGTCTGCAAATAGCAAGGTCTTACGATGGATTTTGAATGAGAAATTGTGGTATTAGTGCAAATTGTTTCAGCACAATGGAATAGTAAAACATTGCAAAATATTTTTTGTTTTGATTTGAGTAGAACTGATTAATTGTGTTAGTTAATTAAGACACACTTGAACCCATTTACAGAGATCCTTGTTTACTAATGTTCACGTTTAAGTAGAAATAACTGGCTAATCTTTGCAAACCATTTTCAGATAAAATTTACCTTGTTATCTAAAAGATCTAATTTAGTAGAGGAGTTCTTTAGGGTTTTAATATATTTATATTTTGATTAACCAAGATAATGATTGAACATACCAAAATTTCTGTTATAAATGCCCCCAGGCCATGCGGTTTTTCAAGGGGGGCCTTGAAAAAAGGATAGAAATAATGCAATTTTTCTTTAAGTAAAGCTAACTACCTTAATGTTTTAATTAGTTGTTTTTTTCTTGTGTTTTTGGACTTTTATCTCCGGCAGGTGTAAGAGTTGACAAACATGCCTAACAAGACCAGTATTGCAAGATATTTTACTCCATACTGCTGATGAATACAGGCGGTAAAGCCCAATCTGAATTGGACTCTTGTGTAACACTTGCGTCTAACATTTTCTGAATACAAGCTTCTTCTTCATCTTCGAATTGCAAAGGAATTTGACACATTTGTTGCTTAATTGGTTTTGAATCACTGGTATCGATTTCATGATCAAACTGTTCAAAACAACCAATGTCTAAGTCATGTTTGGCAAAAACATCTTCATAGTCTGTTAAAACAGACTGTAGAACTTTTCTCTCATTTTCTGACAATTTTTCTGAAGACCTGTCATATAGAATTTGCAAATGAGCGGGTACTTCGGGTTTATCCAAATTAGTCTCTTTGGATACTTGCATTATTTTGGATTGATCGATTTTTGAACACTCATGATCAACCGACTTTGTTTCTGGCATAACACTGCATTTCTCTTGATTAGCAGAAGTATTTGTTAGTCTGTTGTTACTCAGAATTGTATCAACTTCAATTGCACTACCAATCACATGATCTGATTGCAAATTAACTCCAATGTCTGTATCATTTACAATTTGCACAATTGGTTTACCAGAATTGAAAATGCAGTTTGGTATCAGTACTTTGGTGTCAATTCGGGGTTGTAAAGCCATTAGTCTGGTTCAGACTGTAGGACTACTTCCACATTTTGTACTGTTCTTGGTGGAATATGTACTTTCTAAGACTCACCTTACTGACACAATATTTTTCGTTGGCAGCATTCCTCATATGAACAAATGGAATCAAGCAGTTCAACAGTTTTAAATAACATTTACTCAAATCAATAACTATTTTATGTTTCAGTAAGACGTCGAGTCCCAATAACATGTTATCTGTTATGTTTGCTACATAAACATCCCACAAAACAGTTACAGAAACATAAATGGTAATCTTTACTCATGGTTTGCTACTTTTGTATGATACTTAAGATTCAGACTGAAAACTGTAAGATTGTAGCTACTTCACACTAAAATTTATTATTAAAGGGGTGTTTGAGGGAGGGGCATGATTAGAGAGGGTTTTTATTACTTAATTTAAGCTATCTTGAATGATGGGCTTAGTTAGCTTTTATATGTCACCTGCATCAGGTTAAAAATCATATAAATATAAAACAGTGATTGACAAAATATAATCAATATTCTGAAGGTAATGACTGTAACAGAACTGGATAAGTCACATATGTTGCTCAGGGTTTAGCTCAGATAAGCTGGTCTTTCTTTTAATCACAGCCTTAGGCTAGATGTTGTCTCCAGTCGTATGCATTCTCTTGTTTCATCTTCCATTAGTTTCCCATTACTATTCTTTTATTCATTGAAAACAAATCTGAAGCTCCCAGTTTAAGTTTGGCTTTTTCCCATTTGTATTGAGTAAAGTGAAAATTTAATTGGTAACATTTCTGAAACATATTTCAATGTAAAATTAGCATTACAGACTTCTATTTTGTAATAACATATCATAATAAACCCTGGAGTGTCAAGTTTCCATAGCCCAAGTTATTTGTTTCTCAAAGTTATTGACAAGGAAACTTCCAGTCCTGTGAACTCAGAGGTGATGGTTATGTAGTTACAGTTTGGAAAATATATAAGGGATTTTTCAAAGGAAGCTACTTGCCTTATAAACTTCATACAAAGTGTTACCGGTAGATAGACACTTTTGTATGGCAAGATTTCTTAAATTCCAAGCTATATTTACTTCCATTTCAATAGATAAAGGCATATGATGACAGGCCCTCTATACATGACACAGATTGTTCTGAGCCGGATTGAAGCCAATCAGAGAAAGCAAAATAGAGAATTTGGAGCCAAATTTATTAAGTTCTCAAGCCTCACAATCAAAATATTCATCATTTTGGTTGGCATATCAGTAAACATCATGAATATTATGATGTAAACAAAAACACAACAATAACATGTCAACAGCAAGATCACACAGGAAGGACCATTTAAGACTTTTTGGAAGTTAGTTGTTTTTTTTTGCACATTCTGTATATAAGCTGTTATTGTAATCATAAACAGTTAATATTAAGCCTGAACATTCTGATGGTTGACAGGTTTAAGCTCCAAACTAATAGCTTTTACTCTTGAACTTAGTCCTCTATTAGTACAGGAAATAAGATAAGCAAAAACTTTCTGGATCCCCTGACAGGTCATGACAATACAATTGCTTCATTGCACTGACCTAGTGGCTTTGTACCAGAATGACACCAGTGATGTATCTGAACCACTGTTTTCCACAAAAGTTCCTATTGTTTTACAAAGTAATTCCTTAAGCCCTGCATACAAACATGATCTCAAAACTGCAAATATTACTCTGCACTATAGCTACCTAAACCAGGTTGCATTTGTTTGTCTGATTTATTATCTATTTTTCTGAATTTTTTTATGTGGCTAGGACCTGACCAAAGGAAAAAGTAATTAAAATTTTGGAATGATTATAATCATATCCTAGATACACTGTGTAAATGCCATTGTGGCCTAGCGGGTAGCACACTTGTCTAGGAAATCAGAGGACGTGGGTTCAAACCCAGGTACAGGCCGATACATAGGGGCTCGGATGACTACTTAAAATGGCGGTCCTCTGTCATTGGGTCCTATCCCAAGTGGGGATAAAGAACCTCAAGGACGTTGAGAAATGGTCATCCTTGAGCCTCTATCTTCCAGTTAGGGGAATGTCAGTTACTTGTGAGTTGGGGCTGAACCTGTGCAGTCGGATGAGTTTAATAGCGCTTTGAGTCCTGTAGTATATGGAGATATTGCACTGAGTGTAAATACATAATGCAATCCAATACAAAAAAAACATCCCAAATTTTCAGAGGTCCAATTTTCAATGTGTTTTTAATGACTTTGGCTTTCTGGTTGGCATTACTACAAAGAAATGAGTGGATCTTCAATCTTCATGATTTATTTTATGTTGGTAGGGCCTGATTGAAGGAAGAAGTGAATACATTTTAAAGAAGATCTGCATCACATTTTGGCTACAAAAAAAAAATCACAAATTTTTAGAAGTGTGTCCAGATGGAGGGCTACACTCTACGAATGCTTTCTAGTACTGGCTGTTATGTATATTCAGAACCACTTTGGTTGCGTAAGATTCACTTTGAAGAAGAGGTGTCTTCCAGTCCCTGTCTTTTACATTGACATTTCTCCCTGTTATTTGGAAATCTTGTTTAAATAGAAATAGCACTGCTTGAGATTCAAATCAACAGGGTTCAACTAAAGTTAGACTTTAATAAAACAGGTAAAATGCAAGTAAGAAAAATATCAAGAAACATGATGTGTACTCAGAATATGTAGCAACAGCAAGACAAGTCACTTAACTCACCATGACCAGTGGATAATTCTGTAATTAGCTGTATAGATGATAAAGTAATTAGATGTATGAAAGATTCATTGGTTAATGCATGCAGATCTAAAGCTGTTAGAGCTATTACCAAGAGTTGGTACTGAAGTTGAAAGAAAAACAAAAAAAAAACACCTCAAACCTAAATGAAACTTCCACCTGTATATTTTTGGGAAAAATAGAAAAAAGTAATGCACATATTGTGTGTTGTCTTAAATCCTCCTAAATCTGTGAATGTATTTTTACACAGGTGAATTTAATATAAACAAAAATAGAAAGAGACTCCTGTTCTTCAAAGAGCCTTTCCCAGTTGATTTTTGTCATTATATGGAATCGGTTAGATAGCATATTTTCTGAGTCTTGTATTTTAATTGTGTCTGTCACACCTTACATGCAAAGATTAAACATAAAAGTGAAAATTGTATTCCTATTTTTTCTGTAGTTTGAGCAGGTTGGTCCATACATTTACATAGAGAAGCAAGAGAAAGTGGATGTGAAGTTTCGTTACACAACATCTCATGTAGTAGAATTCTACGAGTGGAAGAAACAGGAGTATGCAGGATCTCTGACCAGGACTGAATGTGGAGAGCACTGTACAGAGGCTGACCAAGTAAGTGTTCAAGTTGTTTTGTAATACAGATGGTGTACTCAAAGAAAATGAAACGAAGACCAAACAACTGAGTAGTAATTCTTATAAGAGATAAACTCAAGTGATAAATCATTGCCCAAAGGCCAACAATGTGAGTATCTGTTTATTTTTTTCCTGGAAATCCTGCAGGCCATTAGGATAATTCAAATGTACATTTGAAAACCAGTAAATTCTGCAATAAACTGTATATTTTTTCTCAAAGATTAAGGAGACTGTACAAAATGCAGAAGATATGTTAATATATAAGATTATCCTACTATGTAGATTCATATTACACAAAACATTATCATGGTGTCATTTGGCCTTTTTGGGACTATTTCAAAAGACTGGCTATGTAAACTTTGTCATGGGAGAGTATATAGTTAATACTTTCAGTAAGTGTCAGAAAATATATTGTTTGTTGTTAACTTTGACATTATTGTTAAATCTTTGTTAGTAAGATATATGATATTATTTGTCATGTTACAATAGAAGTTTTGTTTTATCCCTTATATATCATTGATTGTATCCACGATATGCATGTGGTATCACAAATACAACAGACTGACTATTACTAGAACTCAGAGTATGCAAAATATTTTGTTGTAGTTACAGCCAATAAACACATCTAGCTATAAAATTACATCATTTCTGCAAGAAATTTTCTAGTGTTGGGAGTTCAAACCTAATTCCACTTACATTGTTTCAAGTTATGGAGAGTTTACTTCCTGTATTATTATCCTAGTTTCTTCAACTTTTAACATGTCTCTTCCAGATCACAGTGCTGAATCAGCACTACTTCCAGCAGATGGCAGTATTTGGTTCTGATATCAACCTGTCCTGGTATCATCTACCTCAGGTTCTACACAACTGCTTCATCAACCTGGCATCAGTCTCAGAAAATGCTTTCTCCATCTACACTTTCCTCGGTTCCTTAAATCCAGGAAATCTTGGTATGCTCAATAGTACACCATGTGAGAACTTCCTCACATTTGGTCAGTGGTTGAAGATGAATGACACTTTAGCAAAAACTGCCTTACTGGAGATGAAAGGTGGTCAAAATCTTTCAGATATTGAAATGAGTGGACTATATGGTGTGCTTCGTAGTGACGTCCTCTTGGGCTCTAAAAAAGAGACCTTCCTCGATGATACCATTGTTGATTTCTGTGATACAAATATAGAAAGTTTTAAATTGCCTCAGCTTATCATGGGTTACAACATACATTTTGACTCAAAACTCGGGATATTTGTTGAAGACAATGTTGTTATACAATGTGGTTTAATACACTGGTTGGAGACATACAGAAGTCGCATTACCATGAATAATGTAGAGACTAGTATGCAAGAATCTGATCATACTGAGTTGTTATTGATTATTCAACAGTATCTTTGTCTGAATACCAGCTTATGCTGTATGAATATTACACATGAGCAGCCTTGGAAGTTTGAGTACTTAAGTGCAATTGTAGACTACATTTATGACTATCTACTGCCTTTTGCTTTCCATAAATCTGTGATATCTACAAATACTGACATTATCATCACCAGAAAACAACGAGACCTGGCACTGGGATATTTCTATGCTTTGAACAGCAGTGGAACACCTTTTACAAATTCTGAAGCTGATTCTATTGAAGACAAGGAAGAAGACATTACAGAAGAGGATGAAGGAAATTCTTCTTCATATGAAGAGTCACAACAGGCTAGTGAGATGGAGAGTGAGGAGACTTTTGAGCCAGTAGATAAAGTGTTCGTGCAAGGTATTCTGGAAGATGTCTGCTGTGAAGAAAATGTACCCAAGCAGAGTAAACATATCACACTGCTGACATGTTATGATCAGATCAATGCCCAGTCAAATTTCAAGTGGCATGGTAAGTAAGAACATTACCCTGAATCAATTAACCCAAAATATATACTACTCCATACCATAACTTGGCACAACTTGGACACACAAACCTTCTTTTTGCATGTTTTAAGTGCACTTGTGTGAATTTCTTTCGATTAAAATATACAATGACACAAGCGTAAGTACATATGTACTTTGCCAACATAAAATCAAATCAATAAACCTTTTCAAGTTCTTTTTAAGGGGCAAATATATAACTTTTACTAGAAATCAGTGCTTCAAATTGGCGCAATTTGCATATGGAAATTCCCATATATACTTAATTTATTTCTGTTGTCACATTGACTTCCGTATTTGGTATGCAGAAGTGCGCATGGTTTACCAATGATAACTGAATATTAATAAACATTCTGTCTTCCATTCTGTGCCAAAACAAGGTTAATGTCATGTTAAAATGTCAAGCAGTAGAGTTGACACTATAAAATTTGAAACAGTATGTGAAAGTGGCCAGTGAGGCAATCTCCTACTGTTTCTTTAAATTGTAGGAAATTCTATACATATTTGTGATTCTGGTTACTATTAACATTAGTCCTCTGATTCCTGTTATGTATTAACATGCATAAATATTGATGTTTACAAGATATATCCAGTATATAAATTGGTGTAATGATGCCGTATTAGTGTGTTGTGAGATTTCCCCATGATCACTCTCTCAGGTTTACTCAGATTTACTCAAAGGTTCCTGAAATATATAAGATATGTTCTTCATTATAAATCTTGGCTGGGAATAATTTTGCCTCATTTTCAAAAACAGGATGACTGCAACAACCTTCCATTTGAAAATAAGCAAGCTTTTTGCATTGACAAACACTGACAGGTTCCATAGAAGGTTGAAGCTCTGTATAAGTGACATATTCAACAGATATACACGTCCTCTATGCAGGTGTTTAGCCTTGGAAGCTTTTCATTAAAAGTAACCAACATAGCCAAGTTTGGCCAAATTTAAAGTAAATTATTCATCTGGCTATTATTGGTCTTATAGTGTGGGATGTTAAACCAAATGATAAGAACTCGTGGGAATCAATTGATGTGGTCAGATTTGATCTTGCACCCCTAAGTTCCAGGTCAAACAGGATTGGCCAAAATTATTATAATTGGTCATAGAGGTTTGAAATATAAAAGCAACCTAAAAGAAATCATGGGCGGGGAATCTTTTGATGTGTATATATCTAACCTTGGGCCCCTCAGGGTCAGCCAAACTTATAAGTCTCAATATCCTGCTTATTATTCAAGTCAAAGAGGTTTGAGAGCTAAACCAACCTGTAAGAAATTTTGGTGTATCTTTTGACATGGTCAAATTTGATCTTTACGCCCATTATTCCAGTCTGCCAATATCTGTCTTAGGTGCTGTCCAGTTAATAAAAATATACATCAGTTCTCCAATAAGTTATCTTTTTATGGTAAGTAAGATCAATTAAAAACCCATAAAACTCATTTTATTGTGGAAATTAAGTGAAATTGAGTTGAACTTCTGTGATGACCAAACATGCAGAATGTTTTAGAGACCTCAAATAAATAATTGTCAAAGTACTTTTAGCAAAGGAATTTTGTTGAAATATTTTTTTTCTATTCCTGGTGTAGAACATTAGATTATCTGTTACATAAATATACCAAAAGGATCACAGTTAGCTAAAAATAGTTCATATGAGTTATAGACAACTACACAGTCAGGCTAAACTGAACAGACAAGTAAATTACAGGGGCAGTATTTGCAAAGAAGAATCAAGCTGACACAAAGTCAGATTAAAGTTTACAGAAAATGGCTCAGCTAATCTTTGCTTTAATAAGTATTCACAAAGTTAAATGGATTCTTTGGATTAAGTGAAAAATGTTAATGGGAATAGAGAAATGTTTAAACTTGTCACTTGATTTGATCCCCTGAATTGAGACAAAATAATCAATAGATAAATTGATTCAGTAAATTTGTATGATTTTGAATTAGAAGTTATTGCAATGTTGTCTTTTCATTTAAACTAAATATATTTCTATTACCTCTTATATTTTGTACTATATTTAACTGCTGTATATTTGACATGACACCAAATTGGGGCTGAAAAATTTGTATTCATATATATTTTATTCCATTTTAAGAGTTACCTGTCCTTTTAATAATAATAATAATAGTTATAGTAATAAATATTAAAGGTACATGTACATATATATTAAAATCCCAGTTTTACCTGCCATTTCTGAAAGACACTACCATTGCAAGCAGAATTGCAGTTCACTTCTAACAGTCACTGATTATAAAGCCAAAAAAACACACTGAGAAACATGTCATTAAGATGCACATACCTTCTATACTGTGTTTGTATGGTGTTGTGAATCGCGTTATATTAACAAATTTGCAAACACTAATTTCACTGTTTTAATAGCTTTTTTGTTTTGTCTTATAAAGCTGTTAATGGCTAAGTATTTAATACATTGATCCTATGGAAAACTACAACTGACAGGTGTTATCAATCTCTGCAAGAGATTTCTCGAGAAATGGGATGGAGAAGCTTAACAACTGACACCTTATTGAACAAAATAACAAACATACATAAAATTAATTCATTTTGTGCTTGTTGAATGATACAGGAATGAGATTTAAGAACATATATTTTCTCATTTAAAACATCATCTGCGTCATAGATATCATGTTTGTTCTATGAGAGCTTGTAAGCTTTATTGCAACAGCTTTAGTTTGTATATTTTTGTTTACTGTTGTAATGTTGAAACAAATATCTAATCTTTTTATATGCCATTCACCATTCAATCAGGCCATTTACTGGCCAGTATTAATATTAACTCCGATACAGTTTCATCAAGATATATGTTATAGGAGATATATTTACCTGAGAGGACAAATTACTCACTCAATACTATTTTCACCATCTATATCAGTCTTCTGCAATTATTTATCAGTGTAATTCACATTAATTAACCCCTAAATAGACATTCCGTAAAAGCCTTGTAATCAGATAATTACTGGCAATTACACACCTTATTAGTAACTTCATGACCCTGCTCTGAATATTTACACTTGCCCGCCAAAAGGGGGATAACGGTATTGTATAGTTGCATCTGTTTGTGTGTTTATTTGTCTGTGCATACACTTGAAAACTATACGACTAACCAGAGTAATATTTTGACACTAGGTGGGTTCTAGCTGTGGCCCATTGTACTATTAGTTCATATATATGTAACAAGTCTTTTATTACGTATCTGTATATTTCACATTTAGAAAGGATGATCAGGTTACTGAGTATGGCTCTAATTTTGCTGAATTTTTTACTGTTTAAATACACAGTATTTTGTGTATTTTTAATGTTAAGAGCTCCAATAATAGGTGTGATATCCCTTCATTATTGTGTCAGATATTATACCCCCTGTATTAAATATATTACTTTTTCTCTGACAGTCCCTAATTGATAAATTTAACCCTGGGATCAGTTTATGGGTCTGTTTGGAAGGATATCGTAAACACTGAATGAATGTGTCACATATTTGAAGTGTACCATATAGTTCTGTGTCACATATTTGAAGTGTACCATATAGTTCTGCAGGTTTATCAAAATATTTCAAGATTCAATCCAAATACAGTTTTCATGTTTGACAGTTTCATCATGTTTGACAGTTTTCTCATGTTTGACAGTTATAATATACCAGTATATAAGCTATAATTATTTTACAAATTACTGAGAAAGTGATTCATGAATATGTGTAATTATTGTTATATTGTTTGTGCAAGAGGTTATCATAAAAGATATTGAATAAAATGTGATGAATGGGTAGAAGAAATATTGTATAGTCATTGCATTAAAGTTACTGACAGGGTATGTCCACTGAAGTTCTACAAAAATTGCAAGTTAGCTTCAGAAATGACATGGCAAATTGTTAATGATAAAACATTAATATTCAAAGGTAAAACTGTTTTTGCACTAACACTAAAAATAGCCAGATCAATTTAACACCCAATCAAACATATTGAACGATATCAAAAATGCAAATCAGACATTCCCTATAATTCCATGTAGTTCAGTTATTACAATTAGTTGAAATGAAAACTTAAAGCATTTTATTTATTAAGTTAAAATTAAAAACATATGAAATAACGTGAGGATTATCACTTTTTCACTGGTCAGGCTCGAATCTGGTAAGTGATGATCACAAATTTTGTGTAGTTGAACCCTTTCTGAGTTTGACCATCGGTTAAATCCCAGTCTGTCTTATCAGTTTATATATAAATGAATTGTTCACCACATGCCATATTTAACCCTAAAACTGGGAGATACAGACCAGGTAATAGTTTATGTATTCCCAAGATCCTCTTTCTGTGTGTAATAAGTGTTACAAATTCATCAACGAGTGCCGATTTTTCATTAATATTCCTTAAGCTATGTATCCTACAAAAATATATGGCCCATCATGAGAAATGTATTTTCATAGAACTTCTGCTTGGTTTTGTTGAATTAAAATACTTGCAGAAATGACAGGAAAATCTCAAGCAAATTAAAGGAGACCCAACAAAAATATTTGGAAAAGAATCTGTTATTCTGTTTCTTTGGGTGGGTTACTTCTCCTTATTAAGCTCAATCTGGATTCATACTGGCGTCTACTGATTTAAAAGTCTGGTGATCATTTGTCAATGTAAATAAAAAATACACAACCTTTGACCTACACCCTTGTGTATGAACAGTAGCAATATCCATGTGACCTTTAGTCTCTATTTTCCAGCCTATGAACACAAGCAGTATGCCAGTGAGGACCAGTTCCCCAATGCCAGTGCTTCCTCGAGGCGTGTGGGTGGGTGGAGGGAGAATCACCCTCCCCTTCTGTCACTGAAAGCATGTAGTAGTCCAAACATCCAACACAACAGTACTGGCTTCTTCTTGCCTCAGTTCTGGAGAAACCTAATCTTCCAAAAATACAACCAGTGCGGATGTAGAATCAATGGAGTCAGGGTTAATACCCTGTTCTTTAATGAATGTAAGTGCAGTATAACACCTAATATTGAAGCATAAGTGAAGAATAAGATTTTACTAATGCCCCTGTTCTACCACAAGACTAAGGCTCACGATTAAGGGATTTTGGTGATTGGATTCAGTGTCCTGGACAGTCCGTTTGAGTCTGTTTGGATCTGTTGTGGTCGGTATGATATTTTTCATGACTATAACCAACCCACTTTCGCCCCTACCCTCAAAGTCCCCAGTCTCAGGCTTCCTGAGGCCTCCTCAGACCCAAAATTACACAATTCTGTGTTGTCTGAGGCATCCTGTGACTCTTAAGCCCAGAACTCTTAGTCCCAGGAAGCCTGGACTTAGTCCCAGGAAGCCTGGACTTAGTCCCAGGCCTCAACAAAAATTGCCCATTGCTGTCTTAGGAAATCTGTTATTAGTCCCAGGAGGCCTGAGGAAACCTCAGACCAGTCTGAGACCCAGTTGGTATAGTCCCAACAGGATCGGGGTTGAAACCGATCACAAACTTAGCTTAATTGGCTAATAGTCAGGGAACGATTGTGACTTGTCTGAGGACATCTGAGGCTTCCTGAGGACAATCTAGGCTTGATCCCACACCTGGATCAAGATTCCATTTTCCCGCCCATTTTTCAGATTTTTTTCACAGACTCTCAAGGATTAAGGGTCCCAGGATCAATCGGGGATTAATCCTTTGGTGGAACAGGGGCATTCGCTAACAAAAGATTTGTTGGCAAGCAGAGTTATTACAGCAGAAGACAGTAATAATGTTTGTTGAAAATAATGTATGGTAGTCACAAGTCTCCTCTCCAAATGAAACTTTTTTAAAACATGTTCTCTTAAATGCAGTAAAGCAGAAAATCTTGAATGTGAAAATTTTGATAAATGCCTCTATATTATTTAAATGTTAAGATGTGGCATCACAGTAAAAATACAGGTGTGAGGCGATTGATATTTGCTTCGCCAAGAACTGTCCAGTCAGAGGGTTTTTGAAAATGGATCTGAATCAATAACTTATACTGATTTATGTTGTATATAGAGCTGGGTTAACATTTTCATGCAGATATATATGTAGTATTTGGTACCATGACTGATTTTAGCTTGTTTTTTTTTTCAGCTAACCTGCATCCAGACAATGCATTTGTGTTTCAACAAGGGTTACAGGATATGTCTAATAGCTATGGTTACCTCTCCTGGATCAGTCTGCCGCATTACCTGTTTGCTAATGAGAGTTTCACGTCACAGTATGACATGACACCTGATCCAAAGCTACATCTCCCCAATGTAAGCCAATGTGTTTTCCTGGTGTTGTCCACATGCATAGTACAGTGTAACTTACCACTAGATGATTCTCACATACAGAGAAAAACCATTGTATATATATTTAGAGAAGATCCTATCTAATCAATTTTTCCCCATGTTCCACTTTCTATCTTCATGATGTTTAAGCAGATTTATCTTTTGCAGCATCTGTTTCTCTAGTTATTTTCTTTTAACTTGGAGGGCAGATATATTTAAAGCATACAGTTTTCTAGAAGCCCCCAAAATATACATATCTTGGTTATAAATAGAGCAAAGTTAATGGGAAGCTTTTGGTTAGGAAGTTTAAAAGTTTGTTAAATAGAAGAGAGAATGTACTTCAGAAAAGTAGGATATCATAAATCTGGGAAGTTGAAATCTTTTTAAAAACTGAATATTCCGATGAGACCACTTAAAAAACAAAATTGTAATATATCCGCACCAAGTTATACAGTTTCATTTTTGTTGTCTGTTTGTTACAATGATTAGTTACAAGCAAAGAGACTTTGACTGATTGTTTCTAAAGAACTCTGATCAAAGAAACAAGATGAGTTTAAACTCATTATTAGTATTTTCATTAAAAAATATTAATTCAATTCAAGATTTTTCAAACTTAATACAGTCAGGGAAAATAAGCTATGTTATGTTTTCACTGCATATATTTGAACATAAAAGGGTGAATTTTAGTGGAAAGGACACTCAGTGGACCTTAAGGTTACTTCTGCTTTTAGTGGAATTCTGAAAATAATTAAAACTAAGAATTGAAAGCCACTTGGTGAAAGTGCAAAGATTCTTTAAACCAAACATGTGTAGTGATTTCACAGTTGGTATCTCTTTAAATGTAAGAAGGTACCCCACTGGACAATCCTCAGGAATATTTTAGACCCAAAGACAAAATCCCAGTCTGGTTTTTCCCAGGGGAAGGCATAACTGTGATAAATTTAAATTTGCTTTTTTAATTTAATTTTGTACAATCTTTACAAACTTCATTGATGCCTCTGTTTCCTCAGACTTCTGTTAATCCAGATCCCCCCTCTCATATGACACATTGCAGACTTTTAGTGTATTTTGTCAAATTGATAACCTTCTCTCTGGGATCAATGCTTCCCTCTTATTGAGCATGTGACACTAGTGCTAAGTATTTCCCTATGTTATAACCCTCCCTGAGGGCACCTAAAACCCATAATGACCCATCTGTGAGATGAAGCAATTAATGGTGAGAGTGCTTCAGATAGCTGAAACCTGAAAAATACTGCAATTAGGTGATTTGATATTGAGCCCATGAGTTGATGATGATCTTATGCATATGTTTCCATGGTGAATTGTACTTTTTATCTCCCGCCCGGCTCGCCGGAGGGAGATCATAATTTGCATCATGTGCGTGTGTACGTGCGTGCGTGCGTGTGTCACGCAGTTTTCTCTGAAACTACTACAGTTACACATTTTTGGTAAATCACAAGTCCTAATGATTTTTTTTGCTCTTCAATATTTTTGGGGTTTGATGAACTTTGGCCTACTTTTGAGTGAGTAATAGCTATTTTAGCTAATATAATTATATGGCTTATAACTCTGAAACTATTGCATTTACAGTATTTTGTTCTAATTTGTTGTTCAGCTACTTTCTCCACAGCTACAACATGGTCGGTAGTTTGGAAGTGTATCTCCATAGCTAAGTGAGTAATAGCTACTTTGTCAATTTTTAATTATAACCATAATGAGTAAATGGCTTATATCTTCATAAGTATTGCAGCTACACAATTTTGTTCCAATATGTTGTTCAGCTACTTTCTCCACAGCTACAACATGGTCAGTAATTTGGAAGTGTATCTCCATAACTAAGTGAGTAATGGCTACTTTTTCAATTTTTAATGATAACCATAATGAGTAAATGGCTTATATCTTCAAAAGTATTGCAGCTACACAATTTCTCTCAAATATGTTGTTCATGTACTTTTTTGTGAACTGTAACATATTTAAGTTTCACAACTGTTGCTCAATATACAAGTGAGTAATGGCTACTTTATTGCTACTTTTAGTGAAAATGTGAAAAATCAGAAATATCTCTCAAACTGTAAGAGATAGAGAAATTTAGAGCAAATTTTTGAACCACAGGGTAGTACTAGAGTATCCTATGCTAAGGGGAAAATGGTTTGGTGAACTTTGGCCTACTTACTCACCTCCTCAAAATGAGTAAATGCGAATTATCTCTAAAAGTATTGCAGGTAGCCAATTTTTCTCAAATAACTCATTCACCTACTTTTGGGAGAGCTTTCACTTGGTTAAGTTTCAGATGCGTAGCTAGTTACTCACCTACTCAAAATGAGTAAATGCTAATTATGTCTAAAAGTATTGCAGATAGCCAATTTTTCTCAAATAACTCATTCATATACTTTTGGAAGAGCTTTCACTAAGTGAGGTTTCAGACCCCTAGCTAATTTCTCACCTACTCAAAATGAGTAAATGCGAATTATCTCTAAAAGTATAGAAGATAGCCAATTTTTCTCAAATAACTCATTCACCTACTTTTGCGAGAGCTTTCACTTAGTGAAGTGTCAGACCCGTAGCTAATTTCTCACCTACTCAAAATGAGTAAATGCGAATTATCTCTAAAAGTATAGAAGATAGCCAATTTTTCTCAAATAACTCATTCACCTACTTTTGCGAGAGCTTTCACTTGGTGAAGTGTCAGACCTGTAGCTAATTTCTCACCTACTCAAAATGGGTAAATGCTAAATATCTCGAAAAGTATTGCAGATAGCCAATTTTTCTCAAATAACTCATTCATTTACTTTTGGAAGAGCTTTCACATGGTGAAGTTTCAGACCCGTAGCTAATTACTCGCCTACTCAAAATGAGTAAATGCGAATTATCTCTAAAAGTATTGCAGATAGCCAATTTTTCTGAAATAACTCATTCATCTACTTTTGGAAGAGCTTTCACATGGTGAAGTTTAAGACCCATAGCTAATTACTCACCTACTCAAAATGAGTAAATGCGAATTCTCTCTAAAAGTATTGCAGATAGCCAATTTTTCTCAAATAACTCATTCACCTACTTTTGGGAGAGCTTTCACTTGGTGAAGTTTCAGACCCGTAGCTAATTACTCACCTACTCAAAATGAGTAAATGCGAATTTTCTCTAAAAGTATTGCAGATAGCCAATTTTTCTCAAATAACTCATTCACCTACTTTTGGAAGAGCTTTCACATTGTGAAGTTTCAGACCCATAGCTACTTACTCGCCTACTCAAAATGAGTAAATGCTAATTATGTCTAAAAGTATTGCAGATAGCTAATTTTTCTCAAATAACTCATTCATATACTTTTGGAAGAGCTTTCACTTAGTGAGGTTTCAGACCCATAGCTAATTTCTCACCTACTCAAAATGAGTAAATGCGAATTATCTCTAAAAGTATAGAAGATAGCCAATTTTTCTCAAATAACTCATTCACCTACTTTTGCGAGAGCTTTCACTTGGTGAAGTGTCAGACCTGTAGCTAATTTCTCACCTACTCAAAATGAGTAAATGCTAAATATCTCGAAAAGTATTGCAGATAGCCAATTTTTCTCAAATAACTCATTCATTTACTTTTGGAAGAGCTTTCACATGGTGAAGTTTCAGACCCATAGATAATTACCCGCCTACTCAAAATGAGTAAATGCGAATTATCTCTAAAAGTATTGCAGATAGCCAATTTTTCTCAAATAACTCATTCATCTACTTTTGGAAGAGCTTTCACATGGTGAAGTTTCAGACCCATAGCTAATTACTCACCTACTCAAAATGAGTAAATGCGAATGCTCTCTAAAAGTATTGCAGATAGCCAATTTTTCTCAAATAACTCATTCACCTACTTTTGGGAGAGCTTTCACTTGGTGAAGTTTCAGACCCATAGCTAATTACTCACCTACTCAAAATGAGTAAATGTGAATGCTCTCTAAAAGTATTGGAGATAGCCAATTTTTCTCAAATAACTCATTCACCTACTTTTGGGAGAGCTTTCACTTGGTGAAGTTTCAGACCCGTAGCTAATTACTCACCTACTCAAAATGAGTAAATGCTAATTATCTCTAAAAGTATTGCAGATAGCCAATTTTTCTCAAATAACTCATTCATCTACTTTTGGAAGAGCTTTCACATGCTGAAGTTTCAGACCCATAGCTAATTACTCACCTACTCAAAATGAGTAAATGCGAATTCTCTCTAAAAGTATTGCAGATAGCCAATTTTTCTCAAATAACTCATTCACCTACTTTTGGAAGAGCTTTCACTTGGTGAAGTTTCAGACCCATAGCTAATTACTCGCCTACTCAAAATGAGTAAATGCGAATTATCTCTAAAAGTATTGCAGATAGCCAATTTTTCTCAAATAACTCATTCATCTACTTTTGGGAGAGCTTTCACTTGGTGAAGTGTGAGACCTGTAGCTAATTTCTCACCTACTCAAAATGAGTAAATGTTAAATATGTCTAAAAGTATTGCAGATAGCCAATTTTTCTCAAATAACTCATTCATATACTTTTGGAAGAGCTTTCACATGGTGAAGTTTCAGACCCATAGCTAATTACTCGCCTACTCAAAATGAGTAAATGCGAATTATCTTTAAAAGTATTGCAGATAGCCAATTTTTCTCATATAACTAATTCACCTACTTTTGGGAGAGCTTTCACTTGGTGAAGTTTCAGACCCGTAGCTAATTACTCACCTACTCAAAATGAGTAAATGCGAATTATCTCTAAAAGTATTGCAGATAGCCAATTTTTCTCAAATAACTCATTCATCTACTTTTGGGAGAGCTTTCACTTGGTGAAGTTTCAGACCCGTAGGTAATTACTCACCTACTCAAAATGAGTAAATGCGAATTATCTCTAAAAGAATTGCAGATACCCAATTTTTCTCAAATAAGTCATTCATCTACTTTTGGGAGAGCTTTCACTTGAAGTTTCACGCCCGTAGCTAATTACTCACCTACTCAAAATGAGTAAATGCAAATTATCTCTAAAAGTATTGCAGATAGCCAATTTTTCTCAAATAACTCATTCATCTACTTTTGGAAGAGCTTTCACATGGTGAAGTTTCAGACCCGTAGCTAATTTCTCACCTACTCAAAATAAGTAAATGCGAATTATCTCTAAAAGTATAGGAGATAGCCAATTTTTTTCAAATAACTCATTCATCTACTTTTGGGAGAGCTTTCACTTGGTGAAGTTTCAGACCTGTAGCTAATTTCTCACCCGCTCAAAATGAGTAAATACTAATTATCTCTAAAAGTATTGCAGATAGCCAATTTTTATCAAATAACTCATTCATCTACTTTTGGAAGAGCTTTCACATTGTAAAGTTTCAGACCCATAGCTACTTACTCGCCTACTCAAAATGAGTAAATGCGAATTCTCTTTAAAATATTGCAGATAGCCAATTTTTCTCAAATAACTCATTCATCTACTTTTGGAAGAGCTTTCACATGGCAAAGTTTCAGACCCATAGGTAATAACTCACCTACTCAAAATGAGTAACTGCGAATTATCTCTAAGAGTATTGCATATAGCCAATTTTTCTCAAATAACTCATTCACCTACTTTTGGGAGAGCTTTCACATGGTGAAGTTTCAGACCTGTAGCTAATTACTCACCTACTGAAAATGAGTAAATTCGAATTATCTCTAAAAGTATTGCAGATAGCCAATTTTTCTCAAATAACTCATTCATGTACTTTTAGGAGAGCTTTCACTTGGTGAAGCTTCAGACCTGTAGCTAATTACTCACCTACTCAAAATGAGTAAATGCGAATTATCTCTGAAAGTATTGCAGATAGTCAATTTTTCTCAAATAACTCATTCATCTACTTTTGGAAGAGCTGTCACATGGTGAAGTTTCAGACCCATAGCTAATTACTCACCTACTCAAAATGAGTAAATGAGAATTATCTCTAAAAGTATTGCAGATAGCCAATTTTTCTCAAATAACTCATTCATCTACTTTTGAAAGAGCATTCACATGGTGAAGTTTCAGACTCGTAGGTAATTACTCACCTACTCAAAATGAGTAAATGCTAATTATCTCTAGAAGTATTGTGGGTACCCAATTTTTATCAAATAACTCATTCATCTACTTTTGGAAGAGCTTTCACATGGTGAAGTTCCAAACCTGTAGGTAATTACTCACCTACTCAAAATGAGTAAATGCGAATTATCTCTAAAAGTATTGCAGATAGCCAGTATTTTTCAAATAACTCACTTCACCTATATTTTGGGAGAACTTTCAGTTAGTGAATTTTCAGATCCATATCTAATTACTCACCTACTCAAAATGAGTAATTGCCTATTATCACAAAAAGTATTGCAGATAGCCAGTATTTCTCAAATAACTCATTCACCTACATTTTGGGAGAGCTTTCACATGCTAAAGTTTTTTTAATGAATTATTAAAGTAATTTTTAATGCATTAAAATTAATGAAATCATGCACTAAATTGATTATAACTTGAAAAGTATTGTATTTAGAGCATTTTGTTAAAATATGTTATTCACCTACTTTTTCCCATAGCAACAACATGGTGAGTAACTTGGGTGTCTATCTCAATAGATAAGTGAGTAATAGCTACTTTTGGATTTTTCACTAACTTCCATCATGAGTGAAATCACTTGTAACTTGAAAACTATTGCATTTAGACCTTCAGGGTAGTACAAAAGTGTCCTATGCAAAGGGGAAAGATTTCAATTTTCGCCACTTTTGGCGGCCATCTTGGATTTTAGCGGAAAAAAATGAAAAAGTGTGAATATCTCGAAAACCATAAGGGATAGAGCAATTTCGAGCGAATTTTTGACCTGCAAGGTAGTACAAGAATGTCCTGTGCAAAGAGGTAAAATATCAATTTTCGCCACTTTTGGCGGCCTTTTTGGATTTTTGCGGAAAATAGAAAAGTGTCAATATCTCGAAAACCGTAAGAGATAGAGCGATTTCGAGCAAATTTTTGACCTGCAGGGTGGTACAAGAGTCTCCTGTGCAAAGGGGGAAAATTTCAATTTTCGCCACTTTTGGCGGCCATCTTACATTTTTGCGGAAAATGAAAAAGTGTCAATATCTCGAAAACCGTAACAGATCGAGCGATTTCGAGCAATTTTTTGACGCGCAGGGTGATACAAGAGTGTCCTGTCCAAAGGGGAAAAATTTCATTTTTCACCACTTTCGGCGGCCATCTTGGATTTTTGCTGAAAATGGAAAAGTGTCAATATCTCGAAAAGCATAACAGATAGAGCGGTTTCAAGCGAATTTTCGACCTGCAGGATGGTACAACAGTGTCCTATGCAAAGGGGAAAAATTTCAATGTCGTATTTCTTCCCCTGCGGTACTCGGCGGGAGATACATACCGCGGCAGTGGTCTTGTTTAAAATTCATTTCAGCTTTTACACAGTTGAGATTGTCTGTGTTATTACATTCTTGTAATTTTACACCCAACTAAAAGTTGTATACTCAAATGCAGAAGGCACTCAATTTAATTATTGATTGATGAAAATTATGTACAGGTAAAGAAGGTACTAATTTAGATATTGATTAATGAAAAAGTTGACCACATTAATAGTTGCTTGACAATTTTATATTTTCATTTTGAGTAAAAAGTTTAAATTAAATTCTTATTTTACATTATTTTGCATTTTGCAAAATGTCTGATAATCCCTTTGCATGTGTTTTGTGATTTTATTTCAACACCAAAGAATTTTATCAGTAATTTAGAAAATTGTTAACAAAGTAAACTTGTATATAAAATTCCTGCAAATAATTAGACTTAAACTTCTTAAAGGCCCCATGATTGTGTGAAACCCAGGCGGAAATGTGTTGAGGGGTGTTACATTGCAGTACATTGTTATGGCAACAACTTCACGGTTTTATGTGGCACTTTAATAACGCCAAGTCCTTCCACTGTTTCCTCATCCAGTGAAGCAAGTTATTGTTTCCCCTCTGTTTTATGAGTACCTCTCCATTTTATCACTGTCCATCCTTCCATAGACTTAATTCTCAGTGTACTCTGTCTAAATACATCTAAAGTTAAGATCAGACTCAATCTCATATAAAAGGCATAATACATGGGATATGTTTTGTATCTAAAACTTAACCACACAGTAGAATTGAGAAAATTGGGGTACTTTCTGAATCAAAAATTTTTTTTTCTATGATTGACCTTCAGTTTTACAAAGTATGTAAATGTGTATAGAGAATAATAGCAGTTCAAAATGACCTCAAACAGCTTTCTTATTCATAAATCATTCAAGTTTTCCCTGGAAACTAGACCCTTAGTGTAAAATTGTGATGCAAAATAAAAAAAAATAGCTGTCAGGTTTTGTAAAATACAGTTTCTGTCAATTGATGTATTGTTAATTATTAATACCATTTTAAATGTTTTACAACACCACTTTAAGCCTTATCTTATATTCACCATCTAACTGGGAATGCCTCTTAAAACTGGTAATAAATCAGTTTGGTAAGAGTAGCTTTGTTTGTGCAACCCTAGGTGTCTATTGAACCAATCACTGGGAATATGTGGGGCAAATCTATCAAATTCCAGCACAGTGTGGGGATCTTGCCATCATACATTCAGATAGCTCGCTCCAGAGACTTGCAAATCAATGCCACAGAGGTGCCACTGCCAGTGTACTGGGTGGAGGAGAGTTTCCAGTACAATCAGGCAGGAACGAATGACCATTACCACCGGGTAAGACCATGATGTCACCAGTCTTTATGTTGTTTTATCCACTTTCTGGGAGAAAGAGATTTTCAATACAACCAGGTAATGCAACCAGGAATGATATAAAGTGATTATAGTTTCTCAAAAAACTAAGTGTTCTTTTCATCATATCAAGTTATTGTGTATTAACCAGTATTTATCTGTTGAAAATAGTTGGTTGAAAGTAGTTTTCTGTGCAACTAACAGTTTATGTTTACCAAATTATCCTGAAATATACTCAACAAAGACTGCCTTTCCAATTGCATAGGATTCCTTTTTAATCTAAATATATTTTATAAAAGCATGATATTACAGTAGCACAAAATACATAGAAATAAATTTGTTTCATAATAATTGATGGCCCAACATGAAAAGAATAAAGATGAATAGTTAAGTATTTGCAAAAAAAAATTTAGTCAAGCAATATCGTTACATTGTTTTACCAATGGTATTCATTCCTGTTGCTTTGCCTTTTCACTTGAGTCTTTTTCTGTTGTTTTGTGCCCTGAATATTCATCACAGATTATTTTTTTGTGTTCTATTTTTATAAAAACATATGTGAGCTTTTCTAAACCTCAATATGTTTGGGAGCTTTATCTTCCAGGCAACTGAAATCCTAGATCAGAATGTATTGACAAAGTGCAACAACGCATAATTTGTCAGCAAAACCTGAGAGGATATTTCACCAATTGTGGTGCAGAGGTTTTTCATACCATTTTTTTTCTTCAGTGTTAGGTAAATCTGCATAGTGTCTGAGTAAAAGATTATGTAACTCACATATTCTCAATACGTTTGCACACGATATCTGGATACTAATATTTTCTGAAAAGTTTATATACTTGAATAATTTGTTATAAAAATGTGACAACTAATTTATTCATAATATTTGCTATATTTCATTGGATGAAAAGTATATCTATAAACTGATATATAAATATACAAATAGCCACACCTCGGTCATTAGAGTTATTGTTAATTTGCCAAGGTATGATAATAATATACATGAAGTAATGAGAATGTAAAGGATTTCAGCCAATAAAGTCATGAAAATGTAATGGATTTTGTCCAATTAAGTCATAATAATGTAATGGATTTAGGCCAATAAAGTCGAACTTCCCATGAAACAGACTGAAGACTACAGTCACATTATCTTAAAAAATAAATGGAAGCCTGTTAAGTCTAATCACACGAGTAAAGAAAAATACTTCTTTTTAACCAAACGCTGCAGATAACTAGCTCATTTTATTTGAAAAATACTTTTAAAAGGAATATTTCTAAGGCCCTGTTTTCACCTTACTGTGCAAATACAATCAAACATTGGTGCAAATGGTTAAATAGAGAAGATAGTACCCATGACTTGGTCAGTCTGGATCTAATAGTATTTTTATAGTGCTTAATCTCCATCTAAGGACAGACTCTAGGAGCTCCATATAGAAAAAGCAGAAAACTATGATCATTAACCTGAGACATAGCAGGGGTCAGTGCCATCAAGAAAAGTAGAAATTAAAATGAAAATCTGAGAATTTTTTCAGCATTACCCGTGGGTGAGTGTTTGTGTGTTCTCAGCCACTGCTTGTTATCTCCCGCCGGCCCTCCGGGCGGGAGATTATAAAACGCATTCCGTGTGTAGGTGCATGCGTGCGTGAGTGTGTGCGTCACGTTTTTAAAAAGGGCTGTACATCACACTGATTGTTTCTCCTTGGCCTTTTCAATGTTTTATGACCTTGTTGCTTATGTCTTTTCATTTGATGCTGTTTATTCAGACCTAGGTCCATAGCTAAGTGAGTGATAGCAATGGTGGCTCCTTCGAGTAAAGTGCTCATAACTCCAAAACGACTGCATTTAGAGCATTTCTGTAAAATATGTTGTTCAGCTACTTTCTCCATGCCTACAAGATGGTACCAACTTTAGGGGTCTATCTTGTTATTTCTATGTTACACAGTTCTACACCAAGAGGTCTTTCAACTGTTTTACAGATTAGCAGGTTAATGTCTCCAGTTTATTTTACAGATCACCAAATTAATGTCAGCATCCTGTGGGGGCCTCATCAGTCTCACTATCATCTCCTGTATCATCATCATTTTTGGTGTTTTGGTGGCCACCATGAAACTTCGCTCCAATCGTGTGTCACCACAACCAGAAGAAACAGAGACCAATAACTTCTATGGTTCTGTACGCTTCAAATAGTATGTGCACCATGTTGAATCTTATTGTAAGAGTCACAAAAAGGCACAGGTAACTGAATAAGCCTCACTCTTAAGGAAGTCAGTATTATCTTCTACAAAAAGCAGAATAATTATACTTAAAAGGTCTCAATTGTATTTTTCAAATTAATGTTTGCCAAATATCCACATGATAAGACAAAGTCAAAGTTAGGTGTTTTATATCCCATTCAAGAGTCGTGGTCATATTGCGACAGGCCTTCAGTATTGCAGTATGTAGTGGAATTGGACTTACACAGATGGGACAGGCTGGGATTAGATGCCGAACTTGCAAGTCTTAACTTTAGTGGAATGTGATTCACCAAATTCAATATGTTTAAAGGATGCTCTAAAATTAGTACAAATATGTGGACATTTCACAAAGATGATTACTGTTAATTAACACACTGTGAGATTTTACGAAAAATATAGAAGATTTCTACAGATGTGTAGAAAGTAAAGAAAATGATATGGTGAAATGTTTAAGATAGGTGCTATTTTTCAAATTTATCACATCTCAAGTCTTTCCAGTTGTTACCATCTGTGACAGACTTAATCTACACAAGTATATAGAATTGCAACGAAAAATGTTGAGGTTATTTGAATCGGTAAGATTTATACTTATTCAAGTAGGGTTGATTAAGAATTGCTGTATATTCAGTTACTTAATACATCTGTTCACATCACAGATAATTGTGTGCAGTACTATTTATAATGCAGTTGCATAATTGTCTATCAATTTAACAATAAGTACTATGTTATAAGATGATCGTGATGATACTAGTATTTGATGTAAGACTGGGTGATAAATTGTCACCGACTTCATTTTTATAATGAATTTTTGTAAATTCACATTAAGTTTTAAGAGGTGTGACTCAGGGTGAAATATTGGGCCAAGTATCCATATTGCAGAAACCTAAATCCACATACTTGCCTTTTTGAACCAGTGAAGCAAATATAGCACCACAGATATAGGTGTAAACAAATGTATTGAAAATATTTTGTTAAATATCTCTGAAAATAAAGACAATTATGTGAAAACCCCCCAAAAAAAATTTGGTACTGAAATTTTGTAATTAGGATTCACATGTATTATTAATTGAAATAAGCAAAGTTTCGATTATTTCAGTAGTACTGTGTTTCTCAACGTAAAGGGCCCATTTTCAAGCCATGCCAGGCACCCAGTCAAAGCCCAAAGTTGTAAGTTCTATTTTTAGATAAGTTAGCAGATAAATTGAGATAATATGATTGTTTTTGTGTATATGATCATGCCATTGTTGCTGATTTCAAAGACAGAGCTTCAGTCATTGTTTTGTGAGATGCACTTGTGGTACCGCTATTTAATTTGATTCACAATTATATTTAATTGTTTTATATTTAGTTAAGTGGTACTTCAATTCAGCATTTAATTCCCAGAAGTGAATGCATTATACAATCTGTATGGTACGGAAGCTCTGGACTGCTAAACTTGTTTTATTTTACTAACTTGAATATATCAGTTAGTTAACATGAATATACCAGTTAGTAACTGGAATATACAAGTTAATAACTGAAATATACCAGTTACTATCTTGAACATACGAGTTAAATAACTTGAATGTACCAGTTAGCTAACTTAAATATACAACTTAGGTAACTGGAATATGCCAGTTAGCTAACTTGAATATACCAGTTTATAACTGGAATAAACAAGTTAGTAACTTGAATATATTAACTTACTGGTATATTCCAATTACTAACTCATATATTCCAGTTACTTACTCATATATTCAAGTTAGTTAATCATATATTCAAGTTAGTTAACTCATATATTCAAGTTAGTTGACCCATATATTCCGGTTAGTTGACTCATATATTCAAATTAGTTAACTGGAGTATTCCAGTTAGTTACTCAAGTTGGTAACTTGAATATTTAAGTTATTTACTAGTATATGCCAGTTACTAACTGGTATATTCCAGTTTCCTAAGTTGTATATTCATGTTAGCTGACTGGTACATTCAGGTTAATTAACTTGTATGTTCAATTTAGTAACTGGTATATTCCAGCTATTAACTTGTATATTCTAGTTACTAACTGGTATATTCAAGTTACCTAACGGGTATATTCAAGTTAGTAATTTAAAAATAAAAAAAAAGTTTTGCAGTACAGAGCTTCCGTAGGTTTTGTATAATTTTCATAACTTATAAGCTACTAACCTGAATATTCAAATTAAGAATTTTTTTACTAACTTGTATATTCTAGTTTTTTGCCTCGCAGCCTTTAAAGGCTGTGCAGGTACTGTTCAAACCCATGGCATCCAGGTGGGTGGGCGGACTGACGAAAAAAGCTTGTTTGGGCTGTATCTCAGAGACCATAAGGTGTAGGAAGTTGATACTTTGTAGGGACATTGAGTAGGTGGTATAGGTGTGCAACATCATGGTGTGACCTTGATTTAATCTTTGACCTTGTTGTAGTGACCTTGACCTTTAAAATCTTGTCCGGGCTATATCTCGGAAACCGTGAGGTATAGGGAGTTGATACTTGGCAGGAACATTGGTTAGGGGGTGTAGGTGTGCAATGATATTGTGTGACTTTGATTAGACCTTTGACCTTGTTGTAGTGACCTTGATCATTAAAAAATTATCCAAGCTGTATCTTGCAAAGTGTATCGTATTAAAAGTTGATATTATGCAGGGACATAGCTTAGGGTGTGTAGGTGTGTAATGTCAGGATGTAACCTTGATGTGACCTTTGATCTTGCTGTAGTGACCTTGACATTTAAATTTTTTTAAGACTACATCTCAGAAACCATAAGGTTGATACTTAGTAGGGACATTAGTTAGGGCTGTAGGTGCAATGTCATGATGTAGCCTGATTTGACCTTTATCTTGCCATAGTGACCTTGGCCTTTAAAGTCCTAACTATATCTAAGAAACCGTAAGGTGTAGGAAGTTTATACTTGGTAGGGATATTTCTTAGAGGGTGTATGTGTGTTACATCACACTATCTTCTTTGAAAGTCTCTTGATCTTTATACTGTGTAACTTCTATATTTCATGGAGTTGAAAACTATTTCCGAGGGCTATGGGGTATGGGCATTTCTGATGCTTATTTTTTTTTTGGAAACTCGTATATTCAAGTGAACGAATTTTTCTTATTTGACTAACTTAAACAGTCCAGTTACTAACTCCTATATTCAAGTTAATTACTTGTATCTTCAAATGAATAATTGGTATATTTAAGTTAACAAAACAAAAGAAAATTTTGGTAACTTGAATATTCACATGCACACAACTCTAAAACCTTATCTAAAAAATTTGAATAGTTTTGGATCAGTGAAAGTCCTTCTTAGCATTTCTAAATGAGACAAAATCGGAGTTTGTGATTCATATACATTGTGTAGGTTTGTTCAACAGACATTTTTGTTTGTTATTCAGATTGCTGTAATGCCAACACAACATAAATATTGATGTATTGTTTGTTTTAACTATTCCTTTGGCCAAATTTCTGTGTTATTTACATGAATTGTGACTTGCACTTACCGTTTTTACAGATGTATTATGATTGTTGATTATATTAATAAAATTTGAAATTATTACAAGTGTCTCTTTCCTTTTTATATCATCAGAACATATTCACTAGTTCTTGCTGTCATTTAAGCAGCCACATCTTTCTATGGCTACAAGTTAAACTTGAAAAGACATTTGTTAATATAATGGAAGGTTCATCATATTGGATGATCTTTTTAAAATACTTGATTTCACAGAGCAAATATAATATTCTGTTTACATAGTCAAATGCCAAGTACTGTGGGGTGGACGTATTATTTTTGCTTTTTCCGCCACCTGTCGTCACACTTGGTTTCCGGTCATTTCAAGGAAAAGTATTTATCTTATCTTTACCAAATTTGGTATGGGTGTTTATTGGGGTAATAGCTTGGATGGGATTGCTTTTGGTGAAGATACCTCTATAGCTAACTGAGTAATAGCTAATTAGCTACCTTTGTATACTTCTTTTGTTTCCGGGCATTTTAATTGTTTGTTGCTAATCACAATATCAATGACATTGACCCTTCTTCAGTTATAAAATGATGGATACACCCAAACATAATGAGACAATTACAAGTCTTTCAGTAATTAACACCACAGAAATTATAGGCTTCAGGCAAGTTATGCATTCCCAGGAGTGGCCTTATTAGATATGGAAAATCAATACCAAACCCTGTTTAAATGTAGACAAAATTGTAAACAAGCTATACCTTACAATGATATTCTGTACTGGCTCAAAAACTGAATTCAACTGCAAATTTACTTTTGATGTTTGATGATGGTAGTACATTAATCATACTTGGAGTTACTTTGAGGCCAATGTATAAAATTAACGCCTACTCTGGGTACCCCCTGTCCGACACTAGTAACTCTTCTCACAGACCTGTAATTTTCTAGTTAGAAGTCCAGATGACCTGTTTCTTTAGAAAACTGTTTACATATTTTTTTCATTCATCTAAATGGACAATATTTTTAATTTTTAAATTCTTACCAAAATAGAATATATAATTAAATCGTTTATACTTTAGCACTTGCCGGGGCCACAGTGGCAGAGTGGTAACACTCTCGCCTCCCACCTCTGAGGCTGGGGTTCAATTCCCGGGTTCGATTCCCGGCACGGCCTCAAGTGGGAAAGCTGGTAGTTGCTTGCCATTGGTCGGCAGTTTACAGTACAGAACCCTAACAAACTGTATGTACTGGTTTCCTCTGCCCTTCCAACTACCCGTCGTGATATGACCTGTACAGTGTTGAAAGCGATGTAAAACCCCAAAAATAAAAAAAAAATTTAGCACTTGCCACTTAGTCAATTTTTAACCTCTGTATTGATTTAAGGTATAGTGAAATACGGACGGCAACTTTTGCTACAGAATTGAAACTTTTTGAGTTGCAGATCCAGTGAACTGGAAACTTTTCCAGTGAACTATGTAGACTGCGGCCAGTTTATTGGATTAATGTAAAGTTGGAAATATAAACAGGTTTGAGGGTTGTAATCATTGATGTCAACATCCTGTTGGGTTGACATCTTACCTAATAAAGTCAGTCTGCCGTATTTTATCAAAATCTGACCAGGATCAACATTTACTTACATTCTTTATCTTTTCTTATTCTCGCAATTTTTCTCACAAAAAATTTTAAAATTACAATAAAATTTTTTTTTAATTTTTAAATTTTTTCATAAACAATTCCTTCATCCTGGTCAACAACTAAAACACAATGCTGTATTTACCAAGGATTTCTGGGTAACGGGAATAAAGTTGCACTGGCATTCTGACACCTAAAGACTTCAAGTCCTATAGACAACGGCAGAGCTACAATAGGTTATGCCATCTGATGATCCATATCAACTGCCATTATCTGTCAAATCCCAACAGATCAACTCACATTTAAGGAGCCAACTCATACCATCCCTGTTCAGACTGGCATAACCTTCACCTTACTGTCATCCCATCTGGTGGGCACTTACTGGGTTATACCCTCTGCTTAATTCTGTGCTGTCCCTTTCCTGCAGATTGGAGAAGTTTTATCAATTTTGCGTTGTATAAATGTTTCCTTTATTGGTATGGTTAATTTACATGTATGATAAAGTGAAATATAGATTTTTCAATTGGCAATAAGGTAAACTGTCTTCTGCCTGTTCACTCAACATTCACCATCTTTGAAGGAAGCCTTGTGTGCCTCTTGATGTATCTTCCAACTAAATCTGAACCCGAACCATGTTGTTTTGGAGCTATTAAGTCAAGAAGGTATACATGCAGACAGAAGAAGAAAAAAGCACAAAAGTGATTAAAATAAAAATCATTTAAAAAAATTCCTACATTCAGATTGTTATCCAGATCACCATAAAATCTACTCATTTACTTGTTCTGCCTGCTGTTGTTGACAGTTCCTAAAAATTTCATCCAAATCCATCCATTACGTATACCTTGCTGGGCGGGTGTATGTGAGGATTTTTGGTAGACATTTAAATCCCTAATTTATTTAGTTGGGAAAGTCACTCATATAGAAATCAATCATTATTATGTAATGAATTAATTTGTACACCATAAACAAAAGCACTCAGAAAACACAGACCCTGCCAAGGCATGTATGACTTTAAAAACTACACGATAAATAAATGGCAAAATGAAGATTTTTTTTTTGTATTTTGACTGTGATCCGGATGGCTCCTAAGCCTTAATGGGATCTAAGTTGAACCAAGACCCATTTTCTCATTTTTTCATGAAGCTCAACAAGTAGTATTTACATAAACTGTTAAACAAACAGACAAACAAATAGTCATGAATTTAATACCTGAGGTCTAGGGCATGAAGGATTCAGGCCCTATTTCAGCAAGGTTAAAAGTATCTTCCTCTGTCATAGTTATTTTTGCAATAATGATTATAAATGAAAACACTGAACACGGCACTGTGAGTAATTTCTCACTGAGCTAGCTCAAGGTAAATAATTGGCTGGTTGTTTTAGTGGTAAATTATTGGCGGGGCAAACTATATAGCCATTCTTTGCAATTTCTTTGTAATACCAAGAAAAATGCAGTAGAAACAATTTCATTAATCAATAAATACCAATCTTATGGTACAATGACTTGATTTTTAGGTCATTATGCATATGGGTTATTAGCAGAACAGTGTTAATGATTAATGAAATACTTTTGTAACTGTTATAAGTGAATTGTTGTAACATGATAAGCTACTATTACTACAGTTTTTACTATATTTACAAAAGTGTGTTTTTGTCTTGCGGTGATTTTAGCTGTTCAATGTTCAATAAACATTGTGATGTCACAGCAGAGGGTTTATAGATGCATTTGATAATTGAAATATTTGTAAAAACATATATACTGGATGACTTCAAAAGTGAGCTGTTAAGAGTTCAACACATCGTGGGCCTTAACCCATAGAAGGTCATGTCAGCCTCATCCACTTTAGAGTAACAAAATATGATGGTGTTTTTGAGCCAAGATGAGATTGTAGAACATTGGATATTCTTTGAATGGCCCTTTTTGTAGGAAATGAAAAGGAGGGTTTTATCTCTTCCGAAAGGTTTGGATCTTTTTAGATACATAGCAAGGGCCCTAATGGGGCAAAGGGTGATATCTGTGTCCTGGCTTTTACAATCACTCTTCAAGTTGGAAATCACCACTGGTGAGACTGCTTGTGGTCCTTCTTTTGCCAACTAGTTCTTAGCAATGAAGGAAGGAGAAAGGGAGAGCTGAATTTGGCATAACAATCCGTCCAACATCCAGGCGTGGATTTCACTGTGCCTTTTTCCTGAGGCTAAGGCCAGGAGGAAAACTGTCTTCTATGTTAAAAACTTGATGAAAGCTCACTCCAAATCTCAAATTTGGCCTGGGAGAGTTGATGGAGGACTAAATTTAGGTCCCATTTTGAGAAGGGTTCTGGCGCTTTTGGGTCTATCCCTGTGAAAACTGTTAATCAACCTGGCTATGTCTGAACTGTTGCTAATGTCCATAAGGTGTGTGAAATGGCTGTCCTGTATCCTTCAATAGATTGGAAAGACAGAAAGGGGAACTTTGGCATTCAGTCTTGTTGCAAATTGGTCAACCTGAGGATGTTCCCAAACTTTTACAATATGTTTAAATATTTTGGTAGACAGAGACCATTATGTGTGTTGGATATGGTTCCTACTGGAAAGACCATCCGCAATGACATTTATGGACCCATGTATGTGGCCAGCTCTGAAGGTGACCTGGTGTTTCTGACAGCAGGTTAACAGTATCCACATGAGTGTGCATAGCTCAACCGAATGAGTATCCCCTTGTCTATTGATGTGAGCCACTACTGTGGTGTTGTCCAAGGCTATCATTACCTGTCTCTCCTGGCATTGGAGTGAAGTGTTTCAGGGCTAGGATCACTGCTTTTAGTTCTAGAAGGTTTATGTGTAAGCCTTTTTCTTTTTGAGACCATAGGCCACCTATGGATTCTTATTTTAAGTGAGGGCCCCAACCTGCATTTGACGTGTCTGTAAAGATCAAGACATCTTGCTCCCTGAGGTGTAAGAATTCTCCCTGCAACACATTGTGAGGATTAAACCACCATTCGTGCTGTGTCATTTGGTGAGTCCATGGAATCGGAGTTTCAGTGGAATAGAAAATCTCTAGTGAATTTTGAGATGCTACTGAAACGGTCTCCTGTGTCTCCTGCCTAGTTTCACTGTTTTCTCTGTGGATGCTAGTAATCCAATGATGGGTATCAGAGTCCTTGCACTGATAACGAAGGTCTTGGCCATCCTGTGGAAGGTCTTTTTAATTTGTCCCATCCCACTTGCATGGGTCTTATAAGTGTCTTATCTAGCAAAAAGTGGTAACCTATGAAGTCGAACCTCTGAGTGGGAGTGAGTTTTGATTTCTTGGTTTTCACAAGGACACCTAGGTCGTGTATCAAAGTCAGTAGGTGCTGAAGAGGGCTTGCCCCTGGGAAGGTGCCCTGATTAGCCAGCTATCTAAGTATTGGTGCAGACATGTTTTACTGAAGGACCATTAATTTTACCTCCACTAAGGAGGTGAACACTGGAGCAGCTGTGGCTAGCCCGGAGGGTAGGCTTGAGAACTGGTGAGAGGTTCCTCCATAGTGGAATCTGAGGATTTTTTTGGACTGTTCGTGGATAGGGACATGATGATAAGCATCCATAACGTCTATGGATTTGACCCATTCTAACATTCTGAGGGAGGACCTGATTGAACATGCTCAAGAACTGGTTGAGAGAGCTGAAGTCTATGACTGGCCTCTAACGGTTCCCTGGTTTTGGAACTAAAAACATGGCTGTAGTATCCCAAGCTGTCTGTTTTGTCTGTGATGTTTTTGATTAGTAACTCCTGAATTAGATAGAATAATGCACTGTCTTAATTATGTCTCTATATTCGCTGATCACGCAAGGACTCCTGAACAGCTTGGGGTGATTTTTGAATGGCAGACTATATCCCTGTTTGAGTATGTCTGAAAATCATGGGAGCCTCTGCTCTCCCACTGGTGAACGAACCACTGGGAGGTCTTTTATATTTTCTTGGATAAATAGATTTTCTTGCATAAATACATTCGACGTCTTTTTTGTAAATAATAAAAGAAACCCTGTTTGGTACATAAGTCTAGGCGAATATAAGGAGCTTTCAATATATATTGCAAGGAAACTAAATAATATCCACAACATGTGTAATCTGTGTTCCTATTACCAATGCTGTAGCTTGTATTTGCATGTTTATTGATAGTACGGGTATTATCGCCCATTTAGCGGGAATTATCGGCCCAGATTTATTGTGAGTTATTCCTATTTTACTGATATTTTAGTCCATTGTTGTTTTTCACTGTAGTGGCTGTCAATATCACCTGAATATCATAGTCATTCTCCAGTTTCTGGTCATTCCAATTGTTGTTTTTTCACTGTTGTGAAATATCTACTGAATACCATTGACTATTTTGTTAGTCACTCCAATACTTTCCTTAAGCTTAAGGCCATCCCCTCTTTTGATTCACTTTAGGGAAATTGTTTATTCTAGAGGCTCAGTGAGGAGTGTAGGGTGCCCGTGAGTTGCCCACGGGACGGAATTTAGAGTGGACAGACTGTGTTACATAGTAACTAACTTAGAATTAGGGCATACTGGTGTTACTCCTCACGGTCCTGTTCTTAGTTTAGGGAACCGGAGTGCAATGAGTACCATCCGCTGGTTGTTCCTCTTACTGTTGTTTTGGAGAAAGTCAGTAAGCAGTGATCCTAATGTGTTTATTCCGTTGTCTGCTCATGGTCTTACTTCATTACCACGCCCCTACAGACTCCACAGCTATGTCCTGAATACACATCTTTTCCCTTGTGTTGCTAAGCGTCATGGCCTTGCGACCTTATTGTTACTTTGTGGTGACATCTCCCTTAATCCTGGACCAATCTCGTTTGGGGTGGTAAATTGCCGATCTGTAAGAAACAAGGGACCCTGCATCGATGATGCTGTAACAGTACATTCTGTCGACATTCTTGCTGTCACTGAAACACATATTCGCCAGGAGGAAACGGACAGCCTTCTACATTCCATCACCCCGACAGGCTTCAAATTCTGCCACAAACCCCGTATTCATGGCCGTGGTGGTGGTGTCGGATTTTTTATCAACAAAGCTATACAGTTTAGATCTGTGGATACACCTACTTTCAGTTCCTTTGAAAATGTTAGCATTGCAATTGGGTCGGCGGCTCAACAGCTTGTGTTGACTTGTGTTTATCGTCCACCTGGCTCATGCTCTGAAAGTTTCCTGGACCAATTTCTCAATCTTTTGGAATATTTATCCTCTGTTTCTCCCTCTTTCCTAATTTGTGGGGATTTCAATATTCATGTGGATACTTCTTCAAATGATAGTATCAAATTCCAGAACTGTTTAGAATCATGCAATATAACACAAAATGTTCAAACGGCTACCCATCTACATGGTCATATCCTAGACCTTGTTCTCACTCCTACTGATGCCAGTGCCATCTCTAATGTACGAGTTGCTGAATTTATTTCAGATCATGCTCTTGTCCTTGCTCAGCTTGACTCAGTTAATCCTCCTTCACATAAGGCAAAAGTTGTCACCTTCAGGAGGTATCATAAAATTGACATGGACAGTTTCCGTAAGGATTTGGGAAATAGCGCATTCGTAAAATGCCCTGGTGATACAGTCAGTGGTTTGTGTGAACAATACTTAGATGATTTGAGCAAATTGCTCGACAAGCATGCACCATTGGTTACTTGCACTTTTACTAAGCAAGCTACTGGTTGGCTATCTGACACCTACAGGCTGGCAAAAACCATCAGGCGACAGCTGGAACGAATCTGGCGTAAAGATAAATCTGCCTATAATCGAGCTAGACTTCGAAGACAGATTGGTCACTGCAATTCACTGGTCAACAAAGATAAGGCAAATTACTTCAGAAACCTGGTCAGAGAAAATACCAATGACTCCAAGAAACTATGGCAGGTCTTGCGTTCCGCACTGCACTCTAGTTCTGAAGCAGTACTCCCTTCTCATGAATCTAAGAAAGGTCTTGCTGACCGGTTTGTCACTTTCTTCAGTGACAAAATAGATAAAATCAGAAACTCATTTTCCTCTGGTGACTCATTCACTCTGCCTCCTCCACCTGATGTACCCAATTTCAGCTGCTTTAAACAAGTTTCTCAAGAGGAAATTAGAAAAATTATCATGAAGTCACCCACTAAATCTTGTTTGTTAGACCCATGGCCTACATTTCTTGTTAAGGAATGTATTGATATTTTACTGCCCTCTATCACCAGGCTTGTTAACTGCTCGTTGTCAGAAGGTGTTGTACCTGATGAGTTCAAGAAGGCTATTGTAACCCCATTGATTAAAAAGTCATCACTACCACCCAATGACTTAAAAAACTACAGACCTGTTTCTGGGTTGGGCTTCATATCCAAACTGGTTGAACGTGTTGTTGCTTCTCAGTTGAATGACCATGTTAGTTTGAACGGACTTGAGAATGTCAGGCAATCTGCCTACAAACTAGGTCACTCAACTGAATCTGCATTGCTTTCAATTAAGAATGATGTTCATTTGGCTTTTGCTAAAGGTGAGGCTACTGCTGTCGTTCTCTTGGATCAATCAGCAGCGTTTGATACTATTGATCATGATACGCTACTTAATTCTCTTAGCTCCTGGTTTGGTGTGAGCGGGGTTGTCCTCGATTGGTTTAAGTCTTATCTCTCAGACCGTGTTCAGTGCATTAAGATTGGGTCAATTTTATCTGATGCCAAAAAGTTATTGTATGGTGTGCCTCAAGGCTCTGTCCTGGGGCCAATCCTTTTTTCACTCTATACTACTCCACTGAGTAAAGTCATACAGAATCATCCTGGTATTAGTTTCCAGTTCTACGCTGATGACACACAATTGTATGTACACCTCACACATAAAAATGTTGCCTCTGCCCTTGATAAGCTGTCACACTGCCTTGAAGACGTAAAGAGATGGCTCTCTACAAATAAGCTCAAGCTAAATCCAGATAAGACTGAATTCATTGTGTTTGGCTCAAAGTCTCAGCGCGAAAAACTTAATCAGTCCTTCCCGGTCAATATACTTGGTAATCTCATATCACCAACAGATGCAGTTAGGAACCTTGGTGTCTGGTTTGATTCTGATTTCTCATTCTCTTGCCATGTTAGGAAGGTCTGCAAGGCTTGTTTTGCTCATGTCCGGGATCTTAAGCGACTCCGAGGACATCTGACACATGAAGCTACTCTTATGGCTGCCAATGCTCTGGTCGGACGTCGACTAGATTACTGTAACTCTCTGTTCAGAGGTCTCTCAGCTCTAGATCTGCGCAAACTTCAATGTGTTCAGAATAGCCTTGCCAGAATTGTTGCCAACACCACCAAGTACTCACACATCACTCCAGTTAGAAAAGCACTACATTGGTTGCCAATTAAGTACCGTACTATCTTTAAGACTGCCATGCTGGTATATAAGTTCCTACACAGTGGTAACCCCAAATACTTTGAACCCTTCCTCATTCCCAGACATAGTGCATATAACACTCGTCGAAGTCAATCTGATGGCATATTTCTTGAGGTTCTCCACTTTGGTTCAATTTTCAAGTCTCGAAAACATTTTGGACTCAGTTTTGCGTATGACGCACCTATGATTTGGAATGACCTTCCTGATGAGGTCCGCTCTGCAAACTCACTTGCCTCTTTCAGGTCAAAGTTGAAGTCATACCTCTTTGGAAAAGCATACCCACCCTAAATTTCCAATCTCCTTTCTGCTTTCTCCGCGGTGCTGACCCCTGCAATGTCTCTGGTTTTTGAATATTGAACAATGTTTTTGTGTGATGCGCCTTAGAGTCTGTCTTTTGACGGAGATTAAGCGCTATAAAAGTGCTATTAGAATTAGAATTAACTGAGCACACAGTCTTTTCCCCCTCCAGCGGGGAGTGGAAACAGTCTTTGCCCTCCCTGGAAGGGAGTGTAAACACAAAGTCCTTGCCTGTTCAAGATTTTCCCCTGCCACCTGGTACCAGTTGCCTCTGTTTGGTGGGTTTGGTACGAATTGCCCAATATCCAAGGAAGCTGAAGAAAAAGGTCCTGGTTTGACCGCAGAATCTTGGTTATGGAGCTACTGTGCAATGCCATCCATTAGGGAAAGCTTTAGTGAAGATGGCCATGTGGATTGCTCCATTCTGAACATATTTGGGTCTCGTCCGAGTCCGGATCACAGTTTGTATTCCTTTTGTCTTGGCCGGGTCATCGATACTCATATAAAGTCTCACTCTGTCAATGAAGGCATGGAAGTCTGCTTTAGGCAGGGAAGGGGGGGGGGAGCAAATCCTCCAGTTCAGAATCCCCTGGTTGGGACATTGAGGCATAAGAAGATGAACATTCTGCACCATATTATTCCTCCTCAAGCCTTTGGGGGGAGATAGAACTCGAGACTAGATGGGTGCAGGTGGAGGGGTTACAGCTGCCTGAATAGTGGAGGCTGTAATGGGTGCAGAAGCTTTGATCCCCTTTAAGCCATTTTTAATAGTGGGAACCCCTTGTGGAGCTGAGGTATCCATGCATGGGTTCTTGTACTTTAGATACTGGTGGGATAGAACCTTAAGGACTAAACAGTGGTTGAGTAGTCTGGGGGGTTCAACAACCGTTTGTGACTGTGGCTGAGGTGGTTGTGAAGGTTGTGTAGCAAAAGTGTTAGCTTGAGCTGTAGAACATCTGTATCCTAGATGTTGATAGAAAATGCTGCAGGCCCGACTGTGGTTGGGAAGGCAAGTCCTGATATTACTTCAGATTTTGTTGGGAGGGAGACTGCATTATCTATATGTTTTGCTGCCCAAAATGTGCTTCAAGCATCAGAGTGCTGGAAGTAGGAGGGGGTACAAGTCTTTGAGGAGCTGGAGTAGATGAGAAGCTTGCCGACTGCGTAGAGGTCTGAACTGGAGCTGCTGTTGCAACTGGCGCCAGAATCTTGAAAAAGACTGCTAAAGATGTGGTTGTTGGTGTAAAAGTAGGGCCAGCTGGGAAAGCCATTGATCTGGGTATACTGATAGCAATGGTGGCAGCAATGGTGTATCTGGTCCCTGGTTAAGGTCCATAATTGAGTAATCTACTTCCCCAGCCTCTGGATCCTCCTCACTGTCCGGTGCCAGTTTATCAGCCGGTACAGATTTGTTTGCACGTTTTGCACTTCTTCCAGCAAATACTGATTTATTACCGATTTCCATTCGACTTCCGTGAGGGAAACACAGGCAGTACAAGCCTCTACAGGGACACCTGAGGCAAAAGAGTCTTCCCCTTCGCCATTCTTTCTACAACTATAACATCCGAGATGTGCATCAAAGGTTGACAGGCTCCAGAGCTAGAGTTTGTAGTCTCTGCATTAACCCAAAAAGTTTAAAACTTTACTCATGTCGGTAGCTCTTTCAGTTATCAATGGAATAGCACTCCCAGCAGGCACGCAACTTTGAAATCAGGTTGAATCCAACGGTGAAATCTGGTTGAAATACGTGTAGATTTTGCAAACCGTTTTTAGTTGGATCCAACCGGTGAAATCATGTTGAAGCCAACTGTTGAAATCTGGTTGAATTCAATGGGTGAAATCAGGTTGAAATACGTGTAGATTTTGCAAACCATTTTTGGTTGGATCCAACCAGTGAAATCATGTTGAAACCAACCGTTGAAATCTGGTTGAATTCAATGGGTGAAATCAGGTTGAAATACGTGTAGATTTGCAAACCATTTTTGGTTGGATCCAACTAGTGAAATCATGTTGAAACCAACTGTTGAAATCTGGTTGTATTTATGTGTGAAATCTGGTTGAAATACATGTAGATTTTGCAAACAGGTTTTGGTTGGATCCAATGTATGAAATAGGGTTGAGTTGAATGGGTAAAATCAGGTTATTTACATTGTCGTCTTTATTTGAATCATTATAGCTTGTGTGTCATAATTATAGCTTCTTAATAATATTATACAATAACTATCCATATGCATATTTTACACTTTGGATACAACTCAAAGTAATTAATTCTTTCCAAGATGGCATGTATTCATGAATCATTGTATATTCAATATTCTATTCTATCACTGTATATTCTATTCTGATGACATTGTAATGATACATAATTTTGCATCAAATATAATTTTAATTGCTCAAGATATGTAAATCCATATTATCCAACTAGATATCCATTTTTTTGTTTTTAATAGGACCAGTATTATTCAATGTCTTCAATTGAAATTCTTTGTGTAAAATTTAAAAAAATTTTTTTTCTTTGTAAAAAACAAACAATTGTGACATTATTTATATCTTCAGCATTTTATCCAATCAGTTTCTGTTAAATGTTTTATTAAGTTGGCTATAATTATATTGTAATTATAAAGAAGCAATAATCATGTAGCAAAGCCACAATGCTCAGTTCAGATGCTTGTGTCTCATACAACTTTGGCATATAAACTGAGAAAAAAACACAAGAATAGCCACATTATTAGAACTCCACCCATTATTCCCCACCTTAATTAGTTGTCAGTGCTGACCACAAAAAACAGACTCAAAGAAGGAAACACCATGAATGCAATTGAGCAAGGGTAAACCTCCACCTCCACCCCTGCTGTGTTATCTAATTACTTTAGTCACAGGTCCAGTGTTCTGTGTAGCAGGGTACAGATAAGAAACACCAGGAACCCCCCAACCTCACTGTTGTGTGATAAAATGTTATAGCTTAGGTTCTCTGTATAGAGAAATTTTCAGTGTAAACTTGCAAACTGAAAACTAGTTCTTTGTGTATGGGAGAATTTGGAGAAACAAATTGTAATTACTAAGTTTTGATGAATAAGTTTGAATTTATCTTTTTTTTATTTAAGATAAGTTTGACTTCAAAATGTTTTTTTTTAATTATCGGGAATTGTATTAATCAAAATATAATTATAAATTGTAAAAAGTATATTTGGATGCATCAGTTAATTAATAAGGAGAAGGGATAAAAATGTACAAGTACATGCACACATAATCTTTATCATCTTTATAATCTTTAAAAATTAGTCTTTGCTTTACAAATACCTACAAATTCAAAAACAATTGCAATAATAGTTCTTTCAAAAAGTTAGACTTAATCACTATATCACCCTCTAGAAAATGAATTTTCAATCAACCAGTCATTCATTTCCCAATATTCAACCTGTTTTCTGTTCAATAACACGACTAAGATTTCATGTCGAAAAACCTAACTTGATTTAGTGGTGATTTTTTTATGAAGTATCACTACTTTTTCCAGTCAGAAATCCAGCTTTGAAATAGTGTTGAAATTGTGTCAGCGTCAGTTTTTCAACCAAAAATCACCATGATTTCTGGTTAAAATATGACTACTTTTTCATGTCAGAAAACTAACTTAGATTTAGTAGTTGGTAATGTGCATTTCAACGTCAGGACCTGTTTTCAACTCTAAATCAACGACATTTCAAGGCGTGTGTCTGCTGGGCTGTTTCAATAGGTAAATACATTGTAGCACAATAAACTGAGTTGTTTGAAATTTAGACAACAAGACTCTCGCTGTGACTATCAGCTTTTCTTTTTGTTTCTCCCCCTTTAATTAGTTTGCACTTAATGACCCCGCTAAACACCTTCCTGATCTTTTCTATATTGTCTTCTTGCTGGCACATTTACTGTGCAATAAGTAAAAAAATATCTGAGAAAAAAAAGAGAAAAAATTCTGGTGACTTGATCTAGATATGGATCTGATCTTTGAGGACTGAGCCACAGATAGACCTCACATTACCTGAAAGTATCACCCAGATCCCATCTATAATTTTGGAATTATTAGCATATAAAGAATGATATAATGAGCATACAGGCAGATAAAGAGGCGTAATTACAATATCCCCACCCCTCCACTTCAGGGGTAGGGAGAGAGAAATTACCATCTCTTACCACCCTTTAAACATTTTTGAGTTTTTCAAACGTTTGAAAAGGAAACATTTTGCAAAGGGTGAAAAAATTATGGGTACGAAAACCATTTATATAATAGAATGTTTTCAAAACGTTTTATGTAAACTGTTTACTAAAAATTTAATGAAACATTTTAGAAAAATGTTACAAATGTACATAATAATGTCTCAATAATAATAGGGTCAGAGGTCATATTCAATATCTTTTTAAGTTGCTCACTTATGAAACTATTATTTTTATGTCTAAAATTGTAAGAGAGTTGCTTAAAAATTGAGCCCCCCCCCCCCCCCCCCCCATTCAATTCTTATTTTTAGGGATTGCACGTGTGGGTAATTTTTAAGAAAGTCCTCTAAACTTACCTATTATTGCTCACCGCCATCTTTGTTTGGCAATGTTTGGTGGCGACATTGTTTGAAGCACCCGAAAATATGGGTTTAAAAACATTTGTGATAGAATGTTTTCAAAATATTTGATGGAAAACATTTCAAAAATATTTTAAAACTAGAAATAGGACGCATCTGTGGCCAGATGCTGGATGTATCCACCGACAAAGGCCAACTAACATAGTTTAGAAGATAAAAAGCATTTTTCGTTAATAAGCAAGCTGAAAGCACTTTTAAGTTTGGCTACCCTTATTTGACCCTGTAGCAGGGGCCCAAGGTGAAGTCTGACCACATCAAAAGATTCGCAGTCCATGATTTCCTATAAGTCGTTTTCACATTGCAAACCTCTAGGACCAATAATAAGCAGGAGGGGCCCAAGGTGAAATCTGACCACATGAAAAGATTTGCAGCCCATGACTTCCTCTAAGTTGTTTTCATATTAATGAGTTATTTGTGAAATACTGGCTATCTGCAATACTTGTAGAGATAATTCGCATTTACTCATTTTGAGTAGATGAATAATTAGCTACGGGTCTGAAACTTCACCAAGTGAAAGCTCTCTCAAAAGTAGGCGAATGAGTTATTTGAGAAAAATTGGCTATCTACAATACTTCTAGAGATAATTCGAATTTACTCATTTTCAGTAGGCGAGTAATTACCTACGGGTCTGGAACTTCACCATGTGAAAGCTCTCCCAAAAGTAGATGAATGAGTTATTTGATAAAAAATTGGATATCTGCAATACTTTTATAGATAATTAGCATTTACTCATTTTGGGTAGGTGAATAATTAGCTACAGGTCTGAAACTTCACCAAGTGAAAGGTCTCCCAAAAGTAGGTGAAGGAGTTATTTGACAAAAATTGGCTATCTGGAATACTTTTAGAGATAATTTGCATTAACTCATTTTCAGTAGGTGAGTAATTACCTACAGGTCTGAAACTTCACCAAGTGAAAGCTCTCCCAAAAGTAGGTGAAGGAGTTATTTGACAAAAATTGGCTATCTGCAATACTTTTAGAGATAATTTGCATTTACTCATTTTCAGTAGGTGAGTAATTACCTACAGGTCTGAAACTTCACCAAGTGAAAGCTCTCCCAAAAGTAGGTGAAGGAGTTATTTGACAAAAATTCGCTATCTGCAATACTTTTAGAGATAATTTGCATTTACTCATTTTGAGTAGGTGAGTAATTACCTACGGGTCTGAAACTTCAGCATGTGAAAGCTCTCCCAAAAGTAGGTGAAGGAGTTATTTGACAAAAATTGGCTATCTGCAATACTTTTAGAGATAATTCGCATTTACTCATTTTCAGTAGGTGAGTAATTACCTACAGGTCTGGAACTTCAGCATGTGAAAGCTCTCCCAAAAGTAGGTGAATGAGTTATTTAAGAAAAATTTGCTATCTGCAATACTTTTAGAGAAAATGCAGAATTACTCATTTTTAGTAGGTAAGTAATTTAGCCACAGGCCTAATTTAGACATAAAGCCTACCAATAGAGTACTGTGGTGCACCCTGTAATATACTTTGCAAACTTGAGAAGGCTAGCTATAATATTTTTTTTTGTTAGAGCGGTAATGGTGAAATCTCTCTACACACTACGGCTATCCAGTGGATACAATGATTTACTCAACAGTGAGAACCTGAAAGTAGATATTGGTAAGCTATGCCATGACACAGAGGTCTGCAATTTCACTCTGATATAGCTGACCAAAAATTATGTGAATAACATATTTAAACAAAATACTGTAAATGTAATAGTTTTCACGTTATAACTGATTTACTCAACAGTGATAACGTCAAAGTAGCTATTACTCAGCTATGCAATGAGCTACATGTCTGAATTTTTTCTATGTTATAGCTGACCCAAAATTAGGTGAACAACATATTTAAGCAAAATACTGTAAATGCAATAGTTTTCAAGTTACAACTGATTTACTCAATAGTGACAACCTGAAAATAGCTATTGCTCAGCTATGCCATGAGCTATAAGTCTGTAATTTCACGACGTTATAGCTGACCCAAAAGTAGGCGAACAACATATTTTAACAAAATACTCCAAATGCACTATTTTTCAAGTTACAAGTCATTTACTCAACAGTCAGTACCTGAAAATAGCTATTGCTCAGTTGTGCCATGAGCTACAGGTCTGTAATTTCACTATGTTATAGCTGACCCAAAAGTAGCTGAATAACATATTTACACAAATTTCTGTAAATGCAATACTTTTCCAATTACAACTGATTTACTCAACAGTGTGAACTTCAAAGTAGCTATTACTCAGCTATGCAATGAGCCACAGGTCTGGAACTTCACTATGTTATAGCTGACTCCGAAATAGGTGAATAACATATTGAAACAAAATACTCTAAATGTAATACTTTTGAAGTTATAAGTAATTTACTCAACAGTGATAACCTAAAAGTAGCTATTACTCAGCTATGCCATGAGCTACATGTCTGAAATTTTACTATGTTATAGCTGACATAAAAGTAGCTGAATAACATATTTATACAAAATTCTGTAAATGCAATAGTTTTCAAGTTACAATTGATTTTACTCATGATGGAAGTTACTGAAAAGCCCAAAAGTAGCTATTACTCACTTAGCGATTGAGACAGACACCCAAGTTACTCACCATGTTGTAGCTATGAAAAAAGTATCTGAATAACATATTTTAACAAAATGCTCTAAATGCAACACTTTTCAAGTTATAAGTGATTTAGTGCATGATTTCATGACTTTTAATGCATTTTAGACATTTTTGTCTACCACAGGCCTAATTTAGACATAAAGCCTACCAAAAAGATAGGGTGGCGAGTCCTCTAGCATACCAAGCCACCTGCCAAATATGAAAGAAATCTGGAAAGAAATGTGGACTGTAGGTCGCTAACAAGCAATATTCCACATTTTAGACATTTTTGTCTACCACAGGCCTAATTTAGACATAAAGCCTACCAAAAAGATAGGGTGGCGAGTCCTCTACCATATCAAGTCACCTGCCAAATATGAAAGAAATCCGGAAAGAAATGTGGACTGTAGGTCGCTAACAAGAAATCTCTGCGGACGAGGGCGCGGACGCGGACGACGACGATGATGAATCCATAGTATCCCCGCTTCGCGTCGGGGATACAATGATGGGTATGGAAACCACTTACTATTAAAAATTTCTAAAACATTTTCAGAAAAAAAAAACATTTGCCAAACATTATCAACAAATATTACTTAAACATTTTATGTGTCTGTTTTATCATACATTTCATGATGAATGTTTAGAAAATATTTCTAGGGCAACCTTAATTTTTTTTTTTTTTTTAAGCAGGCAAAAAGTTTGTGGGTGTTCCACAGCCTAAACCTATGCACGGATTTTCACCAGATTTTCAGTATATGTTTACCCCAAGAGGATCTAGAGCTGATTAGGTTTTTGGGGGGGAGTGCATGCATGTGTGCATTTGCCACATTTTTGCATTAAGCTTTATGTCTCATTCATTTATGGAGATATCTTCACCAAATTTGCAGAGAATATTTATTGCTGTAAACATATGTCTGTAAAAAAGTTTATACTCATGTTAAAAAACATCTAAAATCATTGATATGTTCTAAAATTTAAATATATATGATATAGTTAACATATGATAAATACAATACTAACACTAATATTTATGTACAAGTCATTTAAGATATAAATGTAAAAGATTCTTGGCGTAAAAGCTCTTGATGTAAAAGTTCATAATATAGTTCATAATCACAAAGTAATATCAAGGCTGCAGAAAAATTACTTGCAGGCAGCCAATATCATTCTGATAACTTTAACACTTTCATTTAATGTAAAACACAGTGACAATGACGATAGCTGTGTCAGATTTGCACAAAATGTAATTAACTAGGAAAGCTTGCATGAGAGTAATTTTGGCCTTGCTCTGAAGACAAAATGGCCGCCATATCACATCTTTAATATAAAATGGGGGCACATCAAAAAGCCCTAATATCTCCCTTATCATGGTCCTTGTGGTTTGTAATGAGAAAACAACTTATTGGAAATCGTAGTCTGCAAGTCTTTTGCAAGTTTCAAATTTGACCTTTGACCCTACTTGAAGGTCATGTAGGGTCATCATGCTAAAAGGGCCATGTATCTCCCTTATAATTGGTTCTAGAGCTTCAAAAGATGAAAACAACTTGTAAGGAGTCATGGCCTGTGAATCTTGCATCTGACAACATTCCGTGGATTCTGGATACTTCTTACAAGTTCTGAAGTTGTTAATAAGATTTTCCATAATCTCAATGTTGTTGCCCATTTAGATGTTCCTGTGGGCTTGGATTCTTGCCTGCTGAGCATTGTAAAGTCTTTAGATTTGAGTTAGTAAAATCTTGATTACATTTAAGAGTTTAAAATGAGCTAAAAGCTTAAGATACTGAAACATTTAGCTTGTAATATTATCATAACTAAGACAAAGAATGTATTTAACAGAAATTATAATTTTGCAGATTAATAAGGAAAATCTTTAACAACCAAGACTTCGATGTTAAAAATATATTGCAATTTTAATTAAAATGTGTTGAACAGATTCACCAACATCCAAACCTATAAAGATTTGATTACAGTCAAGGCTACGCTCCACTTAAATCAGCAAATATAAAGCATTTCTGAGAATGGGGTCTCAAACCTGGTTCTACTTTATAATAGTAATACACCTAATTTTGATAAATACTTAATTCTACTTTTTTAGTCTACAGTATACTGTATATGTACAGGTAAAAACTACCATCAAATTTTGTATATATAATTTGTGAAAAGCACAAAGGCATCAAAAGCAAATAAAGAATTAAAAATCACCAGAACAGAGTGGAAGTAAAACTATATGTATAGAAGGAAAAACTGTACAGCTCCAACTACACAAATTATAGTAATTATGAGATTAATCTTTAATATCACAAGTTTCAGAGTAGTTTCTATGGGGGATGGTAGCAGGTAAATATCTCCCTCTGCTGTGTCAAACATAATGGTAATATGCATGCTGAAAAAAGCACATTAGGGCTTCAAGTATAATGTTCATTGAATAAGGATTCATATCTTGTGACACCATAATGGACTTTCTCATGCAGAGAACATGGCCATGAGTAAACAGGAGACCAAATTCTTTTCACTTGGCTGTTCCACTTATTACTACCCCACCCGTTTGCCAAAAGGAAGGTATTGTAATTTCATCCATTAATTTCTCTGTTTCCAACGGATACACTTTGGATCAGAATCATATTTTCACACAAGATGGGGGTCTGTCTCAAAGATATGTTTACCTGCCATATTTGAGATATCTTTCTCTTATGGCAAAGATATTAGGATTGCTACAACTGATGATTGTATGCACTTTTACATAATTGTGTTATTTCCACTGACAGCTATTCTCCAATTAATAAGTTTTACATCTTCATAATTTTTAGATTACTGATTAATGCTGTCACCTTGCTTTTGAATTGTCTTGTTTAGAAAACTTTTTCTTTGCATACATTTTCTTTCTCTTCGACATTATTTTCTCTGCTTTAACATTATTAGGACCTTTATATAACTGACACTGCTCTGAAAGTATCCCGATCTTTGTACTGTTTCACTACTTCTATATCTCATGGTGCTGAAAACTATTTCCCCAGGCTGCAGGATACGAGCATCTCTGATGCTATTTTTTTAAATTTTTTTAAATTTTTTTTTCCATTTTATCTTTTCTAAATTTTAGAATGCTTACTTATACTGTGGGCCTGGATACCCCCTTTTGTTGCCTGCTAATACATGTATTATAACTAAACCCCTGAAGCAAGAGTCCATGCAATACTTACTATTTAAATGGCCCTAAGCCACTCTTTTTAAGAGTTTTAGGTCAACATCAAGACAAGCAAGAAGATGCTTTTCATAAATAAAAGAGTTTTAGTCTAATACATTTGATTAAATGGCAGACTAGAAATAAATTAAATTATCTGCATTGTGGTCTTCATATACAACTTTTTATCCAACAAAAATTCTTCAAATTTGCTGGGAAATCTGCTTCTAATAAAAAGGGGGGAAAGAAATACAGATTAACCTTTAAAACCATTGTCAGGTATCTCTTTAAAGAAACAGCTTGTCCAGTTTTCTTGCAAACATAGAACTAAAAATTTTGAAATAATGGATTATACTGAATGCCAGAAAACTTGAGTATTAGTTTAAAAATGGGCACAAGATCACTCTGTTGTTGTTTCCGGGACAATAGGCATGATTAAAAATACTATAAAGTTGCAAATATGTCCAAAATGAAAACTCAATATTATGACAGATTGGTTTTCAAATTGCTTTTTGTTTCATACAGTTTCCAAGATATTTGTAATTTTTGAAAAAAATATCATCTAGTCAAAATGTCTTCATCAAAATGAAAATTTAAATATTTTTGTATAATGATTCCCAAGAATCAAGTGGGAGTCAATGAGTTAAACACCTTTATGGGAACGATAATTAACACCAAATTTTGTTTTTTCTTCTCTCTTTTATAGTGAAATACACTAAGAAATATACTACCAACATCAAAACCACAATAATATGTCAGCAATTAGTAAGCTAACATTAACAAGTAAAATATGTACAATGTGTGTATGTTACTCCCAATCACAAAATTGCCCATTTTGTGAAATAGACAACTGATCTACCCTTTTCGTGAAATGGACAATTTTTTTTTCAATTGTGGCAAGCCCATTTCATGAAATTGGTAGTCTTAAGCATAAAAATAAAACTTCTACGCACAGATTAAGGAAAGGCCTTTAAAATTTGTAATTGGCTATTATAATGACAGAAAGTCTACCAACATGAAATATAAACATGAAACTATGTTATTTCAAAAGATAACCACAAGATGCACTCAGAGAGAGCAAAACGCTCGACTCAATGTGACCAGTCTCACAAGTGTTATAAAGTATAACACACATCCAGGCTTATTGGTCTCCAGAATATTAACTAGATTTTCCTAAAATGTAATCACTCCTTCCCATGGCTAGCCCCTTCCTACTTAAAATTTAATATCAAAATTTATTCATTACTTTTGAAGAAATATCAAGTAGAAAGCTAAAATCATTAAAATACATTGAAATGGGACCTATGAAAATTCATGATTTTTTGTATCCAAAATATGATCCAGGTCTTTCCCCAAAATTAGTAACTTCTTCCTTTGACCAGGTCCTACCCACAAAATTTTTATAAAGATCTGTTCATTAGTTCTGGAGTAATCTAAACACCAAAAACAGACAGACAAATAGACAAAAAAGCACACAAAAACATAAACTCCTGGTAGAGGTAAAAATATTGGTTAAAAGCCACTTCTTGGTGAAAATCACTCAGGGTAAATTTTTTGTGATGGACTGTCAAGAAATTGAAACAAAAAAAAACAAAAAACAGAAATAAATAAACATGGCGAATACACCACCTCCCTCTTAATTATCTTTGTCAATTTCAAGACATAAATATAATGAGAAGAAATATTATTACACGGGTGTCATTAACGTTAGACGTCATTAATGTTAGACAATGATAAAAAATAGGTAGCTAAACACATTTAATGTGATACATATACACTGATACATATAAACAAGGGATTGCTTATTCCATTTCTCAATAATTTAAGGAAGTATCATAAAACCAGACAATATAAAAACAACTTGTCTAACATTAATGACGTCTAACATTAATGACACCTGTGTACTTAAAGACAGCAAATATCACAAGCTAGGGTTTGTGACCTCACAATGACAATTGCATTGTGACATCATTAAGTAATGACATCATCAGAAACAAAATATTGATTTTTTACGTATGTGATGAAGAGTAGACATCTCATCTTGGTTAAGTGTTTTTTGGACAGCAAAAATTTAAATGTGTTTAATTTTCTCTTTTCTTTCTAGCAAAACCTTTAAGAGATTCTTTAAAAAGCCTAAAAAACGAAATACTTAAAAAAGTAAAACTGAAAAAAATAGTGAATGGTATTGAACCCCAAACATGGGATTACAAGTTCTTCACATTACACTCATAGCTACAGAGGAATTCTTTTTGCACAAAAATTCATGAGGAAGAAATCCTGTCATGATATTGATTTTTCACATGTGTGACCAAGCATAGCAACACACACATACACATTTATAAAGCATTGGGGGAAGCAAAGCTGATTGTATGTGGATTATTGATTGATTGGAGAAGCAGATTTCACTGTAAAAGCCCAATTAAAAATAAGAAAAACTCTCTCCTGGCTTTAATTTTCAAACAAATTACACCAAATTTGGAAGAATGCATCTGTACCCCATGAAATACCTGCCCACCAAATTTGAGCTTGATTGGTGTTATAGTTTTTGAGTTATAAAGGCGAAACGGTGCACAGACAGACAGACAGAAACAAACTGATTACAATAACCCTCTCCTATTGTCGAGCGTTAATAAAAGAAAAGGTAAATAAATGGTGTTTTTCTATCTCAGTTTTTTTAAACATGTTGCAACTTTTGTTGGTAGTTATATGCATGTAATTAAAATATAGAATAATTAATGGTAGCTTTATTAAAGTATCTACAGTACGTTCTTTTAAGGATATAACTTTAAAATATTTATGTCAAAAACTATATGAAAGGGTCACTATCAAATGTAAATTCTTTTATCTTTGATCGAAGGCTGTTATGTTCTAATTACATAAAAATGTGGGGTCAAGGACTACTATTGACGGCGATTCTTCTTGACCTGTGTGTAGCTTCTCAAACCATAGATCATTCTACCCTTTTTGATTGCCTCAGACACTGATAAAAATTAATGTGGTTGTCTTCCGCTGGAAAGAATTATATCTCCATTTAAGAAAACAGAAGATTAAAACAAACAGACACTATTCTGATTCTTTCCAACTCCCCAGGTCTCAGTTTTAGGTTCACTTCTATTCATGCTATAAGCTACTTTTCAAAGTAAAATAATTTTTGTACCCCAGTTCAGTGTCTCTCGTCATTTAAATGCTGACAACACACAGATATACTTCTTTCCAGGAATTTTGCTTCTAGTATTGCAGTATTGGCTGACTGCTTGGAATCTATGCAGTTGTAGATGGGCAATACTTACCGGTAACTAAAACACAAATTCTGATTGGTAAAGTTTATATCAGATATATAGTCATTGAGTTTCCTCAATAACGTCAAGAAACAATGGGAGTCAATTAAAACCTTAGAGTCACTGTGGATACAGATAATTCAATGTGAAGACATGTCAGAAAGTTTGTAGAGTGTTACTATACCATCTTAGGGAACTCTTTAATAAGTAGGTATCTTACATAGTCTATCCTAGCTCTTCTCCCCTATTTGATGCTAACATGGAGACGGAATCTTTTTGGGAATTAGGCTATCCAATTTTGGACTTTTTTTTTTGCCTTTGAGGATTTCTTTACAAATACCTGCACTTCTGAATTACATGCTATAAGTGTTGCGTGTTGCAATTAAACATTATCCCTCCAACCCTGAGGTGTGGTTGCAATTGGGTTCTGTGGTTATAAAGGTTTAGTTGATCCCTTACCATGTTTGCGATCTATTCCTATAAAGCTTTTACAAAATAGTTTTATAAAGTCACTTCCGTGATCTGTAGCAAATAAGTCAGAGTAGTCAAGCTAATGAAGATTAAGGTATTTGTCACACTCGCAAATTCTGTAACCACGTGGGTAGGTAACAGAGCAATGTACACTGAAGTGAGTAAATCATTTTGCACTAAAATGTTTTTTTTTTTCTAGAAAACTATGTTGTGAATTATTCTTAGAGTGACATTAAAGAAAAAATCTATGAAAAAGACTATTGGATTTCTGAAAGCCATCAGAACTAATTTTTCTCTCAGTCTGTATGAGATATGAGCAGTGTCAGATGGTGATAATAAGTTTCATCAATGACCTTGATCTAGAAAGCAAAAACCTTAAGATTACAATTTTTTAACTTCCATATCATCAGAAACTTTACCAAAGACTTACCCTGCCGCTTGGTGTTTGGAGGACTTTATTTTCTCTAAAAGCTAGAACTTACAATTTAAAAAAACATAAAAAAACAACAACAAAAGACTAATCACACCATTTAAATTTATCTTTCAGCAAGAAATAAAATCCTTACAGGAAATATGCTTGTAAATGTTTTATCAAAAAGAATCTACAGAAGCAAGTTTCCGACTCATAAAGACTGATAGTGCAGACAATGAAAATACAGACATGAAAGACTATACAGTAATGTCAGCAGTGAGTGATTATGAGAACAACCCAATCATTAATTGTAGTAGACGAGTTGCTGGCAACATGAAAAAAGATCAAGGACAAAAACGTCAATTTCCCAGTCATCCCATTTGAAAACTTACAAAACAGACCCAAATTAATGAAGTTATATCATATAGCTGGTTTTCAGCTCTTTCTGGATCTTCTCCATAGAGTCAGATCTGTAAACTTTGCCATTCTATGTGAAATTTGTTGCAGAGCTAATCTCCTTTTTTCTTGAGATGTGAGGTTTTTTGTAACATATTTTTAAGTTTTGCGACTGCATTAGGCATCTGACCTCCCTTGATACAAAAGTGGCACAAATTCTTAACATTTTGTTGAACATTTAAAAGGATACCCCCGTTAAATATTGTGTATACCCCAAATAACTGCACACGCACACCCAGTTGACCCTTACCTTACCGCCATCATATGAGCCCCAGCTAGTAACACTACAGTTATTCTTTCCAACTGGTAAACGTTTCATCAACAGAAAAATTGAAGATATGATCTTGTTTCATAGTAAATCAAGTGGTCTTACAAAGCAATTTTTCACAAAATTAAAAAAAGAATTTATGCCAAAGCACACGTGCATCAGTTCCAAGTTTTTATGAAGCAATATTTGTTTTCCTATTATTGAAGTAATTAAGCATGACCTTAATTAAGACGCAAAGTGTTTTGAAGTATTTAAAGAATTTAGAGTAAGAAATCTAAAATTCGCCACATATCTGAAATTCGCCACATGTTGAAATACCAATAAAACTAGAGGATCGCTTGCAAAAAAAAAAAGATAATGTTTTTGCATATCAAAAACAAAGCGTCCCGAAAAGGATATAAAGGTGAGTGCTAAAGTATTAAGAAAATGCTTCGGTTCTAGCCTTATACTGTTGTGGCAACCAAAGTCAGCGCAGTCTGCTCTATCTAGCACGGTTTTCAAGATATAAGCATTTTTGTGTTTTGCAAAAAATTAAAAAATTCAAAATGTCCGCTATATTTGGCGAGACAAAAATATTTTGAAAATTGGCATGGCTACTCTGCAGAGATACCCAGCAGGTCAAAAATTTTGTTGAGTTCGCTCCATATAGCACGGTTTTGTCAAGACCACTGCCGCGGTGTGTATCTCCCGCCGAGCATTAAAGCAGAAGAAATAGCTTTTCCGAGATATTCACAATTTTTCATTTTCGTGTGTGAAAGGTCTTCCAAAAGTAGGTGAATGAGTAATTTGAGAAAAATTGGCTATCTGCAATACTATTAAGAGATAATTCGCATTTACTCATTTTGAGTAGGTGAGTAATTAGCTATGGGTCTGAAACTTCACCATGTGAAAGCTCTCCCACAAGTAGATGAATGAGTATTTGATAAAAATTGGGTATCCGCAATACTTTTACAGATAATTAGCATTTACTCATTTTGAGTAGGTGAATAAATAGCTATGGGTCTGAAACTTCACAGAGTGAAAGCTCTCCCAAAAGTAGGTGAATGAGTTATTTGAGAAAAATTGGCTATCTGCAATACTTTTAGAGATAATTCACATTTACTCATTTTGAGTAGGTGAATAATTAGCTATGGGTCTGAAACTTCACCAAGTGAAAGCTCTGCCAAAAGTAGGTGAATGAGTTATTTGAGAAAAATTAGCTATCTGCAATACTTTTAGAGATAATTCGCATTTACTCATTTTGAGTAGGTGAGTAATTAGCTATGGGTCTGAAACTTCACAGAGTGAAAGCTCTCCCAAAAGTAGGTGAATGAGTTCTTTGAGAAAAATTGGCTATCTGCAATACTTTTAGAGATAATTCGCATTTACTCATTTTGAGTAGGTGAGTAATTAGCTATGGGTCTGAAACTTCACCAAGTGAAAGCTCTCCCAAAAGTAGGTGAATGATTTATTTGAGAAAAATTGGCTATCTGCAATACTTTTAGAGATAATTCGCATTTACTCATTTTGAGTAGGTGAGTAATTAGCTATGGGTCTGAAACTTCACCAAGTGAAAGCTCTCCCAAAAGTAGGTGAATGATTTATTTAAGAAAAATTGGCTATCTGCAATACTTTTAGAGATAATTAGCATTTACTCATTTTGAGTAGGTGAATAATTAGCTATGGGTGTGAAACTTCACCATGTGAAAGCTCTCCCAAAAGTAGGTGAATGAGTTATTTGAGAAAAATTGGATATCTGCAATACTTTTACAGATAATTCGCATTTACTCATTTTGAGTAGGTGAGTAATTAGCTATGGGTCTGAAACTTCACCATGTGAAAGCTCTTGCAAAAGTAGGTGAATGAGTTATTTGGGAAAAATTGGCTATCTGCAATACTTTTAAGAGATAATTCGCATTTACTCATTTTGAGTAGGTGAGTAATCATCTACGGGTCTGAAACTTCACCATGTGAAAGCTCTCCCAAAAGTACATGAATGAGTTATTTGATAAAAATTGGGTATCCGCAATAGTTTTTGAGATAATTAGCATTTACTCATTTTGAGTAGGTGAGTAATTAGCTACAGGTCTGAAACTTCACCAAGTGAAAGCTCTTCCAAAAGTAGGTGAATGAGTTATTTGAGAAAAATTGGCTATCTACAATACTTTTAGAGGTAATTCGCATTTACTCATTTTGAGTAGGTGAGCAATTAGCTATGGGTCTGAAACTTCACCAAGTGAAAGCTCTTTGGGATAGCTGCTCTGCAGAGATACCCTGAAGATCAAAAATTTCGTCGAAATCGCTCTATGTAGCACGGTTTTCGAAATATTAGCATTTTTGTGTTTTGCAATTTTTGCACAAAAATTCAAAAATTCAAAATGGCTGCCATTTTTGGCAAGACAAAATTTTTTTGAAAATTGGCATGGCTACTCTGACGAGATACCCTGTGGGTCAAAAATTTCGTCGAAATCGCTCTATCTAGCACGGTTTTCGAGATATAAGCACTTTTATGTTTTGCAATTTTGCGAAAAATTCGAAAATTCAAAATGGCTGCCAGTTTTTGCGAGAAATTTTTTTTTTGAAAATTGGCATGGCTACTCTGCAGAGATACCCTGCGGATCAAAAATTTCGTCGAAATCGCTCTATCTAGCAGGGTTTTCGAGATATAAGCATTTTTATGTTTTGCAATTTTTGCGAAAAATTTGAAAATTAAAAATGGCCGCCATTTTTGGCGAGAGAAAATTTTTTTGAAAATTGGAATGGCTACTCTGCAGATATACCCTGTGGTTCAAAAATTTTGTCGAAACTGCTCTATCTAGCAGGGTTTTCGAGATATAAACATTTTTATGTTTTGCAATTTTTGCGAAAAATTTGAAAATTAAAAATGGCCGCCATTTTTGGCAAGACAAAATTTTTTTGAAAATTGGCATGGCTACTCTGCAGATATACCCTGTGGGTCAAAAATTTCGTCGAAATTGCTCTATCTAGCAGGGTTTTCGAGATATAAACATTTTTATGTTTTGCAATTTTTGCGAAAAATTCGAAAATTCAAAATGGCCGCCATTTTTGGCGAGACAAAAAATTTTTCAAAATTGGGATAACTACTCTGCAGAGATACCCTGTGGGTCAAAAATTTCGTTGAAATCGCTCTATCTAGCACGGTTTTCAAGATATAAGCACTTTTGTGTTTTGCAATTTTTGCGAAAATTTCGAAAATTCAAAATGGCCGCCATTTTTGGCGAGACAAAAATTTTTTGAAAATTGGGAAAACTACTCCGCAGAGATACCCTGCGGATCAAAAATTTCGTCGAAATTGCTCTATCTAGTACGGTTTTCGAGATATAAGCATTTTTGTGTTTTGCAATTTTTGCGAAAAATTCGAAAATTCAAAATGGCCGCCATTTTTGGCGAGACAAAAATTTTTTCAAAATTGGGATAACTACTCTGCAGAGATATCCTGTGGGTCAAAAATTTCGTCGAAATCGCTCTATCTAGCACGGTTTTTGAGATATAAGCATTTTTGTGTTTTGCAATTTTTGCGAAAATTTTGAAAATTCAAAATGGCCGCCATTTTGGGCACAGAGATACCCTGCGGGTCCAAAATTTCGTCGAAATCTCTCTATCTAGCACGGTTTTCGAGATATAAGCATTTTTGTGTTTTCCTTATTTGGAAAATTCGTAATGATTAATTAATCATTAATTACTCGGCCATTTCTTGACCAATCAATGCCAAAATCTAATGATTTCCAGATTTTAATAGAATGAATGTATTTGCCAAGTTTCAGGTGAATTGATAAAATTCCTTTCAAGTTATCATCCGGACAAGCTTCCCCATCGAAAAAAAGACATTTTTGGTCATGTGACCTCTCTGATTGGTTGAAATGTCACTGCAGCATATTCAAAAAAATTCCCCAAGGCTACTGCCTAAACCTGCCAAATTTGAAAAGAATCCGCCTAACGGTTACAGAGTTATAAGGAAAACAAAATGCGGAGCCGGCGGAGCCTGAAGGTCTCCCATACACAAACAAGCGTCCCGCAAGGGACGCTTAATAAACTAACTGAGGTGAGATTTGTTAAATGTACAGTAAATTTGGACTTTTTGAATTGAAAAATACCAAATGTAAGACAAAACATCATTTTCTTCATAAAATTAACTAAGGTTTTAGAGGTGGCGAATATTAGATTCCTGGCGAATTTTAGATTTCTTACTCTATATGCAATTCCCCTTTAAGGGGCTGTTCACACAGTTTGAAAACATTTGGTTAGACATATTTGTTGAAGAGCACACTTGAATGGAGTGGACAGGAAGTGGGGATATTTTTTTAGAAATTTTAAGTTGTGACGCATGTCGGACACGATAGAAATCATTATTAAGTAGTTTATATCTAGACGTGAAGTCACATTTGATACCAGAAAACTGATGTTGTGGACACCAAAGCTGCCACATTTTGTGTTTGCACAAAGTTTTAATCATTATAAAACCATCACAGCATCTTCCAAAGAGTTTGAGGATATCATGCAATTTAACTCTCTTACAATACTTAACACTCGTGTTATCACTCTACTTGGTAATCTATTTGCTTGGTGCCGAGACTTGTTTAGTGACAAGCTAGTGTTAAACAAGCAATCATGTAAAAAAACAATACAATGGTGTTATGTAGGATTTGACACTTCACTTTACACACAAGATTCTACTTGTTATTACCCTCATACCTGGACGGGGAGGTACAAGAGTATTATAATGGCATCTGTTTGCCTGTAAGTCTGTTTCTCCGTGGGCATGATACGAAAAGTATACATTAGACTGGGGTCATATTTTCACACAAGGTGATGTCTACCTACAATAGTTTTTGTGATTTTCTCAGCAATATCTGTATGCAAAACTTAAAAACTATTCATCAAATTGGAGGTTTTTGAAATACACAATTATTGAAGGAAATCTAGTATTTTAATGATATTAAACTGAGACACAATATTAAAACAGCATTTCCCCAAGAAAATGAGCTTTTTCACCATTTTTAACAAAATGATTGCAGATAATTCAGTAAAAAACAAAGGACAACTTACAAAGAACTGCTGTGGAACAAGACACTTCTTAACTTAGATATACTGGTTTCCATGTTTACAGTCACAGCACAAAGTATAGGGAGTTTTTGCTGACTTAGAATCCAAGTAATAACCATCCCTAACTTGGATCTCAGGTGATTTTAGCAGAGTTTTGTTGAAGAATACGGCCCCTGATCTGGATTTAACACTAAAATTCCAGACCTTAGCTTTTTCATCAGCACTAGTCACAATGAAGGGTTTGTCCATTCTCAGCCACTGCCTGTTTCCCTTGAAATGTACCGCTTGATTCAATTAACGCTCTACTTATGATTACTTTCTGTAAGTCCTCCAGTCACACGGAGATCTAATGACCGTTTTTGCCTTGCACTAGTAATTGCTGAGACTCAGAAATTACTTTTATTTAGTGTAATTATTGTAACTCCACTTATAACCAATCTACTGTATTAAACTGGCGAAAAGAGGGCATAGGGAATGGACTTTTCTACATTCGTCATTAAAAAATGGAAGTGTTCAAACATGCACATCAACATCTTAATACTGATATTACCCCACTTAATGGAATTGCTTTCAACAGTTTTTAATTGGTATCTCAAAATTATTGTATGATCTATATGAACATTGGAGATGATACAATAGTTTGATTGACACTATTTGCTTCCTTCCTCCCTTTTCCTGGTGAATTTGAGAGCATCTTGCAACCACATCTTGATAACTTAAGTACCTGATTAAATGATTTACAAAGATTCTGCATGGCTCTTGCTATTACCACTAATTAAAGCGAGTGGGAAATTTTTTGCCCTCTTTAACCTAGAAACTAAATAACCATGATTTTTCCCTGTTTTCTTGTCGTTCTCCACAAAATGAAAATTTATGCCAGTAGCACTTTGTTGCATTATATTTGCGCCATTTTTTTTTCACTTGGAGGCTCAGCCATACTTGTGAGGCATTTTAGTGAGAAGTATGCAACACAAAGTAGTATAAGGTAGTATATTAGAAGTATTACTGAAATGTTAATTATGTAAATGCTTTATTAACAACTGATGAAAATTTCACCAAGAAGAGTTATCTATTTAAAGTAGCCTATCCCCCTCCAGAATTTTCTCCCTTATAAGACGCTAACATGAACACAGATTCTATCTGGTAACTGGATTATCCCTTCCTGGATATTCCCCACCTTACAGAATGTCTATATCAATTTAGTGGTTTATAAATACTTTATTCATTCATTCAAGAAGAAAATTTTATGAGATTCACTGAAATAATTTTTGTAATGAGTAATTTATGTGATGATTAATAAATTCTACACTCTTGGAACACCTCTATTCACTCGAACCTGTTTACACTTTTAATTTTGATATTGTAGCAGCATTGACACTTTGGTATTAACTTGAAGAGATTGTTGTGTCTTTGTGAACACACTGATTTGCCATTCAACCTTTGGTATATCCCTTGTGAAAATGCCAAGTCAATAATTATATACTACACTCAACATTCCCCACTGTATGTTGGAATACACTTAAGCCTCAAGAGTCAAAGTTTGGGTTCTAGAACCCTTTAAGTAACTAGGCTCATACTAGGACAGAGCCTCAGTGCACCAAGGGAGTCACAGTCAAGGGATTTAATGTCAGACTTATTCACCAATCAAACTTTTAGGCCTCACTGAAGCCTGTAATATGTCTTTTATTTTTCAATTGACATGTATTATACAACTCCCAGTTACAATTAATCAGGACAATAATGTCAATAATGTAATTTACAAGTCACCCTTACATTAATGGTGTTTTAAGTGTATAAACATGATCTGAGTTCCACAGTTTGATTTAAAGCTAATAGTTACAATTTCCAAAGGTATTTTGAAATCCTCATTTTGTTAAATGTGATTCTAATATAACCCATTTCACATATGCAAGGCAAGTGCCATTATTAATAATCATACTAATGAGCGTTATTGTCTCCATACAAAGGTTTATACAGGACTTCACTGATATGTAGATGATACATAACACCTAAACAGATACTTTGATCTTTTTTTATTCTGAGAGATAAAACCTCCATTTACATGAAAAGTGAAATTAAGTTTTCTTCTTATCTTGGCCTTTAACTACTACTACATCCATACTAGAAAGTACATTCAAAGCACACTTACTTATTGTTGTTTATACTGGTCATCATACTTACTGTAGATAACAAAAGAGAACATACAAACGATATCTGCTCACGGCTAGAATTTTTGAAGGTCTAAAGTTGATAGGCACGACTCCAAATATTTCATGTCAACTAATCGGTAAGTACTATTCGTGTCGACACCGAATAACCGTTGAATTAAAGTAACATCCAAAAATCTTAAGTTTCATATTGTCAAAAGCACTGAAAACGATAAATATGTGAAATAAAATAAAAATATATGTATATAACCTGTAAAAATGAATAAATTTGCTGTTTTCCCGCGACTTTTGCTTCATTTATTTCAGACAGGAAGTGTGCGATATAAGAGATACATAGTACTTCCGGCTTTACGTGAATGCATAAACAGTACAGAAAACGTGGCTGTTTTCGGATTTTAACTTATTTTATGTGACAATATGGATATATTTTATGGATTCAGACCTTCTGCCATCTTTTACTACATTAAGCGATTATTCTTACTTTAAAATATGAAACCGGAAAATATCACTATTCCAACCGTTGTCGATTATTCGGTTAGTCGTGACGCCCCTAAAAGTTGAGTATGTATATAGAAATTTATATACCATAAACAAGGCTGGTTTTGTGTAGGTTGATTGTTGAGTGTAAACAGATCGAGCACATTACACATAGTTTACTGTATTACTTCTGCCAGGGGGTTATGTTTTGGGTGTGTTTGTTTCTCTGTGTTCCTGATTACTCCTAAAGTACTGAACAGATCTTTATGAATTTTGTTTCTGTGGATATGGCCTGGTGAACGGGAGAAGAAGAAATTAATTTTTATAAAGGTCCGGATAATATACTGGACACAAAAAATCCCAACTTTTCAGAAACGCCCTCTGGCAGAGGTGTGCACTCTATGGGAGCTTTTTAGTTACAGATGTTCAAAGTTTGAGATACAAATTAAGAAAACTACTTTCATACATTTTGGAGATATAAAATCCCACCCTAGTCTTCTCTATTTTATCTACAAAGTTTTACTTTCAATATCAACTTAATTCTAGCCCCAGCAGCTAAACTTCATCTCCTTGGCATACATAGGTTGTCCCTTTGTTTCAGCCTCACTTCAGCCTATCCTGTCCACCATGCCACTTCCACTGACACTGTTGTAGAAAAAGAAGTTGTTGTGGGGAGCATCCTTCTTAGAAACAGCCTGTGAAAAAAAAACAAAGAACAAGTCACTTACTTCATCTGCCATAACTCACAAGTTATACTGCACTGGTTGAAAATCAATCCAATGGATTAAGAAAACACCTGGGTCTGTATTCACAAACATTCTTAAAATTTTTCTTCAAATTACACATAAGTCTAAAAAATGTCTTAAAAGTCTAAAAAGTGTGTGCACAGGTTAGACTAAGTGTAATTCTAAGAAAAATCTAAGAATCTTTGTCAATACAGGCCCAGAAGTGACTTTCTGTATTTGGATGCAATTCTGGTGTCAAGAGTATTGTGCATAGCAATTTCATATTCTTAGAAAAATTCCAAGAATAAAAGCCATTCTTAGAACAATTCTAAGAAACAGTATGATTCTAAGAATAAGAATCTTTGAGAAAACAGGCCTGGTGTAAAAACAAGCACATGTCTGGCTGTATTCATGAAGGCTATTTCATCTACTGATGAAAAGTTTTCTTCATTTAACCATTCAGTCATTTTTACAATTTTTTAAAAATATTTTTAGTTGGAAAAGGTTCTTTGTCTTAGTATTTTGGGAAAGCTTATGTACAAGTAGTCACTGTTAAAAGCCAAGTACCAATATTAAAAATAAAGAAAGAACCGTTGCTTTTCATAACTAAATAATTAGCAAGCATCTGGTAAGCCCTTTACTTGAAAATTTAAACAATTCTACATCAAAACTAGAGGATAATGTTTTTGCACAGCAAAAACAAAGCGTCCCAAAAAGGATATAAAGGTGAGTGCTAAAGTATTAAGAAAATGCTCTGCTTGTATGTATAGCCTTTGGCCGCCATTTTGGCGAGACAAAAATTTCATCAAAATTGCTCTATCTAGCATGGTTTTCAAGATATAAGCACTTTTGTGTTTTGCAAATTTTGCGAAAAATTCAAAATGGCCGCCATTTTTGGCGATACAAAAAGTTTTTGGAAAATTGGAGGGGCTACGCTGCACAGATACCCTGTGGGTCAAAAAAAATCATCAAAATCGCTCTATCTAGCACAGTTTTTGAGATAGAAGCTTTCTTTCTTTTTCTTTTTTTTTGAATTTTTGCAAAAAATTTGAAAATTCAAAATGGCTGCCATTTTTGGTGAGACAAATTTTTTTTGTAAAAATGTGATAGTTAATCTCCAGGGCCCGGGTTTACAAAGATTCTTAAACTCATGCTTAAACTCAGACACATAATCTCAGTTTTTGTCTCACGTGAGATTATGCTGAAATTGGTATTTTCAAAAGTAATCTCAGGTGAGAATAAACTTAAACTCAGTTTATATGTAAGCAAGCATTTCATTGGTTAATACCAAAGCAATTCTTAAACTCACACATAAACTCATTCATAAACTCATGCATAAACTCAGTCTAGAGTTTATAGCTGCTGAACAACACAGAGGCTTTATACTAATTACAGTAGAGGGTTTTCATGTTACATTGCAGCATCTGCACAAATTTTTTTGTAAACTTCACTTAAAATTTTACAAATACTAAAAAACCCCCAAGACCATGATGTTTTTTAACATGGATTTTAGAATGACTACATTAATTTATGTTTTGGTCTTTTTATGTATGTACAAAGATTTTTGTTTGACTTTTTTTGCAAAACTGTACGAATGTTATCTTACAAGTTCAATCATGTTTCGAGTCTTATCATTATTGTTATGTTTTTTTGTTTTCTCAATTAATTAAAAAACTACAATCTTCAGCTTATGTATACATATGAATTTAAACTGAGTGCCATAAGGGTGTTCTCTATGAATAATCGCCACTGTGGTTTATTTTGAAGTGCACAAGAAATTAATTTTTGCATTGTTCTTAGTAGTAGTTTAAGACAAATGGGTGAATCTTGACACATAACAAGTAACATCTTTGTCAATATGGCCCATAATCAAATTGTAGGAGTAAATTTCTCCAAAAGGTTTCCACAGGTATTATGGTTCAGCTTTACTGTCATTAATTGATCATAAACTCATTTCTTGAGTCTATACTGGTGCAAACTCAAATTTTTAGTTGAGTTTAAGCATAATCTCAGCCTGAGAATTTTCAAAAATACCAAAAAATGTGAATTTAAGCATAAACTCAGACAATGAGATTATGTCTGAGTTTATAGGTGAGTTTAAGTTTAAGAATTTTCTGTAATGTGAAAAGTTTGAGTGTGAGCATAAACTCATAAAGATGAGTTTATAGGTGAGTTTTAACATGAATTTAAGTTTAAGAATCTTTGTAAATCCGGGCCCTGAGATACCCTGCGAATCAAAAGTTTCATGGAAATCGCTCTATCTGACAAAGTTTTTGAGATATAAGCATTTTTGTGTTTAGCAAAGTTTGCCAAAAATGCCATTTTTGGTGAGACAAAATTTTTGGAAAATTGGGATGGCTACTCTGCAGATATACCCTGTGGGTCCAAAAATTTTGTCAAAATTTCTCTATGTACCATGGTTTTCGAGATATTAGCATTTTAGTTGGTTATAGTTGGTCTCCTGTCACATGGGTGTGTCAAGATAATACTAAGATTAGCAGCCACTGCCCACCATTTAGCTGAAAGTCACTATCAACTGAATAATTGAAGAGTTCCTGTCCCTAGCATGCAGAGTGCTGAAAATGTCTACTTCTTTTGTATCTTAAGACAGCTCTCCCTGCTCCTAGTGTACTAATTGTAACAGGTGGCATTGCAAGTGCTGTCTGTCTTTCAAAATTGCACAGAGAGGGATGTGAAACTCACCACAGTAAGTGAAATTTCCCAATGAAGAAACTGCTTTAGTTTACTTAGCTAATTATGATTATGAAATATTCAAATTTGTCATTTTCAGACAATTGTAAGCAAATTATGTAATCTACTGCAGAAGACTAGCAATTGTTACTGTTGTTTGGATTAACTTCTGCATTATTTTGTGTATTTGATAAAATGTGTAAAGAGGGAAGCATTTTAATACAATTGCCACAAATAAGATGAAACTTAACCTCTGTCACATCAATCTGAACATGTTCTGACTTACAAGGATAGAATGGAATATTTATAAAGCAAGAGGGATGATTTGATACAGGAAAAATCTTTACAAGATAGTCTGAAGTTAAAAATAGCATCAGAGATGCCCGTATGCCACAGCCTGGGGAAATATTTTTAACACCATGAAATATAAAAGTAGTGTATCAGTACAAAGTTCAGGACACTTTCAGAGCACTGTCAGTTATATTAAGGTCCAAACAGTGTTTAAATAGAGAAAATAATGTCTAAGAGAAAGATAATGCATGTAAAGATGAAGTATTAAACCAAGACAATTCAATAACAAGATGACAGCATTAATCAGTAAACTAAACATTAAAACACTCTTTATGTGCACCTAGCATGGCCAAATTATGGTTTGGATGTTTTGAATATTACCATGCATACAGAAGTGGTAATACATTCAATGAATGCTTATGTGTGGTGTTGGAGCAAAAGCTGTGGCTGACTTGAAGAAATTCCATCTGTTACAATGGGAAGTTGAAAAAGTAAAATTCTTAATGAATTCTAATGTGACTTTAACAAAGCTTAATCTGCATCAATCGACAGACCCAAAGATGCAACAAGAATTTAAAGGTCACGGTCACTAGGACAAGGTCAAATCAAGGTCACACCATGATGCTGCACACCTACACCCCCTAACCAATGTCTCTACCAAGTATCAACTTCCTACACCTTATGGTTTCCGAGATATAGCCCAGACAAAATTTTATAGGTCAAGGCCACTACGGCAAGGTCAAAGGTCAAATCAAGGTCACACCATGACGTTGCACACCTACACCCCCTAACCAATGTCTCTACCAAGTATCAACTTCCTACACCTCACGGTTTCCGAGATATAGCCCGGAAAAGATTTTATAGGTCAAGGTCACTATAGCAAGGTCAAAGGTCAAATCAAGGTTACACCATGACGCTACACACCTACACCCCCTAACCAATGTCCCTACCAAGTATGAACTTCCTACACCTTACAGTTTCTGAGATATAGCCCGGCCAAGATTTTCAAACTCAAGGTCACTACGGCAAGGTCAAAGGTCAAATCAAGATCAGACCATGAAGTTGCACACCTACAAATCCTAACCAATGAGATACAGCCCAGAAAAACTTTTTCCTGCCGCCCGCCCGACTGCTCGCCCGCCCACCTGGACGCCATGGGTGAAAACAATACCCCAACAGCCCTTAAGGGCTGTGGGGTAATAAAATTCATTTCTATCCAATATACGGTAAACAAAAATTAGATATATTTTTTCCAAAGTTATGGCTTTTTTATTGATTTACTAAAATAACAGTCATTAAATAGCCTAACATGAAAACGGTTTACTGTAAATAACAGGTCTTAAAAATACTTTTTGGATTTCATCCTTTCTGTCAAAGCCCAAAAAAGCAGAGTTAAATGAATTTCTGGTTTAAGTAGTAACAGGTACCCTGGTACAGTGGTACTCTGCAAGTATAGCAGCTAGATCTGAAATTTAAATGCAACTATCTCCTAGAAAATGTAGTCCCATAACATTTTCAGTGAAAAAGTCCAATTCTCCACTGTTTCTAAGGTATAAGCAAAGTATTAATTTAGGTACCTCAGACATGTGAAATCTGAACACAATTCTCACCAACAAACTGTAACTGTACACTTAATTATATAAAAATGCTGAATTCCCATTTGTTTGTCAGTTATAACTTATGAGCAACACAATAGTTAAAATATTGTGTAAAAATATTAATAATAACTATAATCAAATTATCTTTAGAAGTTTTAGGTTACCTTTAAAGGAGGCATTTCACTAGGGTTTGGTTTCAACCACATCCCAAAACATGTAAATCCCAATACCTCCCCAGTTATACTGAAATCCCACTTAAGGTATTACTTACTATCATTAAAAATCATTTTCACAAAGTTATTGTTGGGAGTTTAATGTCACTGTAAAGTAGGCGTTTCCCAGGGTCTATGTGCACCCACACACCAATTTGACTGAAATCACTGAATTTTTAAATCTCAGCAATTTAATTAGTAAACTTAACATTGGTTATAACTTATAATGAAGCTACTGTTTGGGATTATAAGGTCACCATAACTCAGATGTCCTCTGGAATGCTAGGTACACCCCTCTGCCAAATATGAACCAGAGATTGCGTCTCGATGCAGTGTATCCCCAGACGGGACATGGTTGAAGCGTGAATGTGTCGGGCTTGAGCCTTTTTCCTGGAGTACCAGGTCAGGATTCGCCATAGTAGGGCACAAAGAGGGCCCAACTTACCCCCCCCCCCTCCTCCTTAAATAGGCAACCACCATGGTGTTGTCCGTAGCTGTGGTAGCAATAAGGTTCAAGCAGAGGTCTTGGAACGCCTTTAGGGCCAAAAGACCGCCTTGGTTCCAGATACTTTATGTGTAACTTGCTTCTTGAAGGGACCAGGTTCCCCTTGCAGTGTGTTCCCCTAAGTGAGCACTCGCTCTTCTTGATGTATTTGTAAAGATTAGCAGAGCATATTTAAGTAGGTGTAATGGTTGACCTTGAAGCACATTGTCATCCTACAACCACCATTTTAGATGGTGTGGAGTGAACTGGGATTACCTTTTCTATTGAGTCTGGTACCCTTCAGCTGTTCTTCAAGTGCCACTGTGACCCGAAACTCAGGCCCCTGGTGTCAGCTGACCCCACTCACAGGCTGGGTAAAAGGCAAGCTGGGTGACCAGTCTAGGAGGGTGGATCACTGTATCTCACTGGAACCCATAAGAAAAACTTGATGAACCTCCGCAGTAACTGATACAGCAGACTTCTTGCTGGCAGTAGGCTGACCAGTCTGGTTGAGTTCGGCATCTCACCGGGACCAGTAACTGGCTGGTGTGCGGTCTGATAAGATAAGGCTGACAGGTAGTTGGACAAATTTTGTTGGGAAAGTCTTCTTATCTATTGTCACTTTCGATCAGCTAGAAGGTCCTGACAGTAGGGCTGGCTGACTGGTCTGGTAGGTTGAGACAGTCATGTCACCGTGACCAATGACTGGTATAAGAATTTCTCTGTTACCAATCTCCTCAGGCAGTAACTGGTTGGTCTGAGACAGCCACTCGGACCCTTAAAAGGCTACTGCTGATCTGTTAGCCAGTCCTGTGGACCTGCCCAGTACCAGGGCCTAACCAGCTATAGGTGAAGCAATGCTCTGTAATCAGTTCCTGTTGGCTCCACAGTTCTGCGAAAACTCATAGGAACTGGCAGAACTGGGCGAATTAGACTACATCTCAGCAGGGGTAGGCTTATATCAAACAACTGCCTTCTTCCTGTCCATTACTGTGGAATCAGCAGATTTCCTCTGTAACTAGTAAGTCTGGATACTGCTACTCCATCACGTACTCAACCTCCAAAACCATTTTCAATAGTTTCCATGCAATATAGTCAGCAGTAAGTGTGAAAATATCTCCAACAAGGCCAAAAATGGCCTCGGTCAGGTACTTTGGATGATCTGTGGATGACCTTCAATAAAGAGCTTCAAAGTCAAATTGCTGCATGCTTATAGAGGACATATATATGTATTATATACAGTCAAACCTGTACATGTGACCACTCTCAAATAGAGACCACTTGCTAGTTAAGACCGCTTTTATTCCCCCCAATGAAATTTAGATATGAAACATACCCCAAATAGAGACCACTCTTTAGTTGTGACCAGAGACCGCTAAATTCATTCCCAAGGACACAAAAAACCTCTATACAAGAGACCACACAATGCAGACTACTGGCTAACATGGGTACTGATAATCAATGGATGGGCCATATCTATTGTGAATTGTCCATTTCCACATACATGTTCAATTAGACCCTAACAATAAACACAGATTTAAAATGCCTGCCTCTTTTCTTTGCCATTAAAACAAGGGATTTCTATAAAGTGTGACATATGCATAGTTTGAAGCAAAAGGGGTGTGTGTAGATCAGTACACTGTGGATGAATGGAAAGCTGAACTGGCTAAGCTTTGTAAGGGTATTATAACTGAGGGAAAGATTTAAACAGAATTAGTGATGGCCATTTTTTAATCCACAATTTCTGCCAACTGTTACATGTACATTTTGTATTTTGTTAAATAATCATTTTACACCAATTGACATGATTCTACAAAGACAGTAACTTTGACAACTATTCTCTTAATTGCTACATTGGGATTAATCTCTACCAAACTAGTGTCAAAAAGATTGTGGATTGTAATTCTTACTAAATAGAGAAACCCAGTGACAGGAAAGGAATTCATACAATGGTTTCATATAATGACCGACCCCTACAAAAGACCGTTTTATTTCCCTTGGGCGGTCTTTATACACAGGTTTGACTGTATACCAGCCATAGGATGACCTAACTTTCTGTATATGAGAACTGGGCCAAAATGTGAAAAAATGGCCAAAATCTGAGCTTTAAGAGGCCACCAGTGACCTTGAAATTGAAGGTCAAGGTCACAAAACAACAGCGTTCATGGCATTGCCCATATATACCCACATACCAAATTTGAAAGGTCTAACTAAAATATTTTTTAAGTTATCGCGTCCAAAAGGAAATCTCTGCGGCGGCGGCATGACCGTACTGAATCCTAAGTATCCCCGACTTTCATCCGGGGATACAATAAAATCCATCAAACATTTTTTATAGTAATTGTCCATAAAATAAATGAAATACCCAAGAACCAGGTTTCCAGGAGACTTGAACCCACAACTTCTCACTCCAGCAGCCCTCACTCTACAAGGTGAGCTACAAGGGAAATCTTTACTAGCCACGCCAGTAGAAGTGAATTTTATCACTTCTTGGATTCTGTCTCAAACATTTTACAATCTCTCAAATCCTCTTTTGCCTGCCCAATGGAAAATAACTGAGAAAACACACTTGGTGTTAGTGAATCCAATCTCGAAAATATACAACATGAAGTGACAGAACCATATAATTTGATTTGATCCTCATGTGAAACAGATATGTTACAGTAGTCTTTATCCTTACAGGAGGCTTCAAAGATCAAATTTGAGAAAGATATATAGCATACCATCTGCAAGTCCCCAGTATGCAGGTATGTACTGACCTTGATTATTTCTTGTCCTAAAACTCCACCTACCACAGCACACACTGGGCTCACCTCCCCAAAACAATACCTGCAAATAGATAAAATACCTGTACAAAATACAAATAGATGAAAAACCTGCACAAACAGACAAGTATCACTAGAAGAAATACCAATACAAATATATGGCATTCCTGTACTAATGCATGGAATACCTGTATAAATATACAAAATATCTGCAGAAATATATGAAACATCTGTACAAATAGAGGAGATACTATTCAAATTGCTCAAATATCTGTTAAGATAAAATAAATACATGGATCATGTACAAATACAAATGGAGGAAATATCTCCTACAAACAGATAAAATAGCCAGCCTTGGCAGGCAGGGACCTCAGCCTGCAGATACAACTAAATGGGCAACAATATTGAGATTTGGGAAAATTTAAAGAACTTCAAAGGTAATGATTTTACAGAACCCCCGATATGCTGTCAGATAAAGAGCTTTCATGTAGTTGAAGTATAATTATAAAAGCATAGCCATAGCAACCAGATACATCCCAAAACCTAATCAGCTCTAGATCCTCTTGGGTTCAAAAATCCTGAAAATTTGGTGAAACCCATTCATGGGTTTAGGCTGTTGAACACCCACAAAATTTAACACTGAAAAATATTTAATACATTGCCATGACAACAGTTGTTGACAGATATTTTCCAGATATTTTGATGAAAAACCATGCATTGGTTTTGCCCACAAACTTTATGAATGCCGTGGCCTTGACAGTGCAGGGGACAACAGCACTGCCATTCTTTTGGGGCTGTGGTTAAAAGTACCTGTATATTAAATGGATGAAATATCTGAACAAATGGATGACACACTTTTACAAAGGTATGAAATATATTATACAAAAATATGAAATGTCTAAGAAGCATTTGTTCAATGATGGAGAAAACATTTTGTGGGAAATTTAAAACATTGCACATTTAGAAAGACAGTCGTACCTGTGGAAACATAAAATACCTGAACAACAACAAAATAACTGAAAAATCAAGCCTGCACAAGTATATGTTGCATTGCACCTGGGCATTGAACATATTATAATTATTTAAACACTAAATCATGGGAACCACTGAAATTATCAGTGGAAACTCTGATTAGAATTCAGGGCGTTGATAAGTACTTTTACATAAATATGCGCAAATAAATATAACCAGCCCTCCCCTTGCCACAAAAAAAGCCCATGCCATGGACTTTGTTCCTAGTCACAATAGAAGGCAGCAGAGATTAATAAGTTTCTTCACAGTGCATTGTTCCTAAGTCCTGAAAAATAATCCAGACTTTGTTTTCTCATATTTCAAGGCCTTACATTGACACCAAACACCATACCATCTTCCACTGAGAAAGAATTGCCCATTTACATGCAGTACCATATTTTTTGCTAAATATGAACAAGGGAGTAATAAACTTCAAATTCAAATCTAGTGAGATTTAGATATCAATACCATCACCTAGATGTTCATTTGAATAATGTTTAAACAAAGGTTATTAGATTATTGTTGTTTAACTCTGAATAATTGAAATAAGTGACAATTTCAACTGGAGAACTTTTTGTATATTTATGGTATAAAACCTCTGGGGGAGTGGGATCAGGTTACCCTGGTAATTATGAAGCACCTGAAAAGAGCAATATAGCATGGTAAACATAAACAACAGACTTAATCTGTCATAACTGTTACCTGGTGCTTTGCTATATAATCTCCCTTTGATTAATGTAATAAAATAGGCAGTAAATTTCGACAACAATAAAAAATATAAAAATTCATTACCTTGCACATGTAACGGAAAGAAAAATTTAACACATAAATTTTGAAATCCTTGTCAATACTCTGTGAAATTCATTATTACAACAGTGACATTATTTAAATGCTGTAGAACAAAGTTATTTATAGACACTGTAACCATTGGTGCTAAATACAGACACAGAAGTCAGCATTACTTCTGACTGAATGCATTCAAGTTATTTCACGTTAAGGGTATTTTTGTAGGTGTCCAATTATTACTTGTGTTCCTTGTTCTCTTTTCTGCATTGCAGCCCTGGATAGATCTGTTTCAGATAAATGGCTTCTATTAATAACAACACATACCACAGCCTTTAATTAATGTTGTATCAGGAACCCTGGATAAGCAATTTATTCCAGGAGTTTGGAGAAAAATGCAGGAGCTATTCATAACCACAGTGTCACTGATGGGATTTGGAAAACTGGGAGTAATAATCTACATTTTTAATCCTATTTCAGAGTCTCAAGCACACTGATATGACCTTGGCCGAGTTCTATTTTCTCCATTTAGAAGGATTACTGTAGTTCCTCTATCAATACTACTTAAGATGTGTTAGAAGTGAGTGCCCAGGAATTAACACATTACAACTCGGGATTTTCAACCTCAGAGCTGTACTTCAGATGGGTTCAATTTTTTACCAGTGTGTTAAGCATACACAACAGTGGATGTCCACTTTAAACAAAATCCTGGATCCAGACGGTGATCCGTATCATCACCAAAATCAAATCATTTTTCCTCATGCTACTGTCCAGATTTCCTGAAAATTTCATCAAAATTAGTCTATAGCTTTTAAAGTTATTTTGCAAACAAACTAATAAACAAAGAGACAAACACACCCTGCCAAAAAGTATAACCTCCTTGGCAGAAGTAACTGGAAAGCACTCCCAGAGTGCAGACCTCCCCCAAGCTGAGTATCCCTACATTGTAATTTCATACAAGTACTACTTTTTTATTTTAACCCTCATAACATGCTAGCATGATCATCAAACTCATTAAAATTGGGATTTTTGTTAAAAATTCAGGATTTTCTTTGAAACAAAGAGTATAATCTGGATATTTCCTAAAATTTAATCACTTCTTCCTTTGATGAGGGCCTACATACACAAAAATAATCAGGAAGATACCTTCATTAGTTTTGGTGTAATCACAAACCCAGACAAACAGTCATGAAGATCTGATCATTCCCTTTGGAGGAATGTGAACCAGAAAGCCAAAGTTACTGAAAATACATTGAAAATGGGACCTCTGAAAATTGAGATTTTTTTTTGTATCCAAAATATGATCAGTATTTTTCTCCAAATTAATCATGTCTTCCTTTGGTTAGGCCCAACCTACATAAAGACTTTGTACAAATTTGTTCGTTACTTTCACAGTTATTGCAAACACAAAGAAACAGACAAACAGACAAGAACATCCAAAAACATAACCTCCTTTTAAAGGTAAACATACTTTCCTTCATGAAGATAAAAAGAATTTCTGACTAATCGATCACGATTGGTTTCCCATGCTTCCTGTGGAGTGTAAAACAGAGGTATGAATATTTACTTATTGTACCAAATAAGTATGTAAAGTGACATTTTCCCAGTATCATTTCTTTGTCCTATTATGCTGAAGGAATTCCCTTTGACAACCTGAAAGTTTCTAATCAACATTCATTAGCCAATCCTCAGCATGTACTTTGCCATTTTTTTTAAAATTTACTGTCTTTTTTTAAACATGGGCTCTTGAAGAGGCTCACACTTCCAAAAATAATTTTTCCATTTTCGGTTTTTTTTTTTCATTTTCTTTTTTTTTTATGTTCCATGAGCATTTGAAGGCTGTGGCCGGCATATTATAAAACGACTTCCATTTGTGCGTATGCGCGTCCGTTCGGCATGTTTTTTACATAACTTTTAAAATCTCATTCATTTATATAGATATCTTCACCAAATTTGCAGGGAGTGTTTATGGCTATGAGAACATGTCTTTGCAAAATTTTGGCATCATTTTGAAAAACAAAAATGGCCGCCACAGCCGATTGTTTGAAACTAGTAATATTAGTCTTGTTTTTTTGTTATCGTTTTTTTTTAATTGTATACTACTGTAGTGGTGCTCAACTAATGGCTCTGCAGCTCATACCACTAGATCGAAAGACATTGTGGCCTTGTTTTTATTAACTTCTAATAAATGGTTTAATGAAGAGAAGGTGTGAACACAAAAAGCTATTTACATTTATTTAATATCATTTTTATTTGCAAATGATAGAGATCATCACTAATCAAACAATACAAACACAAAAAGCCCAAAAACTAGTTTTTCTCCACCAAGCATTTTCTTTCACTATTACTTTTGTAAAGGGGTCCTTATAAGACATAAAAATTACTTCTAAATTCAGGCCTACTTAAAGCTGGGCTGTGAAGTATTGCACACAGTTCATCATGTGGTGTATTCCATATTTCTTACTCTACAAGCACAGAAAACTTACATATTGAAGTCTGCTTGCAGTAAGTCGGGTTTCACTTTCATTTTGTTGAGTATTTCCTCTCCTAGTGTGTCAAGTTCTGTTCGATCACTCTCCGCATTCTCAGAGTTGGGGTCTCGACCATGTTTACTCCGAAACTCCAGCAAGACTAAAAAACAAGTGACCAATAATGATCAAGCTCGATCATCTGGCAGGCTGAGGCTTATAACTTATTATGAAACAGTCTTAAATATTCTTATGAATAACAGTGCTAAATAACTTGAAATCATGCAAATTATCTGTAGGGTCCATGGTTTAAAGCAATAGCCCTGTTACCAGATGATAAATCATCTCAGTTCCATCATACTCCTAGCTCATCAAAGTTTTATCAGTCAGAAACTGTCCCGGTAAGGACATAAACACTCAGAAAAGAAAAACATTTTCGTGCACCAACAATTCAGATATCTTCACCCTTACCCATATATTGCACAATATATGACAACCAAAACTTGGTTGCATAAAATTATTTCTGGCGCTTAAATAAAATTGTAAGTTTAATAAGCAAATTAAAGTTTCATATGTTAATACCTTATTTAATGGACAATTAGCTATACTGGTCAGTGTCGACCGGACCCACCAAACACCACAGAAAGATGTCCTGTGCAGTGTACCGGCAGGACAGGTCGTAGTGTGCATTCGCCAGATGATATATTGTATTTCCTTCCTGTATGGACAATGTGACATCACAGTAACTTTTTTGTTGCCTAAGCCTATATAAACTCCTTGTAAGCTGATAGCAGGGTCAGTTGGGAGGGCTTCTCTTGTCCATCAGGTAAGATATTAACTTATAAAAATTTAATGTACTTATTAAATTACAATTTTACTGCATAAATACATCTTACCTAATGGACAATTAGCTAGAATAACTACTTCTTGAAAGGTGGGTAGCTTATTAGGTTTTTAAAAATTGAACTGAGAGAGACATTGGTAGTCTCCCATGGACATAAGTTAGTCCCATTGGTCATTGCCGGCTAACAGGTTACCAGGCCCAACCGAACTCCCCCCCCCTCTCCTTTTTGGACAGACCTCCTCTGAGGTGGGGGAAGAGAGGTATCAGTTGAAGCCCTCTTCGCAAGGAAGATGTAGTCTTGGGTAGCCCTGCCACCTTGGACAACAGCTAAACACCTCTTCCTTCCGAAGAGGGCCGCAACTCATACCTCTCTTCCCTGAATCTGGGTGAGGGGTACAGAGACATCTTTGCCCAGTCTGTCTGGTGTCTGATGTTTTTATGTAGCCACACCTGCATTTGCCTGAACCCAGAGCCAAGAGGAAGACAGTCTTGAAGGCCAAATACGTCAAGGAAGTCTCTTTCAGGGATTTAAATGGAGCCTTTGTTAGATTGCATAGGACCAGGGAAAGGTTTCATGAGGAGATGCCTCTGCGACTCTTAGGTCTGTTTCTATGGAAACTATCCAGGAGACAAGCGAGATTTTTGTCCTTACTGATGTTAATGGATGAATTTCCCTGTTTGTTTGCTATGACAGATCTGTAGCCATCAATAGTATATGGTTGTAACTTCCTGTCTTGGAACAAGTACAGGAAGAAGTCAGCTATTGAATTGATAGGTGGTGCCCTGATGTCCAAATGATTACTGTGGCACCACTTTGTAAAAGTGGCCCACTTATCCTCATAGGCTGATGTGGTTGAGACACTCTGAGGAGCCTCAATTCATGCTGCCAAGCCTTGCTCCTTGATTACTTAGGCTCTAGGAGCCAAGCATGTATATTTTGATTCAACAGATTCTTTTGGGGAATCTGACTGAAGGGCTGAGTCAGCAGAATGGGCAGGCATACGGGAATCTGGCTTGACATGGCTATCAGATCCAAGAACCTGGGCATGTTGGGCCACACTGGAACAATCCGAATGATTCCCCTGCATGGGTATTCCCTAAACAGGAAGGCATATAGGTCCAGATCCACCAAAGGTAGACTAAGTGCATCTACTGCCCAAACTAGTGAGTCTGGGACAGGTGACACAAACTGAGGTCATTTGTTATTGAACGTCATTGTAAAAAGTCTATTTGAGATTGGTGCCACCTGGTGCATATCAACTGGAAGATCTCTGGAAGGAGAGGCCATAACATCTGAATGATCTGGCCCAGCCTAAACAACTTGTCTGCCACTACACTCAGCCATGCCTGGGATGTGTTGGGCCTGAGAGTCACCTGATTCCTGGTGCACCAGGCCATGATTCTCCATAGTAGTTCACACAGTTGGCCTGACCTCGTGCCTCTTTCTTTGTTTATGTAGGCAACCACTGTGGTGTTGTTTGCTGCTTTGAGCACAATCTTCTTTGAACAGAGATCTTGGAACTCTTTTAGGGCTAAGAAGACTGCTTTTAGTTTCAAAAAGTTTATATGCAACATGCTTTCTGGTAGGGACCAGGTCCCTCTTGCTGTGAGATTTGCATGAGTACCCCAGCCTTCTCTTGAGGCATCTGTAAAGATCTGAAGAGCATGGCTGAGTGGGTGTAGTGGCTGAACTTGAGGGACATTTGCCTCTTGGAGCCACCATTTTAAGTGTTGATGGAGAGATCCTGGGGTCGGCATCACCTTTTCTAGTGATTCTGGGATCCTCCAACGATCTTTCAGGTGCCACTGGATGGATCTCATGTAGAACTGACCTGGGTGGACTTACTTCTCTGTAGCTATAAACAGGCTTATGAGACTATTAGCTGTCTGACATAAAAGTAGGGTCCTGTAAGAAGTCCCTGAATTTTTAAGTTTATGGTCTGCCAACATTCCAAGATGGGTCTAACCTTACCCTCTCTGAGGCGTACTGGTAACCTACGAAATCAAAGATCTGCTTTGGTTCCAGTTCGGACTTCTCATTGTTTACTCTCTACCCTAACTCCTGACATAGAGCTACTAAGGTCTGGGTATGATGGAGACAAGTTTGGTGGGATGTGGTTCTGACCAAACAATCGTCTTGGTACTTGTGGATTCTTATACCCTTGTTTTCAGCCATCAGTTTGACTTCCTTGACTACCATTGTGAATTCAATTGGGGCAGTGGGTAGACTTAACAGTAGGGCTTTGAAATGATAGGACTGACCTTGGACATAATAAGGCATGTATTTCCTGGACTATGGGTTTATTGGTATGTGAAAGTAAGCGTCCTTCATATCTAAGAATGTTACCCATTCGCCATTTTGCAAAGAAGTCCTTATGCTCTCTGGAGTCACCATTTTGAATGTCTCTGATTTCAGATATTTGTTTAGTAAACTCAGATCTAGGATTTATCTTTTGTCTGTTGTTGAGTTTTGGAACTACCTACCTATAGTCTATTGAAGAAAGCCAGAGATGTCTGATTGTTGACCTTTTCTACTGTATTCTTTTGAATAAGTGCATATAATGCCTCCATCGGGTAGCTGTGCCTGAGGGGATGTATATAGCCACTTATTATTAATGAAGACTATTTTTGTAATGGGAGGGTGTAGCCTTCCCTGAGAATTCTTATGACCTTGGAGCTGGACCCTAGGGTGGGCCAAGTTTTTCAAAACTGGTTCAGTCTGGCCCCTTCAGGCAGATTTTGAGCAACAGTGTGGACATTTCTGACGGGTTGGGCAGAAGACAACTGGTCTACACAGGAAACACTTCACATATTTTAATTGCTTGATATTTTGACTAAAGTCTTTCTTTTGCGGCTGCCAAGCAACAAAAGGTACATGATTCACAGCAAAACAATTAACATTTAAAGTCTGATAATCGTCTACAAAAGTATCTCTCCTTCCAGCCATTTCTAAAGAACCTTCTGGGTTACACAGTAAGTATTCTTATAAGAACTTTGTCTGGTAGCTGTGGATAGCTGGAGACCTTGTCTGGATCTTGCTTGCCATGTCCAAGTTGCCTCAGTTGTTTCCGTACTGGTGGACTGGATGTCTAGTTGGTGTTCAGTGCCTGCTTGGTAGTCTGACTGTAGAGGTGACAGCAGCCAGAATCCTTATGAGAGCTACCAGAGGAATGTTTCTCATCATGGTGAGATATCTCTTCTTCCGCTTGGTGATGATATGGTCTGGGAATAAGGTCATATGAAGGGGTGAGTTCGTGAGAGCAGCCAGTGTATGTATTGTACATAGCAACTTATTATTATTGAAGACTAGTTCTGGAAGGGGAGGGTGTAGCCTTCCCTGAGAATTCTTATGACCTTGGAGCTGGACCCTAGGGTGACCCAAGTTTTTTACCGGACACCGACCAGACATCCAGTCCACCAGTATGGAAACAACTGACATGGCAAGCAAGATCCAGGCAAGGCCTCCAGCTATTTTCTTCTATATCTTACTGGCAATCCAGCCAGTCATTGCTGCATATCAGCACCACATTAACTCAAGCATTCAAAGTCCTGATGTTGTTAGTTTCTGCCCCTTTAAACCCCTACCACCACTTTCTGTCTACATTTCAGCACCAAGTCTTCAATATTAATCCCACCAGCTCTGTCACCTTCCCGTCTCGTCATCCTACTCCTGCTTGCTAGTGATATCAACCCAAATCCAGGACCACCCAATTGCCTGCATGTCACTTACTCAAACATCAGATCCATAAACAACAAATACCCGGCCATAGCAAAATTTATTTTTGATGACACTGATCTCTTCATCATGTTCAAGACCTGGATTAGACCTGACACCACAAGTGCCAACCTGTCCGAAATCACCCCACCAGGTTACAATCTTCATCAACACCCATGTGGGGGCCGCCGTGGTGGAGGACTGGGTTTTTTTGTAAAAGATGGCTTGGATTCTTCTGCTGTTCCCACAAAGACCTGCACTACCTTTGAAAATTTTCTCATCAAGATATCCCCACACAAAGAATCTTTTTACTTTTTGAATATATATAGACCACCATCCTCCAGTACTTCAACCTTTTTTGAACAGTTCCAGTCACTTTTAGAGGATATTCATCACACCACTGAAAATCTGGTGATCATCGGCGACTTTAATTTTCACCTTGAATCAACATCCTCAGATTCAAAAACCTTCAATTCATTTGATTGACTCATTTGATTTAACTCAGAAAGTAAACTTCCCCACTCATATTCACGGACACACTCTTGACCTGCTCTTAACCAAATCCAACAATGACAACATTTCTAATGTCCATACTACTGATGCTTTTTCCGATCATTTTTCAATTACTGGCACATTACATCTCCCAACCCCTACATCCCAAATCAATGCTACTGTTTCCTTTCGTAAATATCATAAGATCAACAAAGAGAAAATGAAAACGGATCTCATAGCTTCAGATCTAATCAACAACCCGTCTAAGGATGCTGATACTCTCTACGAACAATATCACTGCACCTTGACCACCCTTATTGACAAACATGCACCACTTCATACCAAACATACCAAGGCGAAGTACATCCCAGGATGGGTTACCGAAGCTGTAATTGCGGCAAAAGCGACCAAGCGTTTGTTCGAAAGGATTTGGCACAGAAATAAATCTCACTTCAACAGATCTCAATACATGCAGAAAGTCCACCAATACAACAGAATCTGCATGCAGGCCAAATCTGAATTTCTTAAAGCAAAAATTCAGGATAACCACCATGACCCCAAAAAATTATGGCGAGTCCTTGGCGATGTGTTACACAGACTGCCAGCCAAGATGCTACCATTGATAAATCCCCCTTGGCTCTAGGCTGACAGATTTGTCGAGTTATTCACAGAAAAAATTGAAAAAAATACGCTCAACTTTTCCTACTTCCCTGAAGTCATAACACATCTCCCCAGACTCTCCTCCCCCAGTGCTTTCCACTTTCTCTACTGTAACCAAGGATCAAGTAACTAAAATTATTATGAAATCTCCAAGTAAATCATGTTCCCTTGACCCTTGGCCCACTTTTCTTGTTCTTGATTAACTGGATATTCCCATCACTTCCATCACTTCAATAATTAATGCTTCCCTTGAACAAGGGAAGTGTCCTAATTTCTTCAAGCAGGCCCATGTTACCCCCCATCCTCAAAAATCATCCTTAGACAAAGAAATTCTCAAAAACTATAGTCCTGTCTCAAATCTGAACTTCATTTCAAAGATACTTGAAAGGGTAGTGGCAGTCCAGCTACAAACTCACCTTGATGAAGCTAGCCTTATGACTGCCATCCAATCGGCGTATAGAAAACACCATTCAACTGAAAGTGCTCTCCTTAATATTCACGATATTCTCCTCAATATGGCCAAAGGTCTGTTACAGCCCTTACCCTTTTGGATCTATCCGCCATGTTCGATACCACTGATCATACCATTCTCCTGGAGAGACTTAATGTTTACTATGGTATCAGTGAACTAGCACCTGGCTGGTTCAAATCATACTTTAAATGTTAATTGTTTTGCTGTGAATCATGTACCTTTTGTTGCTTGGCAGCCGCAAAAGAAAGACTTTAGTCAAAATATCAAGCAATTAAAATATGTGAAGTGTTTCCTGTGTAGACCAGTTGTCTTCTGCCCAACCCGTCAGAAATGTCCACACTGCTGCTCAAAATCTGCCTGAAGGGGCCAGACTGAACCAGTTTTGAAAAACTTGGGCCACCCTAGGGTCCAGCTCCAAGGTCATAAGAATTCTCAGCTAAGGCTACACCCTCCCCTTCCAAAACTAGTCTTCAATAATAATAAGTGGCAATTTACATTTTTCTAAATAAAAATACATTGACAAAATCACAACAAGTCTTTTTTTATTTCTTTTCACTGGATAAAAGAGACATGACTCCTTTACAGTCTTTCTTCCTGTTTCTTACATAAACAAGTTAAATCAACATATTTCTGTATCATATGTTAAATATTCTTTTTTTAATCACTTCACTCAAATAACAGTGTTTCAATATGTAAGCAAAATAGACAACATTATTCTTTAAACACCAGAACTGTTAAACAAGTGTATGGTGTACAAAAAAAGTAGGATACTAAGATAATGTAAAATAGGTGTAGGGAGTTTTACATGCCATAAAAGGACATGCTTGAAATGTTTTTCGAGTAACAACAAAGGTAGAGGAAATTGAGATAAAAAAAATTGTTATGGGCAATACAAATATGCTCAACTGCCAAAGAATATGACCACGAAATTGCAAAAAAAAAAAATAAATAAATAAAAAAATAAACTTAACTAATATTTCTTGCATTGTGACTCACACAATCTTGATATATATTTCATTGGTATTTCCCTCACTTTCTCGCTTCCTTGTATTCCGGTAAAACTCTTGCTCACAGAGTTCAATAAATCCTAAAGGGACTTTGTTACTGTGTTTTATTCAATAAAAAGATAAAAAATATATATCTTCATTGTTTTGTGATCTTACAGGAACACCATATGGGGATGAAATATAAACAAGATAATTATTTAGTATAACAAGGACGCAACAGTATTTTTAGAACAAAATAAAAACATAAACAAATAAACATTATAACAAACCAGAATATTGGTGCCAATTCACCACAAATCGGTGAATAAAAGTTTTAATTGGAAACACCATTCTGGGTGCAGTACATTTATATACACTAAATGGCTACTGACAGGCAGATGGAAAGATTAGATGAGAAAGGTTTTAGGACACAAATAAAGCAATGGGCTACAGATACTTCTCTCCATGCTGTCAAATACCTTGTTGAATCAACCAAACTACGCCGCATTGTTTGGATACTGATAACTATTGCTGTTACTGTTGCCTTTCTGGTACAGTTTGTACTAAGTTTACAAATGTTCTTCAGATACGATAGCACAACAAGTATTGAACAAGAGGAACGTGAAGAGTTAACCCTGCCATCCATAACCATATGTAACGCAAATGTAATAAAACGCTCAACTGTTGAACAGAAAGATCCAGCAATGGTGAAAACTTTTAAGCAACTAATGGAAATCATCTATGGACTAAGGACAAACACAACACTCACACGCCCAGAAAGCATAAAGCAGATCACATTCCTTGAATTCTGTAAGCGTGCATCACACAGACAGGAGGATTTCTTCCTCTGGTGTTCAGTAGGGCATACAGTAGTGAAGTGTTCTGACTACATCACAGAGGCAGTCACTAACGCAGGCTTTTGCTACACATTCAACTCCAAGGAATCTATTGGCAGAAATGGAAATCTGGTCATGAGAGAGCCAGGACCATACGATGGTTTTAATTTTATCCTCGATACTGAACCAGATGACTATCTGATCATGAACGGATTTGGAGTAGGCGTCAGATTCGTCATCCATGAACCTGATATTAATCCACTTGTAAATACTGGGTCATGCTTTGCCGCCCCAGGAGAAGAAACCTTCTTCTCGCTGACTAAACTTCAGACAGCTTATCTACAGCCACCGTATTCCACTATGGATTGTGTAGCAGAAGAAGATTTAGTGCGGAAAGGTGCAGAACTTGGGTTGGAGCTCCCTACTCCCCAGAGGCCTGCATCACAGCATGTTACTTCAGAAGTGTCTACGATTGTTCAAATTGCTCTATCTCAGGCAACGGTAAGCCCATCTGTACACTATATGACAGTTTGCAGTGTGGAGCAAACAATGGCATCACCAATCAGAGAGACAGGCCCTGCAATTGTCCACGGAAGTGTCACACCACATCTTTTTCTGCCACAAACACCCACACAAGTATTCCCAGTCCATTTATTTTGCAGATGGCAGAAAAATATAACTGGACAGTGAGAGATAAAAGCGAAATTTCAAGACGCCTTATTCTCCTGAGGGTTTATTTTGACACAAATACTATTACTAAAGTCACACAAAAGGTTGCTGTGACACTGATTGAAACACTGGCAGACATTGGTGGTACACTTGGCCTCTACCTGGGTGCCAGTTTTGTCACACTTCTGGAATTTGTTGATTGTTTAGCTGTCTTTTGCGCTGACTGCATGAAGTCGTACAAATTACAGAAAAAACAAAAGAAAACCAAGACATCGGCTAATTTATTCAAGACAGAAACTATTCGTCACATTTATGATGACACCGACGAGAAACAAAATCCAAGACAAAACCGCTTCTCAACAGCAGTGGATTACAGTACCGATTTTACAGGAGTATTTAGTAATGATTTGTACGATACTTTTGAGAATATTCAAACTGAAAGACCAACATAAAGAAAATGACAAGTGGATGTGTTTATTCATCACTCCCTGTGACTTATACTCAATCAAATAACTTGTAATTTTTTCAAAAGGCCTCTCTGCCCTCAGAGCTTCTTCTCATACTGTATTTTTAAGGAACCAAAGAAAGCCAGAGTACAGGGAAAAGAAAAAGTTTTAATATATTGACAAATTTATAGCATGTGCAATATATATTATTCCAGAGCTGTTAAAATAAAAAATAATCTAGTTTGGGTATCATATATTGGTATTTCAATATTAATCAATACTCGTTCTGTGTTATCATATGGCTATCATTTCTAAGAAAATATGCCCAGAGAAGTTCTATAGTTTATAACTATTAAACATTAAACAGATTTAATAATAATGAGGAATGATAAATTATTATTGATCGGTACAGAAACACAAACTAAAGTTCAATGTAAATACTGAAATTTCAATTCAATAGATCAACATGTATCAATCTGACTTGGTTCCTTATTGAGCCCCAGTTTGCTTTTTTCTTATCATACAGTTGAGCCATGATAAGTGGAATTCTAAGCAACTACAGTATGCTTCTACAAACCCAAAACTTTAGGTTAAAAGTCAATGGAATAGAATCAATAGATACTATAAACAAAATCAAACTCAATCTGATAAGCCTAAATAAAGCCAAATTTCTCCTGTTTCATGCAGCGACAGGAAAGGTTTTATTGATAAGTTCTATTAACATCTTGGGTAATCATTTGTTGTTGTTATTGAATAGCGATGTCAATATTCAATGTCAAGCATGAATTTGGCTTTCTATGTCAATCCACAATAAATTTAGTTTCAAGACACGAAATGCATCACTTGGATTCACTTCATATATCTTGTGTTAAATTGTGGATAAAACAATCATAACCTTTCATGAAGGATTGCAATAAAACTTTGAAATATTATATCATAAAATAAATCATACAGGTCATAAGTTAAGGATTTCATATCTTCATAGTTATAAATTATAGAACTTATTGCAAAGTTTTCTCAATAATTCCTCAGGAATGATAATGAAATTAACAATTTCAATATTGTTATATGAACCATCAAGGAAACACTATAGATCAATAATGCAATATCAATGTAAGATACCAATGCTAAACAAGGTGTATTCACCAGTAATGTATGGCCATGTAACATTAGAAGAGTGCACAACCACATACAGAAGTGTTAAATCAAAAAGATTTGTACCCAATGATTTTCTATACTTTGTCTTATTGTTTGAGTGGACACAATTATTTGTGTCAATTTTGGATGCGATATCATATTTTGTGTTTCTACAAGAAGAAAAACAAGGCCAAAGGGTGTTTTGGTCCCCTAGCACAAGCGCAAAGCCATCAGAGACACCAGTAGTGCACTAGAATTTACAAAGTCTGGGGACACAAACAAACTCAGACACATCCCACAGCTGGTCGAGCTCTATTGAGCCTCACGCTTAACAAATCCCGGCAACATAGCAGGCAGCTCTTGCTCAGAGGAGAGATCTCAGGGTCTATGCATAACACAATCACTTAGTATCACTAATAAGTTAGTCGTTACATTTAATCTATGTGTCTGGTGCTTTAACTAGTGTTATTTCTTGTCTACAAGTTGTGCCATATCGTATTTTATCCAATTAAAACAGCTACGTGTTGACTGTAATTTATACATCCAAGAAAACTCACAATAATAAATTGACTTTTAATATTCACTTTGCCAAATCCCTGACCTGCTTAGGACAAAAGATCAAAACTTATCTATGAAACAAAGTTTTTCTTTATTGATCTCTATGCAACAGCCATACCGTTTTTAATAAAACTTTAAGCCGGAAGAAATTTTCACCAATTTCTACTTGGAGCATAAATACAAATTTAAATTATTACTACAAGAAATTTATTTAATGATAAGTAACAATTTCAACTAATACAGTAATTGTAAACACTGAATGATATTTTATGACATCTAAAACCTACTGTGCCACTAAATTCTGAGCTGAGATTTTACCTTTTATTTATTACACTTATCAGTAGATTTTGTTGGTGGAGATCTCTAGTTTTCTACTGTTTTTCCATAGTTGTGGTTCTGTCAAATTTCTGTTTCAATGAAGATTTGGATATAACTGTCATCTGATTAGTTTGAATATGCTTTTACTTTCATTCATTCACTTAATGGAAAAAGTGCCCGCACATCCTGGACAGGCCATGATATTCAAGGAACACAATATATAGTTTCAGTTCCAAAGTTCCAAATTTACAAATATCTCAACTTTTCTTCACTCTTCAAGAGTTCTTCAAAAAAAATCTGCACACTACACATGCCAAACGAATTCTCCATAGTAGGGCACAAAGAGGGCCAGACTTACTCCCCCCCTCCTTAAATAGGCATCCACTATGGTGTTGTCTGTAGTTATGGTAGCAATAAGGTTCAAGCAGAGGTCTTGGAACTCCTTTAGGGCCAAAAGACCGCATTGGTTCCAGACACTTTATGTGTAACTTGCTTCTGGAATGGACCAGGTTCACCTTGCATTTTGAAAATGTGGGGTTGGCAGGGTGGGAATCCAAATCTAGTGAGGATAAGGTAAGTATTTAACTTACAAAAAGTTAAATTACAATAAAATTTTACATTTTATTGCATAAAATACCCTTACCTTATCCTCACTAGTGCTTGATTACAACCATACTGGTGGTGGGATTTTTAATATTTTTGTCAGCAAAAGCAGGTATAATCAAATGAAAAGTCAGAATACAAATTTCACGTAATCTTGTGAGGATAAAGTACTAGACTATGTTATCCAATAAAAGTAACTTAAAATAACATTAATAGTTATATTTGTAAGCACTAACCTGGCATCCTTCCCAAAGGTGCCTTGGCCCTGTATGCAGTTTAGTCTCAATGTACTAATTTCAAACACACTTGTGATGATAAATACAAGAGCATGACAGGCATACTTAGAAACTTAACAAAATAACATGTAGTTATATCTTGTTATTAAGTAACATGCAACTGTCCAGAATATGCACTGACAAAAATTCCAACAAAATTGGGATTTTATAACAGTAAAGACTAATGTGTTCCCAACCATTGACAGATGCACTGGTAAATGACAGGAGATTGTGCTCCTCTGCATGGAGAGGACAACCTATTAACACATTTTTAATCTTTCCACCAGATCAGAACACTTGTGATGACAAGTACAAGAGTATGACAAACATACTTAGAAACTTAACAAAATACATATTCTGTTATTAAGTAAACTGGAACTGTCCAGAATATGTATTGAAAAAATTCCAACATATTGGAATTTTATAACACTAAATACCAATGTGTTCCCCCAACCATTGACCGGCGCATTGGTAAATAACAGGAGATTGTGGTCCTCTATATGGAGAAGACAACCTATTAAAACATTCCTTGGGTCTTTCCACCAGATCAGAGCTTTTCCAAAATCACTGAACAGGGGAATTCATTTGACTTCCAACTCAGAAGTTAAAGTATAAACTAGAGGATCGCTAGCGAAGCAAAGCGATTGTTTTTGCATGGCAAAAACAAAGCGTCCCAAAAGAAAGATGGTGTTTGCTGCTTATAATAGAAAGAAGATCTTGCCTAGATACCCTGTCAATCTAAAATTAGATCGGAAAAAAATTGGAAAATTTAAAATGGTTTAGGAGATACAAGTAATTTTAAGTTTTACTATTTTTGTCAAAAATTCAAAATGGCCGCCATTTTTGGAAAGAGGAAAAATTTTTGAGAATTGAGCAGAGTATCTTGCACATATACCCTGTGGGCCAAACATTTCGCCGAAATCGCTCTATCTCGCACGGTTTAGGAGATACAAGCAATTTTAAGTTTTACCATTTTTGTCAAAAATTTGAAAATTCAAAATGTCTGCCATTTTTGGATAGAGGAAGATTTTTTTTGAAAAATGTGCAGAGTATCTTGCTTAGATACCCTGTGGGCCAAAAATTTTGCCAAAATAATTATTTATGAATTATTTGTGATGAACACTACATGAGTGCATTGTGTTCCCACAAATCAGAGTGCAGACCTTAATGCCCTTGTTCCACCAAAGGATTAAGCCCCGATCCTGTCGGCGACCCTTAATCGTGGGTAGTCTTGGAAAAAATGGAAAAAAAATTGACCAATGGGGTGGAAGACAGAATCGGTATGAAGGTCTGGGATTAACTACAGATCGGCCTCAGGACGCCCCAGGAGGCCCCAGACAGTCCCTAACTGGTCTGGGACTAAGAACAGACTAAGCCATTTTTCTGGTCGGTTTGAACCACGATCCTGTTGTAGACAAACCGACTGGGTCCCAGGACGCCTCAGGCCTCCTGGGACTAAGCCCCGACTAACCCAGGATTAAGTCCCGACCCCACAAGGTGTCCTGAGGCGTCCCCAGGCGTCCCCAGACCGAGATAGCCGATTTTTGTTTTGCAGTGGGACTAAGGGTCGCAGGAAGCCTGGGACTAAGAATAGAGGGTCTGGGACTAAGGGTCGGCGACTAAGGGTCGCAGGCGGCCTGGGACAGCATAGGACTGTGTAAATTTGATCTGAGGGGGCCTGAGGACGCCTGGGACTGGACATTTTGTTTATGGCGGGAAAAAATAATCGGTTGGGGTCGGGAGAAATATCAAACATGTTTGATTTCTCACATGGCCTCAACCGACCACAACCGACCCTTACAGGAAGCCTGGGACTAAGCATATTTTTGAAACCGACCCTCAAAAACCCTTAATCGGGAGCCTTAGTCGTGTGGTGGAACACCCACATTAAATTTTTGCCATTTTTGTCAAAAATTACAAAATTCCAAATGGCCGCCATTTTTGGAGAGAGGAAATTTTTTTGGAATTGAGCAGAGTATTTAGCAGAGATACCCTGTCGCTCTATCTCGCACGGTTTAGAAGTTATGAAGGGATTTGTATTTTCCTCGTTAATAAAAATTATAATGCTTAATTAATTAGCCATTTTTAATGGAATTCTACCAAAATCTAATCATTTCCAGATCTTTATACCTTGCATCCATATATCAAGCCAAATCCTCTCTTTGGTCATGTGACTTCTCTGATTGGTTGAAATGTCATGGCACCAAATTCAGAAAATTTTCCCAGGGCTACTAAATATATGTGCCAAGTTTGAAGAAATTCCATCCACTAGTAAAGTCGCTATAGGTAGGCAAACTTGCGGATACGGCGGACCCTTCCGCGAGAATTCCTCCCATATGCAAACAAGCGTCCCTCGCGGGACGCTTAATTAAACTGTGGAGTGTGACTTCCAGCCATATAAGAAGCATTTTTAGCCTTGGCCATGGAAACATTCTAAGTTTCAAGGTCAGATCTTTGATCAGCTAGCAGAACTGTCTGTCTGTTGACATGGTAGCTCCATGTATACCTCCTGAAAAGTCATCTTGAAAGAGATGAATAGCACATATTTCCCCTATCTAAAATCTCAAATATGTCAAGATAGAATCTTAGAGCTCTAAAGGGGCAAAGAGTCATATCTTCAGTCACAGAATGATCTAAAAATTGCATAAAAGCAGGAATGAAACCCAGCTTAAACAATATCGGGCCCATCTGAGGCTATCTGTTCTCTGCTAGGAGTACTGATGAAGGAGAAACTGTGAACTCCTTCCAGTTCTGTATTTCAATGATTTGAAAGTCCAAACAACCTCACCTCTCCTTCTATCAGAGGCCAAGGTCATGAGAAAGCTGATTTGAATGTCAGAATGTTCAAATTCTAATTCAGATGGTTCAAAACAGACCTTGTCAAGACTAAGAATAATCAAGACAAGTCCAAAGAGTGTAAAAGGTATAGCACCATCCTTCATTGGTCTATCCTATGAAAACCCTCTATCAATTCACTTAGTTCATAACTATGAATGATTTCAATAGTGAACGCAAATGAAAACCATCTATCAGTCTATTGAGTTCATAACTATGAATGATTTCAATGGTGAACACAAATGAAAAACCATCTATCAGTCTATCGAGTTCATACCTATCACTACCGGATCCAGAGGGGGGAGGGGGGTTTGACTTTCAGGGGGTTCGACCCCCCCCCCCCCTCTGGGGGGTGTTAAATGTACAGGAAATGCACTATATTTTTACCAAAAATTAATTTTTTTTTCCCAGGTTGGCATGCCCCCCAAACCCCACTAGTTGTGGTATGTCTGATGTGAACCCCCACCTTACTTAAAAGCTGGATCCGCCCCTGCCTATGAATTATTTCAATAGTGAACCCAAATGAAAAAAAAACATCTATCAGTCTATTGAATTCATAACTATGAATAACTTCAATAGTGAACCCACATGATTTGTAAAAGCAACCCTGTATCCTGCAAGTGTGGTAGAATTCAGATTTTATCAGAGAATCAACGGGTCAAAAATCTGCTATTGAGGAGAGAGAAGGCTGTTGGAAGTCCACCTGAATCTCCTTGCATCTGATTCAAAAAGAACTACCTTGCTCCGTAGACTTTTTAAAAAAAAAGAAAGATTCTGAAGTCCCCTCAGCTTCTGAGACACTGAATTTTTTTTTTTTTTTTTTTTTTTTTATCATGGAGTTTGAGATATGGCATGCTTTGGTGAATTTCTGGCTGAATAGCTGTTTAATGAGATTCCTCCATGATTGTAGGGCAATAGTGGTTTTGAGAATAAGTCCATCAGGTCCCAAACCCAACACATCCCTAGGGGCTCCTGCTATCATTTAAGAAAGTATAATTCTCATATTTTGTACCATTTTTGAAATGAGAAATATTTAACAGTAGGCATAAGCAAGTAGTGCCTCCCAGAAGATATTCAACACATCTACTGCCATTGCATTGCATTGCATTAGGGTATTAAACTGGTGAAATAAACACAGATAGTTTGTTCTTCATCTTTGTTACAAAGCTATCTAAAATTGCAGTGTACCAAATTTGGCAAATAATGTGAAAACTATGGGATGAAAGACATTCTGTTTTAACGACTTATCCCAGTATGAAAAGGCGTCTGATATCCCATTTTGACAGCCCTAAATGTGGTGAGCCCTCAGAAAATTGTTGTGGGTTTACAAACAACCATTAGATGCCAGACCATCAGACACATAACTAATGAATGGGTCTGCCAAATGTGTTCCTTAACCCTTTACAAACACAACTTCTGTATGGAGGGATATCCTGGTAAGACCTCTGTGATTTTACACCAAAAACAGATATATTTCCAAAACTGTGAACAACATATCTGAATAAAAAAAAAAAAAAATATCTGAATATGTTAAGATTGTGAATATTGTTAAGGTTGTAGATTACTATAAATGACATCAGAATTATGGGAATGGTTGACAAACTTGCATGTACACCATCCATAATCTTGTCCAATACCCCACTTTTCTTCTATGGGGGACACTTCACCCTTGCCATGGTTGAATTCGTAACCAAAGAAGTGGAAGTGTTTTGTTGGGATGAGTTCTGACTTCAAAAGCTTATCATCCAATGTTAGACAGTAACAGTAGTTTCTGTACACAGGCCACTAATTGCCTCGATTTCTACAAGCAAATTTGTGATGTAGGCAGCAGTATATAACCAGTGGTCTCAATACTGATGAATATGGTGCTACATGGACAAATTCGAGTGGAGACGTTCCTACACCGAAGGGTAGGGCTGTGAACTAAAAAGAACGACCTATAAGAAGGTGCATTCTTTCACAAGCAATCTTCTAATGAAAACCAATAATTAGTTGTCTCTTGGAAATGAGGAAGAATGCGTCTGTTAGATGTAACACGACCATGCATACACCCCAAATGGAGTTCTAAACTTTGCAATCTCCATCTTGAAATTGGGACCGTGTGATGTTTTGATTAATATACTTACTATTATAGGTCACCATTGTGCTGTAAAATCTATGGCTTATATGCATTTTACTGACATTTTAGAAGCATTCATGTATGACCATATATATCATACACAATCTCGCAGAATATTTGTGACTTCTTCTGTCAGAATATATCCGCTATGCATTGTGTGTATTCCCGACAAATCGATTGATGGTACAGTACTAAACCGCATTGCAAGCTGCTCAACTCTGAAATGGCATTCATTTATTAAACAGACCCTGTAGTATGGCAGCAAACAACCTCCAGTAAGTGTCACTATTTTAATATACCTTGGTTGTCATTTCTATGGCCACCGCAACCCCCAATGGTGGAATGTGATGCCTTCTGATAATTATTGTCTGTTTTACCACAGAAAAACTTGATTCCTGCCAATTTCTGTCCCTGTTGCAAGTCCTTGTCATTGATGTCTTCCAAGTTTGAAGGCTACTTGCCAAGAATTGTGACCAGAAGATGACAAAGCCCAGCCTTTGAATATGCTGTGTTCTAAACTTTATGGTTGTAAACTGTGAAACTGGCACTTGAAGTTGTGGAAGACAAGGTAGAATAAACAAATGCCACTGAAGAGTACTGGCATTAATATTCTGTCTATGAGAAACCTGTAGATCTGTCATAGATGTGTCATAGAACCCCATCACAGACCTTGCATAAGGTAGAGAGGTGAAGAAAGCAAACCCTTTCCATACCAAAATGATGGATGAGAAGGTGTAACTTAGGTAGTTCTTCTTGATCCCAAGCAGCTTCTGTCGTATCTACCTCATCAAAGACAGAGTTGTTACTTGTTTGCAGTTGAAGTTCTGTCACCATGAGCCTCTTCCTACCCACACGTGTAGATCTTGTCTAAGTGACAGAAGATAAAGAATGCTGGCTTTTCAGAGACATTCTAGCCTCTGAAATTCTATTAACCCTGCATGGAAGAAGAAGAAAACCTCCATTAACATGGTCATCTTCTCCATTGCTGTAAATAACTGACCAGTGAAATTTAATTTGTTTCCATTATGATCAGTAATATTGGAATGAAAAAGCTGTTTGAGAAGAAGGTCTGACTTCAGGAAGTTCTTGTTGACCAAGTGCAGAATCCGCTGAGTTTGCCTCGCCAGAGGAAGAACTGCCATTTGTTTTCGGATGAAACTCTGCACCTATTTGCTGAGAAGAACTTCTGTTCATGGTGGATTCTTCTGCTACAGGGGTTGCCTCTGCCATATTCACCTCCTAGAGGAGACATAGGTACTACTCTTTTGTTCGATGAAAATCTTATTCTGGCCACTCTTCTTCTGCCTCAAGAAAGAGATCTGTGGTTGTACTATGAAGAGGTAGATCTTGAGAAATTGCAGTTTCTGCCATCTTTACGTCTGTAGTTAATAACAATGAAGCAGAAGACTTGTCTATGAGGTTCTTCTGTTCATTATTAAAACAGTTAAACAACCTTGCATAGCTTCTAGACGTGCTAGTATAAGCTGCAGAGGGTCAGACGATGAAATGGATGGAGTGGAAGGCAAGGAAGATCAATTCTTATCTTTAAATGTCGAGAAAAGTCTTCTATGTAATTTGTTTATAGGTGAACAGGACCCTACATAACAATTAACTATAATGTAAAAGGTCTGTAAAAGCCGTCGATCCACTCTAAATGCAGAGTTTCTGTTGAAGAAGCCTGGTAATCATCAAAAGCAAGAATAAAACCTTCCAATTCTTATAAAAGTGTCAATTTTTTTCAAAAACATCTCCTTTTTTTGCCAGCCATGTTGAAATTCTTCGCAAAAGAAAATTGTCTCAAACGATGTTTATTCCCTCACAACCAAAATAGAAGTGAGGCTTAATGGGGTTCTTCCAGTGCAGGCGCATGCACACTCATGCATACATTATGGTACGAACAAGAATATTTATTTTAAAAATATTCATGTTTGGTCGTATGTTTGCTCCTGCCAACACATAAGCACTAGTGAGGATAAGGTAGGGGTATTTTACGCAATAAAAGGGTTATAATCTTGAGGGGAAGGCTGAGTTTGGAAACTCAGGCCCCTGTTGTCAGCTGACTCTGCTCACAGGCTGGGAAAAAGGCAAGCTGGGTGGCCAGTCTAGGAGGATGGATCACTGTGTCTCACTGGAACCCATAAGAAAAACTTGATGAACCTCCACAGTAATTGATACAGCAGACTTCTTGCTGGCAGTAGGCTGACCAGTCCGGTTGAGTTTGGCATCTCACCGGGACCAGTAACTGGCTGGTGTGGGGTCTGATAAGATAAGGCTGACAGGTAGTTGGACAAATCTTGTTGAGAAAGTCTTCTTATCTATAGTCACTTTCGATCAGCTAGGAGGTCCTGACAGTTGACTGGCTGACTGGTCTGGTAGGTTCAGACAAGTCAGCTCACTGAGGCCAGTGACTGGTATAAGAATTTCTCTGTAACCAATTCCTCAGGCAGTAACTGGTTGGTCTGAGATGGCCACTTGGACCATTAAAAGGGTACTGCTAGTCTGTTAACCAGTCCTGTGGGCCTGCCCAGTACCAGGCCTAACCAGCTATAGGTGAAACAATGCTCTGTAACCAGTTCCTGGAGGCTCCACAGTTCTGCAAAAACTCATAGGAGCTGGCAGAACTGGGCGACTTAGACTACATCTGAACAGGGGTAGGCTAAAATGAAACAACTGAATTCTTCCTGTCCATAACTGTGGAATCAGCAGGTTTTCTCTGTAACCAACAATCTTCTGTAACTAGTAAGTAACTAGTAAGTACTCCATCATGTACTCAACCTCAAGCTATTTTCAATAGTTTCCATGCAACAAAGTCAGCAATAAGTGTAAAAATATCTCCAAAAAGGCCAAAAAATGGCATCGGTAAGGTAATTTGGCGGTCTGTGGATGACCTTCAATGAAGAGCTTCAAGGTCAAATTGCTGCATGCTTACAGAGGACATACATATGTATTATATATACCAGCCATAGCATGATCTAACTTTCTGTCTATGAAAACTGGGCCAAAATGTGAAAAAATGGCCAAAATCTGACCTTTTGAGCTATACTGTACACAAACACATCTGGCAGCTTGGATCCGGATGATCCAGACAGTGATCAAGACCACTCCCAAAATCTAATCACTTGTTCCTCGTCCCATTAAGGACATTTCCTGAAAATTTCATCAAAATGCACCCATAAGTTTTCTGGAGCACCAGGTCAGGATTCTCCATAGTACCAGATTACTCCCAAAAGCTAATCACTAGTTCTTTCACTTATATCTGTCTTTAAAATTAAATTTCATGGATCCAGAAGATCCAAACAGTGATCCGGATCACTCCCAAAATTTAATCATATCTTCCTTTTACCATTTTGGACATATCCTAAAAATTTTATCAAAATCCATCTGTCAGTTTTTGAGTTATCTTGTTCACAAACAAACAAACAGAGGGCCAAAAATGACCCTCAGTCAGGTACTTTGGCGGTCAGTGGATGACCTTAAATGAAGATCTGTAACCGGTAAGCCTGGATGCTGGTACTCCATCATGTACTCAACCTCCAAAGCCATTTTTAATAGTTTCCATGCAATTTAGTCAGCATTAAGTGTGAAAATATCTCCAAATTTGCCAAAAATGACCCTTGGTCAGATACTTTGGCGGTCAGTGGATGACCTTAAATGAAGATCTGTAACCAGTAAGCCTGGATGGTAGAAGTCCATCATGTACTCAACCTCCAAAGCCATTTTCAATAGTTTCCACGCAATATAGTCAGCATTAAGTGTGAAAATATCTCCAAAAAGGCCAAAAATGACTCTCGGTCAGGTACTTTGGCGGTCAGTGGATGACCTTCAGTGAAGAGCTTCAAGGTCAAATTTCTGCATGCTTACAGAGGACATATATATGTATTATATATACCAGCCATAGGATGATCTGACTTTCCGTATAGGAGAACTGGGCCAAAAAGTGAAAAAATGGCCAAAATCTGACCTTTAAGAGGCCACCAGTAACCTTGAGATTGAAGGTCAAGGTCACAAAACAATAGCGTTCGTAGCATTGCCCATATATACCCACATACCAAATTTGAAAGTTCTAACTAAAATACTTGGGTGGGGGGGTGGAGGGCAGGGAGTAAATCTGAACAGCTATCTAGACTCTTCACATAAGGTTTCCCAATACCTCTGAATACATTCTAAAACTCTAAAAGAATAAGAGATAAATGGCAAAAACACAAAATCGGCCATTTTATGACCCCAGTTTGACCCATAAGGGGGGATCCGGGGGTAAATCTGAACAGCTACCTAGACTCTTCACACAAGGTTTCCCAATACCTCTTAATACATTCTAAACTCTAAAAGCAAGAATAAAGGAGATATAAGGCAAAAACACAAAATCAGCTATTTTATGACCCCCAGTTTGGCCCATAAGGGGGGGTCCGGGGGTAAATCTGACCAGCTATCTAGACTCTTCACATATGGTTTCCCAATACCTCTTAATACATTCTGAAGCTGTAAAAGTAAGAATAAAGGAGATAAAAGGCCAAAACACAATAGTTTCCATGCAACAAAGTCAGCAATAAGTGTAAAAATATCTCCAAAAAGGCCAAAAAATGGCATCGGTAAGGTAATTTGGCGGTCTGTGGATGACCTTCAATGAAGAGCTTCAAGGTCAAATTGCTGCATGCTTACAGAGGACATACATATGTATTATATATACCAGCCATAGCATGATCTAACTTTCTGTCTATGAAAACTGGGCCAAAATGTGAAAAAATGGCCAAAATCTGACCTTTTTGAGCTATACTGTACACAAACACATCTGGCAGCTTGGATCCGGATGATCCAGACAGTGATCAAGACCACTCCCAAAATCTAATCACTTGTTCCTCGTCCCATTAAGGACATTTCCTGAAAATTTCATCAAAATGCACCCATAAGTTTTCTGGAGCACCAGGTCAGGATTCTCCATAGTACCAGATTACTCCCAAAAGCTAATCACTAGTTCTTTCACTTATATCTGTCTTTAAAATTAAATTTCATGGATCCAGAAGATCCAAACAGTGATCCGGATCACTCCCAAAATTTAATCATATCTTCCTTTTACCATTTTGGACATATCCTAAAAATTTTATCAAAATCCATCTGTCAGTTTTTGAGTTATCTTGTTCACAAACAAACAAACAGAGGGCCAAAAATGACCCTCAGTCAGGTACTTTGGCGGTCAGTGGATGACCTTAAATGAAGATCTGTAACCGGTAAGCCTGGATGCTGGTACTCCATCATGTACTCAACCTCCAAAGCCATTTTTAATAGTTTCCATGCAATTTAGTCAGCATTAAGTGTGAAAATATCTCCAAATTTGCCAAAAATGACCCTTGGTCAGGTACTTTGGCGGTCAGTGGATGACCTTAAATGAAGATCTGTAACCAGTAAGCCTGGATGGTAGAAGTCCATCATGTACTCAACCTCCAAAGCCATTTTCAATAGTTTCCACGCAATATAGTCAGCATTAAGTGTGAAAATATCTCCAAAAAGGCCAAAAATGACTCTCGGTCAGGTACTTTGGCGGTCAGTGGATGACCTTTAGTGAAGAGCTTCAAGGTCAAATTTCTGCATGCTTACAGAGGACATATATATGTATTATATATACCAGCCATAGGATGATCTGACTTTCCGTATAGGAGAACTGGGCCAAAAAGTGAAAAAATGGCCAAAATCTGACCTTTAAGAGGCCACCAGTGACCTTGAGATTGAAGGTCAAGGTCACAAAACAATAGCGTTCGTAGCATTGCCCATATATACCCACATACCAAATTTGAAAGTTCTAACTAAAATACTTGGGTGGGGGGGTGGAGGGCAGGGAGTAAATCTGAACAGCTATCTAGACTCTTCACATAAGGTTTCCCAATACCTCTGAATACATTCTAAAACTCTAAAAGAATAAGAGATAAATGGCAAAAACACAAAATCGGCCATTTTATGACCCCAGTTTGACCCATAAGGGGGGATCCGGGGGTAAATCTGAACAGCTACCTAGACTCTTCACACAAGGTTTCCCAATACCTCTTAATACATTCTAAACTCTAAAAGCAAGAATAAAGGAGATATAAGGCAAAAACACAAAATCAGCTATTTTATGACCCCCAGTTTGGCCCATAAGGGGGGGTCCGGGGGTAAATCTGTCCAGCTATCTAGACTCTTCACATATGGTTTCCCAATACCTCTTAATACATTCTGAAGCTGTAAAAGTAAGAATAAAGGAGATAAAAGGCCAAAACACAAAATCGACTATTTTACGACCCCAGTTTGACCCATAAGGGGGGATGCGGGGTAAATCTGAACAGCTATCTAGACTCATCACATAAGGTTTCCCAATACCTCATAATACATTCTAAAACTGTAAAAGCAAGAATAAAGGAGATATAAGGCAAAAACACAAAATTGGCTATTTGATGACCCCAGTTTGACCCATAAGGGAGGGTCCGGGGGTAAATCTGACCAGCTGTCTAGACTCTTCATATATGGATTCCCAATACCTCTTAATACATTCTAAAGCTCTAAAAGCAAGAATAAAGGAGATAAAAGGCAAAAACACAAAATCGGCTATTTATGACCCCAGTTTGACCCATAAGGGAGGGTCTGGGGGTAAATATGACCAGCTATCTAGACTCTTCACATTCTCAAGCTCTAGAAGCAAGAATAAAGGAGATATACGGGGAAAAGATGAAATTGGCTATTTTATGACCCCAGTTTGACCCCTACAGGGGGGTCAGGGGGGAAATTTGACTTGCTTTCTAGACTCTCCACATATGGTTTTCTACTACCTCCCAATCTAAATGCAATACTTAAGAAGATAATAGGGGGTTCACATGAATTTTAAGCTTTCTGATTGGTACCTGTGAGAAAATCACTCATAAATCGGTCAATTTTCATTGGATTGCTCCCAAAATCTAATCAGCATAAAATCTTATAGTATAAACATGTGTATGAAGTTACAAGCCTCTGCGGTCAGTAGATTTTCCTGAACTGCGATGACGGCGGGTGTACCCGAAAAAACTATTTTTTGATCATGTGACCTTGATAAAGATCAAAGGTCAAATTTAAGCACGTGGAAAAATTTTCCCACGCCTATGGTATATAACTGCCACATATGGTTAAAAAGTTTGCAATAATGAGGGAGATATTCAAGGGAGACCATAATGCGGCGGCGGCGGCGTTGAGGAAACTGACGCGAAACCAAATAAGCGCCCTTTCAGGGACGCTTAATTACTTCACCCACTAAATTACAGCTGAATCCCACCTAATCACCAGAAAAAATACCTCCTCATCAAAGAACCTGATAATGTTTCTATTTAAGAGAGAATTCCACAAAATAGACTTGTACTTGAAGGGTTTTAACTCTGGTGTTAGAATGGTTGACACTGCTATCAGTCCTACTGCAGTTTAGACAATTAGTATTTGGACTGTTCCTCAGTACTCATTTTAAGTATTCATTTGAGTACTGAATGTATTGGAACAATACCAAATCAAGAAAATAAATCCCATGTTTTTGTTTAAACATTGTTATTTATGTGCACAACACAAGCAGATGGTGTAAAATAACTGAGTTTCTGATATGTCATAAAGGAAAGTAAGCCATTGCTGTATGTCTGATTGCTGTAAATAAGACCTGTCTGAGAGGGAAATAAAAGTGAAAGATCATTAAGAGCAAGAATTACTGCTGTTCTGAGACCCAGTCTGTGTAATACACTGACCTCTTGTGATAAAGTAAGTGTCTGGGGTTCTTTTGATCTTTTTCTGCATCTCATCACTAGACCAGTCCACATCCAGTGCCATCTTGAAACGACTGAAGGTACAAGTCTGAAACAATTTCAAATGGAAGGATTTCTATTTTGTCAAAGTGCAATGTTATCACTACAGAACTTTCAACGCAAATAAATCATGAATAAATATTTCATGGCAGAACACTCAGTAGAAAATTTTCAATAGGTTAGGATTACATCACTGTTAGATTATACCTATTTTAACTGGGTAGGAGATGAGCTTAAAATATTGGGGCCTTAAGATCCAAAGGTAAATCCTCGCCACATATCCAGGGTAGTAACCAATGAGAAGAACTTATAAAGCAAACATGGTGGCTGACGTAAACATTATTTATGAAAAAAAATAAAACGTTATAGATCTGTGATAGTAAGGAAAATTGTGTAAAAATGAAAGTTAGAAAAACAGATCTGACAATAGTCAAGTATCAGCATATTCAGACAGGAATTTCATGAAATTACTAAAATCTAAATAACGATTTATCTGATCTCTTATTTGAGCCAAACATTAACCAAACTGTCTCTACTTTAAAGAGTCTGTTTCGTAAAAGTTATGCTTTTTTTTACAGTTTTAGCTGTCATGACCAACACAGATAAAAACAGTTTAAAACACATCTCTGATTCATACTTTAGCTAACTTTTTCATTATTCTTCAAATTAATTGTAAATAAAATCAATACCTAACATTTCACAATATTACTGGAATTCAATCAGTAAAACAGTGTAAAATATGATCAGAGATTTCAGTGATTACATAAAATTATTGAAAAATTTTGGAATTTCGCGAATTTACTGACTAAATCAGTTTTACGAAAGCCATAAAACATTTAGGAATTTTGCAAAATGACTGGTTACACAACTTTACTGTAACATATCCCTGATTTTCGTTTGGTGATATAAGTAGGTTTGAGCCATGTGTTATTTAAGGAAATATTAAATATAAATATTTGTTACTTCTCTGTGTTTTCCCAGTTCACTGGTTTGCAGTGTGCATACACAGCCTATTTCAGAGTGCAGGGGAATCGTTTTGCAACCATAACTTTAACCATGTAATTACACCTTCTATCACATTTGAAGTGAGGTCATAACTTAAAAACTTACAAGACATTGACAAACTATCCATATTCTTGTCATGTTCAGTAATAGGCCATCTAATCAGAGGCCATTTTAACAAAATATCTATTCAACAAATGTGACCTTACTTACTATGTAACAGATTAGATGAGTTTGAACACAAAGGCTTGCATGCTGTACATCTTTGTGGCTAGCATAAAACTTTGATATTATATACACATTACATGAACACCCTGAATGCTCTGGGAAAAAGATTAACAAACATTTACAGTATATTATAAAAAGCTGAGTGAACTTACCTTTTTCTGAGTAACAGTCTCCATGACATCTGTCTTTGCTTTTTTGGTCATTGGTTCTCCTGTTTCTCCCGATTCTTGTGGCTTGACTTTCTTCAACTGCTCCCTGCATATAAACCAAGTACATCATACTAGAATCTTAAAAGTTTGCATGAGAAATTTTTTTTTTTTTCATGGGATTTAATTACGAAACACAAATGGTCAACAATCTGATCAATATGACGAACTATTTGACACTCAACATGACTCAACGATTATTTAAAGTGTATGCACCAGTACATAGCACTGCTATCATTTTTACTGAGTTTGAAAAAAAAATAAATGTAGCATTCTTTAGTAAAAGACGCATAGACTCACTCAGCATATTCATGCTCTCCCAGATCTGCAAACATGTAACCATAGAAACCAAATACATCCCCAGCATAGAACATGATGTTGTTCTGATGGCAAATGTTGTTTAGTCGAACCAGCTGCTCTTGAGTGCAACACGTGGCGCACACAATATCAAATTCTTGCAGAAAAATGTCGGGCTTACTGTCAATGTCTTCTGAATCAGCCCGCACCTCCACCATAGGATTCAACTGCTGGGTACGCGCCTGTGAGCTTTCTGCTCTCTATTGGGTGAAAATTGAAATGTTAAATTGTTAAATTCTAATTGGACTTTTATAGCGCTTAATCTCCCCAAATAAGAGGACTCTAAGGCGCAAAAAAGATACACACGAAACATAATTCACACTTACCCATCAGTGTGAGACCACTAGAATATCAGTAGGATAAAGGTCAAAGCTGGGGTTTTACATCCTGTTCAACAGCCACGGTAACATTGAGACAGGTTCTCAGCATTGCCACTTGTGGGATTCCAACCACACAGAGGTGACAGCCTGTTATTAGATGCCAAACTTGCTAACCACTAGGCCACCGAGAACCTATCAGCAGGATAGAAATCTCATTCAGTCTATCAGTCCTTCTGTCAGGATTTGATAGAAAACTGGAAGTCAGTTTCCTTCTTATGTTCATAATATCATATCCAATGACTTTAATGGTGAAGTATTGAGGACTCTTTGTGACAATATCATGTGAACTTTCGTAATAAGCAGTAGAAGTCTGTACAAAATATAAAAGTATCTATGAAATATTCTTTTTATACTGGATTGGAAGAATTTTTTTTATGTATCTTTATCCAATAGGAAATATTATCATATTTAATCAAAGATTAAAAAAAAATTCATACAAAAAAAAAAAAGACAGAGAGAGAGAGCCACAGAAACAAATTTTCTACTTGAAAAATAATGCATCATAGGTAAACACCATTGGTTGGCTAACACATATTTAATCTATCTTCACAGTTTAAAAGACAAATTTAATTCCTTTAATTCTACATTTCACTTCAACTTCTATTAGTTTTATGCTTCTGAAACAACAACAAAGTTTTTGAATCTAATCAGCTACCCTAAGGGAAATTGCACCATTTACTTGTCAAACTGATGCATCATGTCTAGAGTTAAAAGACCAATAACTTATCACTTCACCCTGCTTCGTTTATTGACAGTAACTGCAACAAATGGTGGAATTAGATTTGAAATATCCATATAAATACCCGGAGGTATAGTGATCAGTAGAAAAATCTGTTTCTGCTACGTTATCCACCATTCCAAACTGTGATGCAGTAGTTTATGTCTAATGCTAATCAGACGCATTAGATGCAAATTTTAAGTCCCTCTGGCAATAATAAGGAAATGTGTAAAAGACCTGTCACATCCCGGGCATTTTTTGTCTGAGATGGGTTTGTAAAACAGATTTCTGACTATACTAACTTTTATCATGGGTATTGCTTGAGCTTCAGTATTACTCTTGTGAATGCTAAGAAAGGAAACACCCACCTATGATAAAAACAAGCAATCAGTGCCCATGAATGGGCTCTGTGTCAGCTGACTGTGTGTTTTGAGTTTCAGAGTAGAAGTGAAAGAAGGTCACAAAGGTTGTGCCCTGCAAATGATATTCAGAAGTAAAGTTAGCTGTTAAGGTGTAAAAAGTAGGTGGAAAACATATTTCAACAAAATACTGTAAATGCAATAGTTTTCAAGTTACAAGTGATTCAATCAACAGTGATAATCACCCATTAGCTTTTGCTCAGCTTTGTACTGAGCTACAGGTCTGCAATTATACAATGTTAAAGCTGAGCAAAAAGTAGGTGAATCACAGATTTAAACCAAATACTATAAATGAACTAGTTTTCAAGATACAACTGATTTACTCAACATTAGAACCTCACAGTTGCTATTGCTCATCAATGCAATGAGCTACAGGTTTGAAACTTTACTATGTTACAGCTGTTCAAAAAGCAGCTGAATAACATATTTAAAGGATATTCTCTAAGTGCAATAGTTTTCAAGTTACAATTGACTTACTCAACATTGAAAACCTGAAAGTAGCTACTGCTCATGTATGCAATGAGCTGCAGGTCTGCAACTTTACTATGTTATAGCTGACCCCAAAACAGGTGAATAACACATTTAACAAAATACTGTAAATGCAACAGTTTCAAGTTACAACTGATTTACTCAACTGTGATAACCTGAAAGTAGCTATTGCTCTGCTATGCTATGAGTTACAGGTATACAATTTCATTATGTTATAAGTGACAGAAAAGTAGATGAATAACACATTTAAACAAAATACAGTAAATGCAATAGTTTTCAAGTTACAACGGATTTACTCAACAGTGAGAACCTGAAAGTAGCTTTTGTTTAGCTGTGCAATTAGCTACATGTCTGCAATTTTACTATGTTATGTAGATTAGTTATGTTAAGTAGATTAATAACATATATAAAGAAAATTTTCTAAATGCAATAATTTTCAAGTTACAAGTGATTCACACAACAGTGATAACTGGAAAATAGCTATTGCTCAGCTATGCAATGAGCTACAGGTCTGTAATTCCACTATGTTATAGCTGACTAAAAAGAATGTGAATAACATATTTAAACAAAATACTGTAAATGCAATAGTTTTCAAGTTATAAATAATTTACTCAACAGTGAGAACCTCAAAGTAGCTATTGCTCAGCTATCCTACGAGCTACAGGTCTGCAACTTTACTATGTTATAGTTGACCCAAAAGTAGATTAATAACATATTTCAAGGAAATCCTCTAAATGCAATAGTTTTCAGGTTATAACTAATTTACTCAACAGTGAAAACCTGAAAATAGCTACTGCTTAGCTGTGCAATGAACCACAGGTCTGCAGTTTTACTATGTTATAGTTGACCCAAAAGTATGTGAATAACATATTTAAACAAAATACTCTAAATACAATAGTTTTCTAGTTACAACTGATTTACTCAACAGTGATAACCTCAAAGTAGCTATTGCTCAGCTATGTTGGGAGCTACAGGTCTACAATTTCACTATGTTATAGCCTACCCAAAAGTAACTGAATAACATATTTAAACAAACTTCTCTAAATGTAATAGTTTTCGAGTTAAAACTGATTTACTCACCAATGAGAACCTCAAAGTAGCTATTGCTCAGCTGTGCAATGAGTTATAGGTTTGTAGTTTTGCTACATATTTCAAGGATATTCTCTAAATGCAATCGTTTTTAAGTTATAACTTATAAGTGATGTACTCAAAAGTAAAAACCTGAAAATAGCTATTTGCCCAGCTATGCAATGAGCTACAGGTCTGCAATTTTTCCATGTTATAGCTCACCCAAAAGTAGGTGAATAATATATTTAAACAAAATACTCTGAATGCAATACTTTTCCAGTTAAAACTGACTTACTCAACAGTGAGAACCTGAAAGTAGCTATTGCTCAGCTATGCTACGAGCTTCAGGTCTGCAATTGCAGTATGTTATAGCTCACTAAAAAGTAGGTGAATAACATATTTAAGGAAAATACTGTAAAAACAATAGTTTTTAAGTTTCAACTGATTTAGCCAACAGTGATAACCTCAAAGTAGCTATTACTCAGCTATGCAATGAGCTACATGTATGAAATTTTACTATGTTATAGCTGACCCAAAAGTAGCTGAATAACATATTTATACAAAATTCTCTAACCACAATAGTTTTCAAGTTACAAGTGATTTTCCTCATTATGGAAGGCATTGAAAAGTCAGAAACTAGCTATTACTCACTTAGCTATTGAGATAGACACCCAATTTACTCACCATGTTGTAGCTAAAGAAAAAGTAGCTGAATAACATATTTTTCAAAATGCTCTAAATGCAATACCTTTCAAGTTATATGTGATTTAGTGCATGATTTCATGAATTTTAATGCATTAAAATTATTTTAAAAATTCATAAAAAAATTAAGAAAGATCCAGGACCAGGCCTGATACTCACACAAGGGAATCAATCTACTTGTGGCCTAGCACATATATGCAAGATATGAGAGAAATCCCTGCATTAGTAAATGAGAAAATTGTGATAAAGTGTTTAAATTTTCACACTTTTGGTGGGGGTACCTCACTTGTAATGGCTCTACCAAACAGACGAACACACAGATTTGCATGCCTCGAATAATTTTTCATCCTCGATAGTTAAGGTATCTTTTACAAAAACAGCATGTCTCTGGGCCTTGTAGTTTTGGAGGATAAATAAACTAATTTTAAAATGCTTGGATATTCATGGTTTTCCAGAGTGTCAAATATTTGAAAATAATGGACTTTTGACTCGGTCCCTTCAATACCTCGCAAACACTCCATTATTTTCCAATATTGGACACTTACTTGGCCTTTAACCTATACATATAAAGCCTTTGTAAGAGTGACGGATTTGAATGTGTGATGTGGAGATTCAGACTTTGAGACTCTGATCCCAAGGTCCCAAAGATATTTCAGCCATCAACAGAATCACTTATGTGAAGTACCACATGGTACTTCCAGGTCACAGAGTAAATTTTAAAGGGAAAGTTTCTGTTGTTAGCACATCACTTCAGGTTCTATTTACCGGTATTTATTTATTTTTGTTTTGACAAAAGTGAGTTAAACTCAACAGATTTTTGAAGTTAAAGGAATTTAAATGTACATAACATTTATTATCCACTCAAGGTCAAATTTTCTTGAACTATGGGGAAACATATTAAACCGCTCTATTTCATCAGAAACATAATTTTAATGAGTTATTTTAGGGAATCAAGACTGAAACTAAGCTTTCACAAAAAGTATTTATTCTATTTTTTCAGCAATCTACTGTAGTTTCCTTAATTGTATTTTATGGGGGAAAAGTACATCTTCTGACATTTAGTAATGGCAGACAATCTACAATTACAATTACAAAGGCAAAAGCTTTTAACTGAATGCAATAAAGTATGTAAATATTTGTAAAAAATACATCAAATGTTTATCACTCTGTTGTGTACTTATGGGCCTGTTCCACTTGGATGGTCTGGTAGGAAATCAGGTATAGTGGTGGAAAGGGCCAATTCTTGTGACCTGGGAGCATTGATCCCAATTTAAGTGAACTTTCAGTGTAGGGGACACCTATAACCCCAACCTTTATGGAAAGGCGTTGAAAATTAGCAAAGTAAAGATAGTGTTACTGTTGATTGCTAATTTTAGAACCAGTTACCGAAAAGTGAAAATTCAGCGACAAACATGATGCGTTTGATTTAGTGAACGTCAAGACATAAGTTTTCAAATGCGTACATGGGCTGTAACTCACATATGAATATATGAACCGCTTTTGAAATGCTTGGATATTCATTATTGAATATATGGGGTTTCTGACGACGTTTGAGGACAAAACGATATATTAACAAGACCATTGCCACGGTGTGTATCTCCTGCCGAGTATTAAAGGGGAAGAAATACCATTTCCGAGATATTTTCCGCTAAAATCCAAGATGGCTACCAAAAGTGGCGAATATTGAAATTTTTCCCCTTTGCATAGGATGGTGTTATACTACCATGTGGTTAAACAATTCACTCGAAATCACTCTATCTCTTACGGTTTTCGAGATATTCATACTTTTTCATCTCGATCTCTATCTCTTACTATTTCTGAGATCTTTTCAATGTTTTATTTTCCGCTACAATCCAAGATGGCCACCAAAAGCGGCAAAAATTAGATTTTTTTTCCTTGGAATAGGATACTCTTGTACTACCCTGCGGGTCAAAAATTCGCTCAAAATCGCTCTCTTACGGTTTTCGGGATATTCACACTTTTTCATTTTCCACTAAAATCCAAGATGGCCACCAAAAGTGGCGAAAAATTGAAATTTTTCCCCTAGGCACAGGATACTCCTGTACTACCCTGCGGGTCAAAAATTTGATCAAAATCGCTCTATCTCTTACCGCTTCTGAGATATTTTCAATGCTTTATTTTCTGCTAAAATTCAAGATGGCCGCCAAAAGTGGCGAAAATAGAAATTTTTCCCCTTTGCATAGGATACTCTTGTACTGCCCTGTGGGTCAAAAATTCGCTCAAAATCGCTCTATCTCTTACTGTTTCCAAGATATTTTCAATGTTTCATTTTCCGCTAAAATCCAAGATGGCCGCCAAAAGTGGCAAAAATGGAAAATTTTCCCCTCTGCATTGGATAGTTTTGTACTACTCTACAGGTCAAAAATTCACTCAAAATCGCTCTATCTCTTATGGTTTGTGAGATATTTGTGATTTTTCACATTTTCAGTAAAAATAGCAATAAAGTAGCCATTACTCACTTGTACATTGAGCAACAGGTGTGAAACTTAAATATGTTACAGTTCACAAAAAAGTAGATGAACAACATATTTGAGAGAAATTGTGTGGCTGCAATACTTTAAGATATAAGCCATTTACTCATTATGGTTACCACTAAAAATTGACCAAGTAGCTATTACCCACTTGGCTATGGAGATACACTTCCAAACTAGTGACCATTTTGTAGCTGTGGAGAAAGTACCTGAACAACATATTGGAACAAAATACTCTAAATGTAATAGTTTGAGAGTTATAATTTTATTAGATAAAAGTGTTATTATATAATAAAAAGTAGACCAAAGTTCACCAAACCCCAAAAATATTGAAGAGCGTAAAAATTAATTAGGACAAGTAATTTACCAAAAGTGTGTAACTGTAGTAGTTTCAGAGAAAACAGTGTGACACACGCAGGTATGCATGGTTGCATGTACGCACACACATGGTGCAAATTATAATCTCTAGCGCACCGGGCGGGAGATAATAGAATATTATAAAATACTGTGAAATATTTGCTGCTGGTGATATTTTGGTAAAATTATCTTAAAATAAAGAATATGTAAGGAAACCAGTTTTGATTACAAGAAAATAGTATCAGAGAGCCTGGGGAAATAGTTTTCAACACCATGAGACATAGAAGTAGTGAAACAGTACAAAGGTCGGGATACTTTCAGAGCAGTGTCAGTTATATTAAGGTCTAAATGATGTTTAAGTAGAGAAAATAACATCTAAGAGAAATATAATGTATGCAAAGATAAAGTATTAAAACAAGACAATTCAATAGCAAGATGACAGCATTAATCAGTAAACTAGAAACTATGATGCACACCTACAACCCCTAAGCAATGTTCCTACCAAATATAAACTTCCTACACTTTACAGTTTCAGAGATATTGCCTGGACAAAATTTTAAAGGTCAAGGTCACTACAGCAAGGTCAAATGTCAAATCAAGGTCACACCATGACATTGAACACCTACAACCCCCAACCAATGTCCCTACTAAGTATCGACTTCCTACACGTTACACTTTCTGAGATATAGCCCAGAGAAGATTTTATAGGTCAAGGTAACTACGGCAAGCGCAAAGGTCAAATCAAGGTCACACCATGATGTAGCACACCTACACCCCCTGACCAATGTCCCTACCAAGTATCAACTTCCTACACCTTACAGTTTCTGAGATATGGCCCAGACAAGCTTTTATAGGTCAAGATCACTATGGCAAGGTCAAAGGTCAAATCAAGGCCACATCATGATGTTGCACACCTAGACCCCCGAACCAATGTGCCTACCAAGTATCAACTTCCTACACCTTATAGTTTCTGAGATATAGCCTGGACAAGATAGTATAGGTCAAGGTCACTATGGCAAGGTCAAAGGTAAGGCTGCAACGATTCTTCGGTTACTCAGAAACGAAACGATTCAGTTAAATACTCGATGCAAGAAAAGTGAACCGGGTCTTCGAGAACAACTAAATAAAGACGTAAAATCTACCACAAAATTCTATTTTTTCTTCAAATGTATGAATATATTTATATATTTTACTAATATAAGGCATTTCCAGTTCAATATTTATATATTTTAAGTATTTGCAAGCTTTAATTCTTTGTGTAACAACGTTTTAAAAGACGGCATTTTAATATAACGTATTTCGAAGACGCCTCAAATCTCGCAATATAAAGATGGTTAAAGTTTCTTATATTTTGCAATATAAATGCGTCTTTTCCCCCAAATTCAATAAATTATCAAAATTCCTTCCTGTTGTGTGGTTTGTAACCATTTTATAAGGCGTGATATGTCAAAATATGAAGCAGTTTATTTCGTGGGCGATAATCAAGCGATTAACCGAGTCCGAATCGATTCTTCTAAAACGAGGAATCGAGGCGCATTTTCGGGCTCGCTTGCAGCCCTAGTCAAAGGTCAAATCAAAGTCACACCATGACATTGCACACCTACAACCACCAACCAATGTCCCTACCAAGTATCAACTTCCTACACCGTATGCTTTCAGAGATATAGCCCGGACAAGATTTTAAAGGTCTGGTCACTACGGCAAGGTCAAAGGTCGAATCAAGGTCACACCATGACGCTGCACACCTACAACCCCTAACCAATGTGCCTACCAAGAATCGACTTCCTACACCTTACGGTTTACGAGATATAGCCCAGACAAGATTTTATAGGGCAATGTCATTACGGCAAGGTCAAAGGGCAAATCAAGGTCACACCATGATGCTGCACATCTACACCCCCCTAACCAATGTCCCTACCAAGTATCAACTTCCTGCACCTTATAGTTTCTGAGATACAGGCCGGACAACTTTTACCACCACCCGCCCACCCACCATGGGTGAAAACAATGTGACAGCCCCTAAGGGCCGTGGGGTAAAAATGGGATGTAACCGGATCAGTATCTTACGGTCAGCAAAAAATTTTCCAGTTTACCATCTTCAACACTACATAAAGATCACCCAAAACATTTGTAAATCTTTCAACATATATGATTTCTTTGCTTCATCTGTCAGTTCCTCTCTTATTACATTCGAGGGTACATTTTACTCTGAATTAATTAAAAAAATATATATCACTTTTTCTTATTCAACAACCACACTTTTCACCTTAAGAAAATTCCTTCAAATTGCCTAGATCTTCCTTGTGAGCTTTAACTCTGACCTATTTTACTGGTCTACCTGTATTTTCAATGTCAATTATATACTGCTCAGAAACCTCTAGTTATCTTTTCAGTTTATATTCCCTCTCTGGTCTTCTAGATTTTCTTTTTGAGAATGAAATAATTTATGTTTACATTCGACACTGGACAAGTGTATTTCACTTGTATACCACCTGCATATGTTACATTTGTTTTACTGTGTGAAGTTCAGTCTAAATGATTGCAATGTATTTCATATCTTGAAAGTTGTTTTTTGTTTAATGTCTAAAACACTGCTCCTCTTTTGTGCGTTTACTGTTTACTATTTCCAGATATAAATTTATGAAGATCAGATTTATTTCTAGGCTTTGTAGTGACCCTAATGCTGAGAATTAGTCGGTGTTTAAGTGCATACATTGTAAATTAAGAGTGGTGTCGATCTTTGATAAAATGAATGAGGTCAAAGTCATAATGCACACACAACCATCAGAAACTTTAAACTATTGTCATCATCAGATAGCACAAGCCAAATCCACAGCAGCACAACAATGTCCACAACAAAAACTTACATTTTTCCCGAGATCTTCTCTGCTCACAAGAAATTGATTTGCAAAGTCTTCTGAAGTAACCTACAATGGGAAAGAAAGATACAATTCAAAGTAATTTTAAGTAATTCAATCATCAAAATTTGAGGAGGTTTGCAAAATCCAAACATTTGAAACAAAGAATTACATTATCAAGAAATTTAATCACATGCATTTGAACCCACCAATGTCAATTCTCAAAGAACCCGAAATACAAGGCAAAAAGGGGTTTCAGTCTACTAGCGCAAGCCACATAGCCATCAGAGACACAAGTAGTGCATTGAGGCAGTCACCATCCCATTACTAACGTAGCCCACTGCCGCTTAACTTCAGTGATGAGACAGATATTCATCATGCTACGCCACAATGCGTGAAAGTTCGGAGACAAAAAAAAAAGTGATGTCTAGAAGGGCGAGCCTCGCTAGAGCTAGTCCCCAAAAAGAGGCTTCTACATAAACCAAGAATTCTAGATTTCAGTTTATATTACCACAGACAAAAGCTCCCTAAAACTGAGATATACTTGTATTTTAAAATGAATTTCTTCTCAAGAGAGTTCCAGTTTGCTGATTATAAGATAAAATAGGTTTTTATATTGCCAAACATTACCATACTTTAACTGGCATACAAGAAACCATGATATATAGTCTATACCAACCTTAGAACTGTCCAGCAAAGTCAGAGATTTAATTCCTGAGAGAACAATGTTTTTGGCTACTTCTGCTCCAAGACCACTTACACCAATCAGCAAGACGCGTGCAGCCCTCAATCTACCATAAAAATTATTGAAAAAAAATGTAAAAGTAACACTAAAGTACAACATTTCATCAGAATAGAGGTGATATTACTTAAATATGACAAAACCAATACAATACAAAGTCCATGATTTGTTTTAACTTTATATTCAAAGCCTACTGGACCTATTGTAAGAGTATTACAAGGGTTTGTTTGGTAGGATAACTGTGGGAGACATCACAGGTTAATGTTACATTGGTGTAAGTTTCTCAACAGTTACACCTGATGATCTAATTTAATCTAATGTGGACTTTTATGGTGTTTAATCTCCATCAGATGATAGACTCTCAGGCACAGCTGAACATAAACAAGAAGAACATCCCTCAAGTCCAGCAACATAGCCAGGTTATACCAGAGAAGACACCGGGGTGACGAGAAGGCTATGGCGGATAGGTTACTGCAAACAGGTAAGTTTTGAACTTTTTCCTGAAGGTGGCAATAGATGTTGCACTGCGTGCATTGTCAGGAAGGCCATTCTAAATCTGAGAAGCATCAAAGGCACAACTATGGCAAAAGTGTATGACAGACTTGTAGGGTGAGCAGTGGAAAGGACGAACTGTCGGGTGTTGACACCTGGTTAAAATGATGAGAAATATTGGGACCAATATACAGGGTTATATAAGGGTTTCTTAGTATTGACTAACACCTTTCAGAAATGTTACTTGACCTCACAAAGACACGAGTCAAACCTGCACCAAAAGATTATCATTGGGATTAAAATTTGCCTACTTCACAGAAATCAATGGTTGCTGCCATTGACAACCATATTTTTTGTTTTGAAAACTTTATAATTTTTGGTCACACAAAATTTCATTTATTCTTTAAAAATGACAAAGAAAATATTTCATATGAAAGACTAAAAAATATTTTATGGTATTGTTAATATCTCAATTATAACAATTTTGATTGAACTTAAAATCATGTACATGGAACTAAATTGTATTAATGTACCAATGTCAATAATATTAGACACTGTAATATTAAGTCTATGTACAGATGTATGTGGCTAACAACATCCAATGTACGATTTGTCAGCATTCAAAAAGTTTTCGGCTAAATACACTGTGACTTTTTAAATACAATGTTCAAAATGAATGCATTTGGCTAACAATCTGAGATGTACGATTTGTCAATATTCAAAAAATTTCTGGAAAATACACTGCGACTTTTTAAGTACAATGTTCTAAATGAATGCATTTCACAATTATTTTATGAACTTCTAAAGTATATACTTTCCTATTATGTAACCTCATTTGTGCAGAACTGAACCTTTATGTTCCAGTAGCATTTATTAGAAGTGCATAAAATTGCAATCTTCTACTGATTGAGTTGATTAGTGGTTGCTTTTGTTGAGCTACTGAATTGAGTTGAACAATGCTTGCACCTCATACACTACTTTCCTTTTTTCATCAGGGACATTCACAACAGAATATCCCAGTATCTTTCAATAAATGTTTGCTTTTGTGCTTATGTCGCTAGACAATTCCACAGTGATGGGGACTGCCACTGTAAGTTGATTTTTACACAGGCAAGGCAATGGGTTGTTTTTGAACCTGTTGATAATTGTGATGTCACCTTGTTACGAGCTCAATCATATGTGATGTATGATTTCGCCACCATTGATTTCGCCCCTATTGATCTCGCCACATTTTTAAGAAGGGCATTGATCTCGCCACCACAGAGAGATGATTTCACCACCTTTTATAATATTGTTATGTTATTAATAACAAACTAGATTGGGCCAACTCGGCGCCAACATATCCCCAGACAGGTCATCACTCACGCCACAGGTTTTGATCGGGAATTTTTTAAAACATAATTACCCATTATTATATGAACTTCAGCACATCAATCTACTCTGTTTATATCTTCCCAAGGAAGATGGTGTATCCCCAGACACCGAATACATAACTCAAATTATATTTTCAATCTTCCTGCAATGATAACTCTAAACCTATTTTCAAAGTATTTAAATGATTGATGATTGAATGTCCATTCTAAAATAATAATCCCAAAAGAGCATATCTGTTTCTATATTTGTTGACAAATAAAATATTATTTTAACTCAACTCATCATACTTTTCAATCTTCCTTCAAAGTATTTAAATGATTGATGATTCAATGTCCATTCTAAAATTCATAATCCCAAAAGCGCATATCTGTTTCTATATTTGTTCACAAATAAAATATTATTTAAAAAAAAATTATTTATATTATTATTTTATTATATTATTTTTAGAATTTGCAAATTGTTTTCAGTTATTCATTTCCTCTATACCTATATATGTGGTCCATATATATGCAACCTAAATATGTGACACAATCTCAGTTCTGACTCCCCTTTGTGTTATATGTAATGAAGCCCACTACCTCCCACCCCCACCCCTCTCCCCTTCTCCACACCTCTCTCACTATTACACAAGATCTGCAACCCCATTGAGTTCTTTGTTTCTCATCTGATATCATTAAATACCTTTGTTTATTTAGTGTCACTCAATATAGCTGGAGGTCCCAGAGGTGGGGATAAATGGTAAACAAACAATCTATATAAAAGGGGTACTCAAATACAAAAAGAATTGAGAATTTTAAGTATGTGATTATCAACTGAAATGAGTTCATAACTGTAGGAGCTGTGTCAAAATTAACTGAGGCAAGTTGAATAAAACTGGGCTAGTTGAGGGTTAAAAATCCCCTAGTTTTACTACATAAGGATATAATTTCATTAATATTGGGACTTAAAGCTCACTTAAAGTGTCCATTTTGTCTACTTGAATATGTTTAACCAGTTTCATTTTAAAAAGTTAAAAACTCAGCAAGCAGAGGTATAACACACAAAAATAAGTTCTTAAAAGACTAAGATAGCCATAACATTATTAATAATCAAAATTTAAATAGACAGGCATTTCCTTTGAAAAATTCAAAGATTTCAGCTCTATAACCCACATAGTTTGACAGTTACTGGGCTTTAAAGTGGCATAATGTCCATAAATTGGGTTTCTGTGGGCATTTTACAATTGTTAAAGAGACCTTAGCAATTAAACTACAGATCTGAAACTTTTTGGGGGACATACATAACAAACAAAAATTATATATAATACAGTTTAAGACTTGTCACACTAAGCATTTCCAAATAACAGGGCAAAATACGGAAAAAATGTCAAAAAAGGCACTTGGGCGAGTGTCTATGGCCCTCATACACAGGTTAAATGTCTACTAAAAACCTTGATTTTCGGCACATGTAAAAAGGACATAATAATGTATTCCCAGATGGGATTTCAGCTCCATCAATCACATAGTTTAACAGTCACAGGGCTTAAAGGTGGTAAAAAGTCCAAAGTCGATGTGGCTTTCAAATAGAATATGTATCTAATAAAGTTTGAAACTTCTCAGACTTACCATTTCCAAGTTACAGAGCAAAATATGTGAAAAATGTCTTAAAAGTGTCACTCAGGTGGGTGTTTAAGGTCCTCATACACAGGTTAAATGTCTACTTGAAGCCTTGATTTTTGGCACATGTAAAAAGAACATAATAATGTATTCCCAGATGAGATTTCAGCTCTATCAGTCACATAGTTTAACAGTCACAGGCCTTAAAATTGGCAAAAAGTCCAAATACTGGGTCTTTATGGGGCCTTCTAGAGACCTAAATGTGGCCTTTAAATTAAAGCTTCAGACTTAAAATTTGTCACATACTAAGATTACACATAGAATATACATCTAATACAGTTTGAAACTTCTTAGACTTACCATTTCCAAGTTACAGGGAAAAATATGTGAAAAATGTCTAAAAATGGTCACTCGGGTGGGGATTTATGGTCTCATACACAGGTTAAATGTCTTCTTAAAGCCTTAATTTTTGGCACATATAAAAATAACATACTAATATCTTCCCAGATAGGATTTGAGCTCTATCAGTCACATAGTTTGACAGTCACAGGGCTTAAAAGTAGCAAAAAGTCCAAATATTGGGTCTTTGGGAGCCTTTTAGAGACCTCAATTTGACCTTCAAAATTAAAGCTTCAGACTTAAAATCTGTTACATACTAAGATTACACACAGAATATATATCTAATACAGTTTGAAACTTCTCAGACTTACCATTTCCAAGTTACAGGGAAAAAGATGTGAAAAATGTCTTATAAGGGTCACTCGGGTGGGTGTTTATGGTCCTGATACACAGGTTAACTGTCTATTAAAGGCCTAAATGTTGGGGCACATATAAGAAAACACATAGATATATTCCCAGATTATATTTAACTTAGATGAGAGACATAGTTTGAAAGCTACAGTGCTTGAAAGTGGCAAAAAGTGCATAAATTGGGTCTCTGTGGGCACTTTTGAGACCTTAAGTCGACCCCTTTGGGTAAACCTACAGCCCTAAAATTTTCTACAGACAAGGATTACATATCAAAGTTATACCTAGCGCAGTTTGAGACTCATCAGAATTACCACTTCCAAATTATAGGGCAAAATATATGAAAAGTATAGCAAAAAATCCCTAAGTGGGGGTATTTATGGGCCTCAAACACAATTTTCTCCTCAACTTAAAGTCGTGATTTTCGGCACATGTACTAAGAACATATTAATGTGTTGTCAGGTAAAATTTCAGCCAGCTGAGCATCATAGTTTGTGACCTACAAGGCTCTAAGTGGCCAAAAGTCCAATTTCTGACCTTAAGGTGGCCATAAGTTCTTTTTTACTGGGAGTTTAAGGTCACCTTAAAATAGGGATCTTCCTTTTGGCACCCTTAACATGTGTACCAAGTTTGAAAAAAAAATATTAATTTGTTTTTGAGTTATCGCGTCCACAAGGAAATTTCTACGGCGGCGGCGGCGGCGGCGGCGGCGGCGGCGGCGCGACGGACCTGAATCCAATATATCCCCGACTTTCGTCTGGGGATATAATTATCTGGAGAATTGGTTATAACTTCTTACTGTATCTGGTACACTAAATAGAAGATATGGCTTTTTAAGACACCACATATATTTGACTTCAAAGTAATGCAATCAATATTTAATCATAACACTTGAAAAAGTTAGCCAAAGGGTTTAGTCAGATAAAAAGTAAAAGTGTGGCTTCTTACAAAACCTTGTATATTTCACTTCAAAGGTTCAACAAACAATAAATTGGTCAGTTATTATTCACAACGGACGCTAATATGGAAACGGACATTTTTCTGGAATTGGACTATCCCTTTTTACACATCAGCGCCTTAGAGGATGTTTACATCAAATTCGGCGCTATATAAGTGTTTCTTACTTACTTACAAAGATTTATTTTAACAATTATTAAAGTTTACAAAGTTTTTGGCCCCCATTTATTTCAAATTAGGAAAAATCAGCAGACCCACCTTTAGATTGAGTTTATATTTGATTAACATCATTTATATTCACTGAATGTGCGAGATGTACCACATTTTTCATGACAATGTTTCTTTATTTTGTGTACTAGATGTGTTATTACTTTATTTCATGTTTTACCTTGATTGATTTGAATTTGGAAATATCTGTACACAAACCTTTAGGTTGAATTTATATTTGATTAACATAATTTATATCCACTGAATGTGTGAGATGTGCTACATTTTCATAATAAAGTTCCTTTATTTTATCTGCTAGTACATGTAGCAGTTTACTGTTGAATTAATTAAATATAACCTACCGGTATTCATATTATCAACCAACATAATGATAAAATCTTACTTAAGGATATTATTGTTAAAATATGCAAGTTAGAAAAAGTGAGGTCACGGAATCATGTAGGATTTCCTCGCAATATGATAAGTAAAATATACAAGTTAGAAAACATGGGATTTCCTAGCAAGGGGTTTAAAAATGGTAGATATTGAAGTATTTATGAAATCTACTTGGATAAGGAGACTGTTTAGATACAACAATGCCCCTTGGATTAAGCTTCTACAAGCTGAAACTTCAATTTGTTTAACCAAAATCTCTCACTTTGGACCACAATATTTCTCAGAAATTATAAGAATTTTTAACCCCTTTTGGCAAGATGTCCTTGAGGGGTGGATTGCCATGTCAGCTAACTTAAGAATTTACAACAATATTGACTTATTGACAATTCCATTATGGTATAACCCATTCATCTCAGACCAACCATTATATCTTCCTGACTGGTACCAGAAAGGAGTTATAACAGTTGCATATGTTGTATCTTATAACAAGGTGATCAGTTATGAAGACCTTTGTCAAAAGTTTTCCGCCCGCTTTAAGTGAAATGTAAAATAAATATACTTTTGACAAAATTTGGGTATGCAGTGGAAAATATTATATTGGAGAGGCCATTTGTTCCTGTCAATCTCAAGTATATTTTAAAAAGCAAAAAATAGCATCAGAGATGCCCGTACCCCACAGCCTTGGGAAATATTTTCATCATCATGAGATATAGAAGTACTGTACCAGTACAAACTTCAGGATACTTTCAGAGCACTGTCAGTTATATAAAGGTCCAAATAAGGTTTAAATGGAGAAATAATGTTTAAAAGAAAGATAATGAGTATAAAGATGAAGTATTAAAACAAGATAATTCAATGACAAGATGACAGCATTAATCAGTAAACTAAAATTCAACACTCTTTATATACATCTGCATTTCCGAATTATGGTTTAGATGGTTTGAATATTACCATGCATACAGAAGTGGTAATACATTTAATGAATGCTTTTGTGTGGTGTTGGAGTAAAATCTGCGGCTCACTTGATGAAATTCTATCTCTTACAATGGGAAGTTATGAAAGTAAAATTCTTAATAAATTCTAATATGACTTTTGCTTAATCTGCATCAAAAGACAGACCCAAAGGTGCAACAAGATTTTAAAGGTCAAGGTCACTACGGCAAGGTAAAAGGTCAAATTAAGGTCACACCATGATAATACACACCTATAGCCAATAACCAATGTCCCTACCAAGTATCAACTTCCTACACCTTACGGTTTCCGAGATACAGCCCTGACGATTTTATAGGTCAAGGTCACTATGGCAAAGTCAAAGGTCAAATCAAGGTCACACCATGATGCTGCACACCTACACCCCCTAGCCAATGTCTCTACCAGATATCAACTTCCTGCACCTAACAGTTTCCGAGATAAAGCCCGGACAATATTTTATAGGTCAAGGTCACTACAGCAAGGTTAAAGGTCAAATCAAGGTCAGACCATGACGTTGCACACCTACACCCCCTAATCAATATCCCTACCAAGTATCAACTTCCTACACCTTACGGTTTCTGAGATATAGCCCAGACAACATTTTATAGGTCAAGGTCACTACGGCAAGGTCAAAGGTCAAATGAAGGTCAGACCATGACGCTGCACACCTACACCCCCTAAGCAATATCCCTACCAAGTATCAACTTCCTACACCTTACAGTTTCTGAGATATAGCCTGGACAAGATTTTATAGGTCAAGGTCACTACGGCAAGGTCAAAGGTCAAATCAAGGTCAGACCATGACGCTGCACACCTACAACCCCTAACCAATGTGCCTACCAAGAATCGACTTCCTACACCTTACGGTTTACGAGATATAGCCCAGACAAGATTTTATAGGGCAATGTCATTACGGCAAGGTCAAAGGGCAAATCAAGGTCACACCATGATGCTGCACACCTACACCCCCTAACCAATGTCCCTACCAAATATCAACTTCCCAAGCCTTACAGTTTCCAAGATATAGCCCGGACAAGATTTTATAGGTCAAGGTCACTACGGCAAGGTCAAAGGTCAAATCAAGGTCAGACTATGACGTTGCACAACTACACCCCCTAACCAATGTCCCTACCAAGTATCAACTTCCTACACCTTACAGTTTCCGAGATATAGCCCGGACAAGATTTTCAAACTCAAGGCCACTACGGCAAGGTCAAAGGTCAAATCAAGATCAGACCATGACGTTGCACAGCTACACCCCCTAACCAATGTCCCTACCAAGTATCAACTTCCTACACCTTACGGTTTCTGAGATACAGCCCGGACAAACTATTTCCCGCCACCCGCCCAACCGCCCGACCATCCGGACACCATGGGTGAAAACAATACCCCAACAGCCATTAAGGGCTGTGGGGTAAAAAGGAGTTGGAACAATTTATAGAATTTTTCATACCAATTTTCACAAAATGATCACAAAATGAAATCCAGATGGAACCAAGAGTTTGAAATTTGCACTGACCATGACAGCTGGAGAATGTTGTTTTTCCATATGTTTTAAAACAGTGACTAATAACAATCTAATATGGTTTCAGCTAAAATTGATTTATAGGATCTTAGGAACCAACAGTTATTTGTATAAACTAGGCATAAGAAATAGTCCCAACTGTCGTTTCTGTCAACAGCCAGAATCCCCACTGCATATTTTTTATGAATGTCCAAGCGAACTAGTATGGAATGACATTGAAAAACTATTGAAAGAGAGGATAAGTTTAGAAATAAAATTTTCTTGTTTTACAACCATTTTTTGGATATATTAATAAAGACCAGAATCATATTCCAATCAATAGCTTGATTCTCATTACTAAGAAGTATATATTTGATACATCTAGGGACGGCAAGAGACTAATTCTAAAGTCACTAAACCATAGATTGAATAGCCTGTTAAGAGACAAAGGAATATTGTGCCAAATTAAATGAAAAAGAAACAGAGTTTTCTCATGTTTGGGATCGATGGGCATCTGTATTTAGGGGTGTGCACTAGATTTACAAAAAAAATTGACCAAAATGAAGATGTATAGGGTATCGCTTTAATTACTATCATAAATTGCGGTGTGTGAAAATTTACTCTTGATCCCTTTTATATGCCGGGATGAGTCTTTGTGCTTCATTTGTTTCATGTATTTTTTTTCTTTGCCTAAAAGCGACAAGTATGTGTTTAATCTTTTATATGTAAATGTTTTTTGCACCTGTTATGAAAAAGAAAATAAAAATATATAAAAAAAACAACTTAAGTATATGCTTTGCAAAAGGAAAGAAAAATCAGTAAATTTATTCTCTTGCAGACTAAATTGTAGCTTTTGTAAAATGTATTTGAAAGTATTTGAATATTTTTCAAATGCAAATTTCAAATGCAAATACTTTTAAAAAGTATTTAAAATTCATTTAAATGCAAATGCATTTGTATTTTACCCCTTGTCTGATGTGTTCTATCTTCCGCGGCTCTTTCCGCAGTCATCCAGTCATTCCATCCCATTTGTGTTCTTTCTCATTCTGCTGGTCTTCTCCATGTTTCTCATTGGCCTTCCTCTGTTTCTCTTTCCTTCTGGTGCTCAGGTAAGTGCTGTGCTTGTATTGTCATATTTTTCTCTTCTTAGGATGTGGGCTAACGTATTTCCATCTTATCTCTTTGATACTGTCTTCATTTTGTTGATTTCTGTTCTTCTTTGTAGTTCTCTATTGCTTATGGTGTTTGGCCAGTGTACTTTCAATATTCTTCTCAGGCATCTGTTTTAGAAGGTTTCACATTTGTTCTTTTCATGGGACGTTATTTTCCAGCTTTCAGATCCATATATGAGAACTGTCTTTAAATTTGTATTGAAAATTTTTTATTTTGTTTTCTCGCTGCATACACTGGATTTCCATACTTGATTTAGTTGGTTGAATGCTGTTCTGGCTTTGTGTAGTCTTGTTTTTATTTCTTTGCTTATTCCCAAATTACTATATGCATAGCAACTTATCAATGTCCATCTTTTCTCAGTGTGTATACCACAACAACAATTGAATGAATGATCAGCCACTCCAAAATGGGAATATTTAGAGTCTCCTGGTCGCACTAGATTCCCAAATAAGTGCTTAATAAAACTCAACTAGTTGACATGTTATTAATCACCACACTGATTGAATTAAAAACTGGCAATTGCACTGCCATTTCAGTCAATTGCATAACACCTTTTAGCAATCATGATTGAGTAAATGCCATGCCATCAACACCCACTAACTGCTGTCAAGTGATTGCAATCGCACTGCCTATTCAGACTATTGCCAAACACCATTCAGTGATTATGATTGTTGTAATGTTTGTTTAAAAATCTAACCCCAACAGGTGAATTAATTGTTGAGACAAAAAATATTCTGTTCAATTTTGATTACAACTCCACCAAATAGTTGCTAAAACACACACCTCATTAAATATTAAAAATAGCATGATTGATTTACATGTGTTTGGATATTTGTTAAATAAGTTGGAATATATGTTTTACAGGTTTGACAGATATATTAAATTCACAAAAATTACTGTTAATATCAATTGCGTTCATGACATTCAAACATGTGTCTGTGACACCAGCCTAATATAATCGGTTAATGGATCCGTAACATAAGCCACTACATAATATTTAACTATGTAAATCTTATTACCCCCAAACTCAAAGTGTTTTACTCCTGTTATATTTTGAATTAACCCAAAAATGAGCATACTTACTCATTAATAGTCATTATATGCTTTGAAATTGGAGTTTAATCTTACCATAAATGAATGAGAAAAGGCCTCATTAGTGGCTTTCTACCAGTGAATGCCCACCTACCAGTGAACACCTTACATTTCATTGTTAAAGGTCAATGACAAATGTTTCTATATTGACCTTTTGTATCTTGTCACAATGTATTATAACTTGGACAACAAAACATCATGTTTGAACTGACAGCTCTGTGTAAAATACACAGGATATATGGGGAGCGATACCTTATTTTAATTATAGTACTAGCACTATTATAAAGTACAAGCACTAGCATATCTGGTAATGTTTGGATGCAGGATTGTTAAAATATACAGAGCATTGAAGTTTTAGTAAAATGCAAAATATCTGTACTTCTGTGATGTGTGTCTTAAGTACAGGTAAATATAAAAATGTTATGCCATAGAATAATTCCTTATTTTCGTTTTTTGATTTCCTTCACGTCAATATACTTTTACAGAAGAAAAATGGACAAATAATTCAAAGAGAAATAATCGTTTAAAAGTTGTGTATTTTTCGTATATTTTTGAGGGGGTCAATGTTTCTTGATCGCAAATCAAAACTAACAAAAGTTCCTATAAAATATCAAAACAATAATTAAAGACAAAATAACATATTTTCAAAAGCTGTCCCTTCATTAAGGAAATATATTTAGCATTATTCACCTTTTTACAGAACTCAAATATATAATCTATAAAGGCATAAGTTAATATTTTTGTCAAAGCACAGCACTAATAATCGTGTTTTCCATCCAAAATGGACGTTGTTTACTGAAAATAGCATTTTGACGACGCATAGTGACATTGATGCAAAAGATCAATATCTACAAAATGTGTGTACACTGGTATTTCCCGTGCAAAAGTAAATCCCCTCCCCCCCCCCCCCGCCCGAGACAAGATTTTCTAGAAAATAGTTCCCCCCCCCATGAAAATTTTTTTCCCACATCTATGATAATTATAAAAGATTATTAATATTTTCAAATTATCTTCATTCAAACAGTGTTTAAAGAATATAAGGCAAGTCAATAATTTGTACAATATAAAAGCAACATAAAAGGTAAAAAAATACATATTACAAAACATCTGGTACAAATTACAGACATTGATCGCACTTTAGATTCTGCCATAAGTAGGCTATGTGTGTTTTTATGCAGTGTTCGCTCTTGTCAAAAATGAATGCGAGACAGACTGTCTCCCTTCACTTGAAAAGGCGAGACAACAGTGAAAAAATGTGAGACATGTTTTGCGTGAAGATATTTTGAAATATTTAGTTCCAATTTGGGACTGCATGAAATCTTCTTTATTTAAATAATAAGAAATAGATGCTAAACTAAAAGTTCAAATAAATAAACTATTTAATGCTGTTTTTATATGTCTTTTTTTTTTAATTTCACTTCTAAACCACATCTTAATTGCTTAATGGCTTTGTGCTACTGGTTTAAATTTTTTTTTTATTTTACTGTTATTTGGATTTATCAAATAAATAAATAAATTGTATTTCTTCTCTTTTCTTTGAAGAAATATATATTTTGTCTCTTCCGATAATAGACGAATTTCTTTGTTCAGTAGTTGTTTTGACTGTTTCGCCTGTGACACAATATGCAAAAGACGAGTTAGAAATTAGACATAAAGCATGGAAATCTCGTGACAATTCCCGAATCCTCGCGTGAATTACTGTTAGCTGGATGTATCAAATACAATAAACTCATTGTCATGTCTTTCTCACCTTTTTCTATGAGGAAATATGTATGTCGTCGCTTCGGATAATATACGAATTTCTTTGGTCAGCAGTTGTTTCAACTGTTTCGCATGTGACACTATACTAGTAAGCAGAAGATGAGTTTAAAAATCGACAAAAGCATGGAAATCTCACGAGAATACCCGAATTCTCGCATGAATTACTGTTAGCTGGATATATAAAATAAAATAAACTGCCCTTCATGCTTTTCTCACCCATTTCTATGAGGAAATATGTACGTCGTCGCTTCCGATAATAGATGAATTTCTTCAGTCAGTTTTGAGTGTTTTATGACCAGTTTTTCTTTCAGTTTTTTATGATCTGTTGTTTCGCTGCCTACATAAACAGTCCATTTCAATTACAAATGAGTTTTACGATTTTGTTTTATTCAAAGAAGTTATACATGTCAAGTGAAACTAATGGATCCACCAAAATGATATTATTTATGGAATAAAAACATACAATGATAAAGTACAGGTCTAATGGATGGATCCACCAAAATAGAAGGTATTATTATCATAAATCTTAAAAGATTGTGAAATATGAAATGACAAACTGAAGGCCTGTAAGTTTTAAACAAGAGGAGAGTGCCCGTGAACGGGCACTGTGTCAGCTGACTGAGTGTTTTTGATTTGTGAAGGTGATTAGAGGACAGAATAATTATCAGGAAAAGGGCTGTACAGAAATACAGTAAATGGTAACTGAACAGCAAGTTCGAAAGAAATTCCGAAGCTGACAGAAGAAAAGGATAAAAAAGTTGTGCCCTGTAAATGGTATTATGAAGGAAAATAACAAGGTAATTGTTTAAGTGTAAAAAATAGGTTAAAACATATTTAAAGAAATACTACAAATGCAATATCCTCGTTCGACCTTGAAGAAGGGGTCCAAGGTCAAATCTAACCACACAAATACATTCCCAGCCCATGATTTCCTATGGTTTACCATTCCAAACCTCTAGGACCAATTATAAATGAGTTATAAGCACTTTTAAGCTTGGCTGTCCTCATTTGACCTTGAAGGAGGGGTCCAAAGGTCAAATCTGACCATACCAAAAGATTCCGAGCCAATGATTTCCTATGGGATGGTTTACCATCCCAAATCTCTGTCACCAATAATAAGCGAGTTGTAGGCACTTTCAATTTTCGCTATCCTCATTTGACCTTGAAGGAGGGTTCCAAGGTCAAATCGGACCATATCAACAGATTCACAGCCCATGATTTCCTGTCTGTTTACCATCCCAAACCTCTGGGACCAATAATAAGCGAGTTATAAGCACTTTTAAGTTTGGCTATCCTTGTTTGACCTTGAAGGAGGGGTCATTGAAGGTCAAATCTGACCACACCAAAAGATTCCCACCCCATGATTTCCTACAGGTTGGTTTATCATCCCAAACCTCTAGGATCAATAATAAGGGAGATATAAGCACTTTTCATGACTGACAAAAAACACCTGTGGCGGCCATCTTGTTTCTCAAAATGAGACCAAAAATATTCCCAGACAACATTTTATGGTTATTAATATATACTGCAAACTTAAGAAAGCTAGCTATAATATTTTTTTTTTTTTTTTTTTTTTTTTTTATTATCCAATTTGATATAGTTATGCCACTAACAAAAAGAGAGAAACACACTGGGGGTACACACACCCAGGCATAGTGGGTGACCCAGTACATCGTTAGGTGATCGAACAATCAAATTAAATATTTTTTTTTTTGCGAACAAAGAGAGAAACAAAATACAGAGTAACATATTTCGTTATTTACAGAAAAAAAAATAAATAAATAAAAAAAATAATAATAATAATAATATGATATGCTATTCATATGCTACATGAAATTGTGGAGATGACTAAGGGGATTTTAATAATACTGAGTGTTGAAATTGTGACAAATTTTGGTTTTTAACTCTTTCATTGAGAATTTGGGGAAAAAAATGTTCACAGGTAAGAGAGGATTGTTTTTTGAAGGTTCATTTAACAGATTTAAAAACGAAATATATTCCTAAAGATGGTCCAAGTATTGTTAAAAGTTTCCTGTTTCATATCCATGAGTGCCATGTATTGTTGTTCATCATAAACTTGTCTAATGTTACTTTTCAGTTCAGAGATATCTAAAGGTATTGCCTTTCGTGATTTTGAAAAAATATAAGCTTTTGTTACGAGAATTATTGTATTAATAGGGTTAAAATTATCAGGATTCAGATAACCAAAAAGGATTTCTACTGGTGAAAGCTTAATTGGAATACTTGTTGCATGTGCGATCCATTTTTCTACATCATTCCATAATTGTTTGGAAATATTGCAATTACAGAATAAATGAATCAGTGTTTCTGGTTGATTTTTGCAAAAAATGCATTGTGAAGATTGTACTTTCCCTATAGTATGCAGCAATTTCCTAGTACCTAAAATTCTATGAATGATTCTGTACTGGAACCAGATGTAATAATTATCTTGTATAGTTTTAAAGCAAATTTTAAATACTTTTTTTCCAAATAAGAGGATCAATTTGTATATTTAGTTCTCCTTCCCATTTTATTGTAGCAGTTATTTTGACATTGTTTTCACCAAGCAACTGGTAAAAGCCTTTTGTTTTTTTATCGTTATATAGAACAACTGCTACATCACATGGTACATATGGTCTAATAAGTTCCTTAATATCCATATTTTGAGATTTTACATATTTTGTGATGACATTCTTAAGTCTTATTGTATTAATAAAATTTGGTTCTGTAATATTGAATTTATTTTGGAGTTCGTTTGTGTTAATAAACATACCGGTAACACTGATTAAGTCCCCAATACATTCGACACCTTGTTTAAACCAATTCGGGAAGTACAGGTTTTCACTTGTTATTCTTGGATTATACCAAATGGGGGATGACATTAACTGATTGCTCTTCAAAATTTTGTTGCTGTCACATAGATTTACCCATGCTTGGAGAACGTCTTTCCAAAAATTATTTGTGATTTTTTTTATTAGGCGTTTGCACCATCCATATCCAAATTTGGTTATCTTTCTCACTGGAGATATGACTGTTTCAAAAAATCGCAGCCACTCAGATTTGATTGAAGTAAACAATCTTGTCATCCAAGTTAGTTTTAAAGCTTGAATATGGTTTTGTAAATTAACCATTCTCAGTCCTCCCTCATTATAGTCTAGTGTTACATACCCTCGCTTAATTTTATCTGGTTTACCACCCCAAAGATACTTAAAAAGAACAGAGTTAATTTGTTGAATTAATTCTTGACTAGGAGATGGTATGGATAAAAAAAGATGATTGAATTTCGAAAGGAGGAAAGTTTTTATTATAGTTATCTTGCCTAGTGGAGTTAAGTCTCTTTTTCCCCACTGATTCACAATTTTGTACAAATCGGACATTGCCTTATTATAGTTTAGATCAGGTACTTCGTTCAAATTAACAGAAAATTGAATTCCAAGTAATTGAAATTGGGTAATGTTCCAATCCAAACGATAGGTTACAGTTATTTTTTCACCACAATGTTTTTTCTTGCCTATCCAAATAAGTTTTGTTTTACTTGTGTTAATTTTTAAACCAGAAAAAGATCCAAAAATTTCAATGTCATTGAGTGCGTGTTGGAGTGAAAGCTGAGAACCATCTAAAAAAAGGGTGGTATCATCTGCAAACTGTGTGATCTTAAATTCGTTTTCACCTATAAATATGCCTTTAATGTTGTTATTATACTTAATCATATAACACATTATTTGACCGCACAGAATAAATAAATATGGGGCAATAGGATCCCCTTGTTTACATCCCCGTATTTTTTTTCATCAGAGCAGTAATGGTGAAATCTCTCTCTACACACTGCGGCTATCCAGTGGATACAATGATTTACTCAACAGTGAGAACCTGAAAGTAGCTATTGCTCAGCTATGCCATGACATAGAGGTCTGCAATTTCAATATGTTATAGCTGACCAAAAATTCTGTGAATAACATATTTAACAAATTACTCTAAATGTAATAGTTTTCAAGTTACAACTGATTTACTCAACAGTGAGAACCTCAAAGGAACTATTACTCAGCTATGCAATGAGCTACATGTCTGAAATTTTACTATGTTATAGCTAACCCAAAAGTAGGTGAACAACATATTTAAGCAAACTACTGTAAATGCAATAGTTTTCAAGCTACAACTGATTTACTCAATAGTGAGAACCTGAAAATAGCTATTGCTCCGCTATGCCATGAGCTATAGGTCTGTAATTTCACTATGTTATAGCTGACCCAAAAGTAGGTGAACAATATATTTTAACAAAATACTCCAAATGCAATATTTTTCAAGTTATAGCTGATTTACTCAACAGTCAGTACCTGAGAATAGCTATTGCTCAGTTGTGCCATGAGCTATAGGTCTATAATTTCACTATGTTATAGCTGACCCAAAAGTAGCTGAATAACATATTTGCACAAATTTCTGTAACTGCAATAGTTTTCCAATTATAACTGATTTACTCAACAGTGAGAACTTCAAAGTAGCTATTACTCAGCTATGAAATGAGCCACAGGTCTGAAACTTCACTATGTTATAGCTGACCCCAAAATAGGTGAATAACATATTGAAACAAAATACTCTAAATGCAATAGTTTTCAAGTTATAAGTGATTTACTCAACAGTGATAACCTAAAAGTAGCTATTACTCAGCTATGCCATGAGCTACAGGTCTGAAATTTTACTATGTTATAGCTGGCCCAAAAGTAGCTGAATAACATATTTATACGAAATTCTCTAAATGCAATAGTTTTTAAGTTACAAGTGATTTTACTCATGATGGAAGTTACTGAAAAGCCCAAAAGTAGATATTACTCACTTAGCTATTGAGACAGACACCCAACTTACTCACCATATTGTAGCTATGAAAAAAGTAGCTGAATAACATATTTTAACAAAATGCTCTAAATGCAACACTTTTCAAGTTATTAGTGATTTACTCAACAGTGATAACCTAAAAGTAGCTATTACTCAGCTATGCCATGAGCTACAGGTCTGAAATTTTACTATGTTATAGCTGACCCAAAAGTAGCTGAATAACATATTTGCACAAATTTCTGTAACTGCAATAGTTTTCCAATTATAACTGATTTACTCAACAGTGAGAACTTCAAAGTAGCTATTACTCAGCTATTAAATGAGTCACAGGTCTGAAACTTCACTATGTTATAGCTGACCCCAAAATAGGTGAATAACATATTTTAACAAAATACTCTAAATGCAATAGTTTTCAAGTTATAAGTGATTTACTCAACAGTGATAACCTAAAAGTAGCTATTACTCAGCTATGCCATGAGCTACAGGTCTGAAATTTTACTATGTTATAGCTGGCCCAAAAGTAGCTGAATAACATATTTATACGAAATTCTCTAAATGCAATAGTTTTTAAGTTACACGTGATTTTACTCATGATGGAAGTTACTGAAAAGCCCAAAAGTAGATATTACTCACTTAGCTATTGAGACAGACACCCAACTTACTCACCATATTGTAGCTATGAAAAAAGTAGCTGAATAACATATTTTAACAAAATGCTCTAAATGCAACACTTTTCAAGTTATAAGTGATTTACTCAACAGTGATAACCTAAAAGTAGCTATTACTCAGCTATGCCATGAGCTACAGGTCTGAAATTTTACTATGTTATAGCTGACCCAAAAGTAGCTGAATAACATATTTATACGAAATTCTCTAAATGCAATAGTTTTCAAGTTATAAGTGATTTACTCAACAGTGATAACCTAAAAGTAGCTATTACTCAGCTATGCCATGAGCTACAGGTCTGAAATTTCACTATGTTATAGCTGGCCCAAAAGTAGCTGAATAACATATTTATACGAAATTCTCTAAATGCAATAGTTTTTAAGTTACAACTGATTTTACTCATAATGGAAGTTACTGAAAAGCCCAAAAGTAGCTATTATTCACTTAGCTATTGAGACAGACACCCAACTTACTCACCATATTGTAGCTATGAAAAAAGTAGCTGAATAACATATTTTAACAAAATGCTCTAAATGCAACACTTTTCAAGTTATAAGTGATTTACTCAACAGTGATAACCTAAAAGTAGCTATTACTCAGCTATGCCATGAGCTACAGGTCTGAAATTTTACTATGTTATAGCTGACCCAAAAGTAGCTGAATAACATATTTATACGAAATTCTCTAAATGCAATAGTTTTCAAGTTATAAGCGATTTACTCAACAGTGATAACCTAAAAGTAGCTATTACTCAGCTATGCCATGAGCTACAGGTCTGAAATGTCACTATGTTATAGCTGGCCCAAAAGTAGCTGAATAACATATTTATACGAAATTCTCTAAATGCAATAGTTTTTAAGTTACAAGTGATTTTACTCATAATGGAAGTTCCTGAAAAGCCCAAAAGTAGCTATTACTCACTTAGCTATTGAGACAGACACCCAACTTACTCACCATATTGTAGCTATGAAAAAAGTAGCTGAACAACATATTTTCACAAAATGCTGTAAATGCAACACTTTTGAAGTTATAAGTGATTTAGTGCATGATTTCATTAAAAAAATTTATTAAAAAAAAAGTAAGACAGATCCAGGTCTCATACTCACACAAGAGAATCTACCTCTGGCCTAGTACATATATGCAAGATATGAGAGAAATCCCTGCAATAGTCACTGAGAAAATTTTGATAAAAAGTTGAAATTTTCACACTTTTGGTGGGGGTACCCCCCTTGTAATGTCTCTAGCAAACAGACAGATTTGCATGCCTTGAACAATTTTTCATCCTCGATAGATAAGGTATCTTTTAAAAAAAACAGCACGTCTCTAGGTCTTGTAGTTTTGGAGGAGAAGTTGTTCACGCGGACGCGGACGCGTACGCCCACGCCGCAGAGTGACGACATAATGTCAGCTGACTGACAAGTCAGCTGACATAAAAACTTTTAAAATCATTATGTTTTTTTTAACTTAAAATTTTAAGAAAGTTTTTTTTTTTCAAGATTTTTCCCAAAGTGTATAAAACCGATTACGGCTTGACCTTAAAATCCACATTTCGGATTTCACATCTAACTCCCAGTAAATCCCAGTAAATACTGCGTGGATATAGCGATAATAATAGATATTTTCAAAAAAATTTGACCATTTTGGGCTGTTTTGAGATAGAAATCAAGGTAAATATCACTTTTATTGTATTTACAATTATTTATAGCCCCTTTCGGCCCTTAAAAGATAGTTTACAGACACATTTTGGGCTATTTCTGAGCTTAGTTGGAGATTTTTAACTGGGAATGGGTAATTCTTAAAACAGAGGTGAAGGGTTTAGTGAGGTAGTATTGTTCACAGATTGAAAATTATAATGTTGAAATATGTTTTGGTATAAATCATTTTCTATAGATTAATGAATCTGATTGTTTTAGACATAGTTGGTACAGTTAAGAAATGTAAAATTTACAAACTGTTGTGAAACCCAAAAGTTCTCACCCCTTTTTCACCCACCCTCTATTTGACCTCTTCCTGGATGATCATGTGACCAGAGTTCATCTATATAATAGCCTGCACTGCAGATGAGAGGGAAGAATTCAGAATGGAATTCACCGGGCAACTAAAGAGAAAAGGTAATAGCAAAACAGAATTCAGAATTGAATTCACCGGGCAACTAAAGAGAGAAGGTAACAACAAAAGAATATCATTTAACACATAATCCGGGAGTGGCTCCGGGATCAGCACAGGATATTAGAGCAGTGTTCAGAATTGAACACATATAGTGACAATCCTTGATGCGATCCTGGAGTGGCTCCCTGGGTACAGTCCCAGGAGTGGGTTCCCGGGATCGCTGTCATTGTTGATCTATGACTATACTCCCAGGAATTGGAACCAGGATGGCGAATGATTTCTGTTGTGAATCTTGCAAGTAATCAGCTGCCTGAGCTGCGAGAATACATTCTAAAGAGCTGCTATAATCTACCAAATTTAAGGAGCTAGTATTCAGAAATGAACAAGATCAGAATAATTGATAAGTGTTCAGCATTTAATACCAGAAGTACTCACTATATTCCTGTTACCATTTTAGCCATCCATAATCGTCGCTCCCCCCATCCCAATAGCTAGATTCCATAATAAATAATTGCGGTGGAGAACCAAGAATGTTTTGTTATGATGTATGAGTCCAGAGAATTTATTACAGCACTGAAATATTTATTAAATAAATTATTGTGACGTTATTTTCCTTGTTTGCTTATCTTCTCTATCAATATTTAATATCTTAAAATCTACACAACTATAGATTTGGCATAAGCTTGTAGCACCAACTTCCATGAGAATCCACGGAGCAGTGATCTCTGAACCTAAATACTTCAGATCTGATCTTCCATTCAGAACAGAAGCATGGCAATGACTGAACCTACTGGAGCATTGGCTAACCAATGTGCTGATACCCAATTCAGATTTCAGGCAACACTCCTGGGGGAACCAACATGATTAATTAAGAGTGATTCATTCCAGGGCAACCAGAGCCAGCAGCAGTGCAGAATAGTTAATAAGGTTTTGTTACAGTTCGCCAGGTGACAACTGCCAATCCTTAGAGCAGCTGAACCAAGGTGCTAGTAGGAGTGACTTAGATCCATGATCCAGAATCCTGGGAAGAGTATTTATTTCATCTATAGATCCATGATCCAGAATCCCGGGAAGAGTATTTGTTACAACTAGGTACAGATAAGTTTTTCTGACATCTGTGAAGTGATTCAATTTGATAAGCCTGGTAGATTTCAGACGGGAATTCCACCCCATTATTCTTAGGCCCATTAATTTATCATAAAGAGTTATCATTGGGAAGATGGAAGTTCTTCCTGCTAAGCCAATAGGAGGCTTAACTTTATGGGGACCATAAATTATCGGATCTGGAGTGCCACTGTGAAATGTTCGCAAAGTGGTGACACTGCCAGCTTTAGGGTTTAGAAAACCCTTGTATTAAATTCCTGCAGGTGTTATTTGGTGGCATGGTGAAATCTGGCGTCAGTGATATCACCATGCATGATGGCATTGTGGAATCATGTGAAGTGATGCCATCTGGATGCAACGTGAGATAATCTTTTGGGAGTGAATCTGATCCCAGATGCTAGGATTGATCCTAGGTTGAGGATAGACCCATGGATTGGATTCACTTCTGATGTGAGCAGTGGGCTTTTGAAATGTACATGTAGTGGCAACACTGCAAAGTTGTTGAGGATGATGGATTTAACCGCTCGGATTCGTCACAAACCTTTTTATAGCTGAGAATAGTGCCAACCCTGAACAGGGATAAATTATTGTAATACAAAGCTTTGAAACAGATGTAACAAAATGTACCAGCTACCTAAATTATTACTTGTGGTTTATATCATTTGACAATTTGGTGGTGGGAGAATAACATATAAAGCTGTAAATAAAATTTAAATCAAAATATTAACTTCAGCATGGGCGTTCACAGGTAGAATGCCACTATGTGCACTGTAAATCAAAGTGCCCTCTCAAGTGTGAAGCATGTGAGGTAAATTTTTTGCTCAACATGCACTTTTGCTGGGCACACAGTAATAATTGGTGGTTCGAAGATACATTCTTCTGTCTGGTACTGTGTCATAAAATGACCTACTTAAATTGGTAAGGTAAACAAAACTAAGTAATTTATTCCTAAATTTATTCCTCTATTTACAGTAATAATCCTTACAATATATATGTGTTAAGATACAGTACTCATATAAATCAATTTTTGTAATTTCTTGGTTTCTGTATCACAAACAATGTTTGTTTTCACTTAAAAACAAACGAACTGGTTATTTACACCACAGCTGTGTACATAAGGGTATTTCAGTTCTTTATGTACACCACGGCTGTCGAGTAATGCAATAATACACTACAATAATATAACGAACTGGTTATTTACACCACAGCTGTGTACATAAGGGTATTTCAGGTCTTTATGTACACCACGGCTGTTGAGTAATGCAATAATACACTACAATAATATAAAGTAAAACAAAAGCTGTTTTATCAGTGTTACTTTGAAAATAAATGCAATTTCTCTCTTTTACAAGAATATATTTGATTAATGCTTATAAAGTTGAAACAGAAAGGCCAAAAACAAGTTGACATTGTCCTGTTCACTCTCCATGGATATGTATTTAGTGAGAAATATAGAATCTTAAAAAGAATGTTTTTCTTTTTGTATTTTTGCTATATATCACTTTTTTGTAGGGGTGAGACGGGGACAATATTTTGACTCCGGTTAATCCGCGGGAAATAACCGAACCGTAACCGGAGATCGTGAACATCCAAAAGCTTAATATTAGACCATTTCCTTGCAGTTTGCTTCGTTTTTTAAGGCAAAAATGATCCTTTTGTCAAAAAAAGCAACACAAAATACAGTTAAACTGGATACTAGCAAAAAAGAGAGTACTTACCTGCAGACAGGAAATGAACTATGGTTGCTATGGAGATACAGTAAAGTTGATTACGGTAAATCCCCAAACAGGAAGTCCAGGTACTTAAGGTGTACTGAAGCTCAAGTTGTGATAAAATATGATAGATAATGGAGTTCTAGGGTAAGTAAAACACTTTTTATTGTTATATTTATTTTATTCAACATAATTTGTACCTTTTCTGCAAAGGAAGTATAGATTTTCGGTTTCCACGAACGTTAAAATATACCCGGTAGTTTCATAGATTGTCACCGTCTTTCGGTGACCGGGCACCCTGTCACACCCCTACTTTTTTGTAAGGTGTGTAGATGGCCGTGTGTAGAGGCTTTCATGCCATTAGAACCTGGTACATTTGTAATGTATGTTACTTGTATGATTCTTGTTCCATGTGTATAATGAATAAATAATGAAACAATAAAAAATCACATCTTCACTGTCTTTGTCATCTAAGTGTCATCCAACCCAAGTTAAGCCACAACTATTCGACCTGTGGGGATCAAAAGGCTAATTATGTAACAAATTTTACCTGGCTGGGTACACAACAAGGTGTGTATAAGAAATTTAATTTAGTTTCCACAGTACAATAGTGGGGAAGACTAATCATCCCATTTCTAGGGGGACTGACATAGCATGCACAATAAGGTGGTGTAGAAGACCATGTACATTAGCTTACTTACATTTTAGTGGTACACAAAATATCCCAAATATCTTGCATATGTACACAAGATATTCAATCTAGCTTACATAAACAGCGGTGGTGTACATAAGGGACATTATCTGGCTAATATACACAACGGTGGTGTACATAAGAGACATTATCTGGCTAATATACACAACGGTGGTGTACATAAGAGACAATATCTGGCTAATATACACAACGGTGGTGTACATAAGGAACCATATGTAGCTTATGTACACAGCGGTGGTGTACATACGACGACTTTTCGGCATTGCGTACACAGCGGTGGTGTAAATATCCTCTGCCAAAAACAAAAGGTCCCCGATTTGCCGGACAGAAGAATCAAGGCCGGAATCAAGGCGTCGCTAGATCAAGTTGCATGCCTAGTGTTACCTTTTCTGGGCATCAAGCCCCCACAGCCGTATTTGTCGGTCATACAACTCTGCTTCATCTTCAGTTATATTCTGTAATGAATCCATTACATATAAATCTCTAACGCTTACTTTTCTTTCAGTCCTTACCGGTGGGCGAAAATATAACACTACTATACTTCGGTGGCGTCTATATCGTGGACGAGTTTGTCCAACCTTAGTGGCGGACGGAGGCGACGGTGTCATCATCCCGGATATTAAATCAAGATTTATTTTGAAAATTCTTTCTTCCACCCCTCCAGTTTTGTTTTTATTATTCTTTATATCAATGTATGAGATATATTCTATTTTGACTAGATCTACAAATGTTGATGTTCAACATTTGTAGATCTATCAGCCACAAGTAGGTTTCTACATCCTGTTCATGCTACATTCTACATTCCTGTTATTTATCAAAAAAAGAAAAAAAGGCTGAATGATTATTAAGTCCAATGTTCAAAGCCAGGATCATATCGAAACAGGTCCTCAGCATTGTCACTTGTGGGAGTTTGAACCGAAACAGAGTTGACAGCCTGTGATTAGATGCCAAATTTGCTAACCACTAGGCCACCATGGACCTGAATCATTAACTTCAGGGATTTGACATGTTTTTAATATACAGTATTGTTGTTTAGTAATAGAATATCTTAACAAAAAAAACATGGTGATCCATTAGGTTTTGTGGTGTTGGGATATTCAAAAAATATTTGAGTTAAGGAATATTTTCATTGTCTAAAATTTACATAAAGACAAAAATTATGGCACAGAACTGTATATAGAATAGCTCAGATAAGATTTTTTTTATTATGGTGACATAAAATAGATTTCACAAAACAATAATCAAGCACAGCTTGATTTTTACTTAGCCCTACATGGGCTTATATGTCACTTTGAACATGGACGAGACATTTACACATATGATTCAGTTTCAAATTCATTTTTAAATAGTTTGAATGTTCTAAGCTTTGGTTTAGTTTTTGCATCCTGTTGCCATTCTGCTTTTGCTAATTTAATTAGCTCTAGTTTTAACCCATAGATTTTGGGGTTCTTTCAAATAGTATAGACAAGTATGCAACTTGTAAATGTGCAAAGAACGATGTCAAAGATTGCATTTACTTCTGGTGAGTTGAATGCCTCCCAAAGCTCTCTGATTTGTGACCTTCAACTATTATGACAATTATGCAGAATATGTGCCTTTTGATGATAAAAACTTGTGAAATAAAGTGTTTTATTTCTTAATTTGAACTTTGTAAATAATCTAAGATAACATATAACAAATGGAATATGTAAGTTTTACATGGTGGAGAGCAAATTTCTTTGTGATTTTTGTATATTCATATACACAAGTAAACATACATATTGTGAATAATTAAAGACCATGCAAGACTTCCCTTTGGTAGATACAAACTCAGGAGTGGTAAACACCACCTCTCGACATTTCACAGAATGCTGTTTATGTCACATTTACACCTTTGTGAGTAAACATTTCCCACTTTTACCTGTTCTAGAATATTTTTGACCTGATAACACCAATTTTTTTTCTTAGAAAACCAAAGGCCAATTGGAAAACTCTGTTAGCTGTAATTCATATCTTGTTCATGGAAAAATAGTTTTGTTTGATATTGACACTAAAATATTGAATTTAAATTACCTTAGAGCATAATTTGACACAAAGCCATATCATTACTACAGTGCAAGACTTTAACCCTATAGGTTAAATAGAAGCATGCACCATACCAGAAAAATATTCAATGAGATGAAATCACTAAAGACAACCATATATTCACTTTAAAACTTTCAAAAATTAACATAATTGTTAAACAGGCGTATGGCTCATGCATAAAGTAAGTGTTAAATATTATAATTTCATAAAATTAGGCATGGCTTTTGTTTACAATTTCGTAAAATGTGAAACAAAAAATGCATAAAAGTGGTATGTTTTGTTGTTGCCAAAGTTACATTGTCATACATTTGTATTAGCAAGGAGTAACTGAGCATGTACATATGAATAACCTTTACAGAAATTCAGCTTAAACTGGTACATGGGTTGCACATCAATAAGCCAAATAAATGGATTTTTGTGTAAATATAAATTAGTGTGCTGTTACAATAAATCTACTTTTGAAGAGCATTTTATGTTTTATTTTTGGTTATATACTAACTTTATAAGTTACCTGGATTATCACAATTTCATACTATCTTAAATAGAGGCTGCATGCATTGGCTTCAGCCACTAAATTAAAGGTTTGTAACATAACAGTAACTCATAACATTTCTGTTTCTTGATTATATATTAAAAGAAGAGGTCCTTTAAAAGCCCATTGTGATTAGCAGCTTTGTGGCATCTCACCACAGGCTATCATTGTGTGTGGTTTAGACTCCTACAAGTTGCAATATTGAGGGCCTCTCCCAATATCACTTGCTGTTGATCCCAACATGCCTGGCTGTTGAACACGTATTTCACAACTATAATCCATCGAATCTAGACTTGTCAGATTAACAGATTCGCTTGTGATGTGATCAGAATCCTAATCTGGATTATGAATCTGTTCATCTACCTCCTGCGGTACATCAACGGATTCAGATTCATTGGATTGCCCATAATTCTTTGCAAAATAAGGGATAGATAATTAGATAGATAATTAAAATTTAAGTGCAAACACACTTATGTGTTATGCTGCACTAAAATATGGTATAATAAAATACAATAATTAATATTTACAACAAAAACAAATATATACACAAATACATAACAATTGGCAAAAGGCCAACCCACAAATTCATAGAAATTGACTAGAAGTATACAGAAAAACATAAAACACAAATAAACATGAGTATGTATATAGATTAAAAACAAATGCTAATAAATCAATAAATATAATCTAAACAGAAAAAGAATAACAAAATAAAACATAGATTGGATCACAAGAAAAAAATAATAGTAATTGTAAAGAAAATAAATGACATAAAAATGCAGAACAAATATAACAACAAAAAGCCATATGCGACTAGAAAAATCTCAATAAATTAACAAAAAACTCAGAATAAGTTAAGGTACTAAAATTTATAAAACAACCCACATTCTTTGAGATAACTCAGGACACTAAAAATATTTCCATATAATAAATCTTTTAAGTTATTTACATCTCTATAATATTTGATTCTTGTGTCACGTAGATCGATACAGTCTAATAATATGTGTTTGACTGTATCAGGACAATGACATGGAATGCACCAGGGCATATCTTCACCTTTTAACAGATAACTGTGTGTAAAATAAGTGTGTCCTATACAGGCTCATGTAATAACTATGTCTTTCCTACGAGATAAACCCGTCCAAACATAAAAATCTCCTACAGTAGGGTTTATTTGAAACAGTTTGCTATCAGGACACGCATTCCATTGGGCTTGCCACTTTTGTTTAAAAACACTATTTACATTCACTTTCAAGTCTGTATAGGGGACTTTCAAGTCTAAAACATTAAAATGCAAGGCCTGTTTGGCTAGCTCATCTGCTTTTTCATTGCCCCTTATGCCTATGTGACTTGGAACCCAAGCTAAAACAACTTTCTTATTCACCGACAATCATTAAAAAGCTTTAAAATATCTTGTATAAAAGGGTGATCACAGTTGTTGCTGAAGAGCTTGAAGACTAGATAAGGAGTCAGTAAATATAATAAAATGATCCCAATCACAATTTTTCACAATATTGAATGCCATTTTAAGAGCCTGTAATTCAGTTGTGAATGTACTAGCATTACCAGGAAGTCTGACCTGGACACTGAGGTTATTAGATGTAGCAGCTGCGGCAACTCTATTTTCTGTTTTTGATCCATCAGTATAAATAGCCCTATGGTCAGAATAATGGCTTTTTAACTCAGCAAATAGACTTTGAAACATACAATCATCACCAAGATGTTTCTTTTGATGGGTGAGATATAAGTCTATGTGAGGCTTCTGTATAGTCCAGGGTGGGTCATCTGGCAATGACAGTCTGAATTAGATCCAGCTGAGGACAGACAACAGACAAATCTTCCTCTGTACAATGCCCAAAAGATCTTATTGCAGATTGCTTTTTATCATAAAGATCATAATACTGGCAGTTAAAAACAACATCATAAGCTGGATTGTCAAGATTACTTCTAAATTTCAAAGCATATTGAACACATAAATTATCACACCTTAGATATAAAGGAGGTTCATTTTCCTCTGCATACAAGCTTTCCATTGGAGAAGTCCTGAAGGCTCCTAGGCATATTCTTAAGCCCTGGTTTTGTATGGGTTCCAATTTCTTAAGATAAGACTAGCTGGCAACTAAAAACAGCACAACCATATTCCAATCTAGAACGAACAAATGAACTATAAAGTTTCATTTAAACACTTCTATCTGCTCCCAATCCATTTTGGCAACTACTTTCAGTAAATTCATGGCTTTTTCACATTTCTGGCGAACATAATCTATATGTGCCTTAAAATTAAGTTTTTTGTCAAAGATAACACCAAGAAACTTAGTTTGTGAAACAACAGGGATTTGTGAATTATATAGTGTTAATGTTGGGTCTGGATGAAATTTTCTTTTATTACAGAAATGCATGCAAACAGTTTCGGTTTTAGAAAATTTAAAACCATTTTTATCAGCCCATTTTTCAACCTTCTTGAGACACAACTGAAGTTGCCTTTCTATTGAAGCCATATTTCTAGAAGAACAACTGATTGAGAAAATCATCAACAAAAATAGACTTTTCAAAGCTAGATGGAATTACATTAGCAATACTATTAATTTTTTAAATAAATAAAGTAACAGAGAGCATGCTGCCTTGAGGGACACCCATCTCTTGCCCATGTATATCTGAATAAACAGACCCTAAACGAACTCTAAAAACTCTGTTTGATATAAAATTTTGAAAAAACATGGGCATTTGTCCCCTTTAACCTGCTTTATGTAGATCCCTGATAACACCATATTTCATACTGTATGATAGGCTTTTTCTAAACCAAAAAATACAGAGACTACATGGTTGCCTTTTAAAAAGGAATCTCTAATAAAAGATTCAAGTCTTATTAATTGGTCTGTTGTAGTTCGACCTTTTCTAAAACCACTTTGATATTTTGTTAAAACATTATTTTTCTCAAGGAACCAAACTAATCTAGTTTAAATCATTCTTTCCATGGTTTTGCATAAACAGCTCGTCAGAGATATGGGACGATAATTGGTTGGTTTTTTAGTCTTTGCCTGGTTTTGGAATAGGTATCACTGTGGCCTCTTTCCACCATTCAGAAATTTCACCTGAAGCCCATATATCATTAAATATATCAAGTAACATCATAAGTGAGTCTCGTGGTAGATGTTTTAGCAGCTGATAATGGATCTCATCTGGGCCAGTGGCTGTGTCATGAGACTTTTTCAGAGCATCACATAGTTCTATAATAGTAAATTGTACATTGTAGTTTTCAGAGTTGTCTGTGTCAAAATCCAGATGTTCTTTTTCAGCATTCACTTGATATTTTTGAAACTTTGTATGGTAATTGTTGCTGCTGGAATTCTTGCTAATTTTCTGGACCAACCTATTTGTTATATCTACTCTTTCTGTTATCTTGGTTCCATCATTATTTTCCAGATGGTGTATTGTGGTGTTACTTTGTTTGCCACTTATTTTCCTGATCATTTCCCATACCTTCTTTGATGGTGTCTGTACATTTAGTTTTGATACATATTTATACCATGATTTCCTGTTACTTTTTTAAATTACTTTACGAGCATTGGCTCGACAGTTTTTATATTCATTTATGTTATCTGATGTTGGATTTGTACGCATTTATCCATTGCATTTTGACAAGCTTTAGGCGAGAGTTTTTTGATTAATTGGCTTTCAAAAGTTTTTTGGGCCCTAGCAAAGTGAGTCGGTTGGAAGGAAGGAAAAAAAAAAGTGCAATACTATCAAGGTCGGGAGGTCGGTTGAAAAAAAAATGCTCACTTTAAGATGAACATATTTCACTTAAATGAAAGGATGTCCCCTGGATTGTATTGAAAATACAGATGTTAAGAAAGACATACCATTTTATTGCTTAATGCACAATACTTATACAATGCTAGTTTTTCAGCTATTTTTGATGCATTATTTGTACATGTTCTTCCATTGAAAATAGCATTCCTTTTAAGTATGATCTTATTACAACATAATACAACCTTTTCAAGAGTTGTGTACAGGGATCTAATTCCCAGACTACTTTAATAGTTGATAGGACCAACAAGTCAGCACTTTATATGAAGATTTACAGATGATATTCTTTTTTTTTTACTTTTCAGTACAGTTTGTCAAAACACTGAACAGGTTTTTAGCATACTAGAAAACATTTAACCTTCTACAAAACCTTTACACCCCTGTTCCACTGGAGCCGACCCTGTATCCAAAAAAGTTGGGGGTCAAGGACAAAAATCCACCAAAAAAGGCAGGAAAAATCTGGGTCGGTTTCAGCTCCCCAACAGGACTTGATACATCCAGGCTTTGTGATAGAATAACAAAGTCAAAGTTGGGGTTTAACGTCCCGTTCAACAGCCAGGGTCATATTGGGACAGGTCCTCAGCATTGCCACTTGTGGGACTCGAACCCACAGAGGTGACAGCCTATGATTAGATGCCAAACTTGCTAACCACTAGGCCACTGAGGACCTCTGTGATAGAATAACAAGTTGTGTGTAGGTTTGTACAGTCACAGATCTCCTCTGTTGATGTTTATAACTGGGATGTGTTACAATTAATGACTTACAGCTTCATATCCTGATGAATGTCTTGTTTATAAGAAAGTGTGTCATAATGTGAAATGGTGAAATAGGTGAGTTGTAGTTTTAACAAAAACAGGATTCTTTCCAAGAAATGTTTATCATGAGTAATTAATGTAAGTTTAAGTTTTAGGATGTTAATCTCTTAGTAAATATGTATGTTGTAATGGTAAGGTTCCTGATCACTCCTCTATATAAGCTGGACACATCACAGTTACAGATTAGCATTGTTGGGACAGGAGTTCTATACCCCAGATGATATTGTATTGCCGACTAGAAGCTTTGAAAAATTGTTAAACAGTCAAAAGACTTTTAACTGAAGAACCAGTATGGTAAAAAGGACACTATCCAGTAAATTAACTGGAAGTGAAATCTACAATAGCAGAGAAGTCGAGCACAGCAATAAAGGGGAAGACTCGTGGAAGATCTCAGGGCAAGAAGTCCAGTGTAGTGCCAAGTGAGGAAATTCATATGCCAGTTACCATCGAACACATTGTTATCGAAACTTCATCAAACCAAGACAGTCCGCTATCCAGAGCTGTTTGTTACTGATTCAAGACCAGGAGACTACAAGCTTTTCATGTGATCAGGCTATAATTCCTTTTGTGAACATTGATCCAGCCATATGGACAATAACCAGTGAGTGATCAGTAAGAAATTATTTAAGTAATCTTGTAATAATATAAAGTTCTTAAGCCATTAATAGTTATATAAGTTTGAGTTATTATTGTTTTAAATGTGTATTCTGATTTGGTTGCTTTAACACTGATTTGTACATATTGTAAATAAATTATTTAGTTCAAACAAATTCTTTACTTCCTGTTGTGCGATTTTCTCTGGCTAACACACTAGTTAGTTGGGGTCTGACCGTAACAGCTTGTATGTATCTAGAGGCCGACCTGCCTTGGGGTTGGGATGTTTTGTACTGGACTGGTCTGAAAACTACCAGGACAAGCCCTAAACCCCTAACAGACAAGCCGTAGCAGGTCCCAACAAGCCGTACTGACAGACAGAACTGGAGAAACATACAGAACCCCATGACCAGACTTGCAGTCGGTATTGTCATTACAGTTTTGGATGAATTTCTGAATTTCTGGATGAATTTTTTTGTTATTTTAATTATAGTTTCCAGGTTTATGCTTTAATATTACATGAGAAATAAATTAATGTATGTCTGCTTCAGATTATGAATGAAAATGAAAAAGCCACTTAAAATATAAAATTTTATTAAAAATGTTATATCCTGTGCAAACAAGCAGAGAAAGATGTACTTCTAACAATATCTCACATGACAATGAAAACCCTCTTGTTTGTTGCTGCCTTTGACACTCCAATTTCGAACTTCTGGGAAAGACCCTATTCTCGTGAAGGTAATAAACATGCTGTAGTTTTGGTCATGTGATGGGATCCAAATATTTACTGGTGACCTAGTTTTTTATTTGTAATTGGTTGACACTTGATCCTCTTTTTTCCCAGAAATTGCTTATGGGTTTTTACAGTGATGAAAAATATTGTGTGATGGGATCCAAATAGTTTGTTGACTGTTCTTTTTAAATTGCTCTGGTGAAATAGGCTGAGAATTTGATTATTATGTGACAAAATAAAACACTTTTTCAGGTTTATTAATTATTTACAGCATACATGTGGATCTTTTCTATCTGTTAACTTCCAAATTATGATCACTTGCACTGTTTTTTGTTTTTTTTTCCTGACATAATTTTTGTCATATTTTTACCTCACATTATGCTGGAAATGGACTGCAAATGAGCAGTACTTAAGTTGCAAAAGACAAGCTGGCTTCATATTAGGACAAGCCTGGAAGTGATAAGGACAAGCCTGGAAGTGATACAGACAAGACTGGAAGTGATAAGACAAGGTGTGCATGAAGTGACTAGGACAAGCCTGTTACCAGGGGGGGGGCAGAGCCTAGCTTGGGAACAAGAGTCGGGGAGGGTCAGGGAAATAACAAAAATATATGAATTTTTTTGCCAACCCACCCCAGCAAGCCTGTAAAGTACAACCGATCCAAATCGACTATGTATAAACATTGCTCCCGACCCTTGAAAATTCCTTAGTTACCGACAGGTCGGCTCCAGTGGAACACCCCCATTAGCAATACAAGGATACTGATGAAATTTATCAGATGCATATCTGAGAATTAGGTTTCTATTTATATCTCCTAAGGTAATGCAACTGTTGATCTTTCTGCAGTTTAGCCTTTCTTAGCTTAGATTTGTCATAGAGTATACGCTAAACATCATAGCAAACAGTGCACAAGTGTGCTGTAAAGGTAGTTCTAAGCAACATAGCTAAACGCATGCTTCTGTGAAAAGATTAAAGTTTACTGTTAGTTGTAGACAGGTCATCTTTTGTTCCCATTTTTAAGCATTGACACCCCTGTCTCAGATTTGCATGAGAAGACATCAATTATTGTCAATGTTTGGAGTTGTTACTGACTGTTTCATTTGGAGCACATTAAGCAGACAACCTAGCTTATGTTGATGCTGTGAATAATTGTAAGGTGTCATATATTCCTTCTTAAATAAAGTCAAACTGTGATAATTTTAGAAACACTAAGGTATACCATCTCAGCTAATATCTCATTTGCTTATGAATTGAAAAGTTCATTCATTGTTCTAGCCAGATACATGGATACATAAACAAGCCTTTTAGATGTATTCTTCAACAAGATTTTGAAAAAAGGAAAGCTAAAGTTTATTGCATAAAGTTACTTCTGATTATAATAATATGATGAACTTCAAGAAAGAAAGGCTACCTCCTGCTCTAAAACTGTGCACTTTTGTGTTTGACTGCAGGTACAGTATTTTATGACTGTGTACTTTGCAGGGGCCTGTAAATCAAAGCCTTCGTTCTGCTAACTAATTGGTTAACTCTAAGTTAACCCTAAGTTAGCAAACTCTCGTGTAAATCAAACCCTTAGTTAGTTTAGTCTTGGTTAATTTTTCGTAAAAAACCCAGACAACTCAGACCCTGTTGTTAACTGTTAGTTGCATTAAAATATTTGTTCTTTACTTCCAAATAAATATGAAGTTACAATTGCTGTAGAAAACAAAGTTTCTGAATATTGTACATAAAGTTAAAGTGAATATAAATGATAATTTACATTGGATTTGGTCTAGTGAATAATACATTTCAGTGAACATTTATGAATTGAAGGGGATCTCTTCTAACATATTCTTGGGATCCCAAATCAATTTTAGATAAATACCACATTTTCTTAAGATATTTGGTCAACTTTTCCCAGATAGTATCTCACAGGTTTAAGATGCTAAGACTTTTTTAATGATTATCTAATTCTTTTTATAAGTTTTGACTATCTTTTTTTAAGTGGAGATCTTACCATTTTACTCGTCTTTTATGTTTACATCTTTTACTAGTTCATTTACATTTATACATATTAAAAATACTCATCACTTTAATCTGCCCATTTTGTAAACAACATGACAATGGGTTTCTTATTAGATATTTCTCCATAGTATTTACTCCTTTGCCCACTCTACTTAATCAGAAAATCTAAATTATTATTACCATAAGCAAATTATATGTATGCTTAGCTTGGCCCAAAATCTATGTTGGTAAAGTAAATTTCCTCAAAAATTACCTTCACTTTAAGTTTCAATCTCAATGTCATCCTGCCCACTACTTACAAAGACTGAACAACAAATGGGGCCGAGCTATGTTAAGCCCACCTTAACCTAATCTATGTTGCTATGTTAATTTATCTCTAATATATGTCAGTATTCTCAATATAGATTAGGTAAAATGTTTATATACTTTTATTAAGGTGGTCTGAATTTCTCATTATACCAGAATGTAAGTGGTATTTCAGATTTTTTCTGTGTTATTGATTAAAGTATTTAAACCCCACTCTTGTGTGTCTACCAAATAAGGTACTGTGATATAGCACACTGCTACATACAAGCACACAAGTAACCAAATACAGCCATACATTTACTCTATAGTCACCAAACGAAAGCATAATGTAACGAAAACATAAAGAGTGCTTTCTATTTACCCACTGAATTCTTTAGTTAATATGTCATTATATTGTCGTTAAGTATTGGTTAGCTTACATTTTTACGAATGCTTCGATTTACAGGCCCCAGGTTGGTTGATATGTAGTGACAATTTCCCCCACATTTTATCACTGCTTTTTTAAAATTTGTACCAACACAGGCTCTGTCATTGGAGGGAGGGGGGCAGACATACACATAAACAACCGTCTTGTAAACCTTGATGTCAGTTATCCCACACATGAAAGAAGCATAAAGCCTTATGTTGGCTGTAAATAAGTGCAATTATTTTTTTTGAAAAGAGAAGCCCTTTTTATTTCACAGATAACAAATTAACTTGCAGTATCGTTAGATCTTAGTATCTTGTTTCAGAGCTCATCATTATGTACTCATATAAGACAGTATAGATTATTTTATTGATTGGGTCATTTGTTTGGGCCTATATTCACTAACACAGATCAAGCTAATCGAAAAATCAGCTTAAGATCAATAAAAAATACACAAATTTGAGCCTTAAACTAGATTGGTTTTAACTGTAACAAAAAGGATGAATACTTTGCACCTTCCCCCTCCCTTTCAACCCCCTTCCTTTCCGTCTGACATAAACATGAGAAAGCAATATAACATTAAATTTCCTATCTGTTTATAAAACAGTCTAATACACAGAAAAGTAAATCGACTTGCTCCAAGTCTTTGTATTTCTTATTCCACAAATCTGACATACATGGAATCATTCTGAACCCATCATGGTGGGTGGGGAAATTTCTCAGGGATGAAATACTTTTGTCAGCCCCATATTCTGGTAAAAAAAAGTCATTCAGTCCTCATATAATACCTAAGACAAAAGGACTTCAGGAAAGTCTAACAGAAAAGTGTTGAATTTCAGATACGTGGGGAATTTCACATTTCTTATTCTTATGTTTCCTTTTTGGTGGTGTTGGTCAGTACAAAAACAAATAAATTACCTGTGACTGTTTTTTTATTCTATCAGGAGCAAAACAAACCTATCGGCGGATTTGAAATCCAGCTTATCAAAAAACTCGCCTTAACAGTTTTTTTGCATTCACTGTTGAACCATGGTTTGTAGCTTCCAGTGGACTGTCCAGTTGACTTTGTCACACATTTTGTTGCTATATCATTTAATTTATTTAAAAATGCAGGAAACTTTTCTGTTATGTCAGTAAAACTATGCCTATTGATATCTAAAGAACACTGAAGTTTGAATTTTGGCCAATCAGCCTTTTTAAGATTCCAACGAGGAACATTGTCCTTAGGAATACTCTTAACTATAAATATAGGAAAATGGTCACTACCACACTGATCAGAATGGACCTGCCATGCAAAATCAAGAAAAAACAGATGCAGAACATCTATTGAGGTGAATGAAGCAGATGCAGGATGAAAGTAGCTAGGTGACTTTTCATTATGTAAACAAATATTTGAGGGTTCAAGAAGATGTTCATCCTTATTACCTAAACTATTGGATGAGGAACAACTCTATAGATCACTATGTGAATCACCAATAAACAACAAAAGTGCAGGTAATTGATTGACTAGATTTTCAAGATTACTTTGTGCAACATTAAAATGTATGAGATTTTACATTGCATACAGTTAACGTTTTATGCAGAGATACTTTAACAGCAACTGCCTGCAGTTCTGTATCTAACTCAAGTACCTCATGGGGTATACCTTTCTTAATAAAGATGGAACAACCACCAGTGGCTCTCCCATCTACTTCTGACACACATGTTTTAAAATAATGATCAAATCCTCTAATATTTACATTATCCGTATCTTTAAAATGGGTTTTCTGCAATGCTAAAATGTAGGGTTTAAAATTGGAAATTAAAGTTTTAATTTCTTCAAAGTTTGGCCTAAAGCCACGACAGTTCCACTGTAGTATACTTTTATTTTTGTTTGGTTCCATTACTTACACTTTTAGTGCCACTCTGCCCTTGCAATGTGAATTTGTGATTGGGGATTCTTCAACACTCAATTCACTGTCACTATCACTCAAAGCATCACATTTGTTGTATTGTTTAATATGGTCATTAGATCCCTTATGTTGTTTGGTCAAATATACTTTGCTTTGACTTATTTTCAATTTAATAGGGTCATTTTGAGATGCACTTGTCTGACTTGATGAACTTGTTTTAGTCACTTTAGTTGTCTGTTTTGCAACTGCACACTTTTTGGGTTGTTTTGAACCATCTGGCCAAGTCATTTCTGTTTGAGTTTCCACTGTTACTGTTTTCATTACAGGTTTGGTTGCTGCAGCTGCTTGTGCATAGGTTGTCTTCACTGAATTAAATATTTCCATTTGCCTCTTGGCTTCTGTGTAGGAAATTCCTCTTTCAGCCGTTATTCTCTGTATTTCTTTCTCTTCTTTCCATTTAGAACATGCCCTATCATTTGATGCATGATTTCCTTGGCAATTAACACATTTTGGTTTATTTTTGCATTCCTTGGAGTCGGTGGGATCTTCTTGCCTATACATTTATTGCAAAACTCATTTTTCTTGCAGTTGAATTTAGTGTGGCCAAATTTCTGACATTTATAGCTGACTGGAGTAGGAATAAACTGTGAAACAGCCACCCTGTAGTAACCCACCCTGATATATTTTGGTAAGGTCTGGCTCTGAAATGTCAATATGAAAGTTCCTTTTCGCTTCCTAAAACCATCTCTGAATACAGTTATCCTGTCCAGCTTGATAACACAATCGTCCTTTAGGCCTTTAAGTATTTCTTCATCAGTGTAGTCTTTTATGTCTGGGCATCTAATGACTCCTTTCTTTGTGTTTAAACTATAGTGAGGAGATACACTGATTGGGATCACATTGTCCATGGTCAAGCTCAATTTGGTCGTTTTCAATAGTTTGCTGCTTTGAGTTTCCTTGTCTCCTTCGATCAAGATGTCTCCATTCCTTAATTTCTTCATATTAAAGGGATCTGACCCAAGCACAGAAACAATGGCCTTGTTTACAGCAAATGGTGACAGTTTTGACAAAGGTCTCTCATTGTCTGTTCCTTTTACTAGCAAGAATCGCGGCCATGTACAAATCTGTGCAGAATCCGAGTTTGTAATCATGAGTTCAGGCAAAGTCCTAATCCTTTTTCTATCAGTCATTTGGAAATTTTGTGTAGCCATGATGTTGTAGTGGTTATTCATTGTCAATGGTCTCCACCCACCCTTCGAGCCCAACAAGGGGATATCATAATAGTATAGAGCATAGCCCTGCACACTGATATCAGAGATACATTATAATGTACTCAAAAAACACAAAAGTGAACCTTGATTGACCTGTTAAGCAGCCGCCTCCTAGATACTCCAAACAAAAGCAAAAACCAAACACCAGCAGAATACAGCAAGGAAGAACAATAGTATAAACCATCAGAATCAACAAGTCATCACTAATTTGGAGCACTAGGGTTTGGCACTACCAGCGGATTGATTAAGCCAGGCCATCTTAACCTTCCGACTAAGTGAAATTGAGGCCAAAGCTGTGTATTGCCTCCTCAATGCTGCAACAAAGTATTGGCTCAACAGCCAGGACCCTCTCTTCCACTGACACGGATCGCAACCCACGGCAAACAGGCTGGCCCCAATTAGTCGCCTAGTACGACACGCAGGATATGTTGGGCCAATTCTACACTCCCGGGCCCACAGGGGCTGCAAAATAAGGGTGATAAATCATGGCAGCAAATCACAAAAATTATGCAATTTTTATCATATTTACAGTTGCTTATCTTATTTTTTTCATTTTGGATTCTGATATAGAGAAAATTGCATTTCGTGAATTTGTCTAATCCAAAGAATCCATCTGTGAATCTGGATTGCAAAGATTGCAGATTTTTGTGAAATACGCCTGATATAAACACTAACCTTGACCTTTATAAGCAAAAATAGTACAAGCACACTAGCAGAAAATAGTGACGTATAGAAAAACTTTTCATTGCCACGCACTTTGTAAAAGTATACCTATAGTATTGAAACAGCCCAGTGGAAGTGTTGTATCTGTTATCCTTCATAGCTTTTATCTCTGTACTGGGGTCTCAATTCTGAAGCCACCAGTTAAATTTAATCTGGTTGAGTGTCACAAAGTAGAGTTGTCTCAATGCAATATCGCAGTAACCAATTTCTAATCGGTCTTGATCACAGTCTAAGTCTTAATATCAAAGAGTAAGGGTATTATGTGGTCAGGGGTACTAGCTAGTACTTATATAACAGTAATTTCTCTTCAGCAGATTCCATAGCTTTGGTCGGTATTTTTAAATAGAAGTATGAGGGAGTGTCAAGATAGTAGTGAAAAGAGGCAAATATATAACTACAAAGTCAGTTTATTAAAAGAAAACAGTAACCTATGCTATGGTGAAATTATATATCTGTACAGACAGGATACACAGTATTCAGTAAAATATTATATACAGTGTAATACAGAATCAATGTAACGTTTAGTCAGTGAAAAAGAAAACAGCAACCTATGCTATGGTGAAACTGTATATCTGTACAGATAGGATATACAGTATTCAGTAAAATATTATGTACAGTGTAATATATATATCGGTCCATGCAGAATCAATGTAAAGTTATTCATACAGATATTCCGGTACTGTTAATATGCTCAGTCATGGGCCAAATTTATGAGTCATCCAGAAAAAACTGTAGAGTGACCTACTCAAAGGGGTATTTTAGCTTGTGCCAAGTTTCTCTTAGTGCTTGATAATTATCAATGAACACTCTGTCTGGCCTTATAATTACTGCTGATAAATATCAGTATACCAAAATTATCCCTCTAAAATAATTAAATATCACCTATTAAGTAACTGAGTAAAATAATAAAGGCACTTACAGTGATTTCCAAGAGTATTCTGATAAGATATCTGTGATACTATAAGTTTATATCAATCTGACAGCTATCACAACAATGTAGTAAGTTGGAGCCAAATATGGAAAATCTCATCTGGCAATTATAATATGTAAACAAAGAATAGAGGGGTGATAGCTTTCTAGAAAGTTGTGGTTGTAGATTACCTCAGTGGATAAGTGTGGAATTATCAGAGTGGAGTGAACTAATCTGCTGGTAAATTCTCAGGAGAGATATTTACACAGTGGAGTTCTTAGCTAAACTACACAAATTACCCATTTTACTCTCAATTATAAGGCCTACTCTGACTTACTCTGGTTTCCAGAGTACACTGATACCCACAATGCCTAGAAGCCATTTGATTGGCTGAGCCTACTCTGACATACTCTGACTCTACTCTGACATTCAGAGTAATTATTTGCACAAAGTTTCTCCCCAAAATATAGTAAAATTACATTACCATAGATTATTAAACATGTCCCAATACATCAAGAATATGTAAGTACAATTTTATACACATGTATAAATAACTTTTTAGACATAATAAAGACATTCAGTTTTATACTAAACTATCCCCAGAATACATTCCTCACTCTGCACAAGTGTGTGTACTGAAACAAAACCACTAAAAGATCAAGATTTACTGAATTAATAGAGCACACACACACACATATTCCAGGAAAGCATGTTCAGCCTAGAAAATCAATAAAGTGAGTGCAGAGTTAAAATATCCCCCATCTCAAAGTCCTGCATTACAGGAATGCTTTACTTAGGGGTGACCCTTATTTGGGTCACAAGTATTTATACAGCTTAGTGGGCAAAGTGCACCCCTGCCTGGCTGTTGGCCAACATTTTAAAAACTGTTTGGTGAAAATTAACCAGAAAAACCTATTCTGTAACTTGGATAAACTTTATATGTTCCTGTAGTCATGAATTAATTAAATTCAAAAGAGAAAAAAATGATCTACCCCAGACCCATTATAGTATGCAACACATGTTAATATCATGAAGATGATCAAAGGCAAGAGTGTGCCAAAATAAGCACTATCTCTTTAATACTCTAGTTATACTTTATGTATACATTATTATCCTATAACCTAATTGTATGGTTAATTTGTTATTGTATTATGAACTCAAAAAGAAATTAAAATATTCCGTTTTCATAATGCAATATGATTATAATCGCTTTAAATAGAAAAGTTTTAGTGACAAAAAATATATATCAGAAAATGAGCAGACAATTACCTTCCATTTCGTGACCTATCATCAATTATAGCTTGTTATTACATATATTTCATTAAGGGTTTCTCAGTGAGTAGTAAAATTGGCATTAACTCCCTGAACAAAGTGTGCACAGCTAAAAAAAGGTTATAGCTATTTAAGCTTGTGCCAAATTAAAGAAGTTATCAGTTAGATAGAAATACTAAACAAAGTTTACCATTTTAATAAAACTACCTGTCATGATATGACCTATACAATGTGTTGAAAGCGATGTTAAAACCCAAATAAATAAATAAATTTATTGTTGTCAATGGAAGGAAAATGTGCTCAAGAAAGTAACAATTAAACACTCCTATTCATTGGTATAAATATATTTCTCATGGCATAAATTCCAATCTGGTTGACTTTCAAATCCTATGAAGAAAAGATATTGGACTTTCTACAAGGATGAACCTAGATTTAGGTACTGTATAATTTGAAATTTTCTCTAGGAATTCATTTTAACTATTTAACCCAATTAACCTGGATAGTGAGATTTATTTCAACTAATAGCTTATACCTGTACTAACCTCTCAAGAAGAAACTAGCTATTACTGAAAATCAATCCTAGTAAATTTCTTAATAATGAGGAATAATTGAATTTTTTTGTGGAGGTGCTTCTATACATAGAAATCCTTAATTAAAGTAAGGTGCAGTTTTTCATAAATGAAGAAAACACATGTTAAAGAAAAAAATGTTTTATTGCAACACATATTTAACATTTTCAAAAATGACGATTAGAAACTGAAACTTTCAGTCTAAACTTTTCAGAACTATACAATCAACTTGTCAAATCCCACCATCATTTTTCAATGGAAATCTGTAATATGAACATTTCTAACTGGTGTAATTGTAAAATGTCCCATAACAAGTGTTATACAAAGTGCTATTCTTAGTATGTTTATTTTTTCTTTCTACCAGTAGAACTGGAAAATCTACCAGATTGGGGTTTCTACAAAGAAATATATATTTAGATGAATGACTCGCCAAACTTTTTGCCATTTCAATATTATTTTTGATAAGAAGTACATTTGAAAAATCTGTTATCACAGTACTCATACACATTTTTTAAGAAAAGGGCCTTTTTCATTGAATAATGTGGTACATCTTCCTGTATTTTGTAAAACCAAGGAGAAATATATAAATTGTGTTGAGTATTGTGTTGAATACAAGGAGTTGCAGTAAACCGGGAACCAGTCAACCTTTAACACTAGGCGTATTTCACAACCATAATCCATCGAATATAGATCCTTCAGAGATCAACAGATTCACTTGTGATGTGACTTGAATCTGAATCTGGATTATGAATTCATTGATCTACCTCTCGAGGTAGATCAATGGATTCAGATTCATTGGATTACCCATAATTCTTTGTAAAATAATGGCAGCAAAATGTGGCAGGAAATTTTAACATTTGGGAAATTTTTATGATATTGTAATATGATAATATTATATTAATATATATTGATACATATTAATATATTATATTTATATTGGTTCATCTTATTTTTTTATTTTGGATTCAGATCTAGAGAAAATTGCATTTCACGAATCTAGCTAATCCAAAGAATCCAAATCTGAATCTGGATTGCACAGATTACGCAGATTTTTGTTTGTGAAATACGCCTACTAAAGGGACTGGTATTGCCTACGATGGCCTTCAGGTATTACTGCTGCATTTATTTGTGCTTTGTGAGGTGATGTTCAACTCCCGTGAAACAGTTCTTTGCATTTTTAACCTCATTTTTCCGGGATGGGAACTAGTAAGTACCGGTGCTGAATAGCCAAAAGAATGTATCACTAATATCTGTCATGTATCGAGAAATCTCGATGGTTATTCTAGTTATGACTTATTACATCACATATTGCCAATTAAACTTTAAAATATTTTGGGATGACAATAATCTTTAGAAGCAAATACGTGTTTTGGGGTGGTAATAAAAGATCGACAACACTTAACCCAGCAGGCACGCAACTTAAATCCAACATAAAAATCTGGTTGAAATACATCTAGATTTTGCAAACCGTTTTTAGTTGGATCCAACCGGTGAAATTATGTTGAAACCAACGTTGAAATCAGGTTGAATTCAAAGGGTGAAATCTGGTTGAATATGTGTAGATTTTGCAAACCGTTTTTGGTTGGATCCAACCAGTGAAATCACGTTGAAACCAATGTTGAAATCAGGTTGAATTCAATGGGTGAAATCTGGTTGAAATACATGTAGATTTTGCAAATTATTTTTGGTTGACTCTAATGTATGAAATAGGGTTGAATTCAATGGGTGAAATCAGGTTGTTTACACTGTCTTATTTATTTGAATCATTGTAGCTTGTGTGTCATAATTATAGCTTCTTAATAATATTATACAATGACTATCTATATACATATTTTACAATTTGGATACAACTTCAAAGTAATTAATTCTTTCCAAGATGACATGTTTTCATGAATCATTAAATATTCAATATTCTATTTCTGATGACATTGTGATGACACATAATTTTGCATCAGCTTTCAAATATAACTGCTCAAGATATGTAAATCCATATTTTCCAACTAGGTATCCATTTTTATGTCAATAATAGGACCGGTACTATTCAATGTCTTCAATTGAAATTCTTTTTGTGAAATTTTAAATTAAATTTATACTTCTTTCTTTGTAAAAACAAATGATTGTGACATAACTTATATCTTCAGTATTTTTCCAATAACTTTCTTTTAAATGTTTTTTTTAGGTTAGCTATAATTATACTGTAATTATAAAGAAGCTATAATCATGTAGCAAAGTCACAATGCTCAGTTCAGATGCTTGTGTCTCATACAACTTTGTCATATAAACTGAAAAAACACAAGAATAACCACATTTGTAGAACTCCACCCATTACTCCCCATCTTAGTTAGTTGTCAGTTCTGACCACAAAAAATAGGCCTTAAGAAGTAAACACCATGCATGCAATTGGACAAGGGTAAACCCTTACCCCCCACCCCTGCTGTGTTATCTAATTACTTTTAGTCACAGGCCTAATGTTCTGTGTAGCAGGTTACAGATTGCAATAGTTCTTTCAAAAAGTTAGACTTAATCACTATATTTCCCTCTAGAAAAGAATTATTAATCAACAATCACTAGTCATTCATTTCCCAACATTCAACCTCTTTTCTGTTCAATAACATGCCTAAGATTTCATGTCGGAAACCTAACTTGATTTAGTGTTGATTTTTGTATGAAGTATAACTAATTTTTCCAGTCAGAAATCAACCAAAAATAACTATGATTTCTGGTCAAAATATCACTACTTTTTCATGTCAGAAGACTAACTTAGCTTTAGTAGTTGATAATGCGGATTTCAATGTCAGGACCTGTTTTCAACTTTAAATCAATGACATTTCAAGGCGTGTGCCTCCTGGGAAACATTTTATTTCTCATAAATGTTGTTTAATTATTACGTAAGGTGTAACTACAGAAGCCTAGAACCCAAAATGGTGGGCGATACCTTTTTTGCAGAGTCAGGGTCAGGAACCAGACTAGGACGAGAAAGACAGATTAACCAATCAGCTTCCTTGATACAAATAAAAGCAATATAAACGTGGAATCTCAGAAATACGGCATATTTTTCAATTAATTCGATTTTTTTCCAACATGGTTTTACTAGAAAATGATGCAGTGGGTTTATATTTTCTTTTTGAAAATTACTGCATCTTTTGAATTATATTATCATGAAAGAGATCTTGCTAAAGTCCCATAATTTTGGGCTGACAGCAGTACCCAGCTGTCACTGTACCAGTACAGTAGGGACCGTTATGCATCGGCAATAGTGGAGAAACTCCCCCAGGTATACTGCTTCCCGCCATAATTTGGCACACCTTGGACACAAATACCTTATTTTTGTTATTGTTTTTAGTGTAGTTTCGTGGATTTCTTTTTATTAAAATATGTATTGACACAAGCGCAAGTTATAAAAGCATTTTACTGACGTAAAATCAAATAATTAACCTTTTACACTCGTTTTTAATGAGCGATAAAATAATTTCTACATGAAATCAGCGCCTCAAATTGGCACAATTTGCATACGGAAATTGCCGAAGATATTTAAATTATTTCTGTCGTCACTTCCACTTCCTTATTTGTTTGGTGGAAATGTGCGAGTGTGGGCGACAAAGAATAAAATTAGGAAATATTCTGTGTTCCGTTTTGTGCCAAGATACGAAGCCAGGCAGTACATATAGAAAGAAAAAAAAAAAGTTTGGCAACCAAAATTTTATTTTCTATCTTCTTCCACTTCACCTTATATTACTTGCTTAAAAACAACTTTTGCAGTTTTTTTTTCTTTATATATATATATAATAGTACTATACATGGGGGAGTTCCTCCAATATCCCAACCCATAATGGTCCCTAATGACTGTGACTGTACCCAGTGACTAATGCCGCATTCAGGCGGGAATTTACGAGTGGTGTGCACCACTCGTGAGTGCTATATATATATATACCAGTGGGAAACTTTGACCATTCTTAAGTAGGAACTACACCTGTCCTTTTTTCTTCACCTGTATCCATGTCCGTTATTGCCCATGTCCGTGATACCCTACGTCTTTTGGTATAAAACAGTGTACTAGCTGTCCGTGTCCCTGAAGAACAAATTTTTTCCTTCCTAATCATGGACACGGACTAGTTCACTGTTTTATACCAAATGATCTAGGGTATTACAGATACGGGCAATAACAGACACGGATATGGGTGAAGAAAAAAGGACAGGTGAAGTTCCTACAATATATATAGGTTATTCACCACCTGTGTGTTTATATTTGTAGATGTAAACAAACAAAAAATGACAATTTATTTATTTATTTATTTGGGGTTTTACATCGCTTTCAACACTGTACAGGTCATATCATGACGGGTAGTTAGAAGGGCAGAGGAAACCAGTACATACAGTTCGCTAGGGTTGTGTACTGTAAACTGCCAACCAACTGCAAGCAACTACCAGCTTTCCCACTTAAGGCCGTCACGGGGATTGAACCCCAGCCTCAGAGGTGGGAGGCGAGAGTGTTACCACTCTGCCACCGTGGCCCCTAGAAAAATGACAAAGACAATGAAATAAATTTTATTTAATAAAAGTAATCACAATATTTCACTATCCACCATGTAAAAGATGTGTCCTGATAGATTTAATTATATCAACTGACGAAAGTCTGGGATATATTGGATTCAGGTCCATCGTGCCACCGCCGTAGAAATTTCCTTGTGTACGCGATAACTCAAAAACGGATCAGTATTTTTTTTCAAACTTGGTACAAATGTTAAGAGTGCCCAAAGGAAGATCCCTATTTTAAGGTGACCTTAAACTCCCAATAATAAACTTATGGCCACCTTAAGGTCAGAAATTTGACTTTTGGCCACTTAGAGCCCTCTAGGTCACAAACTATGAGGTTCATCTGGCTAAAATTTTACCTGAGAACGCATTAATATATTCTTAGTACATGTGCCGAAAATCAAGACTTTAAGTTGAGGATAAAATTGTGTTTGAGGCCCATAATGACCCCACTTAAGGATTTTTTCCTACATTTTTCACATATTTTGCCCTATAATTTGGAAGTGGTAATTCTGATGAGTTTCAAACTGCACTAGGTATAACTTTTATGTGTAATCCTTGTCTGTAAAAAATTTAAAGGCTATAGGTTTACCTATAAGGTCAACTTAAGGTCTCAAAATTGCCCACAGAGATCCAATTTATGCACTTTTGTCCACTTTCAAGCACTGTAGCATTCAAACTATGTCTCTCATCTAAGTGAAATGTTATCTGGGAATACAGTAGAACCTCGCTTATCCGGCCCTCGATGATCCGAATCTCTGGATTAACCGATCCGAAACCTTGTCTCCCTACATTCAGTTTAAAAGCACGGTCTACCATCAGCGATAATACAGCATTTTACACATTCTCGGAAACCATTAATTCTAGTGCTTTATAAAATGCATTGTTCACAGAAACGCCTAACTTCTTTGATCTTTAATAGCATAGTTTCAATAGGGGAGGGATTAATTCAATTACACGACCCCGCTACACAACTTCTTTGATAATGCGCTAATCAATGAAAGTGTGTTCGATTGGGTTTCGCAAATTTATAATCTCCCGGATTAGGTTCACACACTGACAACGTGTAGAAAAGAAAAGATGTCAACAATGCATTACCAATCAAACACACATATCACTGAAGGCGTGTTCGCTTGGGGTTTTACAATAAATAATCTCCTGGAGTTTTCCCAATTGAAAAAAATGCGTGACGATGTTTATTTAAAATTAAAACGTCCACAATATACATGTACCAACCGAACACACCCAGTTAAAATTTGCATAATATTTTAAATAAAAATGGTAGTATTCATAAATATGGAGCAAATAATCGACAAATAGAGGATCAGTTACAGTATATTACACAAATATATTAAACTGTATCATCTATCAATACTGACGTCTATATAAAGTGCATAAAAACGTTGTTCTTCAATTATCGCCCACTCGGTAACCCATAGACCGTGAATTTCGGTTTCCTTCATCTATCCGAACCCCTCGTTTATCCGACCGGATTGTACGTCTCCCATTGGGTTCGGATAATTGAGGTTTTACTGTATATAGATATGTTTTCTTATATGTGCCTCAAAATTTAGGCCTTTATAGAAGACATTTAACCTGTGTATGAGGACCATAAACACCCACCCGAGTGACCCTTTTAAGACATTTTTTTCTGTATTTTGCCCTGTAACTTGGAATGGTAAGTCTGAGAAGTTTCAAACTGTATTAGATATCAATTCTATGTGTAATCTTTGTATGTGACAGATTTCAAGTCTGAAGCTTCAATTTGAAGGTCACATTGAGGTCTCTAAAAGGCCCACAGAGACCGAATATTTGGACTTTTTGCCACTTTTAAGCCCTGTGACTGTTAAACTATGTGACTGATAGAGCTGAAATCCCATCTGGGAATATATTATTATGTTCTTTTCACATGTGCTAAAAATAAAGGCTTTCAGTAGACATTTAACCTGTGTATGAGAACCATAAACACCCACCTGAGTGACTCTTTTTAGACATTTTTCACATATTTTGCCCTGTAACTTGGAAATGGTATGTCTGAGAAGTTTCATACTGTATTAGATATACATTCTATGTATAATCTTTGATTGTGAAAGAATTTTAAGTCTGAAGCTTTAATTTGGAGGTCACATTGAGGTCTATAAAAGGCCCACAGAGACCCAATATTTGGACTTTTTGCCACTTTTAAGCCCTGTGACTGTTAAACTATGTGACTGATAGGGCTGAAATCTCAACTAAGAATACATTATTATGTTCTTTTTACATGTGCCAAAAATCAAGGCTTTTAATAGACATTTAACCTGTGTATGAGGTCCATAGACACTCACCCAAGTGACCTTTTTTGACATTTTTTTCTGTATTTTGCTCTGTAATTTGGAAATGCTAAGTGTGACAAGTCTCAAACTATATTATATAAAATTTTTGTTTGTTAATAGGGAGGGGGCGTTTATTACAAAAAATACGGTATGTCCCCAAAAAGTTTCAGATCTGTAGTTTAATTGCTAAGGTCACTTTAACGATTCTAAAATGCCCACAGAGACCCAATTTATGGACATTGTGCCACTTTAAAGCCCTGTAACTGTCAAACTATGTGGCTCATAGAGCTGAAATCTTTGAATTTTTCAAAGGAAAGGGCTGCCTGTCTATTTAAATTTTGAATATTTATGATGTTATGGCTATCTTAGGCTTTTAAGAACTTGTTTTTGTGTTTTTATCCCTCTGCTTGCTGAGTTTTTAACTTTTTAAAATGAAACTGGTTATACATATTAAAGTAGGCAAAATGCACACTGTTATTAATGAAATTATAGCCTTATGTAGTAAAAATAGGGGATTTTTTACCCTTAACTAGCCCAGTATTATTCAACTTCCCTCAGTTAATTTTGACACAGCTCCTGCATTTATGAACTTATTTCAGTTGAAAATCACACATTTATAATTCTCAGTTCTGAATTATTGTTATAAATCTGTTCTTGTGGTTTAACAATTTCTATTTAAATCTGGAGGTATAATTTTGCTGTTGGACATTCCTTATTTATATATTTGATTTTTATGTCAGCTGACTTGTCAGTCAGCTGACATTATGTCATCATTCTGCGGCGTGGGCGTCCGCGTCCGCGTGAACAACTTCTTCTCCAAAACTACAAGGCCTAGAGACATGCTGTTTTTTTTAAAAGATACCTTATCTATCGAGGATGAAAAATTGTTCAAGGCATGCAAATCTGTCTGTTCGTCTGTTTGCTAGAGACATTACAAGGGGGGTACCCCCACCAAAAGTGTGAAAATTTCAACTTGTTATCACAATTTTCTCAGTGACTATTGAAGGGATTTCTCTCATATCTTGCATATATGTACTAGGCCAGAGGTAGATTCTCTTGTGTGAGTATGAGACCTGGATCTGTCTTACTTTTTTTTAATAAATTTTTTTAATAATTTTTAATGCATTAAAATTCATGAAATCATGCACTAAATCACTTATAACTTCAAAAGTGTTGCATTTACAGCATTTTGTGAAAATATGTTACTTTTTTCATAGCTACAATATGGTGAGTAAGTTGGGTGTCTGTCTCAATAGCTAAGTGAGTAATAGCTACTTTTGGGCTTTCCCTGTTGAGTAAATCGCTTATAACTTGAAAACTATTGCATTTAGAGAATTTCGTATAAATATGTTATTCAGCTACTTTTGGGTCAGCTATAACATAGTAAAATTTCAGACCTGTAGCTCATGGCATAGCTGAGTAATAGCTACTTTTAGGTTATCACTGTTGAGTAAATCACTTATAACTTGAAAAGTGTTGCATTTAGAGCATTTTGTTAAAATATCTTATTCAGCTACTTTTTTCATAGCTACAATATGGTGAGTAAGTTGGGTGTCTGTCTCAATAGCTAAGTGAGTAATAGCTACTTTTGGGCTTTTCAGTAACTTCCATCATGAGTAAAATCACTTGTAACTTAAAAACTATTGCATTTAGAGAATTTCGTATAAATATGTTATTCAGCTAGTTTTGGGCCAGCTATAACATAGTAAAATTTCAGACCTGTAGCTCATGGCATAGCTGAGTAATAGCTACTTTTAGGTTATCACTGTTGAGTAAATCACTTATAACTTGAAAACTATTGCATTTAGAGTATTTTGTTTCAATATGTTATTCACCTATTTTGGGGTCAGCTATAACACCGTGAAGTTTCAGACCTGTGGCTCATTTCATAGCTGAGTAATAGCTACTTTGAAGTTCTCACTGTTGAGTAAATCAGTTATAATTGGAAAACTATTGCATTTACAGAAATTTGTGCAAATATGTTATTCAGCTACTTTTGGGTCAGCTGTAACATAGTGAAATTATAGACCTATAGCTCATGGCACAACTGAGCAATAGCTATTCTCAGGTACTGACTGTTGAGTAAATCAGCTATAACTTGAAAAATATTGCATTTGGAGTATTTTGTTAAAATATATTGTTCACCTACTTTTGGGTCAGCTATAACATAGTGAAATTACAGACCTATAGCTCATGGCATAGCGGAGCAATAGCTATTTTCAGGTTCTCACTATTGAGTAAATCAGTTGTAGCTTGAAAACTATTGCATTTACAGTAGTTTGCTTAAATATGTTGTTCACCTACTTTTGGGTTAGCTATAACATAGTAAAATTTCAGACATGTAGCTCATTGCATAGCTGAGTAATAGTTCCTTTGAGGTTCTCACTGTTGAGTAAATCAGTTGTAACTTGAAAACTATTACATTTAGAGTAATTTGTTAAATATGTTATTCACAGAATTTTTGGTCAGCTATAACATAGTGAAATTGCAGACCTCTATGTCATGGCATAGCTGAGCAATAGCTACTTTCAGGTTCTCACTGTTGAGTAAATCATTGTATCCACTGGATAGCCGCAGTGTGTAGAGAGAGATTTCACCATTACTGCTCTGATGATAAAAAATATTATAGCTAGCTTTCTTAAGTTTGCAGTATATATTAATAACCATAAAATGTTGTCTGGGAATATTTTTGGCCTCATTTTGAGAAACAAGATGGCCGCCACAGGTGTTTTTTGTCAGTCATGAAAAGTGCTTATATCTCCCTTATTATTGATCCTAGAGGTTTGGGATGATAAACCAACCTGTAGGAAATCATGGGGTGGGAATCTTTTGGTGTGGTCAGTAGTGGTCCGACGATTCGACGGAAAATCGATTCGACGTCTTTTAAAATAATTTGATGTAGAAAATCAACCCTCATGTTAAGAATCGATTATGAATCGAAAATCAAATTTAAAAGCTATTTAATTTACCTTATTTTGTCAGACATTGAGAACATTTTATTTTTGTAACATTTGTTTACATCATCTGCCATGTTTGCTTGTAAGGAACTTCCTGTTAGTTACAACTAAAACACAAATTCTGTATGTTTTAGAAGATCTTTCAATATTATAAACTAAGTTCAACCTAAGTTGAATTTAACTTCCACTGGTTCACAAACAACATACATACTCCCTGTAAATGGGGAATAATGGCCTTGGCCATCAATCAAGTTGCATCAAGCACTGTAACACATCGGCTTTTTGCCATGAATGTTTTTGACAAATTTTGTTGAATAATAGAAAACAAATATTAACTACATTATCCCGTTTTGAATTGTAAACCATTTAACAAACTATAACTACATGAAATGAATAGATCATTCTGATATGCTTAAAACAGGAATTCATGGAATATTTTTTTCAGAATTAGGGAAATTTAACTGAATTATAGGCAGATGTTTTACAGTATAAGAAGTCTTCACACACACAGAAAAAAAGAGTACCCAGGACTTTGTTTGAAGCCAACATAATTTTAATTTAATATGAACCTCATTTGTAAGCCAGAGGGAGATTTGCAGATTGTAGTTTACCAAAGAGATAAGAAATAAGATATGGTTATGTGTTGTAAAACATTAGTATACAGAGTGATGTTGGACAAATGTGGTTGAAATAACATTTATTTTTTAAGCATGACTAGTTGCTTAAAGCCCAAAAAACGAGAGATCAAAGAGCATTTAAAAATCATTCACTCCACAATCAAATGTGATGCAAAAGTAAACATCTAAAAATATACATGGCAGTATACATATAATGTACATATCAAAGCTATAAAACTGCTGTAAATATAAAGGTTTACCGAGACAAAAAAAAACTTACCCATTTAGTAGGCTGAAGTCTAGCCTGGCCTTACAGGCTGTCTCTATGGTCCATAATACAAGTGCTATATATTTTTGCCATAATGCACTCTTTATCAGAGACCTTTCCAGTCAGTAGTTCAAGGAACATTGGAACACCATAAATGATTTTAAGAGTTGAAACTGTTAAGATTACAATAGATTATTACATTATTGTTCATAACATACTTAGTATTACTTACTGTTCCCTAACATACCCCTTTCATACATCAAACTCAACTAAATGACAAGGATTTTTTACATCTGACTTAGAGAGTCTACTTACTGTGGTTAATGAAAAAAATAAAGAATTTTCTGTTTCTTGAAAGACAGGCAGAAAAACGATTATAATCAATAATCGATCGCTAAGAATTACCGATTAATCGATTCTCATTTTTCAGACCGATTCCTAACACTAGTGGTCAGATTTGACCTTCAATGACCCCTCCTTCAAGGTCAAACAAGGATAGCCAAACTTAAAAGTGCTTATAACTCGCTTATTATTGGTCCCAGAGGTTTGGGATGGTAAACAGACAGGAAATCATGGGCTGTGATTCTGTTGATATGGTCCGATTTGACCTTGGAACCCTCCTTCAAGGTCAAATGAGGATAGCGAAAATTGAAAGTGCCTACAACTCGCTTATTATTGGTGACAGAGATTTGGGATGGTAAACCATCCCATAGGAAATCATTGGCTCCGAATCTTTTGGTATGGTCAGATTTGACCTTTGGACCCCTCCTTCAAGGTCAAATGAGGACAGCCAAGCTTAAAAGTGCTTATAACTCATTTATAATTGGTCCTAGAGGTTTGGAATGGTAAACCATAGGAAATCATGGGCTGGGAATGTATTTGTGTGGTTAGATTTGACCTTGGACCCCTTCTTCAAGGTCGAACGAGGATATTGCATTTGTAGTATTTCTTTAAATATGTTTTAACCTATTTTGTACACTTAAACAATTACCTTGTTATTTTCCTTCATAATACCATTTACAGGGCACAACTTTTTTATCCTTTTCTTCTGTCAGCTTCGGAATTTCTTTCGAGCTTGCTGTTCAGTTACCATTTACTGTATTTCTGTACAGCCCTTTTCCTGATAATTATTCTGTCCTCTAATCACCTTCACAAATCAAAAACACTCAGTCAGCTGACACAGTGCCCGTTCACGGGCACTCTCCTCTTGTTTTTATTGGTCATAAGATTAACTAAGGTTTTTGGGGGCAAGTTTATAAAATAGATAGCCTGGACCATTGATGATTTCTGAGTATTTTATTACCCCTTTTATATAAACCAGAGTGTTTGTTATCTCTTGCCATTTATGCAGTATCCCTCCATTCAGCTATTGAGTGACACTAAATAAACTAAGGTGTTGAAATGATATCAAATGAGAAACCTCATTAGCTCAAGCAGGTAACATTATATTGGATTTATTTGCACTCCTAACTCCCTCCTCCCTCCCCCTTGTCTTATTAGGTAAGGGAGTCCCCTCACCCCAGCTATCTCTGACATTTGAATGACAGTATAGAAATGATAACAGTTAAGAAAGAAAAGAACCATGCTGCTGAGTGGGGTATAGTGTGGCATATTTTGTATCCCCGGACAAAAGTCGGGGATACTTAGGATTCAGTACGGCCATGTCGCCGCCGCAGAGATTTCCTTTCGGACGCGATAACGTAAAAAATATTTTAGTTAGACCTTTCAAATTTGGTATGTGGGTATATATGGGCAATGCCACAGACACTATTGTTTTGTGACCTTGACCTTCAATTTCAAGGTCACTGGTGGCCTCTTAAAGGTCAGATTTTGGCCATTTTTTCATTTTTTCCCTAGGCTGTGGGGTACGGGCATCTCTGATGCTATTTTTAGAGATATTTTCACACTTAATGCCGACTATATTGTATGCAAACTATTGAAAATGGCTTTGGAGTTTGAGTACATGATGGAGTAGCAGGATCCAGGCTTACTGGTTACAGAGGATTGTTGGTTACAGAGAAAGTCTGCTGATTCCACAGTTCTGGACAGGTAGAAGGCAGTTGTTTGATATAAGCCTACCCCTGCTGAGATGTAGTCTAATTCGCCCAGTTCTGCCAGCTCCTATGAGTTTTCGCAGAACTGTGGAGCCACCAGAAACCGGTTACAGAGCATTGCTTCACCTATAGCCGGTTAGGCCTTGGTACTGGGCAGGTCCAGCTAATAGACCAGCAGAAGCCTTTTAAGGATTCAAGTGGCCATCTCAGACCAACCAGTTACTGCCCGAGGAAATTGGTTATTCTTATACCAGTCATAGGTCTCAGTGAGCTGACTTGTCTCAACCTACCAGTCAGCCAGCCTACTGTCAGGACCTTCTAGCTGGTCAAAAGTGTTAAACCAACCAGTTACTGCCTGAGGATATTGGTTACAGAGAAATTCTTGTACCAGTCATTGGTCTCAGTGAGATGACTGTCTCAACCTACCAGACCTGTCAGCCAGCCTACTGTCAGGGAGGAACACTCTGCAAGGGGAACCTGGTTCCTTCCAGAAGCAAGTTACACATAAAGTATCTGGAACCAAGGCGGTCTTTGGCCCTAAAGGAGTTCCAAGACCTCTGCTTGAACCTTATTGCTACCATAGCTACAGACAACACCATGGTGGTTGCCTATTAATGGAGGGGGGGGAGTAAGTCGGGCCCGCCTAGTGCCCTACTATGGAGAATCCTGACCTGGTACTCCAGGAAACAGACTCAAGCCTGACACATTCCCACTTCAACCATGTTCCGTCCGGGGATACACTGCGTCAAGAAGCAATGTCTAGTTACATGTATATATGCACAAAGCATACATCAGAAAAAAAAGCAAAATTGTAAAAGTATAACTTAACAAGATACACTCAGAGAGAGCAAAACGCTCGACTCGATGTGACCAGTCTCACAAGTGTTATAAAGTATAACACACATCCACCATGGTGGCATTTCCAGAAATTCTGGAGGCTTCTTGGTATCCAAAATATTAACTGGATCTTTCCTAAACTGTAATCACTCCTTCCCATGGCTAGTCCCTTCCTACTTCAAATTTTGACATCAAAATTTATTAATTACTTTTGAAGAAATATGAAGTAGAAAGCTAAAATCATTAAAATACATTGAAATGGGACCTATGAAAATTTATGATTTTTTTGTATCCAAAATATGATCCACGTCTTTCCCAAAAATTAGTAATTTCTTCCTTTCACCAGGTCCTACTCACAATTTTTTTATAAAGACCTGTTCATTAGTTCTGGAGTAATCTAAACACCAAAAACAGGCAGACAAATAGACAAAAAAGCACACAACAAACATAAACTCCTGGTAGAGGTAAAACTATTGGTTAAAAGCCACTTCTTGGTCAAAATTACTCAGGGTAAATTTTGGTGATGGACTGTCAAGAAATTGAAACAAACAAAAAAAAAAAGAAAAAAAACCAGAAATAAATAAACATGACAAATACACCACTTCCCTCTCAATTGTATTTATGTCAATTTCAAGACATAAATTTAATGAGAAGAAATATATCACAAGTATCACAAGCTAGGTTTTGTGACCTCACAATGACAATTGCATTGTGACATCATTAAGTAATGACATCATCAGACAGCAAAATATTGATTTTTTTACTTATGCAATAAAGAAAATCAGATTTCTCTGTATATGCCTAATTGAAAATTATTGTCCATCAAGTTGAACACTTTATCTTGGTTAAAGATTTTTTTTTGAACAGCAAAATTTTAGATGCCGTGTTTTTTTTTCTTTTCTTTTTAAAAGACCTTTAAAAAAATTGCTAAAAAAACCTAAAAACAAAAATTGAAAAAAAACAAAAATTAGAATTGACTGGTATTGAACCCCAACCATGAGATTACAAGTTCTACACATTACACTCACAGCCATAGAGGATAACTGATGAGGCAAGAATTCATGAGGAGGGAATCCTATCATGATATTGATTTTTGAAGACAAGTAGGTTTCACTGTATATGCCCAATTCAAAATTTAAAAACCTGTCTCCTGACTTTAATTTTCAAATTACACCAAATTTGGAAGATTCCATCTGTACCCCATGAAATATCTACCCACCAAATTTGAGCTCGATTGATGTTATAGTTTTTGAGTTATAAGGGCAAAACGGTGCAAAGACAGACAGACAGACAGAAACAAACTGATTACAATAACCCTCTGCTATCGTCGAGCGTTAATTAGTTGGGATCTTATCACATATGTGCTTTATAATATTTCATATATCCACTAAAATATTTAAAACATAGAAAGAGATAAACTTGTGTGTGGACCTTTACCCACAAGGAGTCTTGCCCACAGTACCTTTACCCACAAAGGACTTTGCCCACCACATTTTTACAGGGGAAGAACTTTGCACAAAATAATGATATGAAATAATATAACTAAACAAACTGTATAATGTTTTTTTAAAGTATAAGTGTACAATAACTACCAACCAGGTGTTCACAGCCTAAACCCCTGCATGGATTTTCACCAAATTTCAGGGGATGTTTACCCCATGTGGATGTTCCACAGACTAAACTCCTGAACAGACTTTCACCAAATTTTCAGCATATGTTTACCCCAAGAGGATCTAGAGCTGATTATGTTTTGGGGGGTATCCGATAACTGTTGCCATGGCAACACTTTTAGATTTTCGGGTCTTAAAGTTTGTGTGTCTTCCACAGCCTAAACCCCGCACGGATTTCACCAAATTTTCAGGATATGTTTAACCCAAGAGGATCTAGAGCTGATTAGGTTTTGGGGGGGTATCTGGCTACCACTGTTGACATGGCAACACTTTTAAAATTTTTAGGTCTTAAACTTTGTGGGTGTTCCACAGCCTAAACCCATGCATGGATTTTTACCAAATATGCAGGATATGTTTACTCCAAGAGGATCTACAGCTGATTAGGTTTTGGGGGGTATCCAGCGGCAACTGTTGCCATGGCAACACTTTTAAAATTTTCGGGTCTTAAAGTTTGTTCTAAAATTTTTAATGTTTTCTGTAACCTAAAATATTGCAGCTAGCTTCATCAGATTTGCACAAAATGTAAATGGATAGGAAAGGTTGCCTTGTTTTGGATTGTTTATTTGGGGTTTTACGTCGCTTTCGACACTGTACAGGTCATATCAATCACGACGGGTAGTTGGAAGGGCAGAGGAAACCAGTACATATAGTTCGCTAGGGTTCTGTACTGTAAACTGCCGACCAACGGCAAGCAACTACCAGCTTTCCCACTTACGGCCATGACGGGGATCGAACCCTGGCCGCAGAGGTGGGAGGCGAGAGTGTTACCACTCTGCCACCGTGGCCCTTGCCTTGTTTTGGAAACAATATCGCCGCCCTATCATCTTTAATGCCAAATAGGAGGGTCATCATATCAAAAAGGCCTTTATATCTCCCTTATAATTGTTTCATGGGCTTCAAAATATGAAAACTACTTGTAAGAAATCATGGCCTGTGAATCTTTTGTAGAACATCTTGTGGGTTCTCTATACTTCTCACAACAGAAGTTGTTCCTAAGATTTTCCCAAATCTCAATATTGTTGGCCATTTAGCTGTACCTGCGGGCTGGGGTTCTTGCCTTCCGAGGCTGGCTATTTTTATTTTTTTGTATTACTATGTAAATCTATCAATACTGAATCAAATGCTAATGGAATCAGCTTATATACTTTACATAGTGTGACTTAAGAAGTACAGTTAATGTTTATCGCTTTCAACACTATATGTCCTGAGTAGTTATCTAAGGGAAGTATTGATTAATTGATTGATTGATTGATTGATTTATTGATAAAAATGAAAGTGTCTATGTAGTAAGAAAAATTTGTATTGTGGGTGGACATCCTACCCTGTGAAGATTGTGGTGGGCAAAGTTCCTTGCGGGCAAAGGTCCTGTGGGAAGAGTTCACATTGGGCAAAGTTCTTGTGGGCAAAGTTCCTGGATTCATATCTGTCGTCTGGGGATATAATTTTGCTATGCAAGATAAAAATATTTTAGATTGAATTACTTAAGTTCTTGGTTGATTATGTTTTCCTCAAAATTATGTCACACAGAAAATGGGTCCCATGGAAAATACCCAGTCAAAACATGTTGCATGATATGTTGGCGCCGAGTTAGCCCAATCTAGTTTGTTATACCTTTTCCAAGGTTATTTATCAAATCCATAGTACTGAATCACTTTATTTAACATGTTTTTTTATAAGGAAAGCACATATTTTCTGCATCTTTGTTGTCACTAGAGGTGAAGGTCACAAATTGGAAAGTTTCTGGAGCACCCAACTCACGAGTGATAAATACGACCCGTGACATCGTTCTTGACAAATTTACAGGCTGTGAACTCGTGTTTACGGCCGGTAAGAATGCTGCATAATGTTAGACAACATTAATTTTAGACAAGTTGTCATTATTATATTGTCTAACTTTACGCACTTTCCTTAAATTATTAAGAAATGCAGTAAGCGAAACCTAGTGTATTTATATTAGTGTATATGTATCACACAAAATCCATTCAGCTGTCCTCCATGTACGGGTTTTCGATATGACAACATAAATTGATATAAGGAGTATCGAAACAAACACAAACAAAATTTTCAGACTTATACATGTAGTAACAAAATTGAATCACCAAAGTCTCAGGTTAAATGTGACTGCATATTCATTAAAAATATTATCAAAAAATTATCGAAAAAAGTGTGAGCTTTTACGTTTAATGATCGAAAATTTGAATATATCGCAAACCAGTAGTACCGGTATCGTTGGCACAGTAAATTAATTATTGCAAACCGCCATAAAGATCAGCTACCGGTTTTCCGCTCACACTTCAATGTAAAGTAACTTTAGTAACCTTACATACAGAATGAATGTCATAATTAAGCGTCCCGCAAGGGACGCTTGTTTGTGTATGGGAGACCTTCAGGCTCCGGCGGCTCCGCATTTTGTTTTCCTTATAACTCTCTAACCGTTAGGCAGATTCTTTTCAAATTTGGCAGGTTTAGGCAGTAGCCTTGGGGAATTTTTTTGAATATGCTGCAGTGACATTTCAACCAATCAGAGAGGTCACATGACCAAAAATGTCTTTTTTCGATGGGGAAGCTTGTCCGGATGATAACTTGAAAGGAATTTTATCAATTCACCTGAAACTTGGCAAATACATTCATTCTATTAAAATCTGGAAATCATTAGATTTTGGCATTGATTGGTTAAGAAATGGCCGAGTAATTAATGATTAATTAATCATTATGAATTTTCCAAATAAGGAAAACACAAAAATGCTTATATCTCAAAAACCGTGCTAGATAGAGCGATTTCGACGAAATTTTTGACTCGCAGGATATCTCTGTGGAGTAGTTTTCCCAATTTTCAAAAAATTTTTGTCTCGCCAAAAATGGCGGCCATTTTGAATTTTCGAAATTTTCGCAAAAATTGCAAAACACAAAAATGCTTATATCTCAAAAACCGTGCTAGATAGAGTGATTTCGACAGAATTTTTGAACCACAGGGTATCTCTGCGGAGTAGTTATCCCAATTTTGAAAAGATTTTTGTCTCGCCAAAAATGCCGGCCATTTTGAATTTTCGAATTTTTCGCAAACATTGCAAAACATAAAAATGCTTATATCTCGAAAACCCTGCTAGATAGAGCGATTTCGACGGAATTTTTGACCCACAGGGTATCTCTGCAGAGTAGCCATGCCAATTTTCAAAAAAATTTTGTCTCGCCAAAAATGGCGGCCATTTTGAATTTTCGAATTTTTCGCACAAATTGCAAAACATAAAAATGCTTATATCTCGAAAACCGTGCTAGATAGAGCGATTTTGACCAAATTTTTGACCCACAGGGTATCTCTGCAGAGTAGCCATGCCAATTTTCAAAAAAATTTTCTCTCGCCAAAAATGGCGGCCATTTTGAATTTTCGAATTTTTCGCAAAAATTGCAAAACATAAAAATGCTTATATCTTGAAAACCCTGCTAGATAGAACGATTTCGACGAAATTTTTGACCCGCAGGGTATCTCTGCAGAGTAGCCATGCCAATTTTCAAAAAAAAAATTTCTCGCAAAAAATGGCGGCCATTTTGAATTTTCGAATTTTTGCGGAAAAATTGCAAAACACAAAAATGCTAATACTTCGAAAACCGTGCTACATAGACCGATTTCGACGAAGTTTTTGATCTTCAGGGTATCTCTGCAGAGCAGCTATCCCAAAGAGCTTTCACTTGGTGAAGTTTCAGACCCATAGTTAATTGCTCACCTACTCAAAATGAGTAAATGCGAATTACCTCTAAAAGTATTGCAGATAGCCAATTTTTCTCAAATAACTCATTCACCTACTTTTGGAAGAGCTTTCACTTGGTGAAGTTTCAGACCCGTAGCTAATTATTCACCTACTCAAAATGAGTAAATGCTAATTATCTCAAAAACTATTGCGGATACCCAATTTTTATCAAATAACTCATTCACCTACTTTTGGAAGAGCTTTCACATGGTGAAGTTTCAGACCCATAGCTAATTACTCACCTACTCAAAATGAGTAAATGCGAATTATCTCTAAAAGTATTGCAGATAGCCAATTTTTCTCAAATAACTCATTCACCTACTTTTGGGAGACCTTTCACATGGTGAAGTTTCAGACCCATAGCTAATTATTTACCTACTCAAAATGAGTAAATGCTAATTATCTGTTAAAGTATTGCGGATACCCAATGTTTATCAAATAACTCATTCATCTACTTGTGGGAGAGCTTTCACATGGTGAAGTTTCAGACCCGTAGCTAATTACTCACCTACTCAAAATGAGTAAATGCGAATTATCTCTAAAAGTATTGCAGATAGCCAATTTTTCTCAAATAAATCATTCACCTACTTTTGGGAGAGCTTTCACTTGGTGAAGTTTCAGACCCATAGCTAATTACTCACTTACTCAAAATGAGTAAATGCGAATTATCTCTAAAAGTATTGCAGATAGCCAATTTTTCTCAAATAACTCATTCACCTACTTTTGGGAGAGCTTTCACTCTGTGAAGTTTCAGACCCATAGCTAATTACTCACCTACTCAAAATGAGTAAATGCGAATTATCTCTAAAAGTATTGCAGATAGCCAATTTTTCTCAAATAACTCATTCACCTACTTTTGGCAGAGCTTTCACTTGGTGAAGTTTCAGACCCATAGCTATTTATTCACCTACTCAAAATAAGTAAATGTGAATTATCTCTAAAAGTATTGCAGATAGCCAATTTTTCTCAAATAACTCATTCACCTACTTTTGGGAGAGCTTTCACTCGGTGAAGTTTCAGACCCATAGCTAATTATTCACCTACTCAAAATGAGTAAATGTGAATTAGCTCTAAAAGTATTGCAGATAGCCAATTTTTCTCAAATAACTCATTCACCTACTTTTGGGAGAGCTTTCACTCTGTGAAGTTTCAGACCCATAGCTAATTACTCACCTACTCAAAATGAGTAAATGCGAATTATCTCTAAAAGTATTGCAGATAGCCAATTTTTCTCAAATAAATCATTCACCTACTTTTGGGAGAGCTTTCACTTGGTGAAGTTTCAGACCCATAGATAATTATTCATCTACTCAAAATGAGTAAATGTGAATTATCTCTTAATAGTATTGCAGGTAGCCAATTTTTCTCAAATAACTCATTCACCTACTTTTGGAAGAGCTTTCACACACGAAAATGAAAAATTGTGAATATCTTGGAAAAGCTATTTCTTCTGCTTTAATGCTTGGCGGGAGATACACACCGCGGCAGTGGTCTTGACAAAAATTTTTGTCTCCCCAAAAATGGTGGCCATTTTGAATTTTCAAAGTTTTTGCAAAACACAAAAATGCTTATATCTCGAAAACCGTGCTATATGGAGTGAACTCAACAAAATTTTTGACCTGCTGGGTATCTCTGCAGAGTAGCCATGCCAATTTTCAAAATATTTTTGTCTCGCCAAATATAGCGGACATTTTTAATTTTTTTATTTTTTGCAAAACACCAAAATGCTTATATCTTGAAAACCATGCTAGATAGAGCAGACTGTGCTGAGTTTGGTTGCCACAACAGTATAAGGCTAGAAACGAAGCATTTTCTTAATACTTTAGCACTCACCTTTATATCCTTTTCGGGACGCTTTGTTTTTGCTATGCAAAAACATTATCTTTTTTTTTTGCGAGCGATCCTCTAGTTCACTTATATTATCTCCCGCCCGGCTCGTCGGCGGGAGATTATAATTTGCACCATGTGTGTGCGTGCGTGGGTCACGCAGTTTTCTCTGAAACTACTATAGTTACGCATTTTTGGTAAATTACTTGTCCTAATGAATTTTTACACTCTTTAATATTTTTTGGGTTTGGTGAACTTTGGCCTACTTTTGAGTGAGTAATAGCACTTTTACCTAATATAATTATATGACTTATAACTCTCAAACTATTGCATTTAGAGTATTTTGTTGCAATATGTTGTTCAGCTACTTTCTCCACAGCTACAACATGGTCAGTAGTTTGGAAGTGTATCTCCATAGCTAAGTGAGTAATAGCTACTTTGTCAATTTTTAATGATAACCATAATGAGTAAATGGCTTATATCTTCAAAAGTATTGCAGCTACACAATTTCTCTCAAATATGTTGTTCATCTACTTTTTTGTGAACTGTAACATATTTAAGTTTCACAACTGTTGCTCAATGTACAAGCGAGTAATGGCTACTTTATTGCTACTTTTAGTGAAAATGTGAAAAATCACAAATATCTCGCAAACCGTAAGAGATAGAGCAATTTCGAGCGAATTTTTGACCCACAGGGTAGTACAAGAGTATCCTATGCTAAGGGGAAAAATTTCAATTTTCACCACTTTTGGCGGCCATCTTTTGGAAAATGAAAGTGTGAATATCTCAAACCGTAAGAGATAGAGCGAATTCGAGCGAATTTTTGACCTGCAGGGTAGTACAAGAGTATCTTATGCCAATTGGAAAAATTTCAATTTTCGCCACTTTTGGCGGCCATCTTGGATTTTAGCGGAAAATGAAAAAGTGTGAATATCTCGAAAACCGTATGAGATAAAGTGATTTCGAGCGAATTTTTGACCTTCAGGATAGTACAAGAGTATCCTATGCAAAGGGGAAAAATTTCAATTTTCACCACTTTTGGGGGCCATCTTGGATTTTTGCGGAAAATGAAAAAGTGTGAATATCTCGAAAACCGTAAGAGATAGAGCGATTTCGAGCGAATTTTTGACCCGCAGGGTAGTACAAGAGTATGCTATGCCAAGGAGAAAAATTTCAATTTTCGCCACTTTTGGCGGCCATCTTGGATTTTTGCGGAAAATGAAAAAGTGTGAATATCTCGAAAACTGTACGAGATAGAGCAATTTTGAGCGAATTTTTGACCCGCAGGGAAATACAAGAGCATCCTATGCAAAGGGGAAAAATTTCAATTTTCGCCACTTTTGGCGACCATCTTGGATTTTTGCAGAAAACGAAAAAGTGTGAATATCTCGAAAACCGTACGAGATAGAGAGATTTCGAGCGAATTTTTGACCCACAGGATAGTAGAAGAGTATCCTATGCCAAGGGGAAAAATTTCAATTTTCGCCACTTTTGGTGGCCATCTTGGATTTTAGTGGAAAATGAAAAAGTGTGAATATCTCGAAAACCGTAAGAGATAGAGCAATTTCCACTTTTGGTGGCCATCTTGGATTTTTGCGGATAATGAGAAAGTGTGAATATCTCGAAAACTGTACGAGATAGAGCGAATTTTTGACCCACAGGGTAGTACAAGAATATCCCATGTAAAGGGGAACAATTTCAATTTTCGCCACTTTTGGCGGCCATCTTGGATTTTTGTGGAAAATGAAAAAGTGTGAATATCTCGAAGACCGTAAGAGATAGAGCGATTTCGAGCGAATTTTTAACCCGCAGGGTAGTACAAGAGTATCCTATCCCAAGGGGAAAAATTTCAATTTTCGCCACTTTTGGCGGCCATCTTGGATTTTAGCGGAAAATGAAAAAGTGTGAATATCTCGAAAACCGTACGAGATAGAGCGATTCCGAGCGAATTTTTGACCCGCAGGGTGGTACAAGGGTATCCTATGCAAAGGGGAAAAATTTCAGTTTTCGCCACTTTTGGCGGCCATCTTGGATTTTAGCGGAAAATAAAACATTGAAAATATCTTCGAAATTGTAAGAGATAGAGCGATTTCAAGCAAATTTTTGACCTGCAGGGTAGTACAAGAGCATTCTGTGCCTAGGGGAAAAATTTCAGTTTTCGCCACTTTTGGCAGCCATCTTGGATTTTAGCGGAAAATGAAAAATTGTGAATATCTCGGAAAAGGTATTTCTTCCCCTTTAATGCTCGTCGGGAGATACATACCGCGGCAGTTGTCTTGTTTGCAGATATAATTGTTTTTTTTGTGTGGTTTTTTTTTGAGAATTTTTTTACCATGGAATTGACTTCCTGTTTTACAGTATGGAAAACTATTTTGCTCTCGTGTTTTGTTAAATAAGAGACAAATAACCAGTAACCAAGCTGGAAGTACAAGACGTGAAACCGGAAGGAAAAAATCGCTACCACAACACCCCTACTGTTTTGTGTCACTGTCTACATTAATCCAGGAAGGATCGGTAAAGGTGTGCAAGACTTGATTCAAATGCAAAAAAACTTGCAATGGAAAACTCAGTTCAAGTTTGACCAGGCTCCCAAGGAAATGACAGGCAGAACTGGATTTAGGACAAATTTAACTTCAAGATGACCCAAATCAGAAGGAAGGGACTCGGCAAATCTTCAGCCTTCAAGTCCCCATAGAGAGGAGCCAATGCAGTCGCAGCCCACATTTCAAGTGGGTTCACGGATACTGACAGTGTGGAGACCACCATCCGCTCTGACACAACACACCAGTCATTCATCTGCAGCACTTCCAGTACAAGTGTAGTGTCCCAGCCTTCATCAGTTGACCAGCAGGTCATGGATCAATTTGCCCAGATGAAGACTATGCTCACATCTTTCCTTGGGCTCAGCCAGGAGAACACCAGAACAGTCTTCTACAACTACTTGGCATCTAAAGTTGAAAGCTTGGAGGAAAGAGAATTTCAGACTTTTCGAAACAAGGCAGTTAAAAGTTTTTAGTGGGAATCTGGGGATACAGAGCAGGGCAGAGGTAAGGACCCATCAGGCACAGCAGCCTACAGTTCTTAGAAGCTTCAGTACCACTTTCAAACATGTGCCAACAACTTATCATCAGCAGCCTCTGCCATGGAATACATCTTGCATATTGTAGAAACCCAGATGGCTATTTTCAGGTTCTCACTGTTGAGTAAAACAGTTGTAACTTAAAAACTATTGAATTTAGAGTGTTTTGTTTGAATATTTTATTCACTTACTTTTCTGTCAGCTATAACATAGTGAACTTGCAGGACTGTAGCTCATTGCAGAGCTGAGCAATAGCTACTTTCAGAATATAGTTATTGAGTAAATCAGTTGTAACTTGAAATATATTACATTCACAGTATTTTGTTTAAATATATTATTCTATTAATTTTTGGTCAGCTATAACATAGAAAAATTGCAGACCTGTAGCTCATTACATCGCTGAACAATAGATACTTTGACGTTCTCACTGTTGAGTAAATGAGTTGTAACTTGAAAACTATTGCATTCAGAGAATTTTGTTTAAATATGTTATTCATGACTTTACTTTTACTTCGTGACTTTTACATTTATTTTTTAATCAGCTATAACATAGTAAAAATGCAGACATGTAACTCATGGCATAGCAGAGCAATAGCTGTTTTCAGATTCTCACTATTGTGTAAATCAGTTGTAACTTCAAAACTTTTGCATTTAGAGTATTTTGTTTAAATATATTGTTCACCTACTTTTGGATCAGCTATAACATAATTAAAATAGCTGACCTATAGCTCATTCAATAACTCAGCTATAGCTGCTTTCAGAGTATTGCTATTGAGTAAATCAGTTGTAACATGAAAACTATTGCGTTAAGAGTATTTTGTTTACATATGTTATTCACCAACTTTTTGATCAGCTATAGCATAGTAAAATTGCAGACCTGTAGCTCATTGCATAGCTGAGCAAAAGCTACTTTGAGGTTTTCACTATTGAGTAAATCAGTTGTCTCTTGAAAACTATTGCATTTAGAGAATCTTTTGAATCAGCTATAACATAGTAAAATTGTAGACCTTGCATTTAGAGAATTTTGTTTAAATATGTTATTCACCCACCAATGGGTCACCTATAAGTTATAACATAGTGAAATTGCAGGCCTGTAGCTCAATGTATAGCAGAGCAATAGCCACTTTCAGGTTCTCACTGTTGAGTAAATCAGTTGTAACTTGAAAACTATTGCATTTAGAGAATATTGTTAAAATATGTTATTCACCTACTTATCAGTCAGCTATATCATAGTGAAATTGTAGACCTGTAGCTCATGGCAAAGTTGAGCAATAGCTACTTTCAGGTTCTCACTGTTTAGTAAATGAGTTGTAACTTGAAAACTATTGCATTTAGAGACTTTTGTTTAAATATGTTATTCACCTACTTCACTGGCTTTCCATTTAATGTCATATTCTTTTTAACATGCACTCCTTACTTTTCAAGATCATCAGTTTTTCCCAATCTCCCTATTTGTCGTTGGGCCTTCCCTGTTGGGTGCTTCCTGGGTAACACCTCTGCTTAATTTAGGACTCATCCATTTTGGACTTCAGCTCATTAAAGGAATCACATAAATTTTGCACTATATAAATACTTTATTCTATAACATCAGTTAAATCTGACACATTGATTATACTTAATTTTTTTTTTAAGGCACATGTTTATAGCTATCGCCCCGAACCACATGTGTGGTTACGGTTCATTGATGATATTTTTGTGATATGGACCCATGGCAAAGAAGAATTGGATAATTTTGTCATGCATCTTAATTCCTGCCATGAAACATTTAAACGTACAGCAGAAATAGCTGAAACCTCAGTAAACTTTTTAGACACAACGGTTTCATTATGCCCGAACGGTACATTGGAGGCTGACCTATACAGTAAACCAGCTGATTCCCATAACTACCTACTGTATACCTCAGCACACACACTCAAATGCAAAATCAGTCTACCTTCTAGCCAATTCGTCAGAATTAGACTCATATGCAGTTCCCTTGTAAATTACGATAAGCATTCAAAAATCTTGATTTATCATTTCAGTAGAAGAGGTTAACCACAAGACCTCATAGAAAATGCCTACACCTTGGCCAGGAGACAGGAGACGCTTTATTAGACACTAAACCTAAACCAGAACCTAATAAGGATCTATCCCTCATCACCACTTACCAACCGGGTTGGGGTGGACCGAGGGACATAGTGAAGAAAAATTGGGATTTCCTCACGAGAGCCAATGAAACCAAATATCAACAAAAGAGTCATATTTGGTTATAGATGCCATAAAAACCTAAAGGACATATTGGTCACAGCCAAGGTCAGATACCACCCTAAACCCAAGGCACAAACCACAGGCCCATTAGCGCATGACAACACATGCACATGATGCACGACTGCAAAATGCAGATACTGTCCCAAAATCAATACTTCTAGACGCATTATAAGTACCTTTACAAAAAGAGAATACTCATCAAAAATCAGAGTCGATTGTAAAAGTGGCAACTTGATATACTGTATCACATACATGCAAAAAATGCAATATAGAGTATGTGGGTCTAACCAAACACAGACTCATGGATCGATTTCAAGGCCACTTCTACAACATTACGTCTAAAAATACATTTCAACCTACCAAATCATGGAGGATTGGATGACATTGAAATACATGTTGTGGATTTCATATATGCTCATCCTTTGAGCCCACATGCATTAAATGTCAGGAGGAAAATAGAAAGACATTGGCAACATAGACTTCGCACCAATGCCCCTCAAGGTCTCAACATCCAAGATTAAAATCTGAGTTTATTGGTATGTCAGTTGCCTCGTTTTAAAAAATTGTATTAAAAAAGGCATGTCATTAAACTCAGTCATCGCCACACCACACAGGGTTGGTTTTCCTATAGGCAAACTTGGTATTTGCCACATTAGCTTCAAACCAAACCACATAAAAGGTTTCAATATCCCACCAAACACAAATCATATACCCAGCCTCTTTATACCCACAACAGATAATTATGACGATACTCACCGAGAGATCATAGTGGATAGAGCACCAGTTTTGGGCCCTCAACACCAGTATTAGGCAACAGCTACCTGTTGTAACTCCATAAGTATCCTTCCACTACCAGGTAACACCTATATTACCTCCACACAACGGCAACAACATATTTAGTGCGTCTGGTGAGCCTCCCCTGGCAAAACTGTGTAATATAAACACATATCACCCCCTAATTCAGTGTTTTTGTTGCCACCAAAACCAGAGGAAGTCCACAACATATTTAGTGCGTCTGATGAGCCTCCCCTGGCGAAACTGTGTAATATAAACACATATCACCCCCTAATTCAGGTTTTTTGTGGCCACCAAAACCAGAGTAAGTCCACAACAACTGCATGGTGATGTCACAAAGATTAATGACATCACAGCCCAGTGTCATCAGTCACCTTAGCAACGACTGCTTACCTAGGTCAAACTTTAATATTATTGGCCCAAAGGGATTGTCACCTTGGTTACCTAAACAAATGACAAAGTAGAGGTCATTCAAACACGGTCACGCAAGCAAGCTAGACGTGTTAAAGGAGATTGTCCAGTACTTTAGCCTCATTTTCAAATATCATTGATTATACTTAACCAAATGAAAATTTCTATGATCTATTCAACTTAAGAGTCCCAATATTTAAGAAGCTATAGCAACCTTAACATAATAAATATGGATAATATGCATAAATGTTACATAAAAAAGTAAATACATAAATTTTTATACATGCATGTAGGTTTCATCTCACTTTTTTTCCACTTTCACTGTAGTTTAAATTCCTAGGCTAAGTCCATACAACAAATATTCACAGTCATAAAAGCCTCAAAGATATACAATGTAAAGATATACCTATCTGTAGTAAATTATAGTTCACTAAAACATATCTGAAAGATTACTATTGTAAGTCTTGGAACAAATATCGCCTGGAAAACAATTCCTCCTGCAAAATATTCGAACTAAAAAAAAGACATTCTAGATGACAAATTGTCCAGTTAGAATTTCTCTTCTGCCAACTTTTGCCTTTTTTGTTAGGTTTGTAAAATCAAGCAAGAAAGCTAACATTACAATGCATAAAGTTCTTTGTGCTTCTTTTTTGTTAACAAAAACTCTTTTCTCGTGTTCTTTTAAAGCAATATATTTGGACAAATAACCTTAATCAGCCATTTTTATGTGAACTGCAAATACTAGTGAACACCCATCTTTTATACGCATAGAAGCATATTTATCCTTGACCTCTGTTAAAGGAGTATAAGGTGGGCATTCACGTGTAGAATGCCAGTCATCATATTCAATGATTAGAGAGAAATGGTTCACTCATCTCTACTCACGTGTAGTGCCATGGCATGATCCCACTTAAAACTAGAGCTTTGCTTGAAGGACAGTTACAATACTCAGTGTAACAGTCTTTTTTAACATATTTTGCTGTTTAAACCATTAATCTGTCTATCTAAATAACTTATATATCATATGATTGTCTGTAAAGCAAATCTCCAATTCGAAGTGGGAGCATGCCACAGCTCTGCTTACAGGTAGAGCCAGGGAAACCATGTCTAAGAATTTGAAAATTGTCATTGCAACTAGACATACATTTGCCCCTATAATGAGATGTGCTGTGTCATTTTAACAAGATGTAAGTTGTTATATATGTTACATCATTGAACCCGATAGACTAGCTGTACTGATATCCGATCAGTATTATGTCCACCCCCCTGGGGGGTGGATATATTATTTTTGCTTTTTTCGCCGTCCGATGTCCGGCGTCCGGCGTCCGATGTCCGGCGTCACGCATGGTTTCCGCTCATTTAAAGGAAAAGTATTAGAGCTATTGTCACCAAATTTGGTATGCAGGCTTATTGGGTCAGTAGCTTGCTTGGGATTGCTTTTGGCTGTTGTACCTCTTTTGCTTACTGAGTAATACTTAAGTACAGCTATTTTCAGTACCCATTGGTTTCCGTGCATTTAAGCCAAAATAATTAAAGATATTTTACTACAATTTTGAATACAAGATTGTTATGTCCATAGCTCGCTTGGTATTGCATTTGGGACTGATAGCTTTGTCAGTACATGAGTAATAGCCATTTAGGTACTTCATTGTGTATTTTCAGTACTACTTTTGAGTAATTTGCTAATATCTCAGAAACCGTGTGAGATAGAGCGATTTCGTCGAAATTTTCGACCCACAGGGTATTTAAGGAATGTAATATTTGCAATTTTCAAAAAATTTTCCCCTCCCCAAAAATGGCGGCCATTTTGAATTTTCGAATTTTTGCCAAAAATGGCAAAACACAAATTTGCTTCTATCTCCTTAACCGTGCGAGATAGAGCGATTTCGTCGAAATTTTCGACCCACAGGGTATCTAAGGAATGCAATCTTTGCAATTTTCAAAAAAATTTTCCCCTCCCCAAAAATGGCGGCCATTTTGAATTTTCGAATTTTTGCCAAAAATGGCAAAACACCAATCTGCTTCTATCTCCTTAACCGTGCGAGATAGAGCGATTTCGTCAAAATTTTCGACCCACAGGGTATCTGAGCATTGTACTCTTGGTAATTTTAAAAAAATTTTCCCCTCCCCAAAAATGGCGGCCATTTTGAATTTTCGAATTTTTGCCAAAAATGGCAAAACACAAATTTGCTTCTATCTCCTTAACCGTGCCAGATAGAGCGATTTCATCAAAATTTTCGACCCACAGGGTATCTGAGCATTGTGCTCTTGGTAATTTTCCAAAAATTTTCCCCTCCCCAAAAATGGCGGCCATTTTGAATTTTCGAATTTTTGCCAAAAATGGCAAAACACTAATTTGCTTCTATCTCCTTAACCGTGCGAGATAGAGCGATTTCGTCGAAATTTTCGACCCACAGGGTATCTAAGGAATGCAATCTTTGCAATTTTCCAAAAATTTTCCCCTCCCCATAAATGGCGGCCATTTTGAATTTTCGAATTTTTGCCAAAAATGGCAAAACACAAATTTCCTTCTATCTCCTTAACCGTGCCAGATAGAGCGATTTCGTCAAAATTTTCGACCCACAGGGTATCTGAGCATTGTACTCTTGGTAATTTAAAAAAAATTTTCCCCTCCCCAAAAATGGCGGCCATTTTGAATTTTTGAATTTTTGCCAAAAATGGCAAAACACAAATTTGCTTCTATCTCCTTAACCGTGCCAGATAGAGCGATTTCGTCAAAATTTTCGACCCACAGGGTATCTAAGGAATGCAATCTTTGCAATTTTCCAAAAATTTTCCCCTCCCCAAAAATGGCGGCCATTTTGAATTTTCGAATTTTTGCCAAAAATGGCAAAACACAAATTTCCTCCTATCTCCTTAACCGTGCCAGATAGAGCGATTTCGTCAAAATTTTCGACCCACAGGGTATCTGAGCATTGTACTCTTTGCAATTTTCCAAAAATTTTCCCCTCCCCAAAAATGGCGGCCATTTTGAATTTTCGAATTTTTGCCAAAAATGGCAAAACACTAATTTGCTTCTATCTCCTTAACCGTGCGAGATAGAGCGATTTCGTCGAAATTTTCGACCCACAGGGTAACTAAGGAATGCAATCTTTGCAATTTTCCAAAAATTTTCCCCTCCCCAAAAAATGGCGGCCATTTTGAATTTTCGAATTTTTGCCAAAAATGGCAAAACACAAATTTCCTTCTATCTCCTTAACCGTGCGAGATAGAGCGATTTCGTCAAAATTTTCGACCCACAGGGTATCTGAGCATTGTACTCTTGGCAATTTTTTAAAAAATTTCCCCTCCCCAAATATGGCGGCCATTTTGAATTTTCGAATTTTTGCCAAAAATGGCAAAACACTAATTTGCTTCTATCTCCTTAACCGTGCGAGATAGAGTGATTTCGTCGAAATTTTCGACCCACAGGGTATCTAAGGAATGCAATCTTTGCAATTTTCCAAAAATTTTCCCCTCCCCAAAAATGGCGGCCATTTTGAATTTTCGAATTTTTGCCAAAAATGGCAAAACACCAATCTGCTTCTATCTCCTTAACCGTGCGAGATAGAGCGATTTCGTCAAAATTTTCGACCCACAGGGCATCTGAGCATTGTACTCTTGGTAATTTTTAAAAAATTTTCCCCTCCCCAAAAATGGCGGCCATTTTGAATTTTCGAATTTTTGCCAAAAATGGCAAAACACAAATTTCCTCCTATCTCCTTAACCGTGCCAGATAGAGCGATTTCGTCAAAATTTTCGACCCACAGGGTATCTGAGCATTGTGCTCTTGGTAATTTTTACAAAATTTTCCCCTCCCCAAAAATGGCGGCCATTTTGAATTTTCGAATTTTTGCCAAAAATGACAAAACACTAATTTGCTTCTATCTCCTTAACCGTGCGAGATAGAGCGATTTCGTCGAAATTTTCGACCCACAGGGTATCTGAGCATTGTGCTCTTGGTAATTTTCCGAAAATTTTCCCCTCCCCAAAAATGGCGGCCATTTTGAATTTTCGAATTTTTGCCAAAAATGGCAAAACACTAATTTGCTTCTATCTCCTTAACCGTGCGAGATAGAGCGATTTCGTCGAAATTTTCGACCCACAGGGTATCTAAGGAATGCAATCTTTGCAATTTTCCAAAAATTTTCCCCTCCCCAAAAATGGCGGCCATTTTGAATTTTCGAATTTTTGCCAAAAATGGCAAAACACAAATTTGCTTCTATCTCCTTAACCGTGCCAGATAGAGCGATTTCGTCAAAATTTTCGACTCACAGGGTATCTGAGCATTGTACTCTTGGTAATTTAAAAAAAATTTTCCCCTCCCCAAAAATGGCGGCCATTTTGAATTTTCGAATTTTTGCCAAAAATGGCAAAACACAAATTTCCTCCTATCTCCTTAACCGTGCCAGATAGAGCGATTTCGTCAAAATTTTCGACCCACAGGGTATCTGAGCATTGTACTCTTGGTAATTTTTAAAAAATTTTCCCCTCCCCAAAAATGGCGGCCATTTGAATTTTCGAATTGTTGCCAAAAATGGCAAAACACTAATTTGCTTCTATCTCCTTAACCGTGCGAGATAGAGTGATTTCGTCGAAATTTTCGACCCACAGGGTATCTAAGGAATGCAATCTTTGCAATTTTCAAAAAATTTTCCCCTCCCCAAAAATGGCGGCCATTTTGAATTTTCGAATTTTTGCCAAAAATGGTAAAACACAAATTTGCTTCTATCTCCTTAACCGTGCGAGATAGAGCGATTTCGTCGAAATTTTCGACCCACAGGGTATCTAAGGAATGCAATCTTTGCAATTTTCCAACAAATTTTCCCCTCCCCAAAAATGGCAGCCATTTTGAATTTTCGAATTTTTGCCCAAAATGGCAAAACACAAATTTGCTTCTATCTCCTTAACCGTGCGAGATAGAGCGATTTCGTCGAAATTTTCGACCCACAGGGTATTTAAGGAATGCAATCTTTGCAATTTTCCAAAAAATTTTCCCCTCCCCAAAAATGGCAGCCATTTTGAATTTTCGAATTTTTGCCAAAAATGGCAAAACACAAATTTGCTTCTATCTCCTTAACCGTGCGAGATAGAGCGATTTCGTCGAAATTTTCGACCCACAGGGTATCAAAGAAATGCAATCTTTGCAATTTTCCGAAAAATTTTCCCCTCCCCAAAAATGGCGGCCATTTTGAATTTTCGAATTTTTGCCAAAAATGGCAAAACACAAATTTGCTTCTATCTCCTTAACCGTGCGAGATAGATCGATTTCATCAAAATTTTCGACCCACAGGTATTTCAGCATTGTATTCTTGGCAATTTAAAAAAAAATTTCCCCTCCCCTAAAATGGCGGCCATTTTGAATTTTCAAATTTTTGTCAAAAATGGCAAAACACAAATTTGCTTCTATCTCCTTAACCATGCGAGATAGAGCGATTTCGTCGAAATTTTCAACCCACAGGGTATCTAAGGAATGTAATCTTTGCAATTTTCAAAAAAATTTCCCCTCCCCAAAAATGGCAGCCATTTTGAATTTTCGAATTTTTGCCCAAAATGGAAAAACACAAACTGGCCTTAACCGTGCAAAATAGAGTTATTTCGTTGAAATTTTCGACCCATAGGGTATCTAAAAAATGTACTCTTGGCAATTTTCAAAAAAATTTCCTTTTCCCTAAAATGGCGGCCATTTTGAATTTTCAAATTTTTGCCAAAAATAGAAAAACAGGAATTTGCTTCTATCTTCTTAACCGTGCCAGATAGAGTGATTTCGTCAAAATTTTCAACCCAACCAATGCAAAAAGGCATGAAGCTGAAATAATTTACATCTACACTAACAAATATTTAAGCATCATTGATATATTTTACAAATGAAACAGGGTCTTGTAAGACTACTGTACAATTTGGGCAAAAGGTTCATGGGTGGACATTACACATGATAATGTGTGTTCTTCTATGCTATCCTGTTTCTATTCGCATCTACTATCAACAGGGCGGCCGATTTCTAGTTTTTATAATTTTTACTATCAAAAGAGGTTCTCTGGCAACAACATTTTATTTTTTCATTACAGTTACTAATTGTAACTCACAACCCTAAACCATACAGTTGTTGATAAGTTTAGATATTGGTATATTTAAGTAGATTTATTTCCATTTCACATCATAGTGAGGACCTTGGTGGCCTATTGCTTAGCAAGTTTGGCATCTAAGCACAGGCTGTCACAAGGTTTTGACTCCCACAAATTGCAATTCTGAGAATCGGTCTCAGTCTGACCCTAGCTGTTGAGTAAGACATAAAACTACGATTTTAACTGTATTCAGTGTCATAGTATATTTTTGAAAGTTGTATAATTTGACTGATAAACTAGACTTTCAACCATGTTCACTACAGTCCAGAAATATGAATGGCTGTTTGTATTATAAAGGTATATTAGCAAAATAGTATTTGTCCTTGATGTCACATACAAAGAGGTGGACCATCACTTGAAGACTGGAGTTCACTTGTAGAATACCAATTAACCCAAACTAAATTCTACCTCAGCTTTAGAATTTTTGTGTATTCTGTGTATACAGGAATCATTAAAGGTCTTGTGTCCAAGGGTAAGAGCTATAATGATTTTAGATTTTAGTCTAAGAGCAGAGTTAAGACTTCTATGAAACCAACCTCTGCAGTTCCCGAACTTTGTGGATGTAAACCCTTCACAGGTCTTCATTACTGTAATACTCCCTCTTGCCACACTTTTGTCTTGGAATTGTGATGTCATTTCTTTTATTTTTGCAGTTTTTAACAGAGTTGACAAAGCTTTTCCAGAAGTCAAAGTCTTCAGGTTCTGTGTCATTAACAATGAAAAGATGTAAGTACAAATGTATCACAATTATGAGCTAGTGAAAGACTTGAGTAGTTGCAATATTAACTACTGTACCCCTTGATGTTAACTCTCCGGCTATTCTTCAGTGACATTTGATAGCTTCTTGAATTGGTTGAGCATCCACAGTTATGTAGCATATAATAATATAATTTAATATTTTACTCTGTAAGAGTTTAGGGATGCTTCTTAATATCCACCATAAAGAATTAATTTATGTATACAAGCAAGTCAACTGTCAGATTATAACAATTGTGTTAATCTGAACTGCAGTAACACATCATAAAAATAACAAACTATTGCACCATTTTGCAAAGCTGTGATGAAAAATATGGATAAATTTTTCAGATGATGGTAGAACTAAGCCTAAACCCAGAGAAGGAAGACCACAACCTCCAGAACCTACTGAATTTAAGTGTCTTGTGCGGGCAGTCCTCAAAAATAAGAAATTATCCACAGTGGTGAGTAGCTGGGGTTATGTGCATTATTGTTTCTCACTCATACCAATTATAGACTTTTATCAGTGTGTTAAAATTAACAATGTTAATTGTAGTTAAAATGAAAGAACATAAAACAAAAGGAAATATGTGCAGTGTGCTTTGAGTATACACGTGTCCAGTCTTTTTGACTCGGTTCTTTTCAAGTTAGCAGAGTTGTCAGACAGCTGACATTATGGTATCACTGTGCAGTGTCCATATACTCATCCGCGTCATGTGAACAACTTCTCACAAAACATAAGGCCCGGAAACATGCCGTTTCTTTTAAAAGATACCTTATCTATTGAGGATGAAAAACTGTTCAAGGCATGCAGATCTGTGTGTTCCTTTGTCCCCTTAGCCATTACAAGTGAGGTACCCCACCCAAAGTGTGAAAATTCCAGCACTTTATCACAATTTTCCCATTGACTAATGCAGGAATTTCTGTCTTTTCTATTATATTTTTACATTTGATTATTGTATGTCCTTCCATATTGTAGTATTTATTTCTTTTTTTTTTCATTTCAGATAAATCAAAAGGATGTGAATAAATTCCAACTGGTATGTTTAAGTTCTATAATTAAAGCATCACTAACTAATGCTCTAAGGATGCAGTTTAGGATTTTACATGAATGCAAAAAAAATCTTAATTTTCTCGTCAGTTATTTAAATTTGGTGATTGTGTTGGTTTTTTGCACAAACCTAGGATATCTTGCACATGGAAAGAGCCAAAATTCAAATTAGTTTTGGGTGTCAGGGGACACTTTGGAATGCTAGGAGCCTAGGTTATAATCCAAATTTATTAAAAAATTGTGTAGATTTTATGTTTTTGTAACCATTGGAAAGAGTATCTGGGAAGAGTAAGTGATATACAATTTGAAACTCATTCATCATCAAGCATAGCATTGAGTGCAGTAGAACCTGCACTTTTCAGAATGTTTGCTTCTTGTTATGCTTAAGTTCCATTTTTACCTGCAAATTCATTGTGGTATCTGTATGCAGTGACAAATTTTCTGGTTTTATGTTTCAGGCCTATGCAAACGTATTAAAAGGAAATATGGATGGACTAAAGAAAAAAGAAAAGTCAAAATCAAAAGGAAAATCAAAGACTAAAGCATAAGGATGACTCTTTGGTATTTGATGCGTAACAGAGATTTCGACAGATTGTTGTTTTTGTCACTGGCTCACATTATACATAATCAAGAAATGTGCAGTAGTATTTTGATATATTGTTTAACATTAGGAGTTCTGCTCGATGTTTCAGATAGGTAACTTAGCACAAGGTTAACTGTGGCCAAATTTGAAGGAGATAATGCCATTGGACAGTTTTGGTCAAATTGTATCCATGTGTAACCTCCCCATGGTGTTTGAATTAAACAAACTAATGTTTCTCTAGTTCATACCAAAATCCATTGTAATACACTCTAATTTGCTGAGCATTGAGTATGTTGTATTGACTTCTACCAAGACAAATAACTTGCATGTTGAGATTTAAGCGATGCACTTTGCGAAATTCCATTTGAGCATTGTGTTGCCTGATGATTGAGGGTGTGCATAAAAAGATGTTTTTAAATGTCTTTCTTGTGTATTTGGAAAGTTTATACCACCATCCAAGACATCATCCAGAATGCTGGCTATTTAGTGGACAGAGTTTTGTTCACTATGACAGCCTTTTTGCACTAACAGCTGATAATGACAGGTTTCATAATTTCATGAAAACAATGTGAATGTGTAACTCATTTTCAAGTCTAAAGGAAGGCTGTCATTATCCAATGTAATTTAGTTGAAAAAAGACTGTTATAATGACAGACATTTGGTCAAGGTGTATAGGTGTAATGTAAGTTAAGAAAGGTACACTATTTAGTAGTCTGTATAACTTTCACAAGGTCTTGGTATTTAACACTCTCATTGTAATAACATAGATATTGTATTGCATTTCTGGTGAGTGGGTGGTAACGATTCTCGGAAGTGGTTTGGAAATTTCTGGGAAGTGGTTGGGAACCAGTTCATAGTTGTTCTAAGATTAACATTTTAAAATTAAATATGTATGTGTTACAGTAAATATGTGAAATCGGTAAATATGTGTATTTACCGAAGTTTTCAGTAAATATGAGTATTTACTGATTTGGTCAGTAAATACGTGTATTCCCTAAAATTTTCAGTAAATACTCATATTTACTGATTTATGACCTGTGTTATTTCACAAGTTTACTGGTTTGAGTTTCAACATTTTAATATATTTTAACTATACTTTCACTCAACAGAAATTAAATTTTACCTTGTCATTTGAGACAAAATAATTTTGACCCAAACAATCTCAACGTATTCTTTAAGAATCTATTGTTAACAATATATTTTTAAGTTAGTGGTTTCTTTATTTCATTTTAATCAAGGCTTAATATTTAGCCATTCTCTGGTAGATATATGACTTTAATGTAGATACTGGCTACTTGGATCAAAGAATTGTTGTTAGAAACAATGAAAGGACCAGTTAGCCTCTAATTGGATTTCATTAAAGGCCTTTCAAAGGGACTTAAATATGCGTATTTACTGATTTCACATATATACTGTAACATATACAATTCTAAGGATAATTAAGCATCCCTGAAAGGGCGCTTATTTGTTTTCGCCTCAGTTTCCTCGCCGCCGCCGCCGTATTATGGTCTCCCTTGAATATCTCCCTTATTATGAGAAGGTTTCAAACCATATTTGGCAGTTATATACCTTAGGCATGGGAAAATTTTTCTGCATGCTTAAATTTGACCTTTGACCTTTATGAAGGTCACATGATCAAAAACAATTTTTTGAAGTACACCCCCCCGTCGTCGCAGTTCAGGAAAAACTACTTGCTACACAGCGTTATAATTTGACACACCTGTTCATACTTTTGAAAATGCGAGCTGATTAGATTTTGGGAGCAATCCCTTGAAAAATGTCTCATTTATGAGTGATTTTCTGACACCTTCCAATCTGAAAGCCTTAAATTTAGGCCAACCCCCCTATTATCTTCTTAAGTATTGCATTTAGAGCTATAAAATGTACTGGGAGGTAATAGGAAACCATATGTGGAGAGTCTAAATAGCGGGTCAGTTTTACCCCACGGCCCCCCTTATGAGTCAAACTGGGGTCATAAAATAGCTGATTTTGAGTTTTTGCCTTATATCTCCTTTATTGTTGCTTTTATAGCTTCAGAATGTATTAAGAGGTATTGGGAAAGCGTATATGGAGAGTCTAAATAGCTGGTCAGTTTTACCCCCCGATCCCCCCTTATGGGCCAAACTGGGGTCATAAATAGCTGCTTTGGAGTTTTTGCCTTATATCTCCTTTATTGTTGCTTTTATAGCTTCAGAATCTATTAAGAGGTATTGGGAAAGCATATGTGGAGAACCTAAATAGCCGGTCAGTTTTATCCCCCAACCCCCCTTATGGATCAAACTGGGGTCATAAAATAGCTGATTTTGAGTTTTTGCCTTATATCTCCTTTATTGTTGCTTTTACACCTTCAGAATGTATTAAGAGGTATTGGGAAAGCATATGTGGAGAGTCTAAATAGCCGGACAGTTTTACCCCCCGACCCTCCCTTATGGGCCAAACTGGGGTCGTAAATAGCTGCTTTGGAGTTTTTGCCTTATATCTCCTTTATTCTTGCTTTTATAGCTTCAGAATGTATTAAGAGGTATTGGGAAAGCATACAGTGCCGCTTTGTGCATTCTTAGCTTTACAGCATGCTTATTAAAACCACAAAGCATTTTAAACTTTAAGGGACGCTTTGCTTTTGTTAGCAAAAGCATTCCTCTAGTTTGTATTGAATCAAACTCACAAGCACCACATATTACAAGTCCTTTTACTTTTATTGGAGTCTTCACAACCATCAGAAAGTTATTAAAAGCTGTATTTTTGCCCAACATGCACACCCTTTCACATCCGTTCATTATATATAATACCAATTCCAATTGCAAAGAAACAAAATTACTTTATATGTGGGTGTAAACTGGTTCTTTAACATACACTGTTCCGCAAATGCAATTTAGCATGAAGGGAACACCTTTGCTTACAATTTTTTTCACTTCTTCCACCTGAATAACCTGCTATATGGACTCCTGGGAGTGACATCATTTAAATAATAAATACTTGTCATTGCCATCTTAAGGGAGAAATAATCTGCAACTGGAGGCATAAGAAATTATGAAATTAGCCGCCAAATGATTTATTTAAACTAATTTTAAGTTTTTTTCTCTACAAAAAACACTCAGTAACTGATGGTCAGCGGGCAGTCCTACATTTCAGGATTCAGGCCCAGTTCCTGTGGGATCTCTGATAGGGGTGTGATTCCTTGTCTTGGATAATTCATCAGTTTAAGGAAATTGTTACTTTACGAACATGTTTTTCAGAAAACAATAAATTTAAAAGCATGACTTTTTCATGAATTTTTATTTTGTCCTTTTGGGGTATTCTTTTCACAAATGGAGTCCAGATGGGCGGTCAGGTGGGCTGCGACAAAATTTTTTTTGTCCAGGCTGTATCTCAGAAACTGTAAGGTGTAGGAAGTTGATACTTTGTAAGGAGATTCGTAAGGTGGTGTTGGTGTGCAATGTCATGGTCTGACCGTGATTTGACCTGGTCATAGTGACCCTTACCTTTAAAATCTTGTCTAGACTATATCGCGGAAACCATAAGGTGTAGGAAGTTGATATTTTGATAGGATATTGATACATGGTAGGGACATTGGTTGGGGGGTGGGGGGCACACTATCATGGTATGACCATGAGTTTGACCTTTGGCCTTGCTGGAGTGAGCTTGACCTTTAAAATCTTGTCTGCCATATCTTTAAGGTGTACAAAATTGATTCTTGGATGGGTCATTGGTTGCAGAGTGTAGGTATGCCCAGTCATTGTATGACCTTTAACCTTGTCTACCAAAGTGGGTTCACCTGTCATATTTGAGACATATTTCACTTATCACAAAGATATGGATTGCTGTAGCCAATTATATATACTTTTACTCAATTGTGCACTTTCCATTGACTTCAATTAATAAATTTTACAACTCCATATTTTTAGTGTGCTGATTAATGCTGTCATTTCGCTATTGAATTGTTTCAATCATTTATCTAAACATATATGTTCTCCCTCTTAAACATTATTTTCTCTGTTTAAACATTATTTGGACCTTTATGTAACTCACAATTTTTGGCTCAGAAAGTCTCCTGATCTTTTTGTGTTTCACTTCTTTATCTCGTGATGTCAAAAATTGTTCCCGGGGCTTTGGGGACATCAACTTTTCAATCAAAACAACCAACAAGGGCAGAAACACACATTCAACAAAAGCTGTTCATTGATTGATTCTCTAGTGCTTTTCAAAGCATTGCATCCCAAGTATCTAAAGAAGTTTGGGTTTTTTAAGGGATTTGTCTGATATACATACTAGACCACCAGAAGATCATTCTCTTTACATTTTAAATCTGGATCTGTTGGAATATCAATGGTCTGTCTGTCAGTGCTATGAGGCAGTATATCGGATACTTTTCAAGGCAGGAGAGTTCCTGTGGCTTTGTGGTTTTAAAGTTTGGTAAATGATTATTTTCCCCTCACGTATCATGTGGACATTGAATCCAACTTATTGCAACATGGGAAATACAAGTGTCCTATCCCAATATGACTCAACTGTTAAGGGTATAAACATCAAACTTTAACTTCATGAAAAATTTCCAATTTGATGTGGGAGACTGATATGTAAACATTGTTCAAGAAAACTCTTTATAAAAGAGTAATGAATTCAATCTTGATTGAGAACTAGAGATTGCATCTCGACGCAGTGTATCCCAGGACAGGACATGGTTGAAGCGTGATATACAGAGTATTCTGGTTCACACAAATATACCCCTGTGGGGAGGGGGCCTAAGTGTTTATGGGAGCATCTTGTACTGACACTAAGTAAAAATGTTTGCTTGAAAGATACAAATGTAACTAGACGTAACACATCGGAGAACCGATGCAAATTGTATCCACCAGAAAGAAAACTCGCCAAAGCCAATCAACCATCACTTAACCTTGAAGGACGAGCCCAAGGTAAAATCTGACCACATCAAAAGATTCTTAGCCCATGATTTCCAATAGGTTGGTGTGACATTGCAAACCTCTAGGAACACGAATAAGCGAGTCATAAGCATTTTTATGTCAGCTGACTTATCAGTCGATGAAGTTTTCTCTGTTGAGTAAATCAGTTGTTACTTGACAACCATTGCATTCTCTTCACTGTTGAATAAATCAGTTGTAACTTGAAAATTATTGCATTTAAAGTATTTTTATCTCCCGCCGGGCTTTAGCCCGGGAGGGAGATTATGAAATGATGTCTGTGCGTGCGTGCGTGCGTTAGTTAGTCACACAGATTTCTCCAAAACTACTACAGCTACAGATTTTTTGTTAATTAATTGTCCCAATGAATTTTTTTGGTTTTATTGACTTAGGCCTAAAGATAAGTGAGTAATAGCAATCTTAGCTACTTTGAGTAAAGGGCTCATAACTCAAAAACTATTGCAGTAACAACTTTTTCTTTAAATATGTTGTTCAGCTACTTTGTCCTTAGCTATAAGATGGTACATAGTTTGGGGTCCTATTGCATGCCATAAGTGAGTAATAGCTATTTTCTCATTTGTAGCTAAATAACAGAAGAAGTAAATGTCAAATATCTTCAAAAGTATTGAAGTTACGGAAATCTTTTCAAATATGTTGTCCATCTTCTTTTTGGTAAGCTATGACATAGTAAAGTTTCAGACCTGTTGCACCTTGGATAGCTGAGTAATAGCTACTTTGAAATTCTGACTGTTGAGTAAAGCCATTGTAACTCCAAAACTATTGCACTTAGAGTGTTTTCCTAAAATGTGTTGTTCAGCTACTTTGTTCTTAGCTATAAGATGGTACATAGTTTGGGGTTCTGTTGCATGCCACAAGTGATTAATAGCTATTTTCTCATTTGTAGCTAAATAACAGAAGAAGTAAATGTCAAATATCTTCAAAAGTATTAAAGTTAGGGAAATCTTTTCAAATATGTTGTCCATCTACTTTTTGGTAAGCTATGACATAGTAAAGTTTCAGACCTGTTTTTTGCACCTTGGATAACTGAGTAATAGCTACTTTGAAATTCTGACTGTTGAGTAAAGCTATTGTAACTAAAAAAGTATTGCAGTTAGAGTGTTTTTCTAAAATATGTTGTTCAGCTACTTTGTTATTAGCTATAAGATGGTACATAGTTTGGGGTTGTATTGCTTGCCATAAGTGAGTAATAGCTATTTCCTCATTTGTAGCTGAATAACAGAAGAAGTAAATGTCAAATATCTTCAAAAGTATTGAAGTTAGGGAAATCTTTTCAAATATGTTGTCCATCTACTTTTTGGTAAGCTATGACATAGTAAAGTTTCAGACCTGTTGCTCCTTGGATAGCTGAGTAATAGCTACTTTGAAATTCTGACTGTTGAGTAAAGCCATTGTAACTCCAAAACTATTGCAGTTGGAGTATTTTCCTAAAATATGTTCTTCAGCTACTTTGTTCTTAGCTATAAGATGGTACATAGTTTGGGGTTCTATTGCTTGCCATAAGTGAGTAATAGCTATTTTCTCGTTTGTAGCTAAATAACAGAAGAAGTACATGTCAAATATCTTCAAAAGTATTGAAGTTAGGGAAATCTTTTCAAATATGTTGTCCATCTACTTTTTGGTAAGCTATCACATAGTAAAGTTTCAGACCTGTTGCACCTTGGATAGCTGAGTAATAGCTACTTTGAAATTCTGACTGTTGAGTAAAGCCATTGTAACTCCAAAACTATTGCAGTTGGAGTATTTTCCTAAAATATGTTCTTCAGCTGCTTTGTTCTTAGCTATAAGATGGTACATAGTTTGGGGTTCTATTGCTTGCCATAAGTGAGTAATAGCTATTTTCTCGTTTGTAGCTAAATAACAGAAGAAGTACATGTCAAATATCTTCAAAAGTATTGAAGTTAGGGAAATCTTTTCAAATATGTTGTCCATCTACTTTTTGGTAAGCTATAACATAGTAAAGTTTCATACCTGTTGCACCTTGGATAGCTGAGTTATAGCTACTTTGAAATTCTGACTGTTGAGTAAAGCCATTGTAACTCCAAAACTATTGCAGTTAGAGTATTTTCCTAAAATATGTTGTTCAGCTACTTTGTCCTTAGCTATAAGGTGGTACATAGTTTGGGGTTCTATTGCATGCCATAAGTGAGTAATGGCTATTTTCTTGTTTGTAGCAAAATAACAACATAAGTAAATGTCAAATATCTTCAAAAGTATTAAAGTTAGGGAAATATTTTCAAATATGTTATTGATCTAGTTTTTGATAACCTATCACATAGTAAAGTTTCAGACCTGTTGCACATTGGATAGCCGAGTAATACCTACTTTGAAATAGAATAGAATAGAAACATTTATATAGCGCAAAATTGATGCAACATCCTCTAATGCGCTTGAAATCAAAAAGGGAAAGTCGAGGGACGTTCGAGGTCATGATCCAAGGTTAGCGCCCGCCAGGTAGATGTACTATGGTGGAGGATATGCTAATCTAAACAAGTAGGTCTTTAGCTGGCTACGGAAACCTGTTATTGTTTGTTGTGATCGTGCTGATTGTGGGAGTCTGTTCCATTCTATGGGGGAAGCCACTGCAAAACCTCTCCTACCGATGGCCTTTTTGTGAGAGGCTGAGGAAAGAGAAAGACGATTTCCACGTGTTAGACAACTGGTTTTGATCAAGGATGATAGGTATGTGGGTTGAGAGAAATTTATAGCCTTGAAAGTAATTAGATTGTACTTAAACAATATACGGTAAGTGATAGGAAGCCAGTGTAGTTTTTGAAGAAAAGGAGTGACATGGCTAGTTCTATCAAGTCTAAAAAATACATCCTATCCAATGGACAATTGCTTTACCGGTCGACGCGACCGGTCCCGCCAAACGACAGAAAAAGTCATTCTGTATAAAATACCGGCAGGACCGGTCACAGAGTGTACATTCGCCAGGTGTCGCCTCGTGCATACTTCCTGTCTAGACAGAATGACGTCACGGCGTCTTTTTCGTTTGGCGCGAGAGTGTACGGACGTGTTTTTTGCAGTGTGTGTGTAACGTTAGAATTTTAAAGACTACTACCAACTTTCATTTTATTTTACTCTATAAAGAATATTTATTGCTTCTGGAGTTGTTATGGCGTCCCCTGGACAAAAGAGAGGGTCGTGTGGCCATGTTATGGCTCTGTTTGATTCACATCTTAAATGTGCACGCTGCCGTGATAAGGGCATTGGTGACGACCTTTGTGTTAAGAAGAAACAGTGCCAGATTTGTGACAATCTATCTGAACAACAGAAGCTACAGTTGGCCACCCCTACCTACAGGGTGAGAAAAGAACTTCAGAAGAAATCTAGCTCTCCCTCCCATTCCGTAGACCCAGCTGACGTTACTGTTATACAGAAGGTTGAGAGCAAGGGCGACGTTAGTGATAGAGGCGAAACTCCCAGTAAAAAGGCCAAAAAGTCCTCTCACAAGTCCCCTACCAAGAAGAAACCCAGCAAAACGCCTGTTGATTTCCAGTCTGACCTGAAATGTATGGACGATAAGTGGTCAGAGCGTTTTGCCCGCCTTGAGGCGTTATTCCTTGCAAAGAGCTTCCAAGTTCCGGTTGAACCGGTCAAGGGTACAGAAGTAGTGGTTTCTGATAGGCCTTTCATTCCACCTGACCAGTCTACTAGTGTTACCGGTGAGAAGCAGCTTCCCGGTGCAGCCAGCAAGAAAGATGTTGTGACAGCCACCCGACCTGTTGAGGTCCCCGGTACTGTGCTGGCCACCCAGCCTGTTGAGGCTCCTGGTGCTGCACCCGTTCATCTGACTGAGCAGACGTCTAATCTCCCTGCAGCAGTGCACAGACCCGAGGTCCAGCCCCCAGGTCCTGCTGCTCAACCGGTTACATCTCTCTCTCAACAATCCAGCTCTTTAACCGGTACTACAGTTCCCCTTGAGGAACCGGAAATGCTTACGGATCACCTTAGTGACAGGCCTTCCAGTTTGGCTGATGAGGGTGAAATTTCTGACTTGGGTTCTACAGGTCAAGATCATGAGGATTTCTCTGAGGTGGATCAAGAGCTTACTGCTGAGCAGAATTATAGGGAAACGTTGAGAGGTGTTAGGTCCTTCATGGCTTGGAATGACATTCCGGAATTTGATTCCTCATCTGGCTCACAGGATGACAACCCCTTTACCGGGTCAAAGTTTCTCACACCGGAAAGGTATCTGTAAAAGTTCCGGTCGATGAATGGTTATGCAGGAAAATGGAGAAGCTCAACATAACCATTCAAGAAGGATACCCATCACGTACTTCTGAAAATGCAGGACTATCTAGAGACCAGTTTGTTAAACCACCTAAGACTCTGAGATGGTACAACATGCATTGTGAAAAGAAAGATTTTTCCCGGTCAAAGGTTTATAATTGGACTAATGAACCGGCCAGATTAAACAGTACTTTCTCCAGAATAGCAAACAGATCTCTGCCTTCTGCACCGGCTTCTAGACCCGTATCCCAGGACAGTTTAAGGAAGTGGGAACGTGCTGCACGTGATCAATCATATATGTGTAATCAAGCTGCAGCTTTTAGCTGGTGTCTCACCAAGGTTCAAGACAATATGGTGGCTCAGTTAAAGTTAATCCAAAGTGTAACTTCCAAAGGGAAATCTGCTTCAAAGATCACCCAAGCTGCTGACGAATTGGACTTCTTAGTTACTTTCAATCGCAGCATCACACAAGCAATGGCTCGTACCATGCAAGATTTGTCAGAGGGGGTGTTTGTTAATGTGGCCAACTTGACACTTGCGAGACGTGACAGCTATCTGGATTTTCTCAAAATTGGCATAAAGCAAGATACCTTAACTTCTCTGAGAACTGCCCCACTTCATCTCAGTGCTTTGTTCCCCGACCACATTATCTCCAAAGCTGAGGAAGAAATCAGACATTTCGAGGACAAACGTACTGCTGGCCCCTCTCAGAGGAAACCCCAACGTTTCCACCCGTACTCCCAGCCTCAGAGGCAACAGCAAGATACGGACCGGAAACAGGGTCTACCAGCTTGGAAACAACTGGGAAACAGAAGGCGTGGTCAGAGATCCCACCGGGGCAGGGGTGCCTCTTCATTTGTCCCATGACCTGCCAAGACACAGAAGCAATATAAATGACAGTTACTGTGTTCAGCCTGTGACCGGGATTTTAATGCCTTGTCAAGCCGGTCAGACAGGGGCTTCTGTGTCAAGTGTAATGAGAGATCAAAAGTTAAAAGTGACCGGAAAGGACTGTTTTTCAAAGACAAGAACTCATTTACCTGTGTCTTATCATGTTGTTTCTCATGTACCTTTTGCAGGAGGGTTGCCGCAAAAGAAAGGCATAATTCCCGAACGTCAAAGATCAATAAAATCTGTGAAAGGTGTTTCCTGTGTAAATCACTTGAGTTCTGTACAAAATGTCACAAATGTCCCACTTGTTGTACCACATCCTCCTGTAGGGTCAAGATTGCACAAGTTTTGGGAAAAATGGGCAGCCCTAGGCGCCAACCCCAAAGTGGTTTCAGTCCTCAGAGAGGGCTATATCCTACCCTTCCGGTCCAGACCTTATCTGACAAGAGAACCGACAATAACAAGCTGTTATGTAGATCCCCACAGGAACAGCTACCTGTTGGAGGCATTGCATCAGCTCCTAAACAAGAATGCTGTAGAACTAGTACAAAATCCGCAATCCCTGGGGTTTTACAACCGGTTGTTCCTTGTACCAAAACCCAACAACCGGTGGCGCCCCATCTTGGATCTGAGCAAATTAAACAAATTTCTAAAAACCCAAATCTTCAAGATGGAGACCCCAGAGACAATACGGACCTCTCTCCAGACAGGAGAGTGGGTGACCTCCATAGACTTCAAAGACGCGTACTTCCATGTACCCATAAACAGTCAGTCCCGGAAGTACATGCGTTTTCACATCCAAGGCAAGACTTATCAATTCAAGGCACTTCCATTTGGTCTGTCCACAGCTCCTTTGGAGTTCACAGTGATAGCCAAAGAGGTCAAGTGGCTAGCCATGAGACAGGGTATAAGGATCCACCAGTACCTAGACGACTGGTTGGTCAGGGCCAGGTCCCTCCAGGTTTGTCGTCAACAGACACAGAGCCTAGTGACACTTTGCAAGGACCTGGGATGGTTAGTGAATCAGGAAAAATCAGAGCTGGAACCGAAACAAATTTTCAATTTCATAGGCTACCAGTTCGACCTGAAACAAGGCAGGGTCAGACCCACCCAAGAACGTTGGCAGGGTCTACAGGTCAAGATACGGGAGATATTAGCTTCTCCAGTGTGCCCGGTCCGGAACTTTATGTCACTGATCGGGTTACTCACTGCCACAGAAAAACAGGTGCATATGGGCAGATTACACATGAGGCCTATACAGTGGCACCTCAAGAACAATTGGAGGATACCGGAAACGTTGGACAAGACCATTCCCATTCCAAGATCACTTCACCCACATCTGAAATGGTGGCTGGAGGAAGACAATGTTATCAAAGGTCAAACCCTACACCCTCTAGCACATGCTCTGCAAATCTTTACAGACGCATCAAAAGAAGGGTGGGGCGCTCACTTAAACGAACTTATGGCAAGGGGACGTTGGTCACTACCAGAGAGCAAGCTGCACATAAACTACCTAGAGTTAAAAGCAGTCCTTCTGGCCTTAAAAGAATTTCAAACCCTCTGTGCAAACAGAGTGGTTCTCATAGCTACCGACAACACCACGGTGGTAGCATACATAAACAAGGAAGGGGGAATGAAGTCGGGCCCACTGTGTGCCCTCTTATGGAGGATACTAACATGGTGTGCCAGACATCAAGTAATACTCAAAGCTCGACATATTCCCGGCCGTCTAAATGTGATAGCCGACAAGTTATCCAGGCTGGGTCAGACCATTCAAACAGAATGGTCCCTCAATCCAGAGATATTCAAGGCAATATGCGACCGGTGGCACATACCCCAAGTGGACCTATTTGCCACCAGGTTCAACAACAAACTGCCACACTTCGTCTCCCCAGTACCAGACCCCCAAGCTTGGGCAGTGGATGCTCTCAGTCTATCTTGGGAGGAACTAGACCCTTACGCCTTCCCACCAGCAGCCATCTTGGGCAAAGTGGTGGAGAAGCTCCAGGACTACCCCTGCAACAGAATAATTCTGATTGCTCCAGGGTGGCCCAACATGCCCTGGTTTTGGGACCTGGTAACAATGTCAAGCCAGATCCCACTGTGTCTGCCCAGCATACCAAACCTAGTGTCTCAGCCATTCAACCAGGTCCTTCACAGGAACCTGTCGAATCTGAACCTGCATGCCTGGCTCCTAGAGCCTCAGCAATCAAGGAACAGGGGTTCTCTGAGGCAGTGGCAGCACGAATTGAGGCTCCTCAAAGAGGATCAACCAGATCTGTCTATGAGGCAAAGTGGTCCATTTTTACAAAGTGGTGCATCAGTAATCAGGTGGACTTCAGAGCACCACCTCTAAAGGCTATAGCGGATTTCTTACTGTACTTGTTTCAGGAAAGGAAATTACAACCAGGCACAATAGATGGTTATAGATCAGCCATTGCTGACAAATTGGGTAATGTACCAGTAAATGTCAGCAAGGATGAAAATCTCACCCGTCTCCTGGATAGTTTCCATAGAGACAGACCCAAGGGTAGGAGGGGTATACCCTCCTGGAACCTGTCCCTGGTCTTACACCAGCTGACAAAAGCACCATTTGAACCCCTTAAGGAGGCCTCCCTAAAACACTTGACCTTCAAGACTGTTTTTCTGATGGCCCTAGGTTCGGGTAAACGCAGGAGTGAGATCCATGCCTGGCTTCACAGGAACATCAGACACCAGTCAGACTGGTCTAAGGTGTCCTTGTACCCCTCACCCAGCTTTCTGTCTAAGAATCAGCTGGCCAAGGAGGGTCCAGAGAGTGTGGCCCCGGTAGTTGTCCCAGCCCTGGCCCCTACTCTGGATAGATCACTCAAGGGTGACAGATCACTATGTCCAGTTAGAGCCTTGCGTTACTATTTGGACAAGACCTCAGATCTCAGGCAAAACAAAGAACTAGTCTTTGTCTCCTTCAAGAAAGGTTTTGACAAAGATATCTCACCTGCCACCATCTCCTCATGGATCAAACAGACTGTGATCCTATGTTATGAGCTCTCTGACCAGCAAGCCCTCACTCTACATCAGGTTAAAGCCCATGATGTAAGGGCTTTTGCTGCTTCCAAAGCTTTCCAATCTGGAACCTCTTTGGACCAAATTTTGTCAGCTTGCCACTGGAAATCTCACAATACCTTCACACAATTCTATCTGAAGGATGTGGCCTGGGCTGACTCAGAGCTTTTCCATTTAGGGCCGGTTGTGGCTGCTCAGCAGATCCACTAACAAGGCCAATAATGAGGAGATATATATTTCTAAATATGTACATATTGTATATACTCATACTTAGATAAGTATAAATCACAAAAAAAAAAAAAAAAACAAAAAAAAACTGTGACATGCTTCCTTTGGGAGGTTTATTCTTGGGTTTGAACTCATCCCTCTCTTCCCTCCACTCAGAGCAGTAATGCTTAAACAAGAGGGGGGGAGCAGTGTCGGTTAACCCAGCCGGGTAACCGGCGTTCTGGATACCGACTTAGGTCCTGTGGGTTACCTGAATCAGGACTACCCAGGCCTCAACGTTGTTAGTTTTGAGTTCACTCAAGTTTTCCTAGTAACTTACCCGCCAACCAAGCGGTAGTTATTCAGCAATTGTCCATTGGATAGGATGTATTAACGCAATAAAATTGCAAATTTAATAAGTAAATTAAATTTTTATAAGTTAATACCCTATCCAATGGACAGACAAGGCCCTCCCAACCGGCCCCGCTATCAGCTTACTAGGGGTCTAATAGGTTTAGACAACGAAAAAGACGCCGTGATGTCATTCTGTCTAGACAGGAAGTATGCACGAGGCGACACCTGGCGAATGTACACTCTGTGACCGGTCCTGCCGGTATTTTATACAGAATGACTTTTTCTGTCGTTTGGCGGGACCGGTCGCGCCGACCGGTAAAGCAATTGTCCATTGGATAGGGTATTAACTTATAAAAATTTAATTTACTTATTAAATTTGCAATTTTGTATCTTTTGGAGTTTAGCAACATTGTACTTACTGATGCCATAAAGTAGGGAATTGCAGTAGTCAAGTCGACTACTGATCATTGAGTTTGCAAGCAAGGCTGCAGTTTCCATACTGAGGTATTTACGGATACGTCTTAGGTCCTTAAGGTGGTAGTAGCAGGCTCGACACGTATTAGTTATGTGGTTGGAAAAGGTGTTTCCAGAGTCAAAAATTACACCCAGGTTCTTGACTGTATCAGTAGGGGAAATAGAATTTCCGAGAAGTTGAGTAGGGAATTTATTTATGAGGGACTCTCTGGCTTGTCTATCACCTATTATAATAAATTCAGTCAGCCAGCCATCCAGTTTTGGATACATGTGAGACACTCTGTAAGCTCAGCGAAACTGGAATCAAAATTCCTATTGTCCAATGCTAGATATATTTGGGTGTCATCAGCATATAGATGGTGGGTGACATTGAAATTGGAAACAATATTACTGAGAGGGGTTGTGTAAAGGGTAAAAAGGAGGGGGCCCAGGACAGAGCCCTGAGGCACACCATACGGAAGTGAGAACACATCTGAAAAGCTATTTCCTAATTTAACCTTCTGTTTCCGGTTTGAGAGATAGGATCTGATCCACCTCAACACAGTGCCATCAACCCCAAACCAATCACTTAGGAAATTAAAAAGAAAATCATGGTCGATAGTGTCGAATGCCGCTGAGAGGTCCAGCAGTGTGAGTGCGACAGCCTTACCAGAGTCCAACGAAGCAGCAATGTCATTCTGGATTTTCAACAGCGCTGTTTCTGTGGAATGGAGTCTCCTGTAAGCGGATTGGTTGACATTGGAGAGCCCCTCGCTATCGATATAATTATTTAACTGTTTGGCAACTACTTTTTCGATCAGTTTGGATAAGAAACTAAGGTTGGATACCGGTCTATAGTTTTTTAGGAGATTTCTGTCTAAGTTTGGTTTCTTGAGAAGAGGGGTGACATATGCTGTTTTGAAACAGTTTGGGAAACTTCCTTCTTTGAGTGAATAGTTTATAATATTGGTGATTGGAGTGACCAAAATGTCCGCACACTCTTTGACTAGTGCGGTAGGTATTGGGTCCAGGTCGGATGATTTGGTGTTGGATGACTTTAGGATTTTGAGGATGTCATCCTCAGATACAGGCTCAAAAGAGGTCAGGGCAGTGCTATTACTCTTTGGTATTGTGAGGGAAACAGGCACTGATGACTCTAAAGCAACTCTGATTTTCACAATTTTGTCACTGAAAAAATGACCGAAAGTGTTAGCTAAATCAGTAGGACTAATATGATCGGGTAGGATGATAGTTGAGGTTTTGTGCAAGATTTTCTTGAAAGTGTTCCACAGAGCCTTGGGGTTACCATTATTTTCAGCAATGACAGTGGAATAGTGCCTGCGTCTTGATTGTTCCAGTAGGAAATTGTAGCGATTGACAGCAGCTCGATATCTTCTCCGGTTGATTGCAGAGTTGTTACTGCGCCATACTCGCTCACACTTGCGCTTCAGACGCTTTGCTGAGAGGATGTCTGAATTCACAAAGCCTTTGTCGGGGTGCACTGGAGCCATTTTCCTCTTTATTGGGGCATGCTTGTCTAGAATGCTGCGCAAGGTGTTGAAATATTGGTGACTGAGCAAACTGGCTGTTCTGTGAGGATGCTTGATTAGATCAGAATTCAGGATGTCCTCTTTAAAATCCGTGATGTTTATCTTGTGAATTTTCCGGGTATTAACTTGTCTAAATTTGCAGGGAACCTCAATAGGTATATTGACCGAAAAAGTGATGGCAAGATGGTCAGATAGCCCAGCTATAACCTTAGCGCAGAGTGCCTTTGAAAAGGTGTCCCTCACACATATGACATCTAATATATGGCCATGAATGTGTGTTGGGGAATCAATAATTTGGGTGAAATTATATTGGCAGAGGGAATCATTGAATTTCTGCGACCAACCGTCCTGTTTATCCAGGTGTAGATTTAAATCACCTAATATTACATTTTCACAACATGATAAGGCAGCACCTTCGACAAAGGAACTGAAATCCTCAATGAAATTGGCTTTGGAAACATTGGGAGGCCTATACACAGTATGGAAAACAATATCCTGAGCATTGCCTGTGGATAGGTGAACAGATATGGACTCAAAGGTATTGAAGCACGGTTGAGGCAGAACCTTAAAATCAATATCATCACGGATGAAAAACCCGACACCACCGCCTCTCCCCTGCTGGCGTGGAACATGAGTACATTTATAGCCCGGAGGAGTGACACTTGCTATAAAGCTGTCTGTGTCGTCTGGTCGAAGCCAGGTTTCAGTGACCGCAATAATATCAGACTTATTGCTATTGATAAATTCTGCAAGAGCAACAGACTTGTTTCTAATGGATCTAATGTTTATTAGACTCCCAGTTAGAAGGCTAGTATTTGGGCCAGGATTTATACTGACATCCCCTAAGAGGATCAACAAGATGGACACCCATGGGCTGACATGTTTATATGAATGTGTTACCCTACGAATATGTCCTTGTATAGCCAAAAAGGCATAATTGACCTCATTGAGACATGGGTGAATGCCAGAAGCAAAAAATATGGTTGAATAGGTGGGGAAAGAAAAAGGCAGACTTGAGGCAACAGGAATTGGTGTTGTAGAAGGGTTGTCAGTGGTGGTATTGGTTGCTCGAGCAACCAGCAAAAACTAAAGACAGAGCCAGAAAGTGCAATGCATGTCCAAAAGAAATACCAAAAAAAAGAAAACTAGAAAAAGATGAACCTACCTTTCCTGTGTACCCACCTGTCTAAACAGCAAACCATAGATAAGTAAGTTTAAGAACACTAAAAAGATTGGTGCAGGATTAGTATGGACAAGGTGTGATATTGTTTGGTTGTAATTTTATTTAAGTTATTGGGTTAACTAGTTATGGTGAGAAATGGACAAGGTGTGATAATTGTTTGGTTGTAATTTTATTTAAGTTATTGGGTTAACTAGTTATAGTGAGAAATGTTGAAACAATGTGTGAGAATCCGCGGGAAATGTCCGGTGAGCGATAATACCCGATAGAGCACTATTTACAATTCTACCAAGTTGAAGGAGGTAGTATGTGCCAGCAGTGAATGTTAAACAACTAAATATTTTATAAAATGACAATAAAACCAGATACAGACCAGAAATAGTGACTGTAGAGTAAATGCATATAGTTTGGGGTTCTATTGCATGCCATAAGTGAGTAATAGCTATTTTCTTATTTGTGGCAAAATAATGACATAATTTTTCTCAAATAACTGCTTCATCTACTTTTGGGAGAGCTTTCACATGGTGAAGTTCCAGACCCGTAGCTAATTACTCACCTACTCAAAATGAGTAAATGTGAATTATCTGTAAAAGTATTGCAGATATCCAATTTTTCTCAAATAACTCATTCACCTACTTTTGGGAGAGCTTTTACTTGGTGAGGTTTCAGACCCGTAGCTAATTATTCACCTACTCAAAATGAGTAAATGTGAATTATCTCTAAAAGTATTGCGGATATCCAATTTTTATCAAATAACTCATTCATCTACTTTTGGGAGGCCTTTCACATGGTGAAGTTCCAGACCCGTAGCTAATTACTCACCTACTCAAAATGAGTAAATGTGAATTATTCCTAAAAGTATTGGGGATATCCAATTTTTCTTAAATAACTCATTCACCTACTTTTGGAAGAGCTTTCACTTGGTGAGGTTTCAGACCCGTAGCTAATTATTCAGCTACTCAAAATGAGTAAATGCTAACTATCTCTAAAAGTATTGTGGATATCCAATTTTTATCAAATTACTCGTTCATCTACTTTTGGGAGAGCTTTCACATGGTGAAGTTCCGGACCCGTAGCTAATTACTCCCCTACTCAAAATGAGTAAATGTGAATTATCTGTAAAAGTATTGCAGATATCCAATTTTTCTCAAATAACTCATTCACCTACTTTTGGGAGAGCTTTTACTTGGTGAGGTTTCAGACCCGTACCTAATTATTCACCTACTCAAAATGAGTAAATGTGAATTATCTCTAAAAGTATTGCGGATATCCAATTTTTATCAAATAACTCATTCATCTACTTTTGGGAGGGCTTTCACATGGTGAAGTTCCAGACCCGTAGCTAATTACTCACCTACTAAAAATGAGTAAATGTGAATTATCTTTAAAAGTATTGCAGATAGCCAATTTTTATCAAATAACTCATTCACCTACTTTTGGGAGAGCTTTCACTTGGTGAAGTTTCAGAGCCGTAGCTAATTATTCACCTCCTCAAAATGAGTAAATGCTAATTATCTCTAAAAGTATTGCGGGTATCCAATTTTTATCAAATTACTCGTTCATCTACTTTTGGGAGAGATTTCACGTGGTGAAGTTCCAGACCCGTAGCTAATTACTCACCTACTCAAAATGAGTAAATGCGAATTATCTCTAAAAGTATTGCAGATAGCCAATTTTTCCAAATAAATCATTCACCTACTTTTGGGAGAGCTTTCACTTGGTGAAGTTTCAGACCCATAGCTAATTACTCACCTACTCAAAATGAGTAAATGCGAATTAGCTCTAAAAGTATTGCAGATAGCCAATTTTTCTCAAATAACTCATTCACCTACTTTTGGGAGAGCTTTCACTTCGTGAAGTTTCAGACCCATTGCTAATTATTCACCTACTCAAAATGAGTAAATGCTAATTATCTGTAAAAGTATTGCGGATACCCAATTTTTGTCAAATACTCATTCATCTACTTCTGGGAGAGCTTTCACATGGTGAAGTTTCAGACCCATAGCTAAGTACTCACCTACTCAAAATGAGTAACTGCCTATTATCACTAAAAGTATTGCAGATAGCCAATATTTCTCCAATAACTCATTCACCTACATTTTGGAGAGCTTTCACATGCTAAATTTTTTTAATGAATTTTTTAAATAATTTTTAATGCATTAAAATTCATGAAATCATGCACTAAATCAATTATAACTTGAAAAGTATTACATTTAGAGCACCTTGTTAAAATATGTTATCTTTAGTACATCTAATTTATATGGCGGGAGATAAGTGCATGCGTCAGAATGCTTGTCTATAAATATGTTGTTCATCTACTTTTGGGTCAGCTATAACATAGTTAAATTGCAGACATGTAAGTCATGGCATGGCCGAGCAAGAGCTACTTTCAGGTTCTAACTGTAGAGTAAATCAGATGTAACTGGAAAACTATTGCATTTACAGTATTCAGTTTAAATATGTTGTTCATATACTTATGGGTCAGCTATAACATAGTGAAATTGTAGAACTGTAGCTCATGGCATAGCTGAGCAATAGCTACTTTTCGATTTTCACTGTTCAGTTAATCGATTGTAACTTGAAAACTATTGCATTTACAGTATTTTGTTTGAATAAGTTATTAACCTACTTTTGGGTCAGCTATAAAATAGTAAAATCATGGACCTGTAGCTCCTTGCATAGCTGAGTAGTAGCTACTTTCAGGTTCTCACTGTTGAGTAAATCAGTTATACCTTGAAAACTATTTCATTAACAGCATTTCTTTGAATATGTTATTTACCTACTTAAAATTCCAGCCCTTTGACTGATTGCATAGCTGAGCAAAAACTACTTTGAGATTCTCACTGTTGAGTAAATCAGTTGTAACTAAAAAACTATTGCATTTGTAGTATTTTCTTTAAATAAGTTTTTACCCTTCCTTTTTGCACCTCAACAGTTACCTTGTTACTTTCCTTCTGAATACCATTTGCAGGGCACAAGCTTTGTGTCCTTTTCTTCTGTCACTCTAAAACTCAAGACACATAGTCAGCTGACACAGAGCCCGTTCACGGGCACTGATTGCTTGTTAATTTTGGCTATTGTCATTTGACCTTGAAAGAGGGGCCAAAGCTGAAATCTGATCACATCAAAAGATTCCTAGCGCATCATATCCTATAGGATGGTTTCACATTTCAAACCTCTAGGACCAAGAAAAAGCGATTTATAAGCACTTTAGAATTTGCTGTCCTCGTTTGATCTCGAAGGAAGGGCCCAAGATCAAATCTGACCACATCAAAAAATTCCCAGCCCATGATTTCCTATAGGTTGGTTTCACATTGCAAACCTCTAGGACCAATAATAAGCGAGATATAAGCACTTTTAAGTTTGGCTATCCTTGTTTGACCTTGAAGGAGGGGTCCAAGGTCTAATCCGACCACACCAAAAGACTCCCAGCCCATGATTTCCTATAGGTTGGTTTCACATATCAAACCTCTAGGACCAATAATAGAGGAGATATAAGCACTTTTCAAAAAAATGCCCATGGCGGCCATCTTGTTTTTCAAAATGAGGCCGAAAATATTTCCAGTCAAGATTTTGTAATGCGGAACATATTCTGCGAAGTTGAGATCTCTACCTATAATACCTTTTGCTCTAGAGGGCCAACAAAAGTCCTTGCTTTAAGTCAAATAAACGTCCCTGGAGGCCATTCAAAATGAGGCCAAAAATATTCCCAGGCAAGATTTTATAGTTATGAATATATCCTGGAAATTTGAGAAGGCTAGCTATAATATTTTTTTATTAGAGTGTAACAGCCAATAATAAAGGAGGTATATGGCCTCACAGTCTAAGGTACCATTTTGAGTCATTTTAGCAGGCCTAAGGTGACCTTGAAAGCAATAGCCAACGTCAGCAAACTGGATACTGGTACTCCATCATGGACTGAAACTCCAAAGCCATTTTCAATAGTTTCCATGCAATATAGTCAGCATTGAGTGTCTCCATCATGTACTGAACCTCCAAAAGCCATTTTAGGCAGGTTGCGTGTAACCAACCCGCCTATTAGATTGATGTGTCCGACGTCCGTCTGTCTGTTTAACTCAAAAACGCTTTGCCCAATCGAATTCAAACTTGACAGGGACATACATCACCATCATAGCTAGGTTCCGTTCAAAATTGGTGTAATTCCGTCCATTTGTTTATCTGTTTTTTTGTCTGTCTGTCTGTCCGTCCACATTTTCGTTCCGGACTGTAACTCAAAAACTGTCCAATCAATTTCAAACTTGACAGGGACATGCATCACCATTATAGCTAGGTTCCTTTCGAAATTGGTGTTATTCCGTCTGTTCATTTGTCTGTTTGTCTGTCCATCAACATTTCCATTTCCGGACTCTAACTCGAAAACGCTTTGTTCAATCGAACTCAAACTTGACAGGGAGATAGATCACCATCATAGCTAGGTTCCTTTTGAAATTGGTGTAATTCCATATGTTTGTTTGTCCGTTTTTTGTCCGTTTGTCTGTCAACATTTCGGTTTCCAGACTCTAACTCGACAACACTTTGTCCAATCGAATTCAAACTTGACAGGGACATAGATCACCATCATAGCTAGGTTGCTTTAGAAATTGGTGTAACTCTGTCCATCCGTTTGTCTGTGGGTCAACATTTTTAGTTCCGGACTCTTGCTCGAAAATGCAATCTAATTCAAACTTTACAGGGAGATAGATCCTCATAGCTAGGTTGCTTTCGAAATTGGTGTACTTCCATCTGTTCGTTTGTCCATTTTTTGTCCGTTTGTCCGTCAATATTTCCTTCGCAACCTGCCTTTTGGGCATCTTTGACCCTCTTGTCAATAGTTTCCATGCAATATAGTCAGCATTAAGCATCTCCAAAAAGGCCAAAAATGGCCTTGGTGAGGTACTTTGACAGTCTGTGGATGACCTTCAATGAAGAGCTTCAAGGTCAAATTTCTGAATGCTTACTGAGGACGTATGTATGTATGTATTATATACATGTATACCCGCCATAGGATTATCTAACTTTCTGTATATGAGGACTGGGCCAAAATGTGAAAAAATGGCCAAAATCTGACCTTTAAGAGGCCACCAGTGACCGTGACATTGAAGGTCAAGGTCACAAAACAAGAGTGTTTGTGGCATTGCCCATATATACCCACATACCAAATATGAAAGGTCTAAAATATTTTTTAAGTTATCACGTCCGAAAGGAAATCTTTGCGGCGGGGTGACCGTACTGAATCCTATGTATCCCCGACTTTCATCTGGGGATAAAACAGGAGTATACAATTATGAAAATTAATAATGATAGTAGCATACTTGATTACAAATCTTACTACCTGTGGCAACCCTGGCTCAAAATTACTAAGTTGAAACAAAGTTCCAACTGATAATTTTGGAAATCTGGTGGTACATTCCTCTAATGTTCGGAACCTGGGGATGATGTTTGATTCCAACATGACTCGCTCACTGATCCTGTGTTCAAAGTCATGAAGTCAACTGGAATCATTATCATACATTCACATAGGATTTGTCACCTGCTTGATCTCAACACAGCTGCCCTAGCAGGTGCCATAGTTCATTGGGCTACTGCAATTTTCTTTTTTGCTCTATGACATAGTTAAACTTCACAAGACTTAAAAACACAGGGTACATTTCAAAATTGGGCTGATCTGAACAAAATTTTGCATGACCAACCAGTAAAATAGCATCAGAGATGCCCGTACCCCACAACCGGGGAAATAGTACAAAACAAAAGTAGTGAAACAGTACAAAGACCGGGATACTTTCCGCACAGCGTCACTTATTTTAAGGTACAAATAATGTTTAAGTAGAGAAAATAACATCTAAGAGAAAGAAAATGTATGTAAAGATAAAGTACTAAAACAAGTCAATTCAATAGAAAGATGACAGCATTAATCAGTAAACTAAAAATATGAAGCTGTAAAATTTATTAGTTGGAGAATAGCTGTCAATGGAAATAGCATAATTATGTAAAAGTGCATATAATAATCAGTTGCAGCAATCCATATATCTTTGTCAAATATGGCAGATGAACACACTTTGGCAGAGATACACCATGATGCACACATACATTTACATACACCCCATAACCTATGTCCCTACCAAGAGTCAACCTTCTACACCTTATGGAATCCAAGAAAGAAACAAAACTTTAAAACTCATGGTCACTATGACAAGGTCACAGGTCAAGTCAAGGTCACAGAATGATGTTGTACACCTACAACCCATAACCAATATCCCTACCAAGTATCAACTTTCTACACCTTACGATTTCCAAGATACAGCGCGGACAAGATTTTATAGGTCAAGGTCACTACAGCAAGGTCAAAGGTCAAATCAAGGTCACAACATGATGTTGCACAACTACACACCCTAACCAATATCCCTACCAAGTAAGAACCTCCTGCACCCTACAGTTTGTGAGAAATGACCTGGACAATATTTTATAGGTCAAGGTCACTATGGCAAGTTCAAAGGTCAAGACTGATGTTACACACCTACACACCCTAACCAATGTCCCTACCAAGTAACAACATCCTACACCTTACGTTTCCGAGATATAGCCCGGACAGGTTTTTATAGGTCAAGGTCACTACGGCAAGGTCAAATCAAGGTCAGACCATGACGTTGCACACCTACAGACCCAAACCAATGTCCCTACCAAGTATCAATTTCCTATACCTCATGGTTTCTGATTTGCAGCCTGGACAAACTTTTTCCTGCCACCCGCCCGACCGACCACCCATCCAGACACCATGGGTGTGGGGTAATAATTGTTGAAAAACTCATCACACCTCATCTAAAAATAACAGACTCATGACTGTCTAGACTCAATCTTTATGGAATACACTCATTGGCCCATGACATAATCAAATGATTCAGGAAGTTACACAGAGAGCAATGAAATGGACAGTGTTTAAAATCCAGGTTGATCCCAAGCATAATTCTATAAACTATAAGGAGCTTTCAGCTCATACTTGTATATACAGAACTACAAGGGCTGTGAGATCAAGGCAGTGGCTGACAGGCGAGAATATGTTTCCAGAACATCAGCTGGGTTCTCATGCTGGTCTTCGCTCAGGATCGAGGAACATGGCTACTGGCATATATTCATGCCAGATCTTGAGAGTTTGGAGGCCCAATCATACATGAACTTTCTCAGAATTACCCCAGAATATCTGAGGAATTAGAGAACAGAGTGGAAACACCAACACTCTAAAACTTCACCCCTGATGTCCTCTGGTTAACACAATCGGTTCCAAATTTTGTATATTAGGTGTGTTCCATTGCTTGATTCTATTGCAACTAGCCATATCACCATCCTTTTGTGGCCAGTTTCTGAAAAAACAATCATCTCTGCCCCAAATTTTATGTTTACTAATTGTATCCACCGGAGGCATCCAGTGGATACTTGGGTTTAGCATTCGCTACGTCGCCGCCCCCACACATAGAGATTTTTGACGTTAAAGCTCTCAGAGGAAAACTATACCTATCGCATCGGAGAACCAACGCAAATTGTATCCACCAGTAAGAAAACTCACCAAAGCCATTCAAACATCGCTTAACCTTGAAGGAGAAGCCCAAGGTGAAATCTGACCATAAAGTCACCATATCAAAAGATCCTTAGCCCATGATTTCCTATAGGTTGGTGTGACATTGCAAACCTCTAGGAACACAAATAAGCAAGATATAAGGACTGTTAATTTTGGCTAAATCCTAATTTGACCTTGAAAGAGGGGCTAAAGGTCAAATCTGATAATATCAAAAGATTCCTTAATAAGCAATAATAAGCGAGTTATAAGCACTTTTAAGTTTGGCTATCCTCATTTGACCTTGAAGGAGGGGACCAAGGTCAAATCTGACCATACCAAAAGATTCCTAGCCCATGATTTCCTATAGGTTGGTTTACCATCCCACACCTCTAGGACCAATAATAAGCGAGTTATAAGGACTTTTAAGTTTGGCTATCCTCGTTTAACCTTGAACGAAAGGTCAAATCTGAACACACCAAAAGATTCCCAGCCCATGATTTCCTATAGGTTGGTTTACCATTCCAAACCTCTAGGACCAATAATAAGCGAGTTATAAGCACTTTTAAGTTTGGCTATCCACGTTTGACCTTGAAGGAGGGGTCCAAGGTCAAATGTGACTACACCAAAAGATAACCAGCCCATGATTAACTATAGGTTGGTTTACCATCCCACACCTCTAGGATCAATAATAAGCGAGATATAAGCACTTTTAAGTTTGGCTATCCTCGTTTGACCTGGAAGAAGGTGCCCAAGGTCAAATCTGACCATACCAAAAGATTCCCAGCCCATGATTTCTGTAGGTTGGTTTCCCATCCCAAACCTCTAGGACCAATAATAAGCGAGTTATAAGCACTTTTAAGTTTAGCTCTCCTCGTTTGACCTTGAAGGAGGGGTCCAAGGTCAAATCTGACAACACCAAAAGATCCCCAGCCCATGATTTAGTATAGGTTGGTTTACCATCCCACACATCTAGGACGAATAATAAACGTTATAAGCACTTTTTTGGTGCTTATTTTTCTCGCTAATTTTTGGTCTTAGAGGCTTGCAATGTGAAACCAACTTATGGGAAATCATGGGCTGGGAATCTTCTAATGTGGTCAGATTTGACATTGAGCCCCTTCTTCAGGGTCAAACGAGGACAGCCAAACTTAAAAGTGCTTATAACTCGCATATTATTGATCCTAGATGTTTGCAATGTTTGCCAACTCATAGGATATCGTGGATTGGGAATCTTAGGTTGTTGTTAGATTTGACCTTTGGCCCCTCCTTCAAGGTCAAACGATGGTTCACCAGGGCTTTGGTGAGTTGTCTTTTCGGTGGATACAAATTTGCATCGGTTCTCCGATGCATAGGTCTACTTTAGGCTTGGAAATGAAATATTCACAACAGACAATAGAGGGATATCTGAGATCGTATACTTGCAACCAGTCTTTTGGTGCGACTACTGTGGTGACTGACCGTGCACATTCTAAGGGCGACTCGACTATCAGCGAAAAAGCTGTATAACATATAACAATCTGCAAAGGATAACTGAATATAAAGCAACAAAAAATTGAAAAAAAACCATAAAATAAAAGTGATGAAATTCTGTTTATCTCTACATTCTAACTGATTTGTCAGGAAAACTAGGTATTTACACAACAGCAGTATTGTGATATTAATGATTTTTATAAGAGACAAAGTAATGATTTGCCAAAAGTACATCCATGGTCTAAAAGACTGACCACAAAGGGGTGTATGACAGGCCGCTTTGCTATACTGCTGTACTTTTCAACCTTATAGATGACCTTTTGAAATGGCGGACTATAAAGAGTACCCAGTAGGTTAGGAGCCGAGTCGCACAAAATGTCAAACATGGTTGATATCTGTGATCCTGCAACTGAGGACGTCAAGCGTCAGTATCCCCACACCCCTCCAAAGTGATGCTGACTGAAAGACCAACATAAAATGAAGACCAAAAGAATTTTTGGTGAGTTGTCTTTGCGGTGGATACATAGATACAGCTGGATTCATAAATTCATTTGAATAAGACTCAGATATCTTGTATGATAACTAGCTAGGATACGACATCTAGGTCTACACGCAACTGGTGTGTCCTGACGATACGTCATTACCTACGTCACAGCTTTTGGCTCTTCTCCATGTCTTTCAGCAAAATGTGACCTACTCCTAGCATTGAGCCATTTACAGACGAGTAGTAACCCAGCAAATTAAGATGGCTCTTTAGATTTGTTCACTTAGATACCTTCTCAATAAAACAAAATCTCAAATTAAGATGACGCATAGGTTGGCCTGTACAGATATTAAAAGGTAAAAATTGCAGTATAAGCATGACCAACCCTAGCCATGAAACCAGGGGGTAAGGGACAATAAAGCATTAAAAAATTAAAGTTGGCGTTTTTAATAGGACAAGACAATTATCTTGACTTAATGAGATACTTAGTGCACAATTAGAAAAAAAAATGTTGGCTACTGGTTCATATATAGTTCCCATGCAGTCAATATGAAGTATATCTTTATTCCTAGTATTTTAGAAGCGACCTGTCAATGTGTTACTACACATTGTAACCTTGGTCCCAATTAATTTCTGTGAAGATGATCTGGAGATTAAACAATAGTTTATTGACATTTTCATTAAAACTGCTCCTTTGAAAATGCAACTCATTTATTGATGCAAATACCAGTATATTGTATACGTATGGAAAGTAATATTATACTCTCGCCTATCATGAACTGACGAGCTCAGAATGATTCATACACTTAAAATTAAGGATTCTCTTCCTGAATCAATAATGAGGGGGAAGTATCTACGTCAATGTCCTGACAACTACTGTACACAAAAAATATGTCTGAGGAAATATGTTTGACAACATTTGAACAAATGAAGCATATATTTCCCCATGGACTATATTAATTAGGAATTAATTTTATTATGTGCTGAAGTATATTTCAAATTTTGATTTCTTATGTAAACTATCAAATTGTAGGACATTTCTAATTTAACAGCTGTGAGTTAATTATAAATTGACTTAAAAAAATATACTGTTAACATGAACCAAATTTTTGATATCATAATTCGTGTTGATTTACTTAATTCATCTTCGTTAAATATAAAACCATCTATAACTAATTTACAGTTGACAAAAAAAACTGTATGATAGTAAATATATGGATAAAACTTTATCAATATTTTACCACATGAATTATGATTACTTCAAGATATAAGAGATAAAGAACCCATGAGTTTCTTAATACACAAAAATAACACAACAAACTGAGCTGTCTGTACCAACATTCTGTGTCAACTCACACTTATTCATAAATGGCCTGATTTTATTTGAACAGACCATCAAAGTGAAGTACTTGGTAAAATATTATTGGATTTTGGCACACCTTCAAGATAAGGCAAATATAAAACGTTGAGCGCTGATTATTATTGGTTATATGTGGGTTAATACAGATATTCAACTTACACGCCTTGTGCATTATATCAGAAATATATACCTGCTATTACTACACAGGACCTGAACAAGGATATAAATAGAGCTTGTTATAAGTGTTTATCTAATCTATATAATAACGTATTTAAGGGTCACCCCATTATATTCATTCGTACAGGAAAGGCATACCCAGAACAGTACTTTGGCAGGATATGTATGTCATGTTTCTTGTTTCATTTCAATATTTAAAGGATGTACATTATTAAACATGGTGTAATGTAAAATCGTTGACTATATACAGCATATAGACGAGTGACTATATGTACATATTTATGTGTAAAGTATGGTTCTTTTGGAATCAATTTGTAAAGATGACATGATGGTACAATTAAGCACATGGATTTTCTCACATGTTTGTATTCTTGAAACTATCAACTGTGTTCTCTAGCAAAAATGCACTAATGGGATAACTAAATGTGTAATTGGCCATCATTATACAACATATATACGATAAAATCAGTAGACTACGAATTCTATTCAAATTGAAATTACTGTTTTGGCTTTGGATAGCAACACTAATAAAAACCCGGGGCACAATATTAAAAACTATTAGACATCAGTGATGCTTCAACAATCATTCAAGTGGAAGTGTTCTGCTTGATTTATAAACTGACACTAAAATAAAAAAAAATAACATAATGGCCAGTGCCGCTCCAGATTCCACCAACATTACTCTGAGTGAGAGAGAAGCTGCAAAGTTTGGACCTCATGTACCCAGATAGCATGCCGCCGTCGGACCGACGTTGGCTGTTGGTCGCAAGGTCGGCAGATTTTGCCGACGTTGGGCCGACGTTGGGCCGACGGCTGCCTGCCAACCCCAACTCTGGTTATATATGTCTATACATTTTGCCGACGTTGGGCCGACGTTGGGCCAACGGTGGATTTTTATTCAAGATGGCGGTGGGCAATAATAGGGGATTTTGTGAAACTTAGTAAAAAATTATTTATAATGGTATATCTAAAAATCATATTTCAGCGAGCCCACAAATTTTAGCCAACTATTTCATAATTTTAGAAATAAAAATAACATTCTCATTATAAATTCACACTGAAAAAGTTATTTGTGGACAATTTGATTGGTTGATGCTACACAATGAGTAATTTTTTTTCGGTGGCTTGCCGACGTTGGGCCAACGTTGGGCCGCCGGTCAAAAAGCCGTTGGGCCGACGTCGGCAGCCATCGTCGGGCCGACGGATGTGCCGACGTTGGCCCGACGTTGGCCCGACGTCAGCATGCTATCTGGGTACTTCCCCCTTGCAGAGTGTGTGGGGCCCAGGCCACAGGGTTTCACTATGGTGCCAATACCTGTGAAGCTTGTAAGGTCAGTTATTATCTCCACCAAAGAGGTATTATTTTCATCACCATTTGTCTGCTTCTCCATTTGTTTGTTTGCTTCTTAGCAAGATTATGCAAATACTATTTGTTGGATCTTCCTGAAAAGTATCAGGAGATAGGTCTTGGTCTAACTAAAATCCCATTAAATTTTGAGAGTGATCTGGATCACTGTGTTGATACTAAATAAATAATCTATATTTTCCCATTTACTTATTATTATGCGCCTTGGCAGAGGTATATGCTGTGCACAAACTTTAATGTTAGGGGTTAAGTAGTCGGGAACATGGGCTCAGCACTGCTAATTGAGTCAAACCCACACAGAGGTGACAGCTTCTCATCAGATACGAAATTTGCTAGCATCAAGGCCGCTGAGGTCCACTTCAATGTCACACTTGATTATCAGGGGAAAAGTCATGTCATGAAGGAGTGTTGTAATAGTGGAGGAAGTTAGTGTATACTAGATTTTGTGACATAATGACTGAATTTGTAAACCATGTTCTACATTTAATTGTCTCTCAACTCTGTGGTTTCAGGCTCTACTCTTAGTCCAGCATTTTTGTCAGTAAATAAGGAGATGCTTCATTAAAAATGTCTTCTGAAAAGCCCCAAGCACCTTATATAACCACATAACAACAGAGACCCAGACACAAATGCATTTCCTCAGGAAACTAGTGAGTTGGGCGCATAGTGGTATAGTGACATGATGTAGTGGTATCACTCAGTTGAAGTGTAGATCCTGGCTTGGTACCTGTTACATAACATAACTATCACAGCATAAGGCATGTGAGGCTAGAAATAGGTATTTGTTATTGTAACCATTGTGGCTGAATCATTAAAGTTTATGACTATGATTTGAATCCATTCAGCACCAGCTTTTTATGGATGATTCCATATAAAAAGGATCACCGGTGTTTTATCATATGGTCATTACTATTAAAACTAAAAAGAAAAGAAAACAGAATGGCTGCCACAGCAAATATCTTGTTTTTTTTTGATTGAGTATAATTTAGGGATTTGAAATCATGAGCGTCCATATTATTTCCATCTTTATATTCAATTTTCTCTCTATCTTTGCAGGGTTTCTTTCATAGAAGTCTCAGTAAAAAAGACCAACACGTTTGCTTAAAGACATCTAAGTGTGAATTAAAGCCAGGGAACAGGAGTATGTGTCCAGCTTGTCGCTACAAACGATGTCTTGAGATTGGCATGTCTAAAGAAGGTATTAAAACAGGTCGTTATAGCTATGCAAAAAGAACTCAAGACATTCTAGAACTGAAAGCACTAGGGAAATACCAGTCCAAAGAGAAACCTGTGAAGACAGAAGTTGCTCCTCTGATACCTGCTACTTCTCCACCTGCTAAACCAAAAGCCACAGAGAAAGTGGAACATGTGATGCGCATCATGGCTCAGCTTATTGAAGCCAAGAATAAACTAGTGTCTGAGAATGAGAATCAAGTAACAAAACAGTACCAATCCCTTCTGTTGATGCAGAAATTTGGGCAAATTGATCCAAGGATACTTGGGACCTTAGACTTAAGCCAGTTAGCGCCAGGGTCCAATGGAGGGACAGCCAGCACACATTTTCCTTCGTTCCGCTTACCAGTGAATTTAAATCCCCTCTTAAAAGGCGATGGAGAGCAAGTGGAGTGTATGCGACAGTGGGCACACATGCTTGGGGGAAAGAATGGTGCATTAAAGAACCTGGTGGATTATATCAAAGCTATACCAGGATTCAGGGAACTGCCTATGAATGATCAAATACTTCTGATTAAACGTAAGTTAAAAGGCAGAGTGTTGCTTGGATTTTAAAAATTACTAAATGTCAATAGTTTTCATGACCATGGTTAGCCTGAGTAAGGCTGTGCATTTCTGGACTTAACCCTAAGATAGGATATTTGTGTATGGCAAGACAGTTTGCACAAACATCCCATTCCAGGGTCGATACAGGCTCAAACATCCCATTCCAGGGTCAATACAGACTGTAGCTGTTGGCATTACTTCAGGTGTTGACATGCAGAAAGTTTTTAATAGTGATGCAGGCTAAATACTATAACAGATGTTTACTAAATTTTCATAAAATATGTAAAGCAATGCAGTCTGGAGCTAATTTACTACAGGATGTGCTTAAGGATCAAAACATGGCCATTTTGTTGCTGTTTTTAGAATATTGTAATAACTGTTGAGTAGGTTTAATTCATGTCTATTGTGGGTAATGGAAAATTGACCTCTTAGATAACTGATGTAATAGAATATTCAGCCCTTAGAAAACTGATATAGAAAACAGATTTATGTCGGTGGAAAATTTACCTCCCTTTGAAGGGAAGTTTTAATGTGTTAATACATCATACCCAATGGACAATTGCTATACCAGTCAGTGTGACTGGTCCCGCCAAATGATAGAAAAAGCTGTCCTGTGTTTCCTTCCTGTCTACACAGCATGACCTCACGGCATGTTTTTTGTTTGGCACATGCAGTGTGCAGACATGTTTTTGAAGAGCTCTCTAAGTTTAAAGAAAAGGGACAATATTTGTGAATTTTGATTTTATTTTCACCTGAAGTTTATATATCGTGTTCTTCAAGTATCATGGCATCTCCTGCACAAAAAATGAGAAAGTTGCGGGCATATTATGGCTATCTTTGATGATCATTCCAACTGTGCTCAAGCACAGCGAGATAAAGGCGTGGGTGAGGATCTGCATGTACCTAAAGGACTATCATTTGTCTAACATTCTTTCTGCAGAGCAGAAGTTACAACTTTCTACCCCCACGTATAATTCCCACAAGGAACACAAGAAGAAGAAGATCTCTAGCCAATCTCCCTCCCCAGTTGATTCTGAGACTATCAAGCTTGTAGGGAGGGTCGAGAGTGACCAGGTGGTACAGGACAGGACCCAGGTAGCAAGAAGAAAACAACCCCATTCTGTTATGACTCCTACCAAAGCTAGTAAGAAGAAATCCAGTAAGATCTCTTCTGATTACCTGAACGCACCAGATGATAAGTGGTCACAGAGGTTTGCCAGGCTGGACAAGTCCTCAGTATTGGTTGAACCTGTCAAGCAGACATCTACTATTGTGACCACTGGGAGGCCCTTTATCAAATCACAAATCAGAAGTCTCTCTGGTTTTACAACAGACTTTTCCTGGTTCCCAAACCCAACAACTGGTGGAGACCTATACGGGACCTCAGTACCCTAAGCAAGTTTGTAAAAACAGAAAAATTCAAAATGAGAAAACCAGAAACAGTAAAGACCTCTCTCCAGACAGGGAGTATGTAACAGCCATAGATTTCTAGGATCCCTACTTCCACATTCCAATTCAAACTCAGGCAAGGAAGTACCTACATTTTCACATGCAGGGTCAATCCTACCAGTTCAAAGCACTAGCTTTTGGTCTGGTCATTGTACCCATGGAGTTCACTATGGTAGCATAGGAGGTCAAACTCATAGTTTTGCAAAAGGGTATAAGAATCCACCAGTACCTAGATGACTGGTTGGTCAGAGCCAGATCCCATCAAACCTGTCTTTAACATTCACAGACTCTAGTAGCTATTTGTCAGGAGTTAGGTTGGTTGGTAAACATAGAAAAATCAGAACTGAATCCCCAACAAGTCTTTTACATTGGCTACCAGTTCGACCTGAAAGAGGGCAAGGTCAGATCCACTGTAGAGCGTTGGCAGACCTTGAATATGAAAATCCAGAAACTTCTCTCTGAACCCACCTATCTGATCCGGCAGCTGATGTCCCTGATAGGGTTACTAACAGCCACAGAGAAGCAAGTCCACCTAGGTCATCTCCATGTGAGGATGATACAGTGGCGCTTGAAAAACAATTGAAGGGTACCAGAATCACTAAAAAAGGTTATTCCCATACCCAGATCACTCCACCCTCATCTAAAGTGGTGGCTTTAAGAAGAAAATGTGCTCAAGGTCAACCATTACACACCTCGGTGATGCTCTGTGAATCTTTACAGTCACATCAAAAGAAGGGTGGTGTGATCACTTAGGGGAACATCCTGCAAGGGGAAAGAAAATTACACATAAACTAACTGGAACTAAAGGTGGTGTTCCTGGCCCTAAAAGAGTTCCAAGACCTCTGCTTGAACAAAATAGTGCTCATAGCTACATACAACACCACACTGATTGCGTATATAAACAAGAAAGGAGGCATGAAGTCGAGCCATCTATGTGCCCTGCTGTGGAGAATCCTGACCTGGTGCTGCAGGAAACAGGTGACTCAAAGTCTGACACATTCCAGGCCAGCTGAATGTAATAGCAGACAAGCTATCTAGGCTAGACAGGATGGTCCCTCCTTCCAGATGTTTTCCAGCCGATTTGGTCCCAGTAGCGCCAGCTTCATATAGACCTGTTTGCCACCAAGATTGGCTGTATAAGTTGTAACTTGTACCCTATTTTCAGTTTTTCACTATCAAATAATCCCAACTTGAACAATACTGTGTACAAGTTGGATTTAAAGAACTTTGATTACATTTAAGAAATTAACAAATATACAGATGAAAATATACAGAATAAACAGTTTGCATTCTCATTAAAGAAGTAGAATTTACAGTGAATTTGTTATTCATGAAGATTGGATATGCTGATTTTATGAATTTTAAAGTATAAATTCACTGAAATATATTGGTAAATTGATAAATATGGAGCTTGTACAAGTTGCAACTTGTACAGATCCAACATTTGTACATGTTGCAACTTGTACAAGCTGCAGCTTGTACAGATTTCTTGTACAAGTTGCAACTTGTACAAAGTATAGATGTTATATAGTTACAAAAATAATAAAAAAAACAGTGATGTGCTTCATTCAGGAGGTTTATTTTCCTAGGACTGAAGTCATACCTCTCTTCTCCGACCTCAGAGCAGGTCTGTTAAAAAAGGGGGGGGGGGGGGGGGGGCAACAACAGTATACTGCCGGCAACCAGGAAACTGGTAACCAACCTAGGGGCTGACTGGCGTCCTGTTGAAGGTCACCTCTGGCCTTGAATTTTGAGTTCAGTTAAAGTTCCTAGTAACTGACCTGCCTACCATGCAGTAGTTATTCAGCAGATGTCCATTTGGTAGGATGTATTAATGTCACAAAATTGCAAATTTAATAAGTAAATTTTTATAAGATAAAACCTTACCCAATGGACAAGCGAGGCCCTCCCAACCGACCCCGCTATCAGCTTACTAGGGGTCTAAATAGGTTTAGAAAACGAAAAAGATGCTGTGACGTCATACTATTTAGGCAGGAAGGAAGGACGATGTGCCACCTAGCAAATTCTCACTACTAGATTGGTCCTGCATATGGAAATACAGAATGGCTTTTTCTGTCATTTGGCGTTACCGGTTGCACCGACCGATGTAGCAGTTGTCAATTGGGTGGGGTATTAACTTATAAAAATTTATTTATTAAATTTGTAGTTAAGGTTTCATTTAATATTGATTCCTTCTACAAAGGACATAAACCTTTAGTATTACAATCTTGAATGGGTACTTGTATGTAATCAGAATCACAGTAAATGAGGGTTGAGGCCTATTTTTAGAATTCTAAACTCCAAATCCTTTCAGTAATTTTATATTCAAGTTACATGCAAGTCATTGGATTTTCAAAGGGATTTAAAATCCAGATTCTTTGTGAAAAGGGAATTGAAATCCTTTTGATTAAGATGAAACGGTTATTTATGGGCATTTACATACATATTGTGAATTATTGTAATCATATCCTATCCATGGCTTTTAGAAACAATAAACCACCATAGTAAACAATGGAGGTTTTCAAACATTAACAACATTTACCTAATTTATCCAGCCAATAAAAGTGACATTATTGAGAAGGTAATGTCATAAATATATATTTTACCAACATTTTTTAGTCAATTCTGATGTATGTTATCAGCTTCATTCACAATCAACACATAATTAATTCTGTAACCTGGATTTCATGGGAACCTCAGAAGAGATAGATTTGTTTCAACAAAAATGGGCCCATCAGTGTAAAAAGACAGTTAATCATTTCTCTCTCTGCTGCTTTTGTGGCATCAGGATGGAGAAATGAAACTAGGGTTTTTACACAACACTTTTTTATTTATACCATTTTCATATGTCTGGATTTTTTCTTCCCTGCAGACTGTGTAGCTGAAGTGTGGCTGATAGGCAGATATCCAATGTTTAATGTGAAAGAAAAGCAGTACACCAGTGCTGCAGGAATAACGCTTGATCTCAAAACTGTAGTAGGTAAGGGACAATCATATATAAAACCAATAAACCAATTAGCACCTAGTTTGTTCAAGCTAGGTATGTGCCATTTATATTACTGTATCCCATATTCCCATTGTTAGATAAGTCATTATGTTTGAATATTGGATCATATTATGTAATGTAATATATTGGTAGGACAATATTGTCATCACAAAAGCAAATTACAATGCAGTAAAAGTACATCCATTACCTGTTATGCATATAAAATAAGTTAAAATGAAACTGATTTAAAAAAAAATCTCTTTTCAAATTTTCATTGTAATCACCAACTTTTGATCATTTCTTCCTTATGCCATATATTTTTAAAAATATATTACAGGTGATCCTGTCAACAGATAAACAATTAGTCAAAAAAAACAAACAAATATTGTACTATTGTGATGCAGCCTTTGTGGAAGTAACCAATGATCTGACCTCAGCCACTAAAATTGAACTAATAATCAGCATTATCCAACTGAAATTGAAATGGTTCACTATTTTTATGTGTATTGCAACTACAACATTGACTGTGTATTACAATTATTACTTGTTCAGAATTGTCTGTGTTACAGTATTACAATTGCAAAATTGTCTGTGATTACAAGTTCAGTATTGTTTGTGTATTACAATTACAGAATTGTATTTGTTTTACATATTTAAATTTGTCTGTGTTACAAATTCAAAATGATCTGTATCAGGCTTTTAGAACAATCTACATTACAGGTTCAGAAATGCCTGTGTCAAAAGTTCAGGATTATCTGTATTGCAGGTTCACAATTGACTCTGCCTTACAGGTTTAGAATTATTTGTATTAAAGGTTCAGAACTTCCTGTGAAAAAAAAGTCCAGGATTATCTAGGCTTTATAAATTCAGAATTGTTTGTGGATTACAGCTTCAGAATTTCTGTAATTTTTACAGGTTCAGAATTGGCAGACATCATGTGCAGCTCTGCAGTAAAGTTACAGAAGCTTCAGATGGATGAGGAAACAAACACGTTACTCTCTGTCTTTGTTGTTGTGGCCCCAGGTATGGTACACTACACAATTTGTTTCCAATGATTGGAAATAAAAGTATCTTCAAGAATGTATGAAAAAGGACAACTAACATAGTTTTGAAGATAAATGACATTTTCCAAGATTAGGAATTAAGAAAATTCTAAATTATGTACAGACATTAATTTAAAGTAGTAGTCTTCATTACCCAGTTTGCCCAACATTTGCCCAAAATTGCTCTATGTCTTACAGGTTTTTAGATAAATGACATTTCCATTTCTGCCAAATTCAAGATTAGAGGTCATAGGGCAATATTTCTTGTTACCTTGGGGGTCCAAAATCTGTTCGAAATTGCTCTATCTCTTATGGTTTTCGAGATAAACAAAATTTTCCACTTCTGCCAAAATTCAAGATAGTGGCCGAAATTCGAAAAAGTATAAATTTTCAGTGGTCCCAAAAGACAAATCCTCAGTACCCTAGTGGTCCAAACATTTGCCCCAAATGCCTCTATCTCTTATTTTTTGTGATAAACAACATTTCCATTTACACCAAAATTTAAGATGCAAAATGAAAATTGGAAAAATCTTAATTTTTCAGAGGCCCTAGAGGAGTAGTCTCTAAGGACATCATATTTGGCAAAAACCTCTGAATTGAATACTTTTGAAGTTACAACGGAGTTACTCTGGAAAAATATCTAAGTAGCTATTACTCAGCATTATAGCTACAGCTCTGTTAAATGTTTGCTTTGACACAGAAAATCATTAAGTAGATAAAATATTTGACACAAAAACCTCTAAATTGAATATACTTTTTAAGTCACAAGTGATTTATTCATTAGCCAAATAGCAAAGTAGCTATTACTCACTTGGCTATGGAGGTACAGCTCTGAAAATTTGCCACAAAACAAAACATCAGAAAGTAGCAGAACAAGATCTTTGATAAAAAACCTTTAACTTGAATAGTTCGAAGTTACATACAACTTACTCATTGGCAAAATGTCAAAGTAGCTGTTACAAAGTTGGAAGTGAGCCACAGCTCTGAAAATTTGCCTCAACACAAAACATCCAAGTAGATGGCCAACATATTTGATAAAAAAACCCTCAATTCAATACTTTTGAAATTACAAGTGATTTACTTCATTAGCAAAATAGCAAAGAGTTAGCTGTGGAGCTATAGCTCTGAACATTGTCATGCCAAAGAACATCAGATAGTATCTGAACAACGTATTCATAAAAAACATCTAAATTGACTAGTTATGAAGTTATAAGAAACTTACTCATTTGCAAAATGTTAAAATAGCTATTACTCAGTTGGATGTGGAACCACAGGTCAGAAAATTTCCCATGACACATCATCAAAAAGTAGTTGGAACAACTTGTTGCACAAAAATTTGAAAATTTTAATTAATTAAATGTAGCTTTTGTAAGCTACAAGCTTACCATGTGGAACTGAATGCTTTCTCGGGAGGCTGCATGCATCTGGCTGATGTCCAAGAAAAATAGACGTTTAGTATTGACCGGATCCCTGTGCTGAGAGTGTACCATAACAGTGTAATCTGCCGTCTAACCCTTCTTGTCTCATTGTAAATTTAGCCCATACCCCCTCAACTGGAATACAGGGGGGAGGCAGGGTAGGACTCTCTTTAGTTCCACATGGTAAGCTTGTAGCTTACAAAAGCTACATTTAATTAATTAAAATTTTCAATTTTATTGTGCTGCAATAGCTTACCATGTGGAACTAAATGCTGAATCCAACCGTCTAGTGGAGGGATTACAGCTGAGACTGGAATAATACTGATTTTTATTGGATTTGAATTAAAAAATAAAATGAATATTGAAAAACCAGTCTGAGTCCCACTTACAGAGTCCCAATTCTGAAAACCGGACCCGTAAGAAGCCAAAAAAAAAACCTAGAAAATTAATGAATGACAGTACTGATACTGTCTGGATGTTTTGACTGAAGAGTTAAGTGCAGCTGTGCTCACTTATGCGAGTATCACTGTGATGAATACCATCCCTAAGCTTGAATCTCATAAACTTGCCACCCCCCCACCCCCACCCCCCCTCTTTTTTTCCCCCGAGGATGAGCGGTCTGAGGGGAAGGGTCTAGGACTTGTTGTGCTGCTACTGCTAGTCCCAGATACATATTGTCGTTCTCATTGTCTGACCAAGTAAGGTCGTTCAGGTAAAAATTGGTAAATGTGTTGTAAGCTTTCCTGTGACACGCTTGCATGATTTGGCCCACCGATTCCCCACCGTAAAAGGCCTTAGAGGCCGCGAAGGCCCTAATGTCATGCCCTTTGACTTGGACCAGGTCCAAGACTTGTTGATCTGCTTGTTTGTTACAAAGTAAGATAGTTTGTTTTAGCCAAGAAGAGATTGTAGCGGGTCTGATGTCTGAGGTATGTCCCTTCTTAAAGGAGATAAAAAGCAGGGATCGAGACCCTCTTAGGTCTTTGGTTCGATCCAAATAGTATCTCAGGGTCCGAACCAGACACAAGGTCCTGTCTTCTTTGAATTGTCTATCTACAATGGTCTGAACTTTGGGAGATATGGAGCCCTGTTGGGCCCAAGGTGTCAACAATGGCCGTCCTATAACCATCAATGGTCGAAGGGCGCCTGTTTAGATCTTGGTACAGGTACATAAAGAAGTCTGAGACTTGCTTTACAGAGGGAGTGGAGAAATCTCTGCGAATTTTCTCTGCACCATTTCTCAAATAGGGCCCACTTTGACTTGTAGATGGTCCTTGTTGATGACCTATGAGCAATTATCTCTGCCACCTCCACAGAGAAGTCTTGTTCTTGGAGCTGTCCACTCCTAGACACCAGGCGTGGAGGTTGAGATGTTGTGGATTGCTGTGAAACACATACTTGTGGGACTGTTTGAGAAGAGTTCTTGACACTGGTAGTTGAGGTGGGATCTCTGTTGAGAGCTGCACTAGGTCTCAAAACCAGGGCATCCCTGGCCAGCCTGGGACTATTACAATGATCAGACAACTGGATTGCCTGATTTTTTTGGATCACTCTGAGACGGAGAGCCGTAGGAGGGTTAGCATAAGCAGTGAGACCCGACCAGTTTATGTTCAGAGCATCTATGTCCCAAGCATTTTGGTCTGGGACTGGAGATACGTACAGTGGAACTTTATATGAACTGTTCCTCAGGCTTTGATGCCTAGAGTCCCCTAGATGTGGTTGAAGGAGGGTTATCTCAGCCTTGCGTCTTAGCAGGCCAGTGTTGCCCATGGTATACAGCTCCCTCTGGAGTATATGGGCTACAGATTGGCTGAGGCAGGCTAGGGCTCTCTGTTGAATAAGGATTCTCTTATTCAAAATCTCAAAATAGTCACAGGCATTTTCATAGCCACGCCTGACAGCTCTTTCAGGGTCGGCACCCTTCTTAATTTGGCTTTTAACCCTCTTAAAGGTAGCCTTGAAACTGTGCTGACACTTCTCCATAACAGTGTTACAAGAAGAGGCAGTCTTAGCGAAAGTAGCTGTGAAATTGATGGTAGAGAGATTCTGCCTAGCTTGGTGTTCAAGTTCCTTAAGAACTTGTAGGGGAACCTTGCCCAAAGGGTCCCCAGAGGGCTTGGGAGAAATACAGACCTTGGCAAAATCTGTATTGAGCTCCTGAATTTTGTCTTCAAAACAAGGTTGTTCCACCTTGTAGTATTTGGCTGCTGAAGCCGGGGGTTTGATATATTTACCCTCAGGTAAATTAGAGGCCAAGAAATCCTGTTCAAATTTCTCAAAAGCATCTTTCAGACTGGATTTAAAGGGAGCATAGCTGAGGGGCCTCTTGGCCTAAGCTCCTGTTGGCCTTCTCATCGTCCAGGCCTAGCACAGTGGTAGAGGACCTAGGCAAAGTCTCCCCAGGATCAGGGAGCTCAAGAACCTAAAAGTTTCCACTTTCTCAGCATATTGTGAAGGGAGGTCAGACATATCTACCTCCCTGTAGAAAACTGGGCTGTGCTATCCTGATGTTCAGGCTCAGAAGGAGCCTTTTGTTGAGGTTTGGTAGACTTTTTGATAGGGACAGAGGACTGATCTTCCTCTGAAGAAGACTCGAAATCGTCCCCTAATAAGTCCAGATCATCATCCTTACTAGTATTACAAGGATCCAATGCCTTTTGTCTCCTGACATACCGACATCTGTGCTTGATCTTAATTTGCTGTTCTTCAGAGAAATTTTCACAGATATTGCACGGAGTTTGGTTTGTAATGTAGGGGTCATCTCCCTTACCAGATTCCCTGCATGTGGGGCAATAATTGTGGATATCAAACAGAAAACAGAAGTGATGGCATTTAGATGATCTGGGCTTTGCATTCGTTTGGTGGGACGACATTTTTACTGCAATAAAATCCGAGTCGAAACACGGAAAACTCACAAACAATAAATATTCAAAGAATACTTATCCTGCACTTTTCAAACTAGGTTAGAATGATCTATGCAATAAAATAAACAAATGACTGAAAAATAACATCCAACAACACATATATTCTGAGAAACCAGTGAAAATGTAAGCTTATTTTCAAACGCTTGCTAATCATGCGGCCAATGAGAGAAGAAGGGTTAGACGCGAGATTACACTGTTATGGTACACTCTCAGCATGGGGATCCGATCAATACTCAATGTCTATTTTTCTTGGATGTTGGCCAGATGCCTGCGGCCTCCCGAGAAAGCATTCAGTTCCACATGGTAAGCTATTGTAACGCAATAAAAGTTCTACATTCAATACTTTTGTATTTGGAAGTTATTTACTCAAAGATGAAAGCTATTATTCAGCTAGGAAACTACAACTCTGATAATATGACACAGATTATCAAACAGTAGGTGAAGAACATAGTTGGTAAAAAGCCTCTAAATTAAATAGTTTTGAAATTAAAAGTGATTTACTCATTAGCAAAATAGCAAAGTAGCTATTATTCTGTTAGCTGTGATGCTTTAGGTCTCAAAATTTGCCATGACAAAGAACATAAAAAATAGGAGATCAACATATTTCACAAAAATGCTCTACAATCAATAGTTTTTCTAGTTACAAGTGATTTACTAAAAAGCTGAACTATCAAAGTAGCTATTACTCAGTTAGCTATGGAGCTACAGCTCTGAAATTTTGCCATGACACAGAACATTGAAAAGTAGCTGAACAACATATTTAATCAAAACAATGTACTGGTAAGTATTACAGATACAAAGAAAAAATCTATTTACTCATTTTTGTCACTTTTAAACACAAAAAATAGCTATTACTCGTTTAGCTTTTGAGGTGGCCCTCAAAAACAAGTACCATATTGTAGATACAGAGAAAGTATGTGAACAACATGTTTTAGTAAAATGGTGTAAATGTCGTTATTTTCGATTTATAAGCATTTTACTTAAAACAGCTACTAACACTATTACTCACTTATCTATAGACCTAGACCTGCAAAAGAAGGAATAATATTGAGGGCATGAGAAACTAAGACAAAATTATTAAAGCAAAAGACCCCACAGCTCAAGCACAGGACAAGCTCCAAGGACATATGTTTGTAGGCTATAGAGGACACATATATCTATTAAAAATATCTATTGTAAAGAGATTAAACTTTCTATTAATGAGAAAAAGCCTCAGAATGTGTAAAACTTCTTGATGATCATCGAACAAATGCCCATGATGGCCATGTTGCCAAAAATATTGTCAGACAAGCTTTTGTAAGGATGAATATTTCCTGCAAATTTGAGAACTCTACCTATTGTACCTTTTACCCTACAGGATGACAAAACTCCGGTGGATTAGAATAATAGGACCTTAATTTAACTTTCCACCTTGACAGAAAAGAACCTTATCAATCTAGGGCTTCAGGTGTTGCTATCTCTATTCACCTTTGTTCTCTTGAGATGTAACAACAATGGCATTGTAAAATGTTCTCATAAATGAAAATTGTTTGTTAGTATTTTTCATTTCAAATGTCACTTATATTAAAAATATGTTTTGGCTATTAACCTTTGAAACAAGAAGTATTGTAATCTTGTTGACCTTGCAGAATGGATACTAAACTAATCAGCTCTGGAGACTTCTACTGATTTATTATGAATGTATCTGGATGTGATATATAGGTATAGTGAGAGATGACTGTATAAGAGATGACTGTATGTACCTTTTGTTGGCAATACTTGGGACAGCTGTAACATAAAGTGGCACTTGAACTGATAATCATCTGTCCTTAATACACAGATACTCTTACCAGGCCCCAAAAAATCAATCTACAGTTAACAGGGTTTATGTTATACATGGAAAAATAACAGTATGAAACAGTCACAAGATAAATCAAATTAATGGTCACTCTTGAGTTTAGTTATGTATAGATCCTTGACTCATAGAGAAGTTCATTTTTCAAAAGTATTGCATTTGACCACTGATATATGCCATGATTCAGAAAAGACAGGATGTAAAAGAGATCAGTTAAACCAAAGAAAGAACTTTAATCTATTGTACTAATCAAGCATGAATCATAAAATTTACAATGTTTGTATTATTGCTTTTAAAAATATCTTAAATACTTAGTATTTTGTTTTAATATGTTGTGTTTTATGTGCAATTCTGATTGGAGAATTCAAGAAGTTAATCATGCAAAGCTTTTTACCCCACAGCCCTTAAGGGCTGTTGGGGTATTGTTTTCACCCATGGTGTCCGGATGGGCGGGCAGGCGGGCGTCCGGGCGGGCGGGAAAAGAGTTTGTCCGGGCTGTATCTCAGAAACCGTAAGGTGTAGGAAGTTGACACTTGGTAGGGACATTGGTTAGGGGGTGTAGGTGTGCAACGTCATGGTCTGACCTTGATTTGACCTTTGACCTTGCCGTAGTGACCTTGAGTTTGAAAATCTTGTCCGGGCTATATCTCGGAAACCATAAGGTGTAGGAAGTTAATACTTGGTAGGGATATTGGTTAGGGGGTGTAGGTGTGCAACGTCATGGTGTGACCTTGATTTGACCTTTGACCTTGCCGTAGTGACCTTGACCTATAAAATCTTGTCCGGGCTATATCTCAGAAACCGTAAGGTGTAGGAAGTTAATATTTGGTAGGGACATTGGTTAGGGGGTGTAGGTGTGCAACATCACAGTCTGACCTTGATTTGACCTTGACCTTGCTGTAGTGACCTTGACCTATAAAATCTTGTCCGGGCTATATCTCGGAAACCGTAAGGTGTAGAAAGTTGATACTTGGTAGGAATATTGGTCAGGGGGTGTAGGTGTGCAGCGTCATGGTCTGACCTTGATTTGACCTTGACCTTGCTGTAGTGACCTTGACCTATAAAATCTTGTCCGGGCTATATCTCGGAAACCGTAAGGTGTAGAAAGTTGATACTTGGTAGGAATATTGGTCAGGGGGTGTAGGTGTGCAGCGTCATGGTCTGACCTTGATTTGACCTTTGACCTTGCCGTAGTGACCTTGACCTATAAAATCTTGTCCGGGCTATATCTCAGAAACTGTAAGGTGTAGGAAGTTGATACTTGGTAGGGATATTGGTTAGGGGGTATAGGTGTGCAACGTCATGGTCTGACCTTGATTTGTCCTTTGACCTTGCCGTAGTGACCTTGACCTATAAAATCTTGTCCGGGCTATATCTCAGAAACCGTAAGGTGTAGGAAGTTGATACTTGGTAGGGATATTGGTTAGGGGGTGTAGGTGTGCAATGTCATGGTCTGACAAGGATTTGACCTTTGACCTTGCCGTAGTGACCTTGAGTTCGAAAATCTTGTCCGGGCTATATCTCGGAAACCGCAAGGTGTAGGAAGTTGATACTTGGTAGGGACATTGGTTAGGGGGTGTAGTTGTGCAACGTCATGATCTGACCTTGATTTGACCTTTGACCTTGCTGTAGTGACCTTGACCTATAAAATCTTGTTGCACCTTTGAGTCTGTTTTTTGATGCAGATTTAGCACTGTTAAAGTCATATTAGAATTTATTAAGAATTTTACTTTCATAACTTCCCATTGTAAGAGATAGAATAAAGAGTGTAGTAGATAAAGAGTGTTGAATTTTAGTTTGCTGATTAATGCTGTTATCTTGTTATTGAATTATCTTGTTTTAGTACTTCATCTTTATATGCATTATCTTTCTTTTAAACATTATTTCTCCATTTAAACATTGTTTGGACCTTTATATAACTGACAGTGCTCTGAAAGTATCCTGAAGTTTGTACTGGTACAGTACTTCTGTATCTCATGGTGTTGAAAATATTTCCCTAGGCTGTGGGGTACGGGCATCTCTGATGCTATTTTTGTATTTGTATCTACTGCTTGCACACAAGTAGAGTTATATTGGTGTCCAATATTATTATTACATTGTCTGATAGATGTGCATTAGCCAACTGTGAGGCTTTATCATGCGATTGTAAACCATAAACCAAGTGATTCTAAATATCTGATAGTTGAAATCTGGTATACCACTTTCACCCTAAAAGTACTTCAAGGACCACACCATCAAAGATAGTACAGGCTTGGATTAAAAAAAGAATAAAGGCTAAAATATAATGATCAGAATGCTAAAATTCTATAGGATATAAAGAGCTTGATTCTTGCAACACTTAGAAAACAGATACATGTATTTTGTAACAATATTGTACATTTTCCAGATAGAACAGAGCTAGAAGCTAGAGATCAAGTGGAAGCAATACAAGAGAATCTACTGGAAGTCATCTTGTTTGTGTTGAAGTCTAAATACGGAGACATGTACATGCTGAAGTTTGCTCACCTGGCAGAAGCTTTGACGGAACTGAGAAATGTGACTGAGCTGTACCTTAAACTGACAAATACTCTGATTACCAAAGTATCAGATATGCCTCCACTACTGACTGAAATGTTGTCCTTGTCATGATCTTGGATGTGCTATCATTAACACATGACATATAGGCGTTTAACAGTTGATTAGTATACTGACTATAAAGCATCATACTTTGTTGACAGTTTACAATCAAATTGTCATACAGAAAATGTGTTATATTAAACTTTTGCTCATGCATACCTTGTTGATTGACAATTTATAATCACATTGTTATACAGAAAATGTGCTATATAAAACTTTTGCAAGATGACTCGGCCATTTTAAAATTTGCAACATTACTCACAATATACATCAGGTATGTGCTTATGGCCATCCTCAGACTTAAAATTATCCTACTTTGTTACCAAATTTGGTGCAGACAGTAGGTTTCTTCAAGGTATTATGGGAATAAATAGACTTCCTACAGGTTCTTTTGTCTGGGGTATTATATGAGGACAGAATTACTTTTTTACCAAATTTGGTGCAGACTAGGTTTTCCCACTCACCAAGGGGATTCATAATGATTTCATGTATGACACATTCGGTTAAATAAAATAAATAAGGACTTGAAGCAAGTCTAGGGAGTGAAAAAGATTTATTTCAATCTACTTTTGAAAAGTTACCTTGATAAGTAAAAGTTACCGAATATCATGAAAACTTTTCTCACATGGTTTTCTTAGAGTTTTCAACTGGAACAATATCACATAAGGGAATGAAGTGACATGTTACAAGTACTTTAAACTTGAATATATTTAATTGAAAGAGCCAGTAACTTAAGCTGAGTCAAAGTAGTCCACCCAAGGGCTAAGCATAAAAAGGTTTGCAAGTTGTAACCAACTGTGTGCCTTCCGCTACCTAAACTTGTGGTAGGAATAGACGACCATCAGACATTCCATGGAGGTTCTTAGTCTGCGGCAAGAATAAAATTTAAAAAAAGTTTCTGAAGAAATTGTGAGCCTTTCATGTGTACCATGAATAGCTTGCTGCAATAGACTTCAGTATGTTTCTGAAGAAATTGTCAGCCTTGTCAGAAGTTCTCAAAGTAAGTTAATTTCTTAAGGCATTCTATGCCTTCCATATGTACCATGAAGTTTGTTGCAATAGACCCAAGCATGTTTATGAAGAAATTCTCAGCCTTTCACACTAGGGGTAACCGTGTCTCAGGAAAGTCTAATTCTTTCTAGTTTTTTCTACTAGTTTTTTTTTGTCCTACACTATTGTTAATCTTTAGTTAAAATAAAATTCTACTTTGGAATTTTTTAGCTAAAGGGACTTGACACTTTAACTGTACATATATCTTGTACCATTTATATATAAAACAAATAGAATAGTCAAGATTCCATAAATTTCTATTGCATTAAGCTGGTGACGTGTGTGCCACTTCTAAAAAAAGATTTGTTTGCACACAGAATCAGTCAGTACTGTCACAGTGGAAAATACTGTATTTAGAGAAACCTGGACAGCTGATACCCTTTACTAAGCTACATTTATTCAAAGATAAAGACAATGGTTAAAGATAATGGAACAGTAAAAATAAAATATACAAATGTAAATGAATCATCTTTATTGACATTAAAAGATTCACACAAACTATGCTAAATGGAATCTTTTTAATAGAAAGTAAATAAGTAGTATAATATAAAGACAATCTTTTGTACCATACATTTCACTGTTGTCAGGAAATTTTGGTCAAATATAAAGAATGTTTTCTTGCAAATGTCTGACATGTTTGTGGGAATATTCTGTAAAACCACAATTTCCAGAGAACAGTGTAAATGTTGATTGAAGCAGACCTCCGAAGACCTGGGCACAGAAAGAGATATAAATTTGAATAGTAAAATGTTCCCTGTTACTCCACATCACAGTGTAAACATGGTATACCAAAATACATGTACGTTCAAAATACATGTACGTCTTAAAGCTGAAATTAATCCTCTGGATTTTTGAGGTTCTAGTAATAAAAATTCTATTGTATATCATTTTTAAACTGACAGAAACTGAAATTATGAGACTAAACATCATGCTGTATTCAAAAAAGTTCACAAAAGTGAAATGTTTTCTTCCTACAATTGGACCCTTACAATCCTGCAAACTTCAGATCAGATTGATTGTAGATTATTACATTTTATTTTAAGCAAACATTTGAGTGAAATATACAAGGTAGAACCTTGATGTTTGGACCATATAGGGGACTAAGCTGGTATTTAAAAAACAGAAGGATCTTTAAACAGAAGTATGTGAATATAAAACAATAAAAAATAAAAATTTGAGACAGCCTAAATAAGTAAACAAAACAGAATATCTGGATGATAGAAGGTTGTTTTGTAGATGTTCTACGGTTTCTACAAATATGAAGTATCTTTCACATATATTAAGAATGCTATACATAACCAAATATATATGTATCTATATAAATATATATTATATATAAGAATATGTAGAGATGACAGGCAAGGAAAGGAAAGATCTTTGGTAGTTATTCAGGTGATACTTTTACACATAAAAGTTCAACAAACATATATTGCCATTAAAACTTTAAAATTGCATTCAAAAAAATTAACAAGTTTAATATTTAACCAAAGAGAATTTTATTGCAAGAAATTAAATTACTCTCATCGTTTTAATATTTCAAAAGTGCCTTAAAACTGTTATGAGCTTGTGTACACAGAAAGCCTCACCTTGGGGACACACTTTAAATGCTCCTAATTTCCAACTTACCAACGGTCATTGTAATTCCTACTTCTACATCAATTACCAAATCTTACAGACTATTTTATTTAACCTGATACCACCACAGTGACAGTGAGGCTCTCCTGAAATGCTCTACCAAATCACTAGAAAAGTTATCCATTTGTAATACAATATCTGCACAAAATTGAATGAAATCTCCATCATTTCATAATAAAGGAGCCACTATATGGTAAAAAGGGGGCTATTTTACAACAAAAAAAAAATAGCATCAGAGATGCCCATACCCCACAGCTCAGGGAAATAGTTTTCAACACCATGAGATACAGAAATAAAACAGTACAAAGATCAGGAGACTTTCAGAGCAAACAGTGTCAGTTATGTAAAGGTTCGTATAATGTTCAGGTAGAGAAAATACTTTTTAAGAGAGAGAAAATGTATATAAAGATAAACTATTAAGACAATTCACAAGAAAAATGACAGCATTAATCAGTATCCTAAACATTACAAACACAATTAAGTAGAAGTGCATATATTAATCAAGTCCATCAATCCATACATATTTGTGATACGAGAAATATGTTTTAAGTATAATATGTGAACACACTTTGCAAAAGCCAAGGTTCAAAGTCACATCATGATTTAGCATTATTTAGCATTTAGAAACCAAGAATCAACTTCCTACACCTTATAGTTTCTGAGATATAGCCCAATTCCAATTCAACTTTTATAGTGCTTAATCTCTGCCTAAGTGACAGACTCTAAGGCGCAACATCATAAGCATAGTTACAAAAATCAATTGTCATTATCCACAGCTATGGTTGACATCACGGAGAATGCCATATGAGGTGGAAAATACTAAGGAGGATAAGCTTGGCAGAATAGGTATGCCTTAAGTTTTTTTCTGAAGGAAGCAATGGAAGTGGCAGATCTTACATTATCAGGGAGTTCATTCCATATTTTGGGAGCATCATATGCAAAGCTTAGACCAAACTGCTTTGTGGATTTGTAAATAGATGGTTGGTATTGAGGAACATGTAGAATTATACCATCTGATTGACTCAACCGAGTATTATAGGCACATTGTCTAACTTTGAGAAATGGGCTGAAATATTTTGGACAGTTAGTATGTAGGTATTTATATACCAACAAGGCAGTCTTGAAGATGCAACGGTGTCTTATGGGTAGCCAATGAAGGGCTTTTCTTAGTGAAGTGGTGTGAGAAAGACATGTGGTTCTGCAAACAATTCTGGCCAGACTGTTTTGAATGCATTGTAGCTTGCGTAGGTTAGCAACAGATAGACCCCTAAACAAGGAGTTACAGTAGTCAAGCCTACTGCCCACAAGTGCGTTTGCAGCCGTAAGAGCAGCATCACGAGTCAAGTACTGTCGAATTTGTCTAAGATCTTTCATCTGAATGAAACATAGTTTACATACATTTTTAACATGTTTGGTGAAGGAAAAGTCTGAGTCAAACCAGACACCCAAATTCTTAACAGCATCTGAAGGTATCAGTGATTCACCCAATATATTTACTGGAAAGAATAGGTTTAACTTTTCTTGTTGTGGAAAGAATAGGTTTAACTTTTCTTGTTGAGACTTGGCGCCAAATATAATAAAGTCGGTCTTATCAGCATTCAGCTTTAGTTTATTTGCACACAGCCATAGTTTGACATCTTCGAGGCACTTTCCTAGCCGATCGAAGGCAATTTTTGCATTTTTGTGTTTGAGGTGAATAAACAGCTGTGTGTCATCTGCATAAAAGTGAAATTTGGCATCTGGATGTTTAGAGATTACTTTGCTCAAAGGTGTGGTATACAACGAAAAAAGAATAGGACCAAGAACTGAACCTTGTGGCACACCAAACTTAAGCTTCCTAGCCTCAGACAGAACAGAACCAATCTTGATACATTGGGTACAATCAGAAAGGTTTGATTTGAACCAGTCAAGGCATCTACCAAACAAACCTCTTCAACTGCCCGGACAAGATCTTCATGCTCAAGGTCCCCACAGCAAGGTCAACATGGTCAGGCCATAACGTTGAACACCTACACCCCCAACCAATGTCCCTACCAAGTTTCAACATGTTACACCTTGCAGTTTCTCAGATACAGTCTGGACAAGCTTTTCCCTGCCACCCACCAACCCACTACCCAACCAGACATCATGGATAAGAACAATACCTGCACTGCCCTTAAAGTCTGTGGGGTAAAAAGGGATAAAAATCATCAGCCCATTATATTATTTGCCCTCTATGAATGCTCTTTTATAAGCCATAACACTAATTTGTACAGAGACTATGATTTTCAAACAAAATTTAAGTGAATCTTATACACAACATCCAGATCGATGAAGTTAAACTTGCAAAAATCACAAAGTAATGATCCAGTTGAAGAGGTTTGTTTTTTTTACATATCTAAAAATAAGAAGAGTTTGATGTCAAATTTTCATTTATTTACAAGAAAACCTATATTTCTAAAAATACGTATAGTAATCACAGGCTGATCCAACAAATTATTAGGGATGACAAGACCAACATGCGATGTACAGTGACCTTGGACTTAGACCAAGGTAACAAACATCCATTCATTAGAAAATGCATCAAGACCAAGGTACAACCATATAAATGCAGAATGGTCCAAAGAGGGATGAATACTAGTATGTTCAGAAATTTTAATTTTTCAAATAGATATTTATTCTTTTCACATAATTTGGTCAACTAAATATCACCATGTAGTAACAAAAGTCAAAGACTGGTCTTTACATTCCTTTCACCATATCAGACACTTAACGAACCCTGCATGTAGTGATAAGCAAGATTTGAACCAACAACCACAGTTGTGAGACCAAAAAGAAGAAATACCAAACTAGTTAACTATTTACCAATTGGGGCTTCCCCCAATTGTAGCTACAAATTATAACTCACAGCCTCTTGATGAACACTCCAGGAACTGTTGACTTAATATAAGTGTAACTGTCTGGTTTTATGAATTAACTGCACAACAAAGTAATTTGCAATATACAATGCAAACAGTTTGAATTGCAGTGAAAGATCACAAGAACTTAAGGCTTTCCAGAGTCTTCTGACATGTCACTCAGTTCCCTTTCTTCTTTCTTCAGTCGTACCACATAAACCCTGTATCAAAGCAACATAAAGAATATTTTTTACAGCAATATCAGAATGTTTAAAAATACTAATTAAATTGAAATGGTTGTTGTTTCTGAAGCAAAGGGATTTTGAATAGAATACAGACGAACAAAATACCTCTGCTGAGTCACAATTTAAACAAAAAAAACTAATGATAAATTTTTTAATACGTGACTTCCTCGGTAGATACTAAGTGGGATTTTTCACAAGGCATTAATTTTAGCAATTTGAACCAACTTCTTTGGAAAGTGAAAACTACTTCCTGATGGTATATATTAGACACTGAAAATAAATTAGTGAATTTAACTTCCAGTGAATTTCTTGACATTTAGAAACAAGACCACTGCCGCGGTGTGCATCTCCCGCCGAGCATTAAAGGGGAGGAAATACCTTTTCCGAGATATTCCCAATTTTTCATTTTCCGCTAAAATCCAAGATGACATTTTTCCCCTAGGCACAGAATACTGTTGTACTACCCTGTGGGTCAAAAATTCACTCGAAATCGCTCTGTCGGTTACCATTTCGAAGATATTTTCAATGCTTATTTTCTGCTAAAAATCCAAGATAGCCGCAAAAAGTTGCGAAAATTGAATTTTTTTCCCTTTTGCATAGTATACTCATGTACTACCCTGCAGGTAAAAAATTCACTCAAAATCGCTCTATCTGTTACAGTTTTCGAGATATTAAGACTTTTTCATTTTCCGCAAAAATCAAAGTAGCTATTACTCAGTTAGCTATGGACCTACAGGTCTCAAAATTTGCCATTACACAATACATCAAAAAGTAGGTGAACAACATATTTGACAAAAATCCTTTAAATTCAACAGTTTTGCTGTGATAAGCGATGTACTCAATGGAAAACCATGAAAGTAGCTCTTACTCAATTAGCTATGGACCTACAGCTCTGAAAATTTGCCATGATACAGAACATTAAAAAGTACATGAACACAATATTTGACAAAAATCCTGTAAATTTAATAGTTTTGCTGTTATAAGTGATTTACTCAATGGAAAACCATCAAAGTAGCTATTACTCAGTTAGTTATGGACTTACAGGTCTCAAAATTTGCCATTACACAGTACATAAAAAAGTAGCTAAACAACATATCTGAGAGAAATCCTGTAAATTCAACAGTTTTGCTGTTATAAGTGATTTACTCAATGGAGAACCATTAAAGTAGCTATTACTCGGTTAGCTATGGACCTACAGCTCTCAAAATTTGCCATTTCATAGTACATCAAAAAGTAGGTGAAGAACATATTTGAAAAAAATCCTCTAAATTCAACAGTTTTGCTGTTAAAGGTGATTTACTCAATGGAAACCCTCAAAGTAGCTATTACTCAGGTAGCTATGGAGATACAGCTGTGAAAATTTCCCATGACACAGTACATCAAATAGTAAGTGAACAACATATTTGACAATAATTCTCTAAATTTAATAGTTTTGGAGTTATAAGTGATTTACTCATTGTTGAAATTCAAAGTAGCCATTACTCAGTTAGCTATGGAAATACAGGTCTGAAATTTTTCCACGACACAGAACATTAAAAAGTAACCAATTAACATATTTGACAATAATTCCTTAAATTCAATAGTTTTGGAGGTATAAGTGATTTATTCAATGTTGAAATTAAGAAATTTAAAAGTAGCTATTACTCAGTTAGCTATGGACTTACAGCTCTGAAAATTCACCACGACACAGTACATCAAAAAGTAGATAAACAACATATTTGACAAAAATCCTCTATATTCAATAGTTTTTGAGTTGTAAGTGACTCGCTGAATGGTCAAATGTTAAACTTAGTGTAGCTATTACTCAGCTAGCTATGGTGCTACACCTTGGAAACCTCACCATGATATAGTACATGAAGGAGTTGTTCAACAACATATTTGAGACCAATATTGTAAGTAACAGTTACAAAGATAAAAGCAACTTACTCATTTTGGTCATTGTTAAAAACAGAAAATAGCTATTACTCACTTAGCTATCAAGATAGACCCCTAAAAATGGTACCATCTTGTAGGCATGGAGAAAGTAGCTGAACAACATATTTTACAGAAATGCTCTAAATGCAGTCGTTTTGGAGTTATGAGCACTTTACTGAAAGTAGCCACGGTGACCACTGCTATTACTCACTTAGCTATGGACCTAGGTCTGAAAAATACCAAGCAGGCTATTTTTAGGCTGTATAAAAGTGCAACTACACACTTATGGCAGCCATCTAAATGAACAAAAAAAAACCCATGGCAGAACACCTGAAAAAAAAACCCATGGCAGCCATCTTGTTAACACCCGTGGCGGGCATCTTGGTTTTCCGAATCAGCCGAAAAAGATTCCCAGCAAGTTTTTCCAATGATGAATTTATCCTGCAAATTTGGAAGCTCTAGCTATAATATTTTAAGAGATAGAAAGGCTTTTGTAAAAACGTGACGAATGGACGCACGCACGCACAGACACAGGGCATTTTATAATCTCCCGTACCGGGCCTATCGGCCGGCGGGAGATAATTAGCACGACTCTCCCCGGGCTAAAATTCCCAAATTTGCAGTATTTGGGGGTGGAGTAAAGCAGTGCATACAAGATGGTCAAGCTTCTGCACTGTAAACCACTGGGTATTAGGACAATGGTTATTTGAAACTGCCTGTCCTTTTTAGAGTTATGTCAGCTGTGTAGGATATTAGCAACCTGTTCCAAAAACAATATATATGCCACGTTGACCATCAATAAAGTTACTGATGGCTAAATACCAGGTGTGTAGGGTAACTTTAGTAACCACTAAGCACATAATTATATGCATTAAAGTCAAAATTAAAAGGCTCACTATTGGATATTTATGACCCACTTTGTCACAAACAATGAATTGTTAAGTTAGGCCAGTCCACAATTTTTGAAGTAGAAACTGCTTATTAAGTTTTTATCAGAAAGTAAAGTTTATCCAAGGAACACATACCAGCATAAAGGTTTGACAGGATTTAACTTTATCAAAACTGACATGGTTATAACAGTTAACAGTTTTGTAATAATCATATTTACACTAAAACTGCAGTTCCAATTGCATAGGATCCGGCCATTACAAAATACACAAAGCCTGACATGATGGATATGGTATTGGCGTAGACAGCACTGAAGATTAAGTTCCCTACCAAACTGAACAGCACTTCAGAGAGAGCTATGGAAGCAAAAACTGCACCTGTAACAAAATCAACAAAATAGTAGCATCTCTGGAAAATTAAATACTTCACAATGAAAGTTTTAGATTGATTGAAAGTACATAATTTTACAAAATGTTGTTTTAATCCCTGCACATACCTTCAAGAGTAAAAAAGTATCGCTTGAAACAAATGCAAACAAACATATTTTACTCCCATAAAAAATAAATGCCAGCAGCTACTGGGAGTATTTTCCCTCTCTTTTCTGAAAGGACTTGTCAGCAGTAAAATAGAAGCATCTGTTTACCTTGTTCTGTTGGGTGTACCAGGTTTGACATCATGGCCCTTATAGTGGGAATGACAAGGTATGCAAATATAGTCAGAACAGGTACTGAAATCACACAAGGTGTTTAAAGTTAAACTGTAGAGAGATATACGCTTCACAAATAACTAGACCTAATGCATCGGAGAACCGATGCAAATTGTATCCACCAGAAGAAAACTCACCAAAGCCATTGTAACATCGCTTAACCTTGAAGGAGAAGCCCAAGGTGAAATCTGACCATATCAAAAGATTCTTAGCCCATGATTTCCTATAGGTTGGTGTGACACTGCAAACCTCTAGGAATACGAATAAGCAAGATATAAACACTAATTTTGGCAATCCTCATTTGACTTTGAAAGAGGGGCCAAAGGTCAAATCCGATCGCACAGAAAGATTCCCAGCCCATGATTTCCTAGATTTTGGCTTACCATTCCAAAGCTCTAGGACCAATAATAAGCGAGTTATAAGCACTTTTAAGTTTGGCTATCCTCGTTTGACCTTGATGGAGGGTCCAAGGTCAAATCCGACCACAGCAATAGATTCCCAGCACATGATTTTGTGTACTATCCTCGTTTGACCTTGAAGAAGGGGTCCAAGGTCAAATCCGACCACACCAAAAGATTCCCAGCCCATGATTTCCAATAGGTTGGTTGCCATCCCAAACCTCTAGGACCAATAATAAGCAAGTTATAAGCACTTTTAAGTTTGGCTATGCTCGTTTGACCTTGAAGGAAGGGTCCAAGGTCAAATCCGACCACACCAAAAGATTCCCAGCCCGTGATTTCCTATAGGTTGGTTTACCATCCTAAACCTCTAGGACCAGTAATAAGCGCGCTATAAGCACATTTAAGTTTGGCTGTGCTCGTTTGACCTTGAAGGAGGGGTCCATGGTCAAATCCGACCACACCAAAAGACTCACAGCCCATGATTTCCTATAGGTTGGTTTACCATCTCAAACCTCTAGGACCAATAATAAGCGAGTTATAAGCACTTTTAAGTTTGGCTATCCTCGTTTGACCTTGAAGGAGGGGTCCAAGGTCAAATCCGACCACACCAAAAGATTCCCAGCCCATGATTTCCTATAGGTTGGTTTACCATCCTAAACCTCTAGGATCAATAATAAGCGAGTTATAAGCACTTTTAAGTTTGGCTATCCTCATTTGACCTTGAATGAGGGGTCCAAGGTCAAATCCGACCACACCAAAAGATTCCCAGCCCATGATTTCCTATAGGTTGGTTTACCATCCTAAACCTCTAGAACCAATAATAAGCGAGTTATAAGCACTTTTAAGTTTGGCTATCCTCGTTTGACCTTGAAGGAGGGGTCCAAGGTCAAATCTGACCACACCAAAAGATTCCCAGCCCATGATTTCCTATAGGTTGGTTTACCATCCCAAACCTCTAGGACCAATAATAAGGGAGATATAAGCACTTTTCATGACTGCAAAGAAACGCCTGTGGCAGCCATCTTGTTTTTCAAAATGAGGCCAAAAATATTCCCAGTCAAGATTTTATCATGAGGAACATATCCTGCGAATTTGAGATCTGTACCTATAATACCCTTTGCTCTAGAGGGCCACCAAAAGTCCTTGTTTAAAGTCGAAAAACGCCCGTGGCGGCCATCTTGTTTTTCAAAATGAGGCCAAAAATATTCCCAGGCAAAATTTTATGGCTATGAATATATCCTGCAAATTTGAGAAGGCTAGCTATAATATTTTTTTCGTTAGAGCGGTAACGGTGAAATCTCTCTACACACTGCAGCGGCGGCGTAGGCGTAACGAAGTCAAATCCATAGTATCCACCGCATGCTATCCGGTAGATACAATAAATTAAAACATATTTGTTTAGAAAGAATAAATGTAATACATATATACAAATATATAAATGCATTAAATAGACTTACTGCTGAGCAGAAGACTGTATCACTCACATAATAAAGACTGTGAAACGTTGCAAGGTGAATTTTATTTTTCATGACATCAAAGTCTTGGAAAAGCAGTATATCTGTATGTGACAATATCCAACTAATTTGCATATTTACTCATAATCAAAAACATCATCAAACCAGTGGAAACAATTTGGTGGCAACAAACCTTCTAGATTATTGTGAACGAATTGCATAACAGAAAATACAGGTCAACTTCTATGATCAAAATGTTGTGTGAATTAGTAAATGGGATTCTTATTGAGATGATTATCATCATAGTAAAATGATGGTACAGTGATACTTACAAACATACATCATCCAGTCATTCATCACCAGAGCATTATAAATGTTTCTAACAACTGATGAAAAGGCTGATATCAATGCAATTGTATGATTCCGCATGAAATACTTTGCTAACTTTGCAAAAATGATACCACCCAGAATAGCAATAGCTGTGGAGATGGCTGTGTAATTGCCAATCTTCACTGACTGCCAGCAGAGGGGTGGATTCTGCTTAAACAAGGTAGATACATTATCACCGAGAGTTGGCAGAATCACTGGAATGAAGGCCAAGTATAATAACTTCAGCTTCCACCTTCGACCAGGTGTATCATCATCGGTGTAAACTTTGACTATAGTTTTCAAATGTGTAATTGTGAAGAACTTGGCCTCTGGGTCTTTGATGATGGTTTCTGGGATGCATAACAGAGAATACAGTACATTCAGAGCAAAAGCAGCAGCTGAAGCAGTGATAGGCCAGAAGTAGTCAGCCTTTTGAATCCAGTAACCTACTCCAACTGGTCCCACAACAGCTGAGAGGAACATAATTAACTCCACTATGGTTATTCGAAACTGCCTGTCATCCTTTGGGGTGATATCAGCTATGTAGGAAAAGCAACCTATTAAGAGAACAATGTATCTACCCCCTAAACCATCTATAAAGTTGCCAATAATCAAATACCAGACAGGTAAAGTAAATTTAGTGACCACCAAGCATACAGCACTGTAAATTAATGTTCCAACCAAAGGGATCACAATTGCATATTTTCGACCTGCTTTGTCACTATAAGGCCCTAAAAAAGTTGCCGTAACTAAATTCGGAATAGCATTGGCAATTCCTGTCACAATATTGAAGTAAGAATTCTTCTTCTGTGCGAGATGGGACAATATGTAGACTTCTGAGCTCTTGTTTAGACTACAGTGGTCCATTAACTTTGAGAAGTCTATAGTGGAAATATTAATGCCCATTTCTTCAGCAGCCTCTTCCTGAAATCTCCTGTATGTGTAAAGTGACACCGTCATTTGTAGAGCAAATCCTGAGACAGCTAGAATCACCAGCACAGGCTCCACCACAATCTTTCTCTTTGGCTTTCTGATCCTGCACACTGAAGAGTTAGAAAGGCTTTTATCCCCACTGGACTCTTGGTAAGATCCAATTAAAGGTGCGTGTTCCTCCTCATCCATGATAAGCCCCTACTTTTTGAAAGACACAAGTCAGAATTATAAATATATTTTGAATTAAAATATACAGTCAACTCCTGTCAGGTTGAAATTCAAGTGACTAGCGAAATACTTCAGTTATAACCAGGATTTTCAGGTAGAGTAAATTTTACTGGGAAAATACCTTCACAGCAATTTAAGGAAATTGCGTAAGAAATAAATTTTTTATGGAAAAACACCCTCAACTGAATTAAGGGGAATTTTGTGACAATAAAGTTACTCTTAAAATTTTTGCTGGTTATACATTAACAATTCCAATGAGCTACTGCTAATGTACATAGCTTTCACACAAATGAAAGGAATGAAGCCCACAACAGTATTTCTTTTATGTAGATCAAGAAAGGGGGTCACGTACATGTTATTACTATTTAAAGTTCTCAGTACCATATTTTTTTTAATTTGCACTACAGTTGATTTTACGTGTATTTCGGTGAGCCTAGAATTGCTGCACTTAAATCTTTGCATCTTCATTCATCAGTTACTTGCATGAAAATTATTTTTATTTTACTTTGAATCTAATACATCTACTTACAGGAGTTCCTTATGACACAAGAATCTCAGAGAAAGTGGGACATTGTTGAAATACAGCTTTTGCTAAAGCTGGTTGATTTTAACAAAGTCATGCAGTACCCATGTACTATTTACATAAAATAAAAATATATTTGTAGTATCTAATAATATATTATGTAAGTCACGTCTGGTGTCACAGTTACCAAGATTACCAAAACTTTACTTTTGGCATCTTAGCATGTATATTTCATTTCAGAATGTCACTGTCTTTGATCGATTAACCAGAGAACCTATACATAATACCAAAGATATCCACTGGTGATTCCCCTGCATACTATTAAGTGCAACTGAAACCTACAGCTTTACTTGCACATATTTTATATAGTTTTAGATAGCTTTATGTTTCTTCATATAAAAATTAGGATAAACTGACCCAACTAGAAAGCACTCATAGATCACATGGAGGCACAGTGGTAATACACTCGCCTCCCACCTTTTAGGTCTGCGGTTCAACCTCCGGACCTTAGAAGGGAAAGTTTTTAGTTGCTTAATTACCGCCCAGTAAACATCTCAAACGTTTAAAACGTTTAGTAAACGTATAAACGTTTTTAAAACCAAGTATAAACCTAAATATTGACAATTATTCAATATTATGTCTTTATAAACATTTCAGCAATGTTAGTTTGGTATATAAACATTTTAGAAAGGGTTAAGAATATCTTAACCTCGTTTTCATTTTGGATGATGATGTCAACACAGCTATGTCGAAGAGAAACTGCAGAAATATTTCTGTAAGTAAATCTTGTTGTATCACTGTTGTTTGAAGCCATCATTTAATTCTAAGTAGAGATATAAAAGTACAGTATATCATAGAATGCACTGTACAAGGTTAAATTGATGTAAACAGGGTTATTATTCATAAAATGATGTTTGTTTACATTCTCCCTTGAATCATGCTGGATACTTGAAACTATAAAGGGTAGTGTAGTTTTCGTGTAATATTCTTACAAAGCAAATACATTTAGGGGATTTTTAGTCATATCTGCAGTAAATAATTTATTCTTAAAGTTAAAACTACAAAAGTAGTAAATAATTAAAAATAGCATCAGAGATGCCCGTACCCCACAGCCGGGGGAAATTGTTTTCAACACCATGAAATATAGAAGTAGTGAAACAGTACAAAGATCAGGATACTTTCAGAGCAGTGTCAGCTACAAAAAGTTCCAAATGATGTTTACGTAGAGAAAATAACATCTAAGTGAAAGAAAATGTATGTAAAGATAAAGTATTAAAACCACATAATGCCTCAGGTGACAAGGTCCACTTCAGATATGCTGAGCTGAATTTATGTTCTCCCTGTGAGAAAGAACAAAAAAGGGCCACTACCCTGGCTGCGCAGAAAAAAGCAAAGTCAACAAGTAAGAAAGGAAACAATGAAAATCAAGGGGCTGGAAAAGTCACTGGGTCTGCTATTGTCAGAAATAAAGATTTGAGTGGCATATCACCCATTCATCAAGGGGCACATGAACTTGTAGAAGCTAGAAGTTCGGAGACTATTATTCTGGATCCAGTTTTAGCATATATTATGTCTTCCATGCAGAATAGCTCACAGCAGCTTATACACAAAGCTGTAAGTGGCTACTTCACTCCTCAACAAATTTCTGAAGCAAAGGAGACTCTATGGGAAAAGTGTGGTGATATTCTGGGCAAGAAACCAAGAAGGGTTACTTCGTCTACTAGACCAGATTATGAGGCCAATTTCCAGGACATTTTTACTGAATTAGAAAAACTGGATAAATTAGAAACTGGTTGTCCAATAATTGCAGTAAATGCTCTCCTTCTAAACTCAATGCCAAAGTCATGCCCTGAGGAGTTAAATAACATCATGTTATTAGACAGACTTAATGAGTTTGAGAGAAAATAATCAGATTTGCAACTGTGTACTGACAAATTAACAGCTGAAAAATATGGAGATAAAACTAAATATTATCAGAAGTAATTCTTATGCTGCAAAAGTGCAGAGTAACCACTATCCTGGAACATCAGTCACCAAAAAGGGATGTGAGGGACAGTTAATGGGAGACTATGCCCCCCCTCCAGTTTCGAGGGTTAACAGTGTTGTTGGGCTCTGTAGCTCAAAAGCAGAGTCGCATCGAACTCCGATGCCACTAGTTAAGACCTGTGCAGTCGAAGATACAGACAACCTGACTACTTCACAGATGCCATCATGTGAGGGCAAGAGCAACCAGGGCAATAGAAAGGAACCTGATGGTTTCACTTTTCCTAAAAAGAAAAAGGGTCCCACTGTCATTGTCAGGAAAGGGTCATCCTCTGCTTCAATAAAAAGTGCCCCTGAACCAAGTAGAGATGTTTTTCTCTATCGAATTGACACTGCTATTGATGAACAAAATATTGTTGACTATCTTACTGAAAAGAACATTACAGCAAGACAAGTTACTTGCATGTCTAAACATGAATCAGCCTTCAAGTCCTTCAAAATCACTGTTGCGGTTTCTAACTTTCAACAACTGCTGGACCCGAATCTTTGGCCAGAAGGTGTAAGGATAAGAAAGTTTTACCAAAGCAAACAAATAACAAAACATGGCCTCGGATAACACACCACTCAAGCTTTGCTCCTACAATTCACAAGGTCATGGAACCGGCACAATGGATTATATTAAGCAGCTCTGTCAAGCAAATGATTTTGTTCTACTTCAAGAACATTGGTATCACAACAGTCAAGCATCTGTGTTTGAGACTGAAATTGAAACTAGACCTATCGCATCGGAGAACCGATGCAAATTGTATCCACCAGAAGAAAACTCACCAAAGCCATTCTAACATCGCTTAACCTTGAAGGAGAAGCCCAAGGTGAAATCTGACCATATCAAAAGATTCTTAGCCCATGATTTCCTATAGGTTGGTGTGACACTGCAAACCTCTAGGAATACGAATAAGCAAGATATAAACACTAATTTTGGCAATCCTCATTTGACCTTGAAAGAGGGGCCAAAGGTCAAATCCGATCACACCAAAAGATTCCCAGCCCATGATTTCCTAGATTTTGGTTTACCATTCCAAAGCTCTAGGACCAATAATAAGCGAGTTATAAGCACTTTTAAGTTTGGCTATCCTTGTTTGACCTTGATGGAGGGTCCAAGGTCAAATCCGAACAGCAATAGATTCCCAGCACATGATTTTGTGTAGTATCCTTGTTTGACCTTGAAGGAGGGGTCCAAGGTCAAATCCGACAACACCAAAAGATTCCCAGCCCATGATTTCCAATAGGTTGGTTTACCATCCCAAACCTCTAGGACCAATAATAAGCGAGTTATAAGCACTTTTAAGTTTGGCTATCCTCGTTTGACCTTGAAGGAGGGGTCCAAGGTCAAATCCGACCACACCAAAAGATTCCCAGCCCATGATTTCCTATAGGTTGGTTTACCATCCCAAACCTCTAGGACCAATAATAAGCGAGTTATAAGCACTTTTAAGTTTGGCTATGCTCGTTTGACCTTGAAGGAGGGGTCCAAGGTCAAATCCGACCACACCAAAAGATTTCCAGCCCATTATCTCCTATAGGTTGGTTTACCATCCCAAACCTCTAGGACCAATAATAAGGGATATAAGCACTTTTCATGACTGCAAAGAAACGCCTGTGGCGGCCATCTTGTTTTTCAAAATGAGGCCAAAAATATTCCCAGTCAAGATTTTATAATGAGGAACATATCCTGCGAATTTGAGATCTGTACCTATAATACCCTTTGCTCTAGAGGGCCACCAAAAGTCCTTGTTTAAAGTCGAAAAACGCCCGTGGCGGCCATCTTGTTTTTCAAAATGAGGCCAAAAATATTCCCAGGCAAGATTTTATGGCTATGAATATATCCTGCAAATTTGAGAAGGCTAGCTATAATATTTTTTTCGTTTGAGCGGTAACGGTGAAATCTTTCTACACACTGCGGTGGCGGCGGCGTAACAAAGCCAAATCCATAGTATCCACCGGATGCTATCCGGTGGATACAAATACATCCTCCCACTTCAGTTCTGGTATGGAAAGTGGTGTTTTACTTGAAGGGAGACCTTATGGTGGGTGTGCAGTATTGTGGTCCAACAGTGGAACTACCAATGTGCATCCTGTGTCAAGCTCTGATAGAATTTGTGGTATTACAACCAATCTCAGAGGACTCAATACACTGATATGCTCAGTGTACATGCCATGCCTTGTGAGACAAAATGCCCCAGAATTTAGGGATGTGCTTATTGACTTAGGTATTTTGTGCAGTTCAAGCAAGCTTGACAGCGTTATAATTGGTGGGGATTTCAACATAGATGTCAAGTATGGAATGACAGATCAATCTGATGCCCTGAGGGAGTTTATGAATGCTCATAATCTTAAATGTGTATCTAATCTGGAGAATACCATTCTAAAGACCTTCACTAGTAAAGCTAATAATAGTTCCTCATTTATAGATCATTTTATAGTTAGTGACAACTTGATGGATATCATCAGTGACTATTATATAACTGAGGACACAGATAATTTTTAAGACCATTTACCCCTACATTTGTCTCTAAATATCACCATTTCAACTTATGAACACAAATATGTTCACGATAACAGACAGTACATAGCTTGGAATACAGCCAGTAAAACAGATATCCTGAAGTATGAAAGATCTCTCAATAAGAATCTTCTTGAGATGGTTCCTCCTTTCCAGGCTATATTGTGTGATAATTTCATGTGTACAAAACATAGTGAGGAACTGGAAAGCTATCATGATAAGCTGATAAATGCATGCATCTTTGCCAGCCTTCACTTAGTCCAGAAGCGATCATCTAAGAAACGCCAAATTATACCTGGATGGAGCGATATGGTTAAAGACTTAAAGGAACAAGCATTGTTCTGGCACACTCTATGGAAAACCAATGGGCGTCCTACTGTTGGCTTGATTGCGGATATAAGGAGGTCAACATGAACCAAATATCACTTCAGTGTCAAACAGGCCAAGAAGTTGCAAGATGCTACCAAAGCAAATAAACTGGCAGCAGATTTAATGAATAGTGACTATTTAGAATTTTGGAAAATTTAAATTAATAAATAAAGATATTAAGAAGTTACCAATTTCCATTAACAATGTCTCCGGTGAAGAGAAAATTTCAGAGATTTTCAAAGAGAAAAACAGTGACTTATTAAATAGTGTATCATACAAAGAATCAGAAATGCTTGAACACCAAGTCTTGCTGGATAGAAATATTTGCAAAATATGTACTTCAGGAAACTGTTATAGTGACCACAAAATTAATATACATGATGTAAAGAAAGCTATAACCTTTTTGAAGAAAGGTAAAAGAGATGGTAATTGTGAAATGGATTCTGAACATTTGATTTACGGGTCAAACCAACTACATGTGCACATTTCAATGTTGTTTCAAAGTATGTTAACCCATGGTTTTTCACCTAATGGTTTTTTGGAGTCTGTAATTGTACCCATTCCTAAAAGTAAACGTAAAAGTTTAAGTGACATAAAAAATTATAGAGGTATTTCCTTGTCTTCAATGCTTGGAAAAGTGATGGATAATATAATTGTTTCCTTACATAGTGATGTATTACACACTATTGATATGCAATTTGGCTTTAAAGTTGCACATTCAACAACACAGTGCTCATTTGTGGTAGAAGAGATTGTGCACTACCACAAAAGTAGAGGTTCAAATGTTTTTTTGCTCTTACTGGATGCTAGTCAAGCATTCGATCGTGTAAACTATGTGAAAATGTTCACTATGCTGTCTCAGAGAGGACTCTGTTCAGTTGTGCTCAGATGGTTGTCTAAATTGTATTGTAGTCAGTCTATCTCTATCAAATGGGGTAATTGCACAAGTTCTAAGTTTCATGTTACTAATGGGGTCAAACAAGGTGGGGTTTTATCACCATTACTTTTTGCTGTGTATATTGACAAGTTGCTTGTAAAACTAAAAAAAGTCTGGTATTGGTTGTCACATTGGGAAAGCATTTGCTGGAGCATTTGGATATGCCGATGATATAATTCTATTATCTCCAACAGTAAATTCAATCAAATCCTTGTATAATATGTGTCATGAGTTTGGGAGAGAGTTTTAAATTCAATCCAGAAAAAAGTCAGTTTCTATCGTATGGATGTCAAATAGAGGGTATATATCTAGATGGACTGTTTGTTACATGTCAAGATGCTGCAAAATACCTTGGTCACATGATAGGCCCTATGAAAAATGACAGTAATATTGACCTCAAAAACAAGGAATTGTTTACTAACTTAAACCATATTCTTGTAGTATTTGGAAACTCAAATTACAAAGTTAAATACAGACTCTTTAAGTCATTCTGTATGCCATTATATGGTTGTGTTTTGTGGGACTATACCTGTAAAGATATTCAAAGGATTTTTGTTTCATGGAGAAAGTGTATTAGAAAATTACTGTTTATTCCACAACAAACCCACTGTAATTTATTGCCTCTGTTAGTAGATGATATTCTAGTGGAGTCTCAATTACATAAAAGAGTATTAAAATTTGTTGCTGGTCTTTTGGATAGTAATAATATCTACAGCAATTTAACTGTTAAGCTGGCTTTAAATGGTAGTGGATCAAAAACGTGCCAAAATATAAACTTTATATGCCATAAGCATAGGCTGTGTAAACACAACTTGGGTAAAGAATCTTTAAAACTTAATCTGTGCCATGTAAATTGCATTTATACAAAAGGTGTGGAGTCAGCCAGTGCTGGTTTATCATCAAGTATTATACAGGATATGTTGACACTGAAGGAAGAGCATAATGATGAATTTTTAACACTTATACTGAAATTGACACAATTATACAGTCACTATGTGTAGGAGATGATCTTATTGCAGAAGGAAACATAACTTAAGTGCTTCTACTTCCTCTGTATGTTTGTGCATTTATATATGTGTATTTACAAATCTTGTATTGTCACTTTTTCATTTTATTAATTAACTTGTAATACAAAATCATGTTTCAAAATATTTGTATGTGTATATGTACAAATGAATAAATAACTAAACTAAAACAAGACAATTCAACAAGACGACAGCATTAATCAGTAAACTAAAAATTATGATGCACACCTACAACCCCTAAGCATGTCCCTATCAACTTCCTACAATTTACGATTTCAGAGATATTGCCTTGACAAAATTTTAAATGCCAAGGTTACTACAGCATGATCAAAGGTCAAATCAAGGTCAAACCATGATGTTGCACACCTACAACACTCAACCCATGTCCCCACTAAGTATGAACTTCCTAGGTACAGCCTGGACAAGATTTTATAGGTCAAGGTCACTACGGCAAGATCAAAGGTCAAATCAAGGCCACACCATGCACTACACACATATAACCCTCAACCCATGTCCCTACCAAGTATCAACTTCCTACACCTTACAGTTTCCAAGATATAGTCCGGACAAGATTTTATAGGTCAAGGTCGCTACGGCAAGGTCAAAGGTCAAATCAAGGTCACACCATGACGTTGCACACCTACACACCCTAACCAATGTCCCTACTAAGTATCAACTTCCTACACCTTACGGTTTTCGAGATATAGCCCGGACAAGATTTTATATGTCAAAATCGTTAAGGCAAGGTCAAAGGTCAAATCAATGTCACACCATGACATTGCACACCTACACTCCCTAACCAATGTCTCTACCAAGTATCAACTTCCTACACCTTACGGTTTCCGAGATATAGCCCGGACAATATTTTATAGGTCAAGGTCACTACGGCAAGGTCAAAGGTCAAACCATGATGTTGCACACCTACACTCCCTAACCAATGTCCCTACCAAGTATCAACTTCCTACACTTTATGGTTTCCGAGATATAGCCTGGACAAGATTTCCAAACTCAAGGTCACTGCAGCAAGGTCAAAGGTCAAATCAAGGTCAGACCATGACGTTGCACACCTACACATCCTAACCAATGTCCCTACCAAGTATCAACTTCCTACACCTTATGGTTTCTGAGATACAGCCCGCCACCCAACCGCCCATCCGGACACCGTGGTTGAAAACAATACCCCGACAGCCCGTAAGGGCTGTGGGGTAAAAACTCCAATGCAGTAAATAATTTATTCTTAAAGTTAAAACTACAATTTATGCTTTATAACTTAAATTTCACGCACTGTGGTTAAAGAAGAAAACGTTTATAAACCTTTTTAAACAGTGTACAAATGTTTATAAACATTATGTATTAGTGTTTATAAACGTTTATGCTTAACCATTGAGAAACGTTTATAGGCAAACGTTAAGGAGCCCATCATTTTAAACCTTAAATAAACCGTTCATAGTTAAGTTTATAAATGATTATAAACGTTTGTAATGTTTACTGGGCGATGGTTGGCACTTTACAGTACAAAACCTAGACCAACTGTATGTACTGGTTTCCTCTGCCCACAAAACTACCCCTCATGATATGACTTTTACAGTGTTGAAAGCGCCATAAAACCCCAAATAAATAAATAAATAAAGCATAGACCTCTACTGCTTCCCTGCATAAGTTGGCCGTGGCTCATCTACAGGCTCCAGAAAGATGAATAGGTTATTGTACATGGTACATTAACAATAATACATGGTACATTAACAATAACACATGGTTTCAGAGTGTAGTAGGCCATTCATGTTAAAACCCTGTGAAGCTGTGGTGACGGCAGCCAACTTATGACTGCGGCCAACTTATGCAGGGAAGCAGTACGGCGGATGATTCCAAAAATCTGGGATTTTTTTAGGGTAACCCCAGAATATGATCAGGATATTTTCTAAAATTAATCACTTCTTCCAGTGGTTAGGCCTCATACTACAGAAGCCTATAAGGGTCATGTTAAAAAAAAAATTAAGTCGTAATTACGACTTACACAAGTCGTAATTATGACATACTAAGTCGTAATTACGACTTATGACATTTTTTTAAAACAAAAAAACAACAACTCCTAAGTCGTAATTATGACTTACTATCTCGTAATTACCACTTACATAAGTCGTAATTACGACTTACTATCTCGTAATTACGACTTATGAATTTTGTTAAAACCAAAAACAAGAACTCCTAAGTCGTAATTACGACTTATGAATTTTTTTTTTAAACGAAAAACAACAAAATTGTCTTGCAATTATACCTTAAGACTGGGTCACATTGGGATGATTTTAAAACAACAATGGAGGTAGCTAATGCAGAATAAAGTTGACCAAACAATATTCCTTTATAACACCAATCTATGCTAGTAGAGGGTGTGGTGTTTGCTCAAAGCTAAAGCTCCAAGTTGGGCATGATCTCCCTTGGTGGTCAAGTGGGTCACACACTTGCCTGGTGCACTGTTAATCTGGGTTCAAGCCTGAGTCAGGGAGATACATAGTGACTCGGATGATCACTATAAGGGAGGTCCTGTGTCATTGGGCCCTATCCTCAGAGGCACATAAAAGAACCTTGGAGATGATAATTAAGTCATCTCCAAACCTCTGTCTCTCTATTGTAAATGTGAGTATGACCCTGAGCAGTTGATGTGGATGTTAAACAACTAGATATCTTTAACTAAGTTGGGCATGACTGACAGGACAAGGCCACAGCGCCTGACCATAAAATCTTTTGCTACATATACTCAAGATTGGAAAGTTGCTCTGACTTCAACCCAAGTAGCCAGTACTACCAGCCTACAGAAGACTGACTAATAACATTCAGATAGAGCCAATGACATTAAACAACTAGCTTACACTCTCAATATTGTGCACTGGGTGTAGCCTGTTAGTAACTGGTCATAGAGCCACATGGACTTCAATATTCCCCGACTTAATTTTCCTTGCTTAGGCTAAAGTGGGTGTTCCATTGTACCATCTTTTCCAGTGGCATGCCCACAACCCTAGAATGTTGTTTATTTTTGGGTGAGGGTTGTGGGTAACTTGTGGAGTGTAGGGTTGTTGGGTGTCTTGGCTTGTTGTGAAAATATTACACATCTTTGATATTTGCACAGGCTTTTCGTTTAAAAAAAAAATTCATAAGTCGTAATTACGACTTAGGAGTTCTTGTTTTTGGTTTTAAAAAAAATTCATAAGTCATAATTACGAGATAGTAAGTCGTAATTACGACTTATGTGAGTGGTAATTACGAGATAGTAAGTCGTAATTACGACTTAGGAGTTGTTGTTTTTTGTTTTAAAAAAATTTCATAAGTCATAATTACGACTTAGTGTGTCGTTTATTTACATTACGACTTAATTTTTTTTTAACATGACCCTTATAGGCTTCCGTATCATACTCATGCACATACCCCCCCCCAAAAAAAAAAATTTCAGAAAAATCTATTCATTATTTTTGGAGTTATCGGAAATATAAACAGACAAATAGACAGATAGACAAAAGGATAACCTTCTAGTTGAGGTAATTACAATTCAATATCTACCTCAATGCAAATTAAGACCTTTTCAATTTTGTGATTAAGGACAAAACAGTACTCAGATTACAAACTTTAATTTGTGCATTTTTGATTAATTTGTTTTGTATACTTACATTTTTTTATAATTTTAACTAAATTAAGTCTACATCACAAGCAGTATAGTACATATAAAGAATAGCAAAAACATTTGTTATTTTTTCCATATTTTTTTCATTTAATTTTTAAAATAATTTTTGTAGATTGTTTATAATTTGTAGGTCAGTGCAAATATATGCTTTAAAATGTATAGACCTTATGCGTACAAGCCCATTTGTAAACAAAACAAACCACACACTTGCTGGGATTTGTTATGGTAGTATTCATACACACACAAGCCAAGTGTGAGCATCACAAGTAAAGCTCTGTCCATGTATTTGTCCATTTCTTTATTTATTATCTCTGTTTTAATTAAGTACACCACACCAGCATTCCTTGCTTACATAATCATCCCAGAGTATCCACAGGAAATTAAAATCTCAGTTTTGTACAGCAACTATTCTACCATATGTATATTCTGTATTGTCAGGTGTTGTTAGATTTGAGTATTTCTCAACATTTATTACTTTAACAGTTTACTGGCTCTTAGTGTGTTGATTTTAGTTATGTATTATAAGAAATTTAAGTTTCTGTGTATAAATCTTGAAAATGGGATTTGTGCTTTGAAACTGTAAGGAAATATATTCCAAAGCTTCTATCATGTTTAGGGGAATATATTTATGATAATTTGGAAAAACATAGAGCTATGTTATATTGTTAAAATCCTTGTCACCAGAGAAAAATAAAGAATTTATTGAGGATATATCTGTAGCAGCATGACATGTTTGCAAAATAACTCAAAAAAATTATGCGAGCATATGGATATATTCTGTTGGAAAAAAACACATTTTGAAAAAAAAATGTTAATGGCACAGACGATTCAATTTTGAGGGTGATTCCGATCACCATCTGAATATATGAATTCAAGGATTTTGTCATTACATTTGTAATCAATATTAGAGGTGCTGGGCCTTGGCAGATAGTCTTCAAGTGCTATTGTTCCGTGCAGAATTAATGAATCCATATTAGTACAAAACTTGCCCATCTTTGTAGACACAACTTAAATTCTGTAAGTATTTTTTTTAAATCCTGGACTGTTAACACTTAGTGATATGGATGATTACAAAAGTTTAGGAGTTCACACTAGGAGCCTGACAGATAAAAATGGAAATGGCCAGTGTATAACTTAGAAGGTAACAAGACCTTTCCATCATTGTGACATTTCACTAAGTGGTAATCAGAATTGTTGCATCTTAGAATTTATCAGATGAATATAAGGGCAGCAAAATTTTATTGATTAGATAAATTTACAAGTAGCTACAATAATATGTATCAACTAGATTGGGCCAACTCGGCGCCAACATATCCCCAGACAGGTCATCACTCACGCCACAGGTTTTGATCGGGAATTTTTTAAAACATAATTACCCATTATTATATGAACTTCAGCACATCAATCTACTCTGTTTATATCTCCCCAAGGAAGATGGTGTATCCCCAGACGCCGAATACATAACTCAAATTATATTTTCAATCTTCCTGCAATGATAACTCTAAACCTATTTTCCAAGTATTTAAATGATTGATGATTGAATGTCCATTCTAAAATAATAATCCCAAAAGAGCATATCTGTTTCTATATTTGTTGACAAATAAAATATTATTTTTAACTCAACTCATCATATTTTTCAATCTTCCTTCAAAGTATTTAAATGATTGATGATTCAATGTCCATTCTAAAATTCATAATCCCAAAAGCGCATATCTGTTTCTATATTTGTTCACAAATAAAATATTATTTAAAAAAAATTATTTATATTATTATTTTATTATATTATTTTTAGAATTTGCAAATTGTTTTCAGTTATTCATTTCCTCTATACCTATATATGTGGTCCATATATATGCAACCTAAATATGTGACACAATCTCAGTTCTGACTCCCCTTTGTGTTATATGTAATGAAGCCCACCACCTCCCACCCCCACCCCTCTCCCCTTCTCCACACCTCTCTCACTATTACACAAGATCTGCAACCCCATTGAGTTCTTTGTTTCTCATCTGATATCATTAAATACCTTTGTTTATTTAGTGTCACTCAATATAGCTGGAGGTCCCAGAGGTGGGTGGGGGGAATCCGGGTGGGGGATGTGGGTTGAGCATAAATGGTAAACAAACAATCTATATAAAAGGGGTACTCAAATACAAAAAGAATTGAGAATTTTAAGTATGTGATTATCAACTGAAATGAGTTCATAACTGTAGGAGCTGTGCCAAAATTAACTGAGGCAAGCTGAATAAAACTGGGCTAGTTGAGGGTTAAAAATCCCCTAGTTTTACTACATAAGGATATAATTTCATTAATATTGGGACTTAAAGCTCACTTAAAGTGTCCATTTTGTCTACTTGAATATGTTTAACCAGTTTCATTTTAAAAAGTGAAAAACTCAGCAAGCAGAGGTATAACACACAAAAATAAGTTCTTAAAAGACTAAGATAGCCATAACATTATTAATATTCAAAATTTAAATAGACAGGCATTTCCTTTTAAAAATTCAAAGATTTCAGCTCTATAACCCACATAGTTTGACAGTTACTGGGCTTTAAAGTGGCATAATATCCATAAATTGGGTTTCTGTGGGCATTTTACAATTGTTAAAGAGACCTTAGCAATTAAACTACAGATCTGAAACTTTTTGGGGGACATACATAACAAACAAAAATTATATATAATACAGTTTAAGACTTGTCACACTAAGCATTTCCAAATAACAGGGCAAAATACGGAAAAAATGTCAAAAAAGGCACTTGGGCGAGTGTCTATGGCCCTCATACACAGGTTAAATGTCTACTAAAAACCTTGATTTTCGGCATATGTAAAAAGGACATAATAATGCATTCCCAGATGGGATTTCAGCTCCATCAATCACATAGTTTAACAGTTACAGGGCTTAAAGGTGGTAAAAAGTCCAAATATTGGGTCATTGTGGGCCTTTTAGAGATCTCGATGTGGCTTTCAAATTAAAGCTTCAGACTTAAAATTTGTTACATACTAAGATTACACATAGAATATGTATCTAATAAAGTTTGAAACTTCTCAGACTTACCATTTCCAAGTTACAGAGCAAAATATGTGAAAAATGTCTTAAAAGGGTCACTCAGGTGGGTGTTTAAGGTCCTCATACACAGGTTAAATGTCTACTTGAAGCCTTGATTTTTGGCACATGTAAAAAGAACATAATAATGTATTCCCAGATGAGATTTCAGCTCTATCAGTCACATAGTTTAACAGTCACAGGCCTTAAAATTGGCAAAAAGTCCAAATACTGGGTCTTTATGGGGCCTTCTAGAGACCTAAATGTGGCCTTCAAATTAAAGCTTCAGACTTAAAATTTGTCACATACTAAGATTACACATAGAATATGCATCTAATACAGTTTGAAACTTCTTAGACTTACCATTTCCAAGTTACAGGGAAAAATATGTGAAAAATGTCTAAAAATGGTCACTCGGGTGGGGATTTATGGTCCTCATACGCAGGTTAAATGTCTTCTTAAAGCCTTAATTTTTGGCACATATAAAAATAACATACTAATATCTTCTCAGATAGGATTTGAGCTCTATCAGTCACATAGTTTGACAGTCACAGGGCTTAAAAGTAGCAAAAAGTCCAAATATTGGGTCTTTGGGAGCCTTTTAGCGACCTCAATTTGACCTTCAAAATTAAAGCTTCAGACTTAAAATCTGTTACATACTAAGATTACACACAGAATATATATCTAATACAGTTTGAAACTTCTCAGACTTACCATTTCCAAGTTACAGGGAAAAAGATGTGAAAAATGTCTTATAAGGGTCACTCGGGTGGGTGTTTATGGTCCTGATACACAGGTTAACTGTCTATTAAAGGCCTAAATGTTGGGGCACATATAAGAAAACACATAGATATATTCCCAGATGATATTTAACTTAGATGAGAGACATAGTTTGAAAGCTACAGTGCTTGAAAGTGGCAAAAAGTGCATAAATTGGGTCTCTGTGGGCACTTTTGAGACCTTAAGTCGACCCCTTTGGGTAAACCTACAGCCCTAAAATTTTCTACAGACAAGGATTACATATCAAAGTTATACCTAGCGCAGTTTGAGACTCATCAGAATTATCACTTCCAAATTATAGGGCAAAATATGTGTAAAGTATAGCAAAAAATCCCTAAGTGGGGGTATTTATGGGCCTCAAACACAATTTTCTCCTCAACTTAAAGTCATGATTTTCGGCACATGTACTAAGAACATATTAATGTGTTGTCAGGTAAAATTTCAGCCAGCTGAGCATCATAGTTTGTGACCTACAGGGCTCTAAGTGGCCAAAAGTCCAATTTCTGACCTTAAGGTGGCCATAAGTTCTTTTTTACTGGGAGTTTAAGGTCACCTTAAAATAGGGATCTTCCTTTGGGCACCCTTAACATGTGTACCAAGTTTGAAAAAAAAATATGAATTTGTTTTTGAGTTATCGTGTCCACAAGGAAATTTCTACGGCGGCGGCGGCGGCGGCGGCGCGACGGACCTGAATCCAATATATCCCCGACTTTCGTCTGGGGATATAATTATTCTCCAATTATATTAGGCATCAATTTCCATATTTAAGGGACTGATGTGGTGGACATGAGTCCTTCAAGAATATAAGTGATTTTGAATGAACTTTGCTTCGAGGCTGGAAATGTATAATAAACATGTTCATTATTTATGGTAAAGGTACAATATAGGACTGATTTGACACTAATTCAAAATATAATGTATAGACATAGCCATGAATCTATCTGTAAAATTATTTATTTATTTAATTGAGCTTTATTGTCTTTTTCAATACAGTGTAGGTCATATCTTGATTGGTAGTTCTGTGGGCAGAAGAAAGCAGTTTATACAAATGGTCAAGATTCTGTACTGTAAACTGCCGACCATCAGTAAGCAACTACAAACTTTCCCACATGGGGTTTGAACTGCAGACCTCATAGGTGGGAGACGAGTGTGTTACCACGGCACCTCTGCAGCCCCTTAAATCTATCTGTAGACAATACATTTTAATTTTAAGAAAACACGAGTTTAGCCCTTTTTTAGTTCAAAGTTGATTATTGATAATATTTCATTTTGATTGATAAAACAATCCATTAAATTTGCAGTAAAAATAGTTCAACTTTTGATGTACATTAAGTTTTGATGTAGTAAAAAAATAAGAAAACAAGATTCTGTGACAGAAGCAGCTTTATCTTTGTGGTAACATGGAAAAGTCAATTATGATTTTTGTCCTCACGGGTCTTATATCCAGTGTCCTATACAAGACACTTATGCAATATATTAATTTATCTCAAAAGAAAAATACAAAGAATAAGCTAATCAAGATCTCATTACTGAACCTGTGTTTTTGTACCAACTATTAACTAAACACACATAGTTTCTTGTCAAACCATTTGATGTTGAACATTCCACACAAGATTAACATTAAATTTTAGACAGCAAAATAAAGCTTACAAAGATAAGTTGAATAATCAACGCTTTGCTGCAATGAGAAAACTTTCTTAATTCAACTGGGGTTAGATACATCAATTGCAAGGTGTATTAACATTTTTACTATGAACATCTATTGCGATTGGAATGTGTGGTTTTAATCATGAAAACATTGCAATCACTTTTGTTCTATAATAGAAAAAGATGTAAGCTTTGACATAATTTGACAATTTGCAAAAAAAAAAAAAAATAGAATCAAATAAGTTCTCATTTATTCTGCAATTGTCATTGTAAAAGATTAAAAATAGTTTTGACATTTCCCTAATTCTTTTCAAAAAGTGTTTCTTTTACACCTAGTGCATGCAACAACTGTTGTCCAAGTATGTTGTTTGCAATGTATGTTTTAAGATTTATCTAAGTATAGTTTTTAAAAAATATTAACAATATAATACAGCTTAAAATGTTTTGTAAATTAACAGTAGTAATACCTTGCACCACACAGATTGAACAGAATTCTCATCACACTCAAAGACAAGGTACTACCACAACACTTGCAGTGAGGTGTGTTTACAATAACATTGAGTGTTTACACTCTGTTATATAGGGGAATGCATAAGGTCTATAGTCCGGCGCGTAATATGAAGATAGGGTTTCTTTTTTCGGCCCTTCCTTAATTTGATCCATTTTTGTAGCTGATGCATTCGCTGTAAATCACTTGTGCAAGTACCATTGGCCTTACAGTGTACTGCTTGAGATGGATGTTGTAGAAGTACCTGGTGTGCGTTATCTGTGCCCTTGAAAAGCAAAATACTGGCCGTTGGTTTGACACTGGTTGGTTATATGTACTTAGAAAGTCTGTTCAGGAATTAATGATGTGGATTTTTTATGTGAATTCGGCTAAATAAATGAAATAACTTTACAAGCAATAATATCGATATGCACAGAGGTTTTACTCTCCACGTGATTTGATACGTCATTCTGTAGAAAGTAGGGTCAATATTAATTTTATGTAATGTTAATAATGTATAATGTCACATAGTATATTCTCTTCAATTTTGAAGCATATAAACAAATGAAGCCAAACAATTCTTAAATGGTCTGACAGTATTTTAGCACAATACAGTATAGCAATAATTAATCGTGATAAAGACGAAGGGAGAAATGTCAAAACTACGTACAGTACTGTCGTGTTTGTTATTTTATTGCTGAGCAGTAAGTTGCAGTTTGTTAAGATATTAATAGTCAACTTTTTAGCCAATACGAAAAAAAGAACAACAATACATAACTTTAAAATTTCAACTTATAAGTTTAAATTTAAATTGGGTGGACCCTCCCCCATCTTCGAAGTTGTTAAACTTTAATAACTGAAAAATATTACTACGTAGTACTTACGTGTACTGCATATAATAATTGTAACCTTTTCAGTTATACGTACCTATTTCACTAATTCCTATAAGATATTTTTAACATTCAAGAATTTGTTTTATTCTATAACATATCACATACAGCTTCGTTAATGCAGTTCAGGGATGCAGTTCAGTATCTTATGCACTGTACTCATACATTTTAATGTTAAAATGCCACACTAGTCACATGAAGGCTAAAATAATAAATATTTCTGGTAAGGCTAAGCCTAGGAAATGCACTGTTACATTTGGCCTGATACATTGGTATACATTGGTAAGTGTGCAACACATTTTTTTTTTGGCGTTGTTTCGATTAATAGTTTAGTTTTTTTTTTTATAAAAAACATATTGTGAAAACAGCTCAGCAATTCTTGAAGTATATCTCTAGATTCAAGTTTTGTTTGAGAAAAAGGTCGACGCAATCAAGGACTCCATGATTCCAAAAGTTGTGGGAGTGGCATATATATCACTGCATATATAGTTATTAAATTGGGAAATTATATCACTTAATTGGTTCTCACCACTGTGGTTTTGGGTTCCGGTCTAGATCATGTCCAAAATTCTTTCCTATCCATGAATGATACATGTATCTGCATATGAGGGGCTGAATAAGCCTATACAGGGTGTCATGTTTGGGAAATATTTACTTTGATCTCACCCAGTAATGATGGGAGTAACTTCAGCTCAAAGTAGACTTGCCCCAAGCCTTTGTATTTGTATCCTAGCCTTGCTGAAGGCTCAAGTTTCTTTGCAGTTAGGGAATATTTCCAGTTCAGATAATGGAGTTTCACTTCCTTTAAAATTCTGAATGCGTACCTTATGATTGCCAAATGTTTCTGCACCTATTCTGAACATATTATATACACATGGGCCTTAATAAGCAAGGCTATTTGTATCCATAAGTAACCCGAACAGTTAAATTGAAATTGGCAACTTACAGGAGTTCATTATACCACAAACATTCAGGAGCTGTCTGTTTCTCCAAAAGTCATACAGTAGCCATATATTACACAAGACAAAAGGACTTGGTGAAAGTGTAGCTCAGGGCAGCATATAACAAAATGCTGATGGCTAGCCCAATATGATGTTAGCTGTTGCAAATTGTAACTTTAATACCAGACAAAGACATTAATATATATAGTTATATCTGGATATCTGAAGTTTATTCTTATTAAAGTTAATTTAAGAAGAAATTATTTTAGCATGTTTCTAGCTGTAATTTGTATGAGTATGTAAATAGCTATCATGTCTACTCTGTCCCACAGTTACAATGACTTCACAGCATCCTAGCCCTAAACACTAAATTAGAAGAGTGATTAGACGTTTTTCAAGCCCCTTTGTCTATTAGGCATCTTTGGATGGATTGGTCAAAAGTGATTGGAAGTAATTTTCTGCATTCGGATGGCATTTTTTATGTAATGTCGAACATTCAATAGCTATAGGTGGATTAGGTGCATAATAATACATGATCACAAAGATCTTTTCTATCCTGGGGTCCTCCTTTAAGGTCATGTCATTTCCTTTGTGCATAGTGATCTAACTTATCACCAATCACCCCATGAAAATAGGCCCACTCTTATTAAGGCATACTTCAAGAACTGCAGCCCATCACTTCCAACCTCTGATATTGAGAAATGTCAATGCGAGTCCTGGTTGAGTGGCCCAAAGTGTGAATCTTGGTCGTTATTTGGAAATGCCACTGGAGAGGGTAGTGTGATAAACTAGTAAATGAGAATCAAGGTTATTCAAAACAACATATTCACAAATATATTCACCTTCAGTAATCACCACCACCCAACCTGGGGATTTTATAGCACTGATTATATTCAAACCAAAAAATCTTACTGAGAGTTATTCGTACAGGATACATTAAGTAAAACATATAAAACCAGAGAACTGTAAAACATGTTTTAAATAGTGTTTCCTGCTGATAAGGCATACGTACTGACTTGAAGCAAGCACTGTTCATTGTTCAAAGATTGTTTCACTAGTCTTTTGTATCTATTCTGCATAATTTATGTAACTTGAATACCAGTATCACTTATCTCCCAAAAACTGAGTCATTTGGAAGACTTTTTACGGGAACATGATCTGCAAGTAAGTATTTCTTTGTTTGCACATTGAACTGTGAGTTTAACAAAAATAAACTGTGAATTCTAATTGGACTTTTATAGCACATAATCTTCTCTTAACAGATGGGGACTCTTAAGCACAACAGCACAAGACAGTCAACACAATTCAGTACCCAGGGACAGAAAAGAGGTTGAGCACCACAGAGAACATCAGGGTATGATTAAGACTAAGGTGGGTATGCCTTGGTATAAGGCAGGTTTTAAGCTGCTGTCTGAAAGGGTCTAGGGAGGAGGGGTACACAAATCCCATCAGGAAGAGCATTCTAAACAGTGGGGGCATCGAAACCAAAACTATAACTAAACTATTTGACAGACTTATGAGTAAAAGGTTAGAACTTTGGAACAACCGGAAAATTTCCACCACTTTGACTGTGCCTGGTACTGTAAGCACTACTGTCAGAAGAAATAGCTTTTCAGATGCTTTTTCACTCCCATATGGTGTGCCCCAGGGCTCTGTCCTGGGCCCCTTCTTTTTACCCTCTATACTACCCCTCTCAGTAATATCATTTCCAATTTCAATGTCACCCACCATCTATATGCCGATGACACCCAAATATATCTAGCATTGGACCATAGGAACTTTGATTCCAGTTTTGCTGAGCTTACTGAGTGTATCACATGTGTTCAAAACTGGATGGCTGGTGTTAAACTTAAACTCAACCCCGAGAAAACTGAATTTATTATCATTGGTGATAGACAAGCCAGAGTCCCTCATCAACAAATTCCCTACTCAACTTCTTGGAAATTCTATCTCCCCTACCGATACAGTCAAGAACCTAGGTGTTACTTTTTACTCCGTAGCACCTTCACTAGCCACATAACCAATATGTGTCGCGCCTGTTACTACCACCTTAAGGACCTAAGACGCATCTGTAATTCCTCAGTGTGGATACTGCAGGTTTGCTTGCAAACTCAATGATCAGCAGTCGACTTGACTACTGCAATTCCCTACTTTATGGCGTAAGTAAATACAATGTAGCTAAACTCCAAAAGATTCAAAATGGCCTTTGTAGAATTGTGTTTAGACTTGATAAAACTAGCCATGTCACTCCCTTTCTTCAAAAACTACACTGGCTGCCTATCACATACCGCATCTTGTTTAAGTACAATCTAATTACTTTCAAGGCTATCAAATTCTCTCAACCCATATACCTATCATCCTTGATCAAAACCAGTTGTTTAACGCATGGAAATCATCTTTCTCTTTCCTCAGTCTCTCACAAAAAGGCCATTGGTAGGCAAGGTTTTGCAATGGCTTCCCCCACAGAATGGAACAGACTCCCACAATCAGTACGATCACAACAAACAATAACAGGTTTCCATAGCCAGCTAAAGACCTATTTGTTTAGACTAGCATATCCTCCACCATAGTGCATCTCCCTGGTGGGCGCTAATTTTTGGATCTCGACCTGATACGTCCCTGGACTTTCCCTTTTTGACCTCAAGCGCATTAGAGGATGTTACATCAATTTTGCGCTATATCAATGTTTCTATTCTATTCTATTCTAAGAAAGATATAGAGCAAAATACGTAGGAAAACCAGTGTGAAGAAACTTATAAACAAGTGTGGCTGTTTTAAACAGTGAATGGTGTTCAACAGGAAGCCAATGCAATTTATTAAGAACAGGAGTTATACTGGTGTATCTACTCGTGTTTGATGCAATTTTAGTTGCACTATTTTGGATGCATTGGAATTTACGTAGATTGAACTTGGAGAGACGTTTGAAAATAGCATTACAATAATCCAACCAACTACTAACAAGAGGATTAGCCACAAGATGCATCATAAGTAAGAAACTGTCGGATACATCTGAACATGTTCAGACAAGGAGAAATCAGAGTTGAACCATACTCCCAGGTTCTTGACTGACTCAGCTGGGTAGAGAGGACTTCCCAAGATGTCACTTGGGAACCATGATTTCAACTCGTCCCTCTCAGACTGTTTCTTTGAACCAAAGAGTATAAACTCAGTCTTGTGATCAGTGAATCTCCCTCAATCAACAGAAAATAAATCCATGTGAAGATTGTGGATCACAAATCACATTTGGATTTATAAGGTTTATTCAGATGGAGTAATGTCTAAAAATCAGTTAGATCACAGTGCACAAAGAAAATTACCTGACTTAATTAGTGTCTTACTAGAATAGAAAAGATATCTGTGGTCATAGGCTATAATGCACCAATCTTTTTGAGAGAAATCTTACAAAAAATAGCAAATATTTTGGATGTTTAAACTCAAAATTCATAATATTAAGTGCATGTAGTAAAATTTTGTGATCTGAAGTGATGAAATGTTTATCACTTACAAAGTGATCATGCAATATTGTAGGATCACTTGGTCACTACACTGCACTGAAAGGCCATCCAAATATCAAATTTCCCTTCAAATCACATCTGATCATGTCCAATCACTCCATTGGAATATGCCTAGTGAAACACTATGGGAGAGAAAAAAATCTTTGTTCCTATAGATACACTTGGGACCTTTATTTCTGGTTATAGAAATATTTATCATGCTGTAAGTTTGTTAAATGATCACTGGGTTCTCTTTTGGTCGTGGGTTATAGGTCACCTTTTGAAGACATATGATAATGTATCATTATTCTATTAAAAGCAATGCAAGATCCCACCTTTGCCGCATACGAAAAAGGTACAGTCCTTTTATGTATTACAGGTCTTTTTTTCAAAATAAGATTGAGACATCAACGAAATTTCAATAAATCAGTAATTTTATGTCTTTACAATGCCTGTTTGTTCATTGTGGAGTGGTTGGAACACACTTCTTACCTCTGAGATTCTAAGTTTGAAGCTTATCCCAAACTCTTGGTTGGAATGTTAGTTAGTGCTTGCCACTGCCAGATGATTTACATTGCCAAATCTTTCCCAGTTTGTATGAAATGCTTTTCTTTGTACCCTAAATCGTCTGTGGTATACGACCCATAGAATATACTGAAGCACAAAACAATCGCACCTGAAGCAACAGCCTCTTTACAAGAAAAAGGAGTCTATTGACACAGGTAAATTAGTTTAAATTAACAGTAAAGTATGTGGACAGTAAAACTAACCAAGGTTGACCTGGACTGTCAATCTCTTGAATCCTACTTCCATGGTTTGAGTCTGAATCCAGTCTCCATGGCAACGTGTGATGGCCTTTTATAATATGACCCTAGCTGTCAAAATTGACAAAAAATACATCTTGGGCCTTTTGATTTGGGATTGAAATAAATAAAAAATTCCATATTTTAGGTTTCCAAGGAGACAAATGCTGTAAAGCTGACCCTCGTAACATTATACCTTATCTTTACTGAATGAGAGATTATGTTTTGGTAAAGGAAATTGAAATTTCATGAAGTTGCCTATTTTTAAAACCTTAGATTTCACCATTAAATTTAGTTAGATTTTTATTTAATCATATTTCCATCCAAATTTGACAAACAAAAGTTTACTAACTTAACTCTGGGAAAACATCAATTTATTTAGGGTGACTGTAACTGTAAAGCCTTTGCTAATATCACAACACACCCAACAAAGTATGTAGTTGCCTTCACCAGGAGGTTATGTTTTGGGTGTGTTTGTTGGTCTATCTGTGCTTGCGATAACTCTAAAAGTGATGAATAGATCTTTCGGAATTTTTTATCTATATAGCACTGACCAAGGAAGAAGTGAAGAAATTTTGGCCAAAATCTGGATCCGATTCTGGATACAAAAAAAATCTTATTTTTCAATGACTTTGCTTTTCTGGTTGACATTACTTTAAAAGATTTAACAGATCTTCATTAAATTTGTTCTGTTGGTAGAGCCCGACCACATGAAGAAGTGGTTACATTTTGGGAAAGATCTGGATTATATTCTGGGTAAAAAATACCATTAATTTTCAGTAACACACCCAGGTGGAGGGTTGAGCTCTACAAGTGATTTCTAGTTTTTTTGACATTTTGTCCAGGATACATAACTTGTAACAGCTGAACAAACAAAAGAAATCTTATTTTACATTCATCTATAGACAACTAGTGAATTTAACATTCTTCAAATAGATTATGAGAATTATATAATGCATCTTAGTTCTGGAAATTCACATAAAGGTCTCATGTGTAATATTCCATTATATTGGTTGAGCACATGATTATTAACACCACAATTCCTCTTAGTACCTACAATGTACTTGTATATGTCGGGAAAAAATTAGAAACAGGACACTGTGGCAAAAATGTACACATCCTAATAATTTTACAGTTTTATTGTTTGTTTCACTTTCTCATAATGAAAAGAGTCATTCACAAAAAAACAAATGATAATATATAAACCAGAAGAGGGAGCCAAGTATTGTATTCTACATCCACATAACAGTAACATAGTGATGATAGTACAAAGAGATAAAAGCCTTTTAGATGGAAAGATTACAAATAATATCACACAAACATGTCATTTTGTCTGTATAAAAATAGACACTCACTTTTATTAGCAATAACTGTATTAAAATTAAAACCAAACAATGAAACGTCTTGTGATTTGGTTTTATAAACATGTTGTATTCAACGTTTTACATTTATGCAGAAACGGGTGTCAATTACTCTCTAAAATGGAAAATTCACCCACACCCTAATGATATCCAGGGTCTATAATGTGAATCCATGAAGAATGCCCATCAGGTACTATGCCCAACAGAACAATACCCATCAGGAACTTTGCCCATCACCAGTTTGTCAGGGGTTGAATTTTGCTAATTTTGATAATAACTCTAAGTAAAAAATCTTTCTGATTGAAAAAATATGGCAAAAGACTGTGCTCTTCTTTATAAAGTGTTAACATATTTACAAGATGTTCAAATGCTTCATATAAAGCATTTTGATTTGATTTCACTCCAGTGAGTTATTTTAATACTTGTAGACATATAAAGTATAAAATCAGTACACAAGTTGATGACAATATAAACTGTACATGCCTATTATTTACAAGATTGCTATGATGATACAATGAACAATGTCAAACATTTTTTACATCACTCACTAATATTAACATATATAAATGTGATGCACATATTTAAAATGTGAAAGCAATGTAGATTACATATGGGTATGATGAGAGAATGTGTAGAAACAACGGTTTTATACAATTTATACTGACTAACAGTATTAACACAATCTAATAAACCTTTCTTAACATTACCCAGTCACATTGTTTGACAAATAAAATGATCTATATCAGTTTCTTACAAACATTAAGTGGCTGTTTCCATAACACCTAACCACCAATGCCTGATTGACAATCTCACCCTGTTCATGGATTCTATTAAAAGAGTTTCTTCTCACCCTACCATTTGTCACTGAAGATATCTTATTGCTGATACTGATCCTACTTGTCCCTCTGTGTAGTTAATAAATAGTAATTATCAGTAATAATATCCAAGTGATGAGCTGTACTAAGCTATACACATAGGAGCATGAAGAGGGGCAGGATGGATATACGGGGTGGAACATTCTTCAACATATGCTACCCAGATATAGGGTCTCTTTTCAGAGCCATGAGGTCATCAAGCAAAAATCAAATATATACAGATATGACATTAAAGAAAGGCCTGGCCCAGGCAACATTAAGGAATATACATACTTTACTACAGACAAGCACTTACATGGACTTGGGTAAACAAATCTTCAGAAATGGTAGAAGAAAAAGAAAGAAAACAAATTACAGTGTTTGTCAGATACATATACAAGATTGGCCTTTAATGTCTGATGTGTGGAAACAATGGTGTTTGATAGTCAGTGACTAGGTGTCAGAAGTTGATGCTGAGGAAACATGGATAATACTGTGACAGACTGCAATATGAACAGAAAGCATGAACATCTTTATATAATTATAAAGAGACTGTAAAATAAGCAACACAGTATGGCCGAGAATGTTTGACAAGACACATGACAACAATAAATTGATGCAACACTTATGAATGCTGCTTAAAATAATAAGTTAGGGCACAAAATTTATTACAAATGCAGTTGTCTGTGAAAATCAGCCAAATACTAGTATTTGGGATTTGTCATTCACAGAGTGATAAGAGACAAATATCTGGTGTTTTCAAAAATATGTATTTTGTAGTGCAAGCATCAGGCTAAAGATTTTAGTTACTTAAATCTGTATAAAACACAGTACACATACAAGATTATCTCTGGGAAGTGAAAAGCTTTGATTAATTTGTCCATGTAAAAAGTCCGACAACTGAATTCTCTGACATCATGTGATTAAAATTATTATGAGAGATGCCCGTACCCCACAGCCTGAGGAAATGGTTTTCGACACCATGAGATATACAAGAAGTAAAGCAGTGCAAACATCAGGGGACTTTTACAGTGAACAATGTCAGTTATTTAAAGGTACAAATAATGTTAGTAGAGAAAATAATGTTCAAATGAGAGAAAATATCTGTAAACTATGAAGCTGTAAATTTATTAATTCAGGTGTAGCTATCAACAGAAATAGCACAATTAAATGAAAATATATATACTAATCAGCACAGCAATCCATATGTCTTTGTCATAAGAGAAATATGTCTCAATTATAGCAGGTGAACACACTTGGCAGGGCCAAGGTTAAATATCACACCAATGGCTTAGCATAACTACACTCCCCAGCCATTGAACCATCAAGGAATCAACTTTCTACACCTTACAATATCTGATATATGGCCGAGACAAAATTTTAAAGGTTAAGGTCATTACAACAAGATCAAATCAAGGTCACATTATGTTGTTGCTTACCTACACACACTAACCATTGTCCCCAACAAACGTCAGCTTCCTACACCTTACAGTTTCTGAGATATAACCCGGACAAGATTTTCAAGTTCCAGGTCACAACAGCAAGGTCAAAGGTCAAATCAAGGTTACACCATGACATTGCACACCTAAGCCCCTGACTAATATCTGTAACAAATATTAACCTTCCACATCTTAGAGATTCCAGGATATAGTCTGGACAAGATTTTAATGGTCAAGGTCTCTACAGTAAGGTCAAAGGTCAAGTCAAGGTCACACCTGATGTTGTAAACCTAAAACCTACACTCCCTAACCAATGTCCCTACAAAGTATCAATTTCCTACACATTATGGTTCTTGAGATATAGCCTGGACAAGATTTTTATATTGAAGGTCACTACAATCAAGGTCAGACCAGGACAATGTAAACCTACATCTCCAACCAATGTCCCTACCAAGTTACAACTTCCTTCACCTTTTCTCAGTTTTTGAGATAAGCCTGTACAAGATTATCAAAGTCAAAAGTCACTACAGCAAAGTCAAATCACGGTCACACCATGATGTTGCACACCTACACCCCCAACCAATGTCTCTATCAAGTTTCAACTTGATACACATTATGGTTTCTGAGATACAGCCTGGATAAACTTTTTCCCACTGCCTGACCAGCCGCCCATCTGGACGCCATGGATGAAAACAATACCCGCACAGCCCTTAAAGGCTGTGGAGTAATAAAACTATGAGAAAGGCCAGTGAATTTGGGTTTATCATGTATCTATTTCTGTTTCTTGCAATTTATGTCAAAGTTCTTCAATTATCATGTATCGTTATACCCTTATCTATACTGTAAACAACTGTTTTTGTCCTTTTATCTCATGACAAAGCTGTCTCCTGATAAACATGTTTAATTTTAACATTAATAATTATCATTAAAATAGATTATCTCAACAAAAAAGTTTGAAAATAAGAGGCATTATTGACAAAATGAAATGTATACGCCAACATACTGGTAATGTAGTATCAAACATTTTGAAATCAGCCACAAAATAATCATTTCTAACACAGTACAAAGCCCTTTGTTCTCAGATAACTGTTCATAACAATTGCAAATGTAAAAAACATTTTATTGCCTATATTTCACCCTTAACATGTGCCAGTAATGAGACAGGACCTCTCAAGTTGGTTCATATTTCAATGCGCAGATTCCTGCATGTCTGCTTTGCACAAGGTTAGATTAACTTGAAAAACACAAAAATTAATATTCATCATTGTCAGTAAAGCAGCAAAAAAGCACTTGCCATATTACACTGTCACCTTAATTCTGACCTGACAGTGTTATATGGTAAGCAAACAGTCATCCTATTTTCATGATAAAACTGAACATCGAAAGTTGATACTGACCCTTGTAGGAGCATTGAAAATAGAAAAACTCCAGGTAGAATATCTATTACTTGTTTTAGTGTAAATTACGTTCACAAATTTTGCTATGTGATCACTTAATATGTAAAGATGCATACTCGGATTAAAATGAATTTATGAATTTAATAACAAAATTATATGAAAAATATTTCTAAATGTATATATGCTGTAACAGTTTTACACTGGTTAAGCAGTTTCATGCCACAGTAACTGAATTCTACTTTGAAATTCACATGGACACTAGTGACAACATGTTAAGGCAACCTAAACACATTATTCTTCTAAATATCAAATAGATTTCTGTTAAATGAACTCTGGCATCATCATTTTAAACATAACTGAAAACAATTAAAACTGATATAAAATCTACCTCTCTGAGTAATGACCACCTTTTCAATAAACTGGTGTGTAATATTCAAGTTGTCATCAATGCTAAAATAATTACTGTTATCAACCAATGGTTCATCAAGATGTGTACTCAGATAGAATAATAAGCAAATCACAATGTTCAAAGAAAATGACCTGACCTCTACAAGAAAATATATTTGTGATATCCAAGTGACAGAAGTACTGTGACCATTGTTAAAGTGATCATGCAATTTTGTAGGATCATTTTGTAACTGATCAACATTACACCAAAATGCCATTCAAATAAATCACTACCAATCACTTCTTAATCTGATCACATTAATCACTCTATCTGAATATGCTCATTAACACCAAAATGTAACTAGCAATACTAATCTCTACATCCTCCATTCATAAATTCATCCATTTTCAAAATTTTTGGACAGTTATTTTTTATGATAATTAATTCTAAGACACCAAGATATGGACAATCTTGCAAATGGACAGAAGGAGGTCATCAACCAGATACAGTGGATATGCCTTGTTGAGAGGTGTGTCAGACCTTTTACCATACTTACTAATGGAATACTGTATTTGAGTCTAACCAAATTTCTTATGTCAACTCGCAAATGGAGTTTTAAATTCAATAAAAGATAATACCACTGACAATATAAAATGGACTCCTTTGAAGTAAAAAATGATCTAGTTCAGTTGGAAATTTAGGCTGTAAGTTATGTACTAATTTGTGCACGAACAGTTACTTCATCATATGTCTTACTTTCTTAGTATGCATTATGCATATATAAATAACTTCATATTGCTGATGACAAATTAATGGTCATGTCAAGTTTAATGTAGTGGTCATAAGTTGGCATTGGTGGCAACTGGATCTATATCTTCACACAAATACTCCTGTAACCATTTTCTGTAAGATTCAGATAACAAACATGGCGCTTTTGAGATCACATCACAGGTGTTTTGTACAAAATAAATATGAAGAAAAACACAAGTGAAATGACATCTCATTCAGGGCAGTAATCAAAAAGGGATTTCCTGTCAGTATGGTGTTGCTTGGAATGTATTAATTAAATACAGGATTATGCTTCTACTGATTTGTAAACCCTTTAAGAAAGGCATTTTGGATGAATACTGAATATATATGTATTCAGGAGGTTGGAAATGTGTTAATTATATTTAACTACAAAGTGTAGTTTTTAGAATGTATATTTCATCAGGAATAGTTGAATAAAGGAACTTATAACCCCTCTTTTTGTGACTTCTTGCTAAATCTGTTTAACCCTTTTTATCCAGTTCAGTTCATTATTTTCATGCATCACACATACCACTCTTTGACAGCTCCTTTTTTCTTTGGTTTTGAGCCATTGCTGATTGGTTTGGTCAGTGTTGAATTGCCATTTAGTTGCTGACTGGGGACTTTCGTACTTACAGTCTCATATCTGTAGTTCTTAGTCTCATCCACTTTGTATGTCCCTTCATCTCGACTGCGATACTTGTACACAGCATATGCAAGAATAAACAGTAACAACACAACACCAGCGGCTATGCCTATGATTAGGCCTATATTTAGACTGAGTGGATTCCCACTGTTTGAGTCTTTAGTTTCACTTTCATTTGGAGTGTTTTGATTTCCACCCCCTCCCGGACCTCCTCCGCCTCTGCCTGGTTTCTTGCCAGGGGGTGCTGTATTTGTGAGGTCTGGTCTCCTTTCACTTGGCGGCACTTCAGTCATATTTGGATTAATGACAATGGACTGTGTTGCTGTTGTTTCCTCATCACTGGTACCAAAGCTGATGTCATCTGTGACGTCTTCCATCTCTGGCCCTGAGCTAGTAGGACAGCCATCCCCCTCCTCATCATCGCATTCAGAGTTACCCGAGGATTCCTCAGGCCCCACAGTGGTCTGTTCATCCACTCCCATATCTGTGGTCTGTGGGCTATAAAAAACCAAATCAATAATGACAGACACCTTCAATTAAACACAGTCCACCAGCTTTAAAATGACAAACTATAACAAACTTTTAAACATGTTGACAGAAAAATCCTTGTTTCACAATAATCTGTACCCTACAAGTTCTATGATGGTAGTTGTCTGTGGTTTATATACCAAGTATTTCAGTTATAATTTTACTGCTACCTGGGGCACTATGATTGTGATGTAACTGATATGGGTGTATGCTCCGTGGATTATTTTACTATTGGTTGTACTTGTGTATACTAAGCTCTTATCTTTACTCCTACCTTTGTCAAAGTAAGTCATAGTTAGGGTCTTACGTCCAACAGCCAGGGTCATATCGGGACAAGCCATCCCTACCATTGTCAATTTTTGGTGACAATTTTGCTGTAACGTGTATAAATTATGGTCATATATTCAATGCAACTTGTGCTGACAATGATCAAAGACTAACATTTACCTATGTTTATTACAATATTTTACAATACTAAGATCACACCTTTCATTTTATTTATATGGAATCAGGGTTATGCATTTATTACAACATATGTATACTTAGGTCACAATTGTGTGTATGGTGTCCTCAGTGGTCGAAAAGTTAATCTTTTTGGGTTCAAAGTTTATGGCAACACGTGGAAAAAATTGAGGGCCTATCTTGATATAACGTCAGGTGTTGAAAGGGATGGAACACCTTAATTATTCACTTACCTTTGTGTACTGGTAGTTGAAGGTCTCTTGTCTGTAACTTTCACACTAGGCACTATGAGGGAGTTGTTGTCTGGTGGGTTACTATTGCAATTCTCCTCACTCACTTCACAGCCAGATCCACTAGACTGAATGATACTATCTGAGCCATTCTGGAAATAAGACGTGTAAAAAGGTAAATTATGTCTGACAAAAGATGAAAATGTGGAAACCATATCATGCAGAGATATTTTGGCAGGTAAATAGTTTAATTTCATTAATTTAGGTTTAACACTCCTTTAGATGATTTGTCAGGTTGATTGTTTTTGAGTCATTCTGAGCACATTTATATTTGACCATCTGCAATGTCAGCGATGAAGGAATACTTAGTATTGAAATTGGTCAAAGATTCTGCCCTGTAGACCATTGGAAAGTGAAGTAATTTATTTAAAAACCAGCTTTAATTTCATAGATATATTTCTGAAGCACTTATTTCAGCATTGTCCTGTTAACTACTGCTTTGGCAATTCATCAGGAAAAGATAGCCCCTTTCTATTAAACAAGACACATTTGTTTGTGTAAAATCTTTCTTAGAGCCTTTTTCATACAATATTCTAAAGTACAAAAATTCTGTTGTCTTAAACAGGAAGTGTCAATGGATTAAAGAGTTTTAATATCTCTGACTCAACTGTCCCAAATTGACCTCCTTACCACCCTGATATTGTAGTCACAAGTGCTATGTTTTTAGTCGTACAATTCATATTAAATTTTTCAGCTGTGATGGTCAGGAGTCCAGTCATAGCAGTCGTAGATGCCCATTGAAACTTTTGTAAGTGAGCATTTTTGTCAGGAGTATTAATGAATTAATCTTTTTGGTCTTCAGGCAGCTAAATCTAATTATAAGGGTATTACAACTAATCTTATACTTCTTGGTGTACAAAAGTAAATGTCATGCTTATGAGGGGTTTTACTAGCAAACAATAGGAAAATAGGTGTAGGAGTGTTGGAAAGCCTTCTTGTTCAGATAACAGAAATGCTGGATAACAGTCATTTTATTGTATCCTGTTAACATCATAATATATATATATATCCCCATACAATTGAACCCTGTTAAGTCATACCTTAAGGAACCAGAATAACACTTCCACTAAACCACAATTTCTAGATAACAGGCTAGAATTCAATGGAAATGCCCTTCTTTTGAGACCTCATATGTACTTCTATTCAAAAAAAGAATTCACAGTGAGATTTTATTAAAGGGTTCAAATCGATCTATCTCTAATAACCCGGTTCTAATATGTACCCAGAGAACACACAAAGATTGTTTTTGTAACTTTAAATTAACAAAATTAAACATCTGACCAAATGATCTTTGACAACTAATGAACACTTAGGTTAGATCTCACATAAATATGGTTAACAGGAAGCCTCTTAGTGTGATAAACACATGCATCAACATATGGAGACTCACATATTGACTGACACATAAGCCTTTCTACCCATTAAACATTAATGAATCTTGGGTTTTGAGTCTTGATGAGGTGGATTTATTAGTCAAAGTACACCCCAACAAGGCCAGATTTCTAAATATAGACACAATACTGAGGTTTTTCCTCCTACAATGACTGTCTCTAGCTTATGCAGTGATAAATATTTAATAAACTCCAATGTGTAGAGCTAGAAAAGTCACTTCTGTTTAACCAGAAATTCCAGATAATGGGGTAAATAGTGAGATAGTTTTTAGGTAAAAATTATGTTATCACTAAAACTGATCTGGAGGGTATGTGTGTATATACTAAACTCTGTTACATTAACAAATCACGATTGTCTAAGACTTTTAAAATCAGCTTCAAAATTCAAGTACGAAATTGTCTCATAACTACTGCTGTATACTATACTGGCTGTCCTGCCATCTCTTACACCTGAGGCTGTCCCCCCTGCAGGTGAGAGGCTTCTGGTAGATCAGCCAGCTTTACAATGTCTTAATTTATGTGACAAGTGATTGCGACATTTAATTTGTTTTGGATTCTAAGTGTTTTAAGGGTTTGTACACCATAAAACTTTCATACTGTGTATGAGTGGCACTGTAAAAAGGTACTGATGGTAGGTTTGCTACCCTCGCCTGCCCAGTACCTGATGCACCATGTTACAAAAGGGTAAATAAATAATATTATTAGTTTAAAAAAAAAAAAAAAAAATAATGGGGTAAATGTTTTAAGTTTTGATGAAAAAGGCCAGACAAAGGTTTACTTCTGCCTATTGTATAACAGAATTTCTACTAAGTACTTTTACTGTACAAAACTCTTAAGTGGACATGTACGCCCCATTTAACTGTAGACTTCGTAACTGGGGCAGACAAGTATTTCTAATACCAGCTGAATTCAAACCCATAACCACAGAAATTAAATCCAACTAATTATTTATGAAGTTTCATAAGCACTAGCTCACTGAAGCCCCAGTATTTACATAAAAGACCAGAGATGGTAGATGTTTTGGAAGAGCATTTTTTTGAATTCACAATGATGAACAAGATTGAAATTTCTTTTAGTTCTACAGACATGGAGACAACTGAAAGATAAACCTATCAGAACAAAACCTGAAAAGTATTACTCAAGATGAAAAGTAAAACATTTTTACCAGAACCTAATTTCCTATTCTCCTCAGGTAATTTTCCTTTTAAAAAATGCTGTCATCTGGAAATCTTAATTTACTTGTGATTTTTGGAAATCCAAATTTTCTTGAGCTATCAGGAAATCCTGAATTACTTGAGATGCGACTATTCAAGATTCAGCTACACTTTTTAATTGGACTGTAAAATTTATAATTTGAAAAGAAGGATGTATGTGATGTAACAACAAAGTCATTCTTTTACAAACTATCAGGTGGTGTTACATCATTTAGAACTACAGCATAAATCATTTTAAAATTCAATAGACTGGGCTTTAAACTGATGGAGATGCCAATTCAAAATACAGAACAGTTCTACAAGTTGTTATCATGTTCTTTTTGCAAATGGTGTTCATTTGGTTTTGGCAAAAATTAATCCAGCTTATGCATTTAAAATTTATGATACCAAAGAATACAACAGTGGTAACACACTCATCCCCATTCTCTGATGTTTGTGTGTTTAAATCCCACCCCAGACTTACAGTGAACAAATAAATAGTGGATTGTTATGGTTGGTGATATGCAGAATAGTGATCAACTTGTATATACTGCTTCCTTCCATACTCACAACAACTCATTGTCATAGGAACAATATAAATGTGATCCAACCAGACTTTCATTGTTACTGGTCCTGGTTTTGGCACATTGTAAGGGAGAAGCATTGTGGAACAGAAGCATTATAACCTTTACATAACAAGCATGGGCCATCAATCACCCAACTTATAATGCAATGTGTTGAGCCAAAGTTGGTGATTTACGTTGCATTCAACAGCTAGGGTCATATTGGGACAGGTCCTCTGCATTGCCACTTGTGGGACTCGAACCCACTGAGGTGACAGTATGTGATTAGATGCCCAACTTGCTAACCACTAGGCCACCGAGGACCTCTGCAATGTTGCAATGAAGGCATTAATGTTAAATGCAAATGCATTGAGATACTTTGACAAATAAAAAAAAAAAGAAAAGTGATATCTTATTGTTGACTACAAAATGAGATTAAGAAAGCCAACCTGTCACCAGGATTTTGTCATAGATTTAATTTGTAAACCTGTATATTGTATTGTATATTTACACTCAATACAATAAGAAACATAACACATGATTTTTATAAAGGGCTTATAACTTAATGTGTCTAAGCACTGCTAAGTACAAATTACATATCTTTTGCATGTTTCAATAAGTATGTTTTGAGCTGTTCTGTTTTCTAAAATTTAACAGTGATTTTGAGGATCTAATGTTCACAGGTAACTTGTTCCTCAAAGCAGGAGCAGCATATAAACAAAGGCCCGCTTTTCATGGTCATTTCTAGGCACTTTCACAGGGTATGCCACATTTGGACTGTTGGATGGTCTTGTAAGTCTGCCAAGCTGTGACAGTGACACAAGCTCACTGATGAAAGGTGGTTCAAGGCCATGTTATACCTTGCAGACATAAGTGAGGACACTGAAATCAATCCCCTGTTGGATTGGAAGCCAGGGAACTTCTCATCTGAGTTTACTAATATGGTCTCATTTCTAGAATTGAGACCTTCCAGGAGTCCAGAACAATATATCCTTGTATTACAGAACCTAAAATACTATTTGACCCATCATGACTGCACAAGTACAGCCCAAGCTCTCAAGTGACTGTCATTCCCCCAACTGAAAGAGAGGTTCAGAGTTGGTCCTGAGGTTCTCTAGCCTGCAACTTGGGATAGGGCCTAATGACAGAGGGCTGCCATTTTAAGTGATCATCCGAGCCATTGTGTATCTTCCTGTACATGGGTTCTCAAACCTTTGTCCTCTGTGTTCTTTGGTTTGTGTTATCCTATAGGTCACAGTGGTAGTATAAACGAGAGGCCAAAACAAGGCCAAATACCTCTAATATTGCCTGAGTGCAATGATAAAAAAATCATTGAAAAAATTCCTGGATCCAGACAGTGGCAAACAGTCAAAATGCACCCCTATTACATAACCTTCTTGTGGAGGTAATTAAACTGTTAAATATTGTGTAGTTTTTTAACTATTTCAAACTAAATTTTTAATTGTTATTTACTGTGTCACTAAAATACAGTAGAACCTCGATTATCCGAACCCCATGGGAGACATACATTCCGGCCGGATAATTGAGGGGTTCGGATAGATGAAGGAAACCGAAATTCACGGTCTATGGGTTACAGAGTGGGCGATAATTGAAGAATTGTCGTTTTTATGCAATAAATATATATGTTGGTGGTCATCGATAAAATAATTCAATATATTTGTGTCATATAATATAAGTGACCCTTCAATTGTTGCTTATTTGCTCCATATCTATGGATATTACATGTATTATTATTTAAATATTACGCGGATTTGAAATGATTGCGTTCGGTTGGTACATGAATGTGGACGTTTTAATTTTAGATAAACATCGTTATGCATTTTGTCATTTGGAAAACTCCGGGAGATTTATTTATTGTAAAACCCAAAGCGAACACACCTTCAGTGATAGGTGTGTTTGGTTGGTAATGCATTGAGGACGTCTCTTCTTTTGATACACGTTGTCAGTCTGTGAACCTACTCCGGGAGATTATAAATTTGCGAAACGCAATCGAACACACTTTCATTGATTAGCGCATTATCAAAGAAGTTGTGTAGCAGGGTTGTGTAATTGAATTAATCCCTCCCCTATTGTAACAATGGTGATAAAGATGAAAGAAGTTAGGCGTCTCTGTGAATGGTACGTTTTACAAAGCACTACAATTCATCGTTTACGAGACTGTGTAAAATCTTGTATTATCGCTCACGCTTGACCGTGCATTATATGTAGGGAGACATCATTTTGGTTCGGTTAATCCGGAGATTCGGATAATAGAAGGTCGGATAATCGAGGTTCTACTGTAACATAAAATAAGTAACCCACAAATTTATTAAGAATCCACATATGAGCTAATATATTTGGCATGTATTTATTTAACTGCAGACTTACAAAGCATAAAATTCTTTTTTAACTAGTTCTTCCTGCGAGAAGGCTTATTATAAATTTTTTTTTTGATTTTGCCCAATTGCTTCAATGAAATATGGTTTATGAAAAAGGATAAAATGAATCCATTCACCCCAGGCCATATTATGATTGGTTAGATTTTATATGATAGGTAGTGAAAAATGTGAGGCTGTAACAATAAAGTAAGGACAGAAGCGGCAGTGGTAATTGCTTTTTATGAGGGTGAAATCTCTTCAAATGTCACAGGCTCAACAAGAGAAGCTTGTCAAGGATCATATGTGCTGACATTACAGAATAGACAAAAAACCTACACCCACTACACAGAAGCTAGGGGATTCATTTCCTGGCAAGCTGAGGGGGACTTTTGTTTACTCGCAGATATATTGTTTTACACAATACTAGTGGAGACTTATTCAGCTTACATGTATGCATATAAATATACAGGTCTTATGACATTCAAAGATAGCCATTTCAATGGGGGGGAGGGATGGTTAGAATGTAATAGTGTTCAATATCTGACATATCAGTTTCTTCAGATTTCGGCTGGGAATGGAAAACCTTTGGGAGGATAACTGGTCTAGTTAGGACATGGCTTTTGTGGGCAGTTATCAATAATAGCACAGTGCCTCTGGAACTTTAAATAGGGCCATAAAGCAAAATCCCCCTCCGGCTACAATGTGGAAGGAAAAATCAATACGATTGGGGGAGCATTAGGAAGGCAAGGTCCATCAATTACACAGTGAAAGAATGGAGCGACTGGATTCTGGATGATGCTGATGACTTAAACCCCATTTTATTGCTGTGAATACAAAACGATAAACCGTAAAACTTAAACACTAATTATTCTTAAATGACTGTGTGTATGAACCTCAACGATATTAGTCTTATACATGAGAATTGATTAAACATTACATTGAACATTATTTCAAACATCTGAATTTTACATGACTTAATAACAACAAGTAATCTCAAGTTTTCAGAATCTAAGCGGATAATTATCGCAGAAAAATGTTAAGCCAGCTAATTAAGGATAAAACCTGTAATTTACACTGAGCCTATGAATTGCAAATAAGTCATGTATGATCACTGTAATTTATATTTTGTAACTTAAATTCATATGGCAGTCAAAAAAATTTGATTAAATTTGATTTTTGTTGCTCATACTTAAGTACTGGTAAACAAGGGGAAATCTGAACACAATTATTTAACCATTTTTTATATTTCTTTTTTGAAGATTTTGTGTGTGATAGTGTGCTTCAGGATTTGCAATAAGATATGCAAATTTTTGGCTGAGTTGTCACCCATTTCCTATGTGCCTGGAACAAAGAGAAAACATGAACTGTCGATCCATTTTCTATGAAAAATGTCTTATCTTTGCAGGCATTCTGACACACACCAAGTACTCTCATTGAATCCTAATGAAGCTGTCACTTCATAAACTGTCATTTCCCCATTTGCAGAAATCCACTTATCGGGCAGGAGAAAGCCACCAAACAATCATTGTTGGGCCATGTATCATCGATATGCAGCCTTATTTCAATAACGTTTATTGACTGGCTTTCCCCCACTTTCTGTCACCATTATCATTGTTATATCATAATACCTGACCATTATTTGTATGGTTTACTATGGATTGCTGATAAATTGACCAATTACATCCATACACTTTTATAAATGAAATCTTTAGGGACAGGAAACACCAATTGGATGCATCAATTTTTCATTTTGTTCCTTTTTATATATTTATGGTACAATTCTTATTGTTTTTCTTCTGTATTATAAAAACATAAAAAATTCATTCCATGTCAATTAAATAAACTAATTTAGATTTTGAAATGTAAAGGCACATTAATTTTACAAATACCTAGTGAAAATTACATGCTTAATTCATTCATATTTTGAAACTTAATCAACTTCCAACTCTGTTGAAATACTGTTTTTGTGTGTCCCTTTCAATTGCAAAGATTATATCAGTACATAATATATATTGACCATGAATTGGATTGAAACACATGATCACAGAGTATAGAGCAACATTATTATATATCAAACTCACTGACCACTTGGCCACAGAGGAACCCAAATTTGTCTTGCTAACATAAGAGTCTTCCATGACCAGTCTTGATCTGAGCTAAGTAGTAGAAGTATGAAACATTTATAAAGCGCTAAATTGATGAAGGCATCTTCTAAAGTGCTGATGTCCAAGAAGGGATAGTCCAAGTTCCGAAAAATAGTCCATGTCCATGTTAGCGTCCGATAGGGGAGATAGACTATGGTGGTGAGTAGGCTAACCTAAATAGGTAGGTCTTTAACTATTGTCTAAATCCATTAATACTATCCTGAGGGAGTTTGTTCCATTCTGTGAGAGCAGAAAAATGGCAAAACTATGCATCCCCTGAGTATGTTAAAAATTACAGGAGAAATAAAGAAATTGAGGGAAGAGATTGAGGTTGGGATTACATGTAAAACGAGTTGTGAATATATCTCACATACATGGGTATGATACATCAAAGAAAAATATAAGAAGTTCTGTGTGTATTTTATGTAAATATACCTGGTACAGATGAAGTTGCATTTTACTTCCATAGATTTCAATATCATCTTTTTGTGTCCATAAATGACATATACAAAGTACAATATACTAGCATGTCTGTTAATCAATGATTCTGTTCCAATTTTACATGACAAAAACAACACACTGATAGATGATACAGAGTACTGAATAAGTGTAAACAGCATGCCTTAAAAGTATTTTGGTATTTTACTTTAGGCTTTCATTGGACTTGATGATATGGAGAAAAGGAACTAGCTCAGATGTATTTATATCATAAATGCATATAGGAGGTCAGTTTTCCATGACAGCCCTTATGCATCATATCTCCAAGATTCATCAGTTGAAGAGGCTGGTATAAAAGTGGCTAGATTCTGTGTTAATCATCTGTCATATTTAGCTGGTTGAACACTATGTTATGGACCTGTTTCAAAATGCAGAAGTCTCAAGTGGCCAAGTGGTTAGCAAGTGTAATCACATGGTTTTAAACTTTGTGGTCATGAGTTCAAGTCCACCTGAGGACAACATGTATGATTCTTGGAGGAACTGTTCTGATATGACCCCAGCTTTCAACGTTTGTATCACAATGTGCAGTGCACAGTATATTGCACTAAAATTGAAGATTTTTAATTAGCTAAATGTAACTTTTATAAGCTACAAGCTTACCATCTGGGACTGAATACTGTCTCGGGTGGCCGCAAACAGTCTGGCCACCTCAAGAAAAATGAGCCTATAATGACCGAACTGCATGTTTGGTGGAAGCACCTGCTCCCTCGAGGTGACATAGACAGTGATGTAGTACACAGCTTCCTTTTTCGAGTTGGAATTTTGCCCATACCCCCCGGCAGTAATACAGCTGGGAGGTAGGGTGGGACTCTCTTCAGTGTCAGATGGTTAGCTTGTAAAAGTAAGGATCTAGCTCCTCGCAGATCCTGAGTGCAATCTAAGTAGTACCTCAGGGCCCGTACTGGGCAAAGGACCCTGTCTTCTTTGAACTGCCTTTCTACTACAATGGTTAAAGCTAGAATAATCGCTATAGACACACCTTGGGAACCTTTTCTTGCTAGCTGGGTTTTGGCAATGAAATCTGAAGAGAATCAGGTTACCTTTTCCCACTGGCCTAAATTGAATACTGCAATGCTTGCCGGATGCCAAAGCTAGCAAGTAAGCTGTTTTAAGGATTAGATGTTTGAGATCTGTGTCTTTCATAGAATCAAAGGATGCTTTAGTGAACTCATTTAGGACAAGGGAGAGGTTCCATTTGGGTAGATTCCTGGAACTCTTGGGTGTATCCCTGTGAAAGCTGGCAAGCAACCTGTTGAGCACAGAGCCTCGAGAAATATGGAGCCGTGCTGGGCACAAGGAGTCAACAATAGCAATCCTATGAATTGTTTTTTATGTTAATTTTGTTTACAAATTACCTGCGTATGTACAAATCTGATGGTGGGTTTGCTACAAAAAAAAACAAAAAACAATAGCAGTCCTGTAGCCATCAATGGTTGAGGGACATCCCTAAGTTTCCCCTTCCTCTCTCCCAGGTTCTTCACCTGGAGAGGGTATTTTGTGATGAGATGCAGATACAGATTTCTCTGATGATGAGCTCGCATGTCTGTGAGATTTATGCTTGCGTTTGTCAGAGTGCTTTTTGGCTTTGCAGACCTTTCTCAATTGTCAATGTTTGGATTTGTTATTCGGAATCTGAAGCAAATGAAGCATCCCGAACACCCGAGGTTCAGGGATAATGAGAGGAAAGATGGCTGACATACTCGACCTCCATTTCTCCGCTCAGCTGGTCAAAGTTGAGAGGTCTCAAGGGCAAGGCCGATGTTCACCTAGTGCCAGATTTCAGGTTCACTCTGAATGGAGGACCCGATTGGGCTTTGATATAGAACCACTAGGTGCTTTCATTTCAGGTTCTCTCTGAATGGAGGACCTGATTGGGCTTTGATATAGAAGCACTAGGTGCTTTTATCTCTTCTTGAGAGAGTTTTTGTTGTTCTGACAGCTTATTAAAAGCATCGAGAATGGATGCCTGGAAAGCCCCCATTTGCTGTTGCATTTGTAACTGAATCTGTAAACTCAAGGATCTTTTCAATATTTTTTTGTAAACTAGTTTCAACAGTTGCAGGAACTGAGGTGATTTAATGCCAAGCTGTTGAGATCAAGGGGAGCACTGTACAACATTTGAAGGTCGAAGGGGAGACCGATAGAATGCATTTGCAGAAGACTTGAGTTCCAGCTGTGAGCCTGTGAACATAGGCTCCCCTGCCTCAGGGTCATCCAGTAGTAATTCAGAATCATCATGAGAGGTATCGGCTTTTTTGTTACCTCCTTCTATTTTCGATTTTGTTCAATTGTTTTTCAGAGAACGACTGACAGACTGAGCATGAATTATGGCCAGTAACACATGGGTTCTCACCCTTACCTGTCTCTCTGCAAGTATGTTGTGTTGATCAAAACCAAAGTCGTGACATTTAACAGCACAAGGCCTGTTTGGGTCTAACTGTCAAAAAGACATGCTTGCTTGTTGATGGAAGAGCATGCAATTTACAAAGTAAAAAATAAGAAAAGATACTTATCCCTTCTATGAAAATTCAGCACAATAAAAGTTTATACAGTATAGTTAAATAATAAAAGTGATTCCAGTAGTAAAAAACGAAAAATGTCTTAGCAATTTTGTGTATTTCTAGCTAAATGTTGGCCAACAAAAAGAAGGAATGTGTCCTACATCATTGTAGTAGAAAGACAGTTCAAAGAAGACAGGGTCTTTTGCCCAGTACGGGCCCCTGAGGTACTACTTGGATTGCACTCAGGATATGAGAGGAGCTAGATCCTTACTTTTACAAGCTTGCCATCTGGGACTGAGGAGAGTCCCACCCTACCTCCCAGCTGTATTACAGCTGAGGGGTATGGACAAAATTCCAACTCAAAGAAGGAAGCTGTGTACTAAATCAGTATCTACATCACCTAGCGGCAGCAGGGGCTGCCACCAAACATATGCAGTTTGGTCATTATAGACTCATTTTTCTTGAGAATGCAGGACTGTCTGTGGCCACCCGACACAGCATTTAGTCCCAGATGGTAAGCTATTGTAGCACAATAAAATACCTCTTCATTACCTCTTCTCTCTTCCAAACCTTCTACTAAATTCTCAACAAAATCTAACTCTCTCACTGTGCATAGATAAAAGATTATCCACTATATTTTTATTTACTTATACATGTATACATATATAAAGCCATCACCATGACAACCTTTATGTATCATTCCATAATAGAAACATACATCATTTGCCTGATCTGGTACAAAGTTGGGTAGATTCTCTGTAAAGAGGTCAATGCGTAAGCAGTGATCTGAAAGAGATGAATGGACCGACTTTACTGGGTCTGAAAAAACAGTTTGATTCAGGCATTACTAACAGCCATCGCCAGGGAAGAGAAGTTGTGTAACATCTCAGGGGCAGTTGCTTTATGGCATGCAAACAGTAAACTACCAAAATATCTAATTGGGTTCAAATTTTTCCTCTTATGTTAATCAGCCTAATCACAATTTTTATGTTTCAGGTAGACCCATATCTTGAAACATTTTGCTTTGCATTGCTGAAGTCTTTCCTTTTCCAATTCATGCATTCAATATAATTTTATTTGTCATTAAGGTATATAGAGCTCACTTTTGTTTGTTTCTCTATTTAGTTTTATTATTTAAAAGCTATTTAACCTATTTTCTGTAATTATTGAAATATTTTGATGATAACCAGTTTCTCTTCTGATTCTGGCAAAAAGGTTGAAAAAGCGATATCGTATTCTAACCTTGTTTTTCAGCAATTACCAAATTTTTTAAATCTATGACACCTTTGTTCTGCAATTTCATCAAAGAAGAAGTAAGAACGGTTTTTCTTGATATTTCTAAAGCCTTTGACAAAGTGTGGTACAACAAGAATGTATTATTTAAGTTCAACTTGGAAAACTGGAGTATCAGAGGCACTTTACTGCAATGGTTTTAAAACTATTTGAAAACAACTCCAGGGGCCACGGTGGCAGAGTGGTAACACTCCTGCCTCCCACCTCTGAGGCCGGGGTTCGGTTCCCGGCATGGCCTCAAGTGGGAAAGCTGGTAGTTGCTTCCCGTTGGTCGGCAGTTTACAGTACAGAACCCTGACGAACTGTATGTACTGGTTTTCTCTGCCCTTCCAACTACCCGTTGTGATATGACCTGTACAGTGTTGAAAACAACGTAAAACCCCAAATAAATGAAAACATCTCCAAAGTAGCCAAAAATTCAAGACACTAAAGTTTAGGATAAAATCTACAGCCATTCTCTTTCTGTCAGAGTGAAATTGTAGAATAAATTTGATTGTTCATACAAATCTGTTACCACTTTATTATCTATCAAATAAAAACTAGAAAAAGGTTTTTGCTAACAAATCGAAGTGGTACAGATGGAGACTTCGGCTATTAAAGCTGTAGTAGCTGTGGTATGAGACTGAAAGTAGAACATAAGCTTTAGTGTGTTTTTCGTCTGATGGAAAAGTGGATTATTTAAAACAAAAAATTATCCAAAATATGTAATGATGGCAAGTATCAGACACAAAAAAACTATATGCTTCCAGTAAGTGGTAATGTAATGCTACTCATGCAAGACTGCGAATGAACTATAGTCCCTTACAGAAACAACTATAAAAGGCTTGTATGTATCAGAAATTCAAATTTGTAGTTTGAAATCATCCATTGAAACTAATACTCAGTTTCCGTCAGAATGCACATATTGTATTCAACAAAAACAAACACTTAACCAAATTACATAGAGTTCCTAAATTAAAATGATACTTTAAGCTGTAAGTTAAGCCTGATTTGACATTTGAACAAGAAGTTCAACATTTTACTAGCAGTGTACATGTATCCAAAGGAACGGGGGCTCATTTTCATACTTTTTGGAGCTACACACTCAAATTTCACCATATTTAGTGGAATCTGTGTGTACCCAGTGCAGTAGCTGCCTACCAAATTTGAACTCAATTGATATCACAGTTTTTGCGTTATAAGGGCAAGAATGTGTACAGACAGGACAGAAAGGCTGAACGAAACTGATTCAATAACCCTCTCCTATCCTCGAGCGTTAATAAAAAAGAAATAAAACATATATATGTTGTATTGAATGTGGATAACCATTGAATGTATACATTCAATGGATCAAACTATTGAATGTATACATTCAATGGGCAAATCTTTGAATGTATACATTCAATGGCTGAGCTGTGGAATGTGTACATTCAATGGCTAAAATCATTGAATGTGTACATTCAATAACCAAAGGCATGGAACGTATAAATAATTAAATATGAAAAGCTGATATTTATTACAAGGACTTAGTTTAAAACCTATATTGGATATTTTTAGCATAATAATAAGCAGCTAAATTAATAGGAATAAAAGTGTTACATTTCAGGAAGTGGCATAAAGAAGGATTAGTCTATACCTTTAAAATTAATAAACATATATGTAATGACATAAGTGTCATATATTTTATTGCATTATTTATGATTTCTGAGAAATTCTTAAATGATGCATCAAGCCTTTCTGATAAGTCATTACAAAAGCTGTATTATAAGCTGTACTTTAATCCACAAATATTAAAATATTAGGTCTCTCAATGAAAGAATAAAAGAGAAATAGTTCAAGCATGAGTAGTTATTTTATGGTCATTAAGTGTATGCTTCTAAAATGTGATAGCAATTAATTCATTAAGATTCTAAAATGTGATTGCAATTAATTCATCTAAGTGTGAAATTAGGGTATTTAATTGTAATTAGCCCCATAGTAGCACCCCTGCATTGTTATAGAGGTTCAGTGGGACAATATAATTAGAAAAAAGATTAAGATAAACATTATTTTTGAGAAAACAAAACAGTTTTGTTATAATATTACATAATACATAACTATGTAACTGACCATAGATAATCAATTTATGGCAAAAGTTTGTTTAAATTAATATCAACATATGTGCTTTATTAAGAAAATGACAATTATAAGTTCTTATTTCACAAAGTACCAGTTACTAATTTCCATATGTTACGTTCATATACACATTCAATGGCTATGGTTGTGGAATGTACACATTCCGCAGTTAAACTATTGTATGTACACATTCAATGGCTGCTTACTATTGAATGTGTAGATTCAATGGCCAAGCCGCTGAATGTACACATTCAATGACTAACCCATTGAATGTATACATTCAATGGTTATCTACATTCAATACAACATATACATATAACAAAGACACAAACCCAAATGGGATTCAAACCCAGGATGTGAGGATTACAAGTCCAACACCCTACATGCAGAGCTATAGTGGCAGCTATTTATTTCTGATGTTTGATGGATATATCCCGAATGTCAATATTAAATTAATATCACAACAGGATTTTTAAGCACGAGCCTCGAAAGAGCTCGCACTTCTACAGATCACTTTTTTTTTCTTTTTTTTTTTGTCTCCGGAGTTTCATCAGTAAGTTGTGGTGCAGTGTGATGAGTATTTGTCTGCTCACTGAAGTTAAGCAACAATGGGCTACGTTAGTACTTGGATGGGTGACCGTCTGAGGTCTAGACCAGCTGTGGGATGTCTCTCAGTTGGAATTTCTTTGTGTCACCAGACTTTCGTAAATTCTAGTGCACTACTCATGTCTCTGATGGCTTTGCGCTCGCGCTAGAGGACCAAAACACCTTTTGGCCTTGTTTCTTCACGATTTTCTATTGACATTATTTCATAAAGGACGTAACCTACAGATAGGTTACTTATATTATTAGAAAGGTATTATTACAGGGCTTCTGCTAGCTTTATTATGTAAGAATCCATGCAGAAATAGTGGAGAAATTGGAAGTTAAACAATAACGCAATATATGTGACAAAGAAAAGCAGATTTCTCTGTTTACACCCAATTGAAAAAAAAAGAAAAACTCTCTCCTGACTTTAATTAAACTCAAATTTCACCAAATTTGCAGGTATTCATCTGTATCCCATGAAACATCTATCCACCAAATTTGAGCTCAATTGATGTTATAATTTTTGAGTTATAAGAGTGAAAAGTTTTACAAAGAGAAAGACAGAAAGACGGAATGAAACTGATTACAATAAGTGTCAATAACCCTCTCCTATCACCAAGCATTAATAAAACTCAATAATATCCTAATATGACCAGATCCAATTTTTAAATTTAATATTATTCAAACTATATACTGACAATGACTCTTTGCTAAATGAATCTGCTAATAAAATAAGCATAAATAAATATTTATGCCTTCACTTTAGAGTACCAAGTTTAAATTTCAAATTCCTTTTTTTCAAAATATCATTTCAAACCCAGGTGAAATATTATTACATCTGATCTACCTTTGAGGTTGCAAAAATCTATTTATACAAATAGATTAATGCATGTTTGGATAGCAGAAGTATGCCTTAACATGCTCCATTACAAAAACCACTCACCTCTTCATCGTCATCAAAGTAATATGCTGGCTCTGTTAACCTTGTCCATATCACAAGAATCACCAATATTGCCTGGAATAGTAAACCTCTTGGCAATACCTTCGCAGTCATTTTTATGTATTTAGAGATCCAATAATCCACACAGTATTTAAATACAAGACAACTGTGATTTTACTATCCAAAAGTAACCCAACATAATACTGTTACATGCATGGCTATGTTCCTCTTTATACTATTATCAGCATTAAATGGCTATATCCATTATCTGTCATATATACTATTTTAAATGATGACAAAGCTGTAAAATTCTACTGCACTACGTCATACTTTCATTTCAACAAACACACACACTTATATATAAGTACACTACAACACTCAGCTATGGCTTCACACATCATGTTGCAGCTGTATTGTACTTCCAGCATCTTTATTAATCCAACTGTCACCCATATTCCTCAATTCAGCTTAATGAGATAAACTACCACAGCTTTTTATCCCCAGCACAGAGTATGCTCTTGCCTTTTCTACTTTTTCTTTTTATCTCAGCGTTATACTGACCACATAGCATCTCTCCTGAATAAGTCACCTCACTGCCCCTAGCACTAACGTGCTTCTAAACATAGTGTGTAACCCAAGTACTCCGAAATAACCCGGAGACAGTAAGGTTCCTTTTTGAAGGCTGCAATTTTCCATAGATTTTCTCTGTGGACCTGTTTACATTCCCTTGGTATTGGTGCCCAATTTAATTATCTTCCCGGCAGCCTTGTCAGCATGCAGGCTTGCAATAATCAAATCGCTTCCACACACGGCTCTGGCTGAGGTTTTGCTATGATAGTAGTGATAATTAGGATGGTTAGCATGTCTCATTATTTTCCTACACTTATAACATTAACCTGTTATATTTCTACAGAACAGCTTGAAAGAAAACTATCCAACTACATGGTCATTTAGGTGAAAACAAGAATATGATGGGCATAAATAGTGTAAAATATGTACAATATACAGCAGTGTGTGAGATATGCCACTGAAGAAAAACCCTCATTTTAGTTAAAAGTATGGAATATCCATATCCATTTTTACCTTTAGGTAGTCCATTTTTCTAAGTTACCGCAGTATTTTTGTGAATTTTTCTTACTGCTGCTCAAGTTACAGGGGGTGATCTTAAATATTAATTACACTTGCTGTGCTAAATTTTTTGTCCTAAAAACACTTCTGAATCTTTAATTAGAAAATGTATGTATTGTTGGTACACTTACAACACTTAAGATTGTAGGTGAAAAAGAGTATAAACAAATATTTTACTCTCACTTCAAATTTTCAACTTGTTCACCTTTTTCACTGGGTGGATTTTAATGAAACAAAATTTAAAAAAAGCAATTTCACAAAATATATCTTTCTCGTGATGCTCTGGACTGCAAAATATTACCCTTCTTAACAACACATCTATGTAAAGTAAGAAGGGCACCTCAGATGAGATTCTCCATTAGAATAATTTATTAAATAGCATATTGCATTATCCTTAGTGCCATATAAAAAACACTTAGGCACTTATATGTGGTGCTTTGCATATAATTATATTAAGATCAATTCAGGGTTCTTGAATTTAGGGTTCTTGAGATATAATGCATTCAACTTTGAGAAAAATTCAAAATCAAAATATTTATATAAAATGCTTTTTAAATACATGTACAGAACTGTTTGTTTATAAGTTATCTTATAACAATAGCACTAAAATCATTTTGTATGGGAATTATAGGTTTTTTAAGGAACCTTGGGATGTTAACTATAATGCTGTTGTACTAGAAACATAAAATGCCCTACAGAATAGTACTGTTGAACAATTCATTGACTACTATGGTGAATTATGTTTAAACTCTATTGAGAGCTCAAAGATTTAACAACTTTCACAGAAAGTTGTAGAATTTTCTCACTGGAAAGTAGGTTCTAGTAAGAAGACTTTCGGCTGTATTTTCATATACCTATGTCTCCCCCCATATTCAGTGTAATTTAAAATCTATGCAATATATATATATTAACTGAATCTGAAGAAAACTTCATGTTAATATTCACATTAATATTGCTGATTATCAAGTCATAATAATTTTGTTAAAGCACAAAACTGTCTTTGCAATCACATATATGTTACAGTGAATTTCTGTAATCAGGGAATTCGCAAATCCCCCCTAAATTTTAAAAAGTAAAAATTCCCTGGTTACAAAGTATGAACAGGTTTATAAGTCATGTGATGAAGAGTTAACTAAAAATTCATATTTATGTTTTATTACTGAAGCCTATGTAGGTCAAACTTACTTATCTGTTCCATTTCGTACTTATGAGAAATAGCTACGTCACATTTATAAGATCATAAAATTATCTTAATTGTAATTGCATTTATAAGATAAGGGTAAATTTAAATTATGAGAAAGTATCATCTAATAATTAAAATATAACTCTTATAATTTTGTAATTAAGAAATAGAATCTCATATACCTTAAAGTTACAATAAACACCTTGACAAAATATTAATTACACGATATAGTAGCACTGTGTTGTAATTACAATGTACGGCTATCGCATAAATTACAAAAAAATGCTGCATAATACTGCTAATTAGTAATCTGTTGCAATAACACAATAGTCCTTTCTAGAAAATGACAATACATGTGTACTTCTATTGGTTACTGTCATTTTACTATATCACTCTCTCAGGACATGTACAGTTAACAATATTCATATTTATATTCTGTCTTTCTCGAAGGTTTTATGTCTAAAACCTGAAGGTTTATTTTCATATAGACTTGGTATAACTGTATCAATAATTATTTCCTAATAGTGAATCATAAAAGTTTAAAAAAAATACCATTTACAGAAGGATGAAGTGAAGAAATGTAAACTTTAAACACATAAATGTCTACAGTTGGTCAGCAGTAAACAGTCTTCTTTTCAAACTTCTACAATGAATTGAAATAACTTTCTCCAACACCAAAATCGATGGAAAAGTATGCTTGAAGTTGTTCTATCCCCAATCATATTACACACCTCTTTATGACAAACACAAATCAAGATCTAATTTATTGCTTGAATGAGTTTCTGAGAGTAACAATCTCATCTGCTCAATATCTGTCATGATCCAATTAATACAAGCTATTCTGGCAACTTATCAGACAGTTGGGGTTTTACGTCCCTTACCACAGTTTAGGTCACAACGGGATGGGCTTTCAGTGCATGTCACATGTTCTCATGAGCTGGACTCAAACCTCAAATGGCAGAGATGGCAAATCACAAGAAGCTAATATGAAATACAATGTCTATTTTGGCACCCTTTAGACTTAATGTATATTTCCAGAAACACAATTCACAATATCATTAAACCATGATCAGCAAACACTTTCTGATGTTTTTACTGAACCAGTGTCTAATGCAATAACAACTAGAAAGTACTCATAAATGCAGATCTCTAGCAGGGAACTTTTCCAAAATATAATCATTTCTTCCTTTGGCCAGGCTCTTTCCATATAAAAAATTTCATGATGATCTGCTCATTACTTGTGAAGTTATAATGTTAACAAGAAAGCCTGAGTCATTGAAAATACGTTGAAAATTGGACCTTGTGAATCATTCACAAAATTTCATCATTTCTTCCTTTGGTCAGGTCCTACTCACATAAACTTTTTCAGAACGATTGTTCCTCATGTTTGGCATTATCACAAACACATGGTAACAAACAGGCAGACAAACACACCCCAAAACATAACCTGGAGCAGATAAAAAAGCCAGAAAGTCCATCTAATTTTAAAGAAATATTATCAAAAGATATTGTCAAAATATTGTTAAAGCCACAAACTACCATGATTTGAAATAAATGGTCAAAACATACTGCTAAACACATCAAAATCTAAGAGTATTAGGGCCAAGTAAAAAATAATTTTTGTTTTCAATTTAGTGAGAAAGTATCTCAATTTTTTCAGATATTAAGTCAAGTTTTTGATATACTATCTTAATTTTTTGAGATATTATCTTGATTTTTGGAGATATACCAAGTCAATTTTTAAAAAAATAATTTTTTCAGATATTAAGTCAATATTTTTGGAGGGATCTGTAATATTTACATATATATCAGCACTAGTGTTTGTACTGAATTCAAATTTTAATTATGATATCAAACTTCAAGATGGCTTTTAATAGTGATTACTTTCATTTAAAAGAAATTTTTTGTAGGTGTAATATATGTTAGTTTATAATTAAACTCAAATTTAATTTACAAATATAAAATGCTATTGAGTGTAACACATTTAAAAGTCATCATAACTTTCACAAAACATTGAGGTAAAGTTTTGAAAATTCAAATTTTTACCACCCCAAAAATTTTACATGCTGTAAACTAAAGGTTTTACGGTTTAAATTTATTGATGAAGGAACTATATAAAAAACATTGACCACTAATTTCTTGGAGTTGACACTGAAGCTGACAATTTTAATACTGACATTGAGACTCAAAATCATTATTAAATGTTGTCAAAATACCATATATACCAACAATGATCAGCATTAAAAGAAATTGAGTTCATGGTCTTTCGATTTAGCTGAACTGTTAAAATGGCTGATTTCCATGAGTACTCCTAAGTCCCTAGTTATTTACAAAACCTTAACAAAGGCTGGTTTTATGAACAATACACTGTGAATATACTACCAGTAAAATCCCACTGATATTAATATTAAATTCTCCTGTGCACAAAAGTATGGAATATCACATAGCATGCTGCAATTGCTTTATTTAATCTCAAACATATCTGATATTGTATTGCATCTTGGTGTATGGAACATATTGAGCAATCTGTAACAATTTCCAAAAAGTATAATACAACATGATGCATTACAGGATGTCAGATAATGATGAATGAACATATTAATGTGTCTGTCATTTTTATGACATAATTTTAGCATTAAAACCATTTCCTTGTTTGTTATTACTGGAGGGATAAAACTACCAAATTGCCAGTAATTTTTGCAGTAATCATATAAAATATTTGGTAAATATACATTGTGAGAATCAATAATTCATTTTGAGGTACACAAATTATGGAGTTGTCAAAATGAACTGTATATCATAAAGCTTGGGAGATTTATTTTATTAGCTGGAGCAAACCAATCTGATTCCAGAAGGAAATAAAACTTGTTCTATCATTGAGACTGTAATTGAAAGCAGGGCCGCTAAAACTTCAGTACTAGCTACTAACCTTCACAAGTAATAACTAGAGTCTGCACAGCAAGTCATCAATAATTCATCTCGCCAAAGATGATGCTTTTCACTAGCCATTTAAAAGTGTTTGCAAGATTTCTATTGAAATTTATTCCTTATATGAAAAAGGGATATTATTGCATATGATATTAAAATTTAAACAGCTCAATGATATGCAGCAAAAATATTAAGTCAATCTGTTTCATTACTTTCATGGCATGGAAACTATCAATCACAGACTTTCCCAATTGACAAACTGGTAAAAAAGGGAGGAAGAGAAACTGAGCACAGAATAGGTCAGTGACTGGTGACACTGATGTAGACTAAATGTAAAAATATACCCGCATCAAACCACATCATGTCAATTTGTCACTTTGTCACATGTGTAAATATGCCTTACTTTGTTTCAAGTATAACTTTCTCATGTGTTAGTACTCATCTCAAAGCTTTCACTTTTCAATTTCGCGTAAAATCTATGTAGATTTTGTAATTTTATGCCTAATTAAGAATTTCTCTCAAACATACTAGAAACCTTGTTCTAAGTTTTTAGGTTTAAATCATATTTTTAACAGGAAAATAGGAAAAGGATTTGAATAATCATTAGGTGACCTGCAGTAGCCAAAGGGTTAGCAAACCTTTGATATTTGCTTAATTGGCTCTCACTGCCATGGTCGTGGGTTGGAATCCAGCTTATGACTATACATAGAATTCACTGACAGCCCGTCCTAATGTTATCTTAGCTGTTGTAAAGGGTATACAAACACCTTCAAATTTGAAAAATCTCTTGATACATGCAATATATACTAGAGGTGATCCAGGCTTAGTCGATCTGGGCTTACTCAACACAATAACAGACAACATTTGACAATGGAAACTGTAAAATGGTCATTCTATGTCTTGTCAAGCCAATAGTTGCATTTGGGTATGACAAGTTGTATACCCCACAGGTGTGTGAATTTAGAGTATATATGGATTAAAACAAGTTAAAATAGCACAAGATATTATTAGTACATGTACCTTTTCTACACAAAAGACAGCATATTTACAAATTTAAAAATCATTTTTGGTACTCTGGTATATAAATATGAGACTAACATAAACACTGTATGTAACCATTCATTTGAGAACATGGCTAGGAGTAAAATATAAATATACTAATAACCTTCAGAAAAACTCTACAAAAATGAAAGACAATGAAATAAAAGGCATAATCCTATTTGTCAATTGTTCCCTATAAAAAGCTGCAATACCAACAATGGTTACATTTGTTCTATCAAATTCAAACACAGACCTATAGTCCTTTGGTTTCTGCAATGGCAATATGTGTGACTAAATCTTCCAACTGGTCTATTTCACCCAATGGATATTTATTACCCTAATCTCAGCGGGGCTTTAATTTAGCCCTGTTCTGGAATGTATCAGAACACATTCCATTCCCTGAGAATATGGAGCAAAACCTCTGCACTAATTTGAAGGAGATAGAAAAAAAAATCTACATTTCATCAGAATATTTCCTGCCTTCAATTACCATGTTTACCAGTAAAGAGCAACTAACTTGACAGGTATTCATGGAATGTCTCTACAATACAGAATGCTTGATATTGAGCCTTTGTCTCAAAAAAATCCATGCACTGAAATCTTGTGAGATATTTAAAGCTATGTTGCCTTGACATGAGAAATTTCACATGACCCTTGCATAAGTGCCTCTTTGCATAGCATTAAGGCAGGACTCTGGATCAGTCTGTCATTTATATGGTTTTGCACTCCAGCATAACAAGTCTTGCAAGCATCTATAACTATTTATTGATTACTGAATTGGCATTAATGGTGAAACTGATATGGTTAATAAATATTAAATGTCAGAGGTCCTGCCATTAATACCTGATGTACTTCCTACACTAACAGATACTCAGGCCAAAAAAGGTTAAAAAATAATAAAAGACACCAATAACAAAATTAATATAATTTTTAATATGGTGATGTTCCAAAATTTTATGGTGTGCTTGTACTTGCACTCAATAAAGACACAACTTTTTTTTCTTCACAAAGATGATTTGGCTGTTTGGAAACATCTGTAGGTTGGATTTTCATTAAAGGGCCCTTGCTATTGATTGGGGGCACCATATGAAAACTAGTCACTTTCACTACAGCTCTCATACAAAGACAAGCCAAGGCTAGTGCTTATACTGAGCAGGCTAAGCGAGCAATGATGTCGTTTAATCAGCCTCAAGCACTTCTATTCCAAACTAAACCAGCTTCACTTGTGTTCCTCAGTGAATTTTGAAGAAAACCTGTCTTTTGTGTCTTATATCTTCAGCCTCAGTGGAACAGGTCACAACAAAAATCAACGATTCAGCAATAAAGATTTTGTGAGGGTGAGATGAGATCTCTGAACAATTATATGTATGTGCCCTGGGAAATGTGTTGCAAAAAGTTTATTTGTAAATGTTAAGCTTTCTTACATTTATATTTTGACTTAAACTCAATGAACTGTGACTTTTTCATTTTGACTTCATAAGTGTACTAATCATCATCTATCTGCATTGTAAGTCACCAGATAAATTCATAACTACTTTCAAATCCTTTCTAGATCTAGAACCTCAATGGAATAGGTCAGGCCAGAACAAACAAGTTTTCAATATTAACATGATTTCCATATAAAAGGACTAATTTCAACGGAACAAGTGCACTCTGAGGACATGAGATGTACTTCCACTTTTAAGGAAATTCTACTGAATATCAGATTTGTAAACGTTTACACTTTTACTTGAACTATTATCACCTTAGAGTTTGTTTCAGTTATTTCTGTATGTGGATTAATCTGAAGAAGGTTTCATAAAATATCTCATAGAAATTAAATTATCTCTCTTGACTTTTGTTAAAATTGTTTGTTAAACTTAGAGTAAAAAATTCTTACTCAGTTTTAAGATAATTTTCTTTTTAATGAGTCATCATTTTTACTTACCATCGGGGATTACTAATATTACAATCATTTCATTAAATTCGTGATATTCTCACTTTAGTGTATTTTTAGTGTTACTTGCACCTCATTTTTGTATCAGGGAAAACTTGGTACAATGTACAATTTTTCATAAACAAAACACATTCTAAAGCCATAAATAATAAATAAAAAAAAGTCAATAAAATAAAGCATCCGGCAATGTTTTTAAGTATGACTCAAAAGTAAAAAAAAAAAGAAATAAAAGCTAACTGTAACATGATCAACTGCACTCCTATTTGCTGCTTAAAATACCACTCAATTAAATAATTACGTAACAAAATAGCTTCATGAAATCGTTTCCTCTGCTTCTTTTGTGAGTGCTTAATATATTTGAGAAAATTCAATGTACTTAAAAGGGTTCCAGGAAACAGCCGGATTCCAGCCTCTCTTCTGGACTGTAATGGATTATGATAGATACATTTCGTGACAATGTTCCCTTAATCCCTTAGTACAGAATGTCAGTCTCTCCACTTTCATCAGTCCAGTACTAGGGAAAACCCTACACATCATTTCTCCACTGCCCTTTATGTACAGCAAAGCCATCTTGTAATTTATCTGATTCTATTCATTAAAACTAAGAGCAGATAACTAAGAAAGTAGTGCTACCAATCTTTTACCAAAACGCAGTAGCCAGTTGGAAATTGAGGGGTTTCTGATAATACATATGAGCAAGATTTGGTCATTTGGGTTTGAGGTCTCTAATGCACAGGAAGGTAATATGGGAAAGTGATCAATACTACTCGTGCTAATCTTACAGTGGCTTTTATGTTTCAGTCAAAGTCTTCCTTCTATGACACGATGATATATATTCATCACTTAAAAACTTATTTACGGGTTGGTATTTTCACTTGTGTTTCTGGGATGTTTTTCCCCGCCTAAAAGGATAAATTTGTAGTCACATGTACAATGTATTCTAAAGTAGGGTATCAAAATATGCCTCATGTGCAAGCATATATACTTATACTTCGCATAGTTTTCTGTCTGTTCCTCTCTACAAAAATCCACTTGATTAAGAAATACAGATGTTTCCAATGAGAAATCCCCTATACATTTCTTAATATTACAGGACATTCTTGCACAATATAAGTGACTTTGCTGACTCCTTCAGTCATTTATCTTGTCTACAAAAGAACTGTTATCAACTATACGTCTATTGCTTTAATGTTAAGGGTGTATCCCTAGTGGAATTTTTTTACATACTGTATTTTCACATTTCCATATATATTGGTTAAACCATTTCTCCACCAAGGCAGCAGTATCAAATTAAGTCACGCGAAATTGGAGGTTGAAGAGTTTGCATTGAGTTTAAGTTGATAAAACTCAAGAATTAAGGCTTGTGTACATTGATGCAATATGATCCTCTGATACCAGCTCTCTTTAAACTGACCAAAATGATGAAAAATTATGGCAAATTTGAGGGATTCTGTAATATACGCTTATAATATCAATCAAACTAAAGTTTTAGAATTTCTTCAAAATAATAATTGTTTCCTATCAGATCAGATTGTACTGTTCCCACTTTATAATCAGATTGGTTTAGTTTGTGTAATCCTTGTTCATCCATAATGTCTATACAAATAATATTGTCATGGATGACTTTCCTGTGCCACAAGTTTTTAACAATATTGCACTGAAATGTCCAAATTTGGTTTTCAGCATCCCTTGTAACAGCCAGGTTCATGTTGGGACAGATCAGTATGTCCCACATGTGTCAGGGGCTGGCTGCAAACCCAGAACCTCTGAGGTAAGAGTCAAGTGACCATTCATTAAACCTGATGATCACTCAGTCTACAAAGTGTTAAAAGAAAGTAAAACTGTCAGACGAAAGTATCAAGTGCTAGTTAAGAGAAATTATGATCACACTAGTGGATAAATTTTACAACTGATATTTGCCAGCTGAGAGCAAAGGTCATGAAGCAATTAGTGACCAAGGGTGCATACAATTGGTAGTTGAAAATAGTCAATGGGAATGTGAAATTGGATACAGTATGTGAAATTTCCTCTGGGGATTCACTCTTAAAATTAAAGGAACAGAAGTACAACTGACACCGATTCTGTGTATCGGACAAGATAAATGACTAGAGTTAAGTCACCTAAGTCAGTCAGTAGATAAGAATGTAATATAATTTTAAGAAAAATAAAGAGGTTTCCACAGTGAAGACATTCATAAATTTCTGATTCCACAACTTTTAAGAGTGAGCTTGTTTCAGTGAAGTTCTGTAGATTCTTACGTTACAGATACTACTCCCAATTTTAAATATTTCTTTCCAATTTCAATTAACATTTAAAAAGTAAAAATGATATGGTAGCAATTTCACTGGTTTAAAAAAAAATTAAAACAAAAAATTTCTGACAACTGCAATAACTGCATCTTTTTAGCATTTGTTCCAACAGGAGTTTTAAAAAGACAAGAAAAACTAACAAAAAGTGTGAGAAAATTGAATAAATTGCTTCAAGGTTGTTTTTCAGGGGTAGGTTTATAAGATTGTATTAGGCTTATAATGTTTAGCACACAAATTTGGGATGGTACCATTGATAGCAACATCCCATAAACAGCAACAATAGTCCTGATAAAAAATCCAAAGTTAGGGATAGAATGTGTTCTTTTTCAGATTCAAAAGTAATCTGATCCATTCAATTTCTGAACCCAGCATGTCATTACATCTGCAAATCGTATCCTCTTTTTACTTAGCAACACACTGATTTTCAAAGAAGAGAATTTATTTACCGATTTAATTTCAAAAGCAAAAATGTTCAGAATATGACATCTGTTTGTAAAAAGAATTTTCTTCAAAATGCTATGAATTTGTACCTTGATAAATTCAAATGGCTTATTAAATTTTTTGGCAAGATCTGATTGGTAGCTGATTCAAAGGAGTGTTAAAGAAAATAGCAGGATGGATAAGTCAAAAGCTACTCTTTGGGATGCTATATAATGCTAATCTCTTTTTCCTTAAAACATGTA